>JAKEYF010000006.1:0-600000 GCA_021527775.1 Lactarius sanguifluus
CACACTGCTGCCAAGCGGCCGCGTAACACTCTTCTGCGTGAGAAGGGAGTCTTGGTCTATGGAACATGGATTACCCCTTCTGTTCTCTGGGGCCACCTACTTGATGCAGGACATAAAAGTGATCACATCCAAGCTGTACTTAATCCCAATGACAAGCAAGATGTGGCGCTCGCATACATGCTTCTCCGTGATATCTGGTCACTCCCTGTGCTAAGTTTGGGACCACCAGGTCGTGTTCAGGCTCAAGAAGCGCTCTGACTTCTGGGTTCTCTGTTCTACCATCTACTTGTGCCTTACATTTGCGTTGACATGCCGATTGAGGGCCAACTCGAGCACTTGAGCTATGCTGGTCATCTAGCTCTAGTACTCTATGTCCATGAGAATGCATGCGGAAATTTCCTCCCTACTGCCCTGTATTGTGACATTGTTCTCATGATCAAGAATGTATTTTTTTGTGTTGCGAAGGCCAAAGTCGATACACCCAATGATGATTTCAATATTGTCCTCCTTGGTACTGATCATCTTGAGACACTCTTTGGATGCTTGTGGACTGTTGTTGGAAATGATACCAACGTCGACACCTATCAACTGGGTTCCCGATTGACAGGGACTATGGAGTCTGCAAGTATACTGGCGCTGCACCCGGAGTGGGATAAAGCCCCGCGACGATTGAAACTACCTTCTCTAGACCGAAATATGGATATCATTCCCAACTGTGCTGACCACATTGATGAACAGTACACATGTAGGACATACTCACAGTGACAAGGTAGACTGTGGTGAGATATGAGGGTGGTACTTGAAGCAGCAACAGAGATAGTCAAACAAGTGAAGCAGATGGAAGTCTGGCACACAACAGATGAGAACTGGTGTTATTTACAAGAGAGGAGACATACCTGGCACACAACAGATGAGAACTGGTGTGGTGCCAGAGCGTACAGGGTACTCTACTTATACTATACAGAGGTGTGACATTAGTACAACACAGGTAACATAGAGTCACAGAATACAAGGAGCGTTGTTCTACAGACGGACACAAAGGAGTGTGTAAATGGAGAACAAGGTGCAAAGAACAAAGAAGGGCTAGACTATGATATCATAGTGACATCACAATAAAGATAGAACAAAGGGAATGAGTACAAGGACGAAATACAATAGGAGTCCAGAGGAGTCCATGATGTCATTTGTACAGTGATGTCATAGATAAGAAAGTCCGAGATTGTAAAGATCATAATAATCTAATCTACATAAGTCCAATATATCTTATCTAAAGCAGTCCGTTATCTGCATGTCCATTGAGCCGCTAAGTGCGCACAGGTCACTTATCAACACACATCTCACCGCGTTCATGGAGGGCATCTCAATCTCTTCAATCCGTGACACCTCCTACAGTCTGGATCCAGGGTCGGCGCTGATTGGAGGTCAAGTACCCATTCGCTGCCGAGATTCTCCGAAGTATCGAGGCAACTCCAAACTCAAGTATGCTTGCCCCATTTGGTACCCTCCTTATCCACGCGTCTCCTCTTCCTAACGATACAGAGGATGCACATGATGATTTACTTCATGGTCTTGACCCGGAAGCTGTCCTTTCCAAAGGCATGGTCATGCCCTTGACTGGCAGCAGGATGTGCGAACTTGAGGACATGGCCACACACCCCAGGTGGTCCCCCGAAGAACATGCATTTGGCAGGACTGTTTCGGTCGACAATGGTAGCACTATGCTCAGCAAGTCAAATGCATTGGCTTTACTGTTCAAATACAGTAAGACTACTGGTTCTGCAGACCGCCTTCGTCGAGTTCAGCAGCAGGCCCATTTCACAATGCCCCAGTTTGATCCTACTCAGAGAGAACCCCATTCTGATGAAAAAGATGATATTCTCCTTGTGAACAACCCGGTGGCCTCCCTACTCTCGTGAAAGGATAAATTATTTCTTGCTATTGGTGAAATTCTCAGTATACACATGGACTTGAAGTCTGTTGACCACATCCCCATTGACATCCTTTCCGAGGACACAATTAGGGTCACATATCAGGTCTACAACCTCATAAGCACATCCCCAGATGATGACAGCTCACATTCAAATGACTGGTGCACACGCAAACTTCTTTCCATGAAGTTCAAAGTCCCGGGTGCTCTGGTGCAGCCCATTAACCCTGTCCTAGCCACCCCTCCTTCGCATGCACCATTCTATCTGTTCGAGACTGCGACATTAGTTGCCCTGACATCTAGCCTTTGTGACCAAATGACAAAGTGTTACCTCAAGCTCATCCCCCAAGCTTTGCAAGCACCCCGGTATCCTTACCATGAGGCCTCAGGTAAGTCTTCCTCAGTGAGATATTTCAATGTTTGACAGCTTCGAACTTGTGCAGGGTCAGCGTGCTTTGTAGCTGAGACTCTCAATGAGATTGCTGGCTTGGGCACGCACGAATGCCCTCTCTGTCCTCAGGTCCACCTGGACACATCCAACGGGCAGCATGTATTGGCTCACATTGGGAGCCATGTGCTCCATGACCTATCGGTTGATTGGGCACTGGAGCCATGCGGGCTGTGCCTATGTCCTGCGTCAATGTGCATGATTTATCTGATCAAATGCTCTGGGAGGAATGGCCAACCGACAGTCAAGTATGGCGGCACTGTTACGTCTACCACGGACATCTGCCTGACTTAGGCGCTTCAATGTGCTGATCCTCATCTGCTCTCATAGTTGCGGATCCCAAGGCGGGTGGGATCAGCGGTGTCATATTCAATGTTGTGGTCTTCGTCCCAAGCTATGTGCTCCTCTTCATGGAAGATGTCGGACTCATCAAGGATGAAGTGGATTCCGGGGGCGTGACGTGTGTAGTACAAATAGCCCCAAGGCTGTCCCACATTGGGATTAGTATAGAGGTAGACTTTGATGATGACGGGACTTAGCGGGAACACTGTCCACATGGTGGGTCAGACGTGTGGGTAGCCAAAGGCTGATAGGGGTCACGGGGATCTCGAGGATATGCCGGACGATGTACTTCAAGCATCAGGAAAAACCTAAAATTTTCACAAAATTCTGAAATTTGGTAAGATTTGTTGAAATGTGGTATATTTGTAACAATATTTCTGATTTTCAGTGATTTCCCAATTTTGACAAATTTGGTAATATAAAAACCTCCCTCCAAATATCCAGTAATATTTTGTAAAATCTGACCAAATATTGGCATAAATGGACATATATTCAGTATATTTTAGGTGAATATGTCCAAAATTACATGATTTACATCACATTTCAGTGCAAACAATCATTCAAGTCAACCGTGGTTTAATTCACAAACAATAATATATTTGTTACTACTAAGACATACAGGTACAATGATACTACAATCTAACTAATATAGCTAATATGAGTTGCACACCGTGTTGGGGCGGCGTGACAGTGTGGCGGTGCTGTTGCGTCCATGTCGGGGTGGCATGAGGGCGGTGGTGGTCTTGGGTACTGTATTGAGGTGGCATGGCGGTGAGTTGGTGGTCTGGCACACCTTGTCGGGGTGGCGTGACGTGGGCAGTGGTGAGTAACGAGAAATGAAATAACAAACGAAGACTTACGGGGCTCGCATGTGGTGATGCGGTGGTGGTCTTGAGGGTACCGTATTGAGGTGCCATGGCGGTGAGTCGGAGGTCTGGCGCGCCTCGTCGGGGTGGCGTGACGTGGGCAATGGTGAGTAGTGAGAAACGAAATAACAAAACACGAAGACTTACGGGGCTCGCATGTGGTGTTGGGGGGGGCGTCGCGCTGTGGCGGGATTTGTGCTGTGATGGCACGGGGTCGTGGCAGGCCTTTTGTACAGTGGGGGTCTTGCATGCCGTGTGAGGGTGGCATAGAGGTGGGTTGACAGTGGTGGGGCCTTGAGCGCCGTGTTGAGGCGGCGTGGCAAGTCGGTGGAGTCTTGCGTGCCGTGTCGGGGTGGCGTGGGCGGTGGCAGGTCTTGCATGCCGTGTTGCGGCAGCGTGGAGGTGGGTTAGCTGTGGCAGGGTCTTTAACGTCATGTTGGGGTGACGTGGAGGTCGGTGGCTGCGAGAACTTGAGTGCCGTGTTGAGGCAGTGTGGCAAGTCGGCGGGGTCTTGCGTACCGTGATGGGGCAGGCTAGGGTGTTGGGGTGACGTGACAAGTGAGGAAGATAAGCTGCAAATACAGTCAGAAATGAGTGAAACCGAAAAAGCAAAAGAAAAAAAACATATCTATGCCCAGTGCTTCGTCCCAGTGAATCTTCATGACCATGAGTGAGGATGGGAGAGGCTGGACGAGGGACAGAAGCGTTGGCAGGAGTAAAGAATGGGGACAGGATATGCGTCACAACGTGACTTGTTGAAGAAATTGTGTCGAGCAGAGGCTTAATAATATGTGGCGTGGGAAGTGTGTCTTTGACGTGTACACCCTACCCATTTCTTCTCAACGCTCTCCTGCGGGGGTTTTTTCTTTTACCCACACGCTGTTCTTACATGCGGATCACCCCACGGCCAAGATGGCAGACGGGCTGACGAGCTGGGCTTCGACCCAGTGCATAGGATATGTTTTTTTTTTTTTTTTTTCTTTCTTTTTTTGTTTTTGTTTTTTTTTTTCCCTTTCTGAACCGTTGCAGGTCATTGCCACCTTGTGCAGGCTGCCCTCTCCACTCGTCCCCATCCTGCCACGTCACCCCAACACCATGTACAAGACCCTGCAACAACCAACCCACCCCGACACAATGTGCAAGACCCCACCGCCAACCTGCCACCACGCCATCTCAACACGGTACACAACGCCCCACCACCACCGACCCCGACGCCACCGCCAATCCACCGCCATGCTGCCCCAACACAGTGCGTAGGACTCTGCCACCGCCTACTTGCTACGCTGCCCCACCCCGACACGGACTCAAGACCCCATCACCGCCCACCTGCCACGCTGCCCCAACCTGGCACGCAAGACCCCGCCGTCGCCAACCAGTCTTCACACTGCCTCAACACGGACGCAAACCCCGTCACCACTGACCCACCACGCCACCACAACACGGCGCGCAAGACCCCACCGTCGCCACCCTGACAGACGCAAGACCCCGCCGCCGACTTGCCACGCCGACTTGCCACGCCCCCCAACTCGGCGTGCAACTATTTTAATTTAATTAGATCATAGCCTCATGTACCCTTGTTAGTTACAATATATTATTGTTTTGTGAATGCAGCCACTGTTGACTGAATAAATGTTTTTTTGCACTGAAATATGTGATGTAAATTATGTAATTTTGGAAACATTCACCTAAAACACACTGAACATATGTCCATTTATACAGATATTTGGTAAGATTTCACAAAATATATTAAGGGGGATGTTTTTATCTTAACAATTTTAAAAATTCCAGAAAATCAGAAAGATTGTTTATTTCTCAACATATATTACAATTTTTCGAAAATTTGTTAAAATTTCAGGATCTGCTTTTTCCTGATGCGGGTAAGAGGCGAGAGAGAGAAGTGGTAATTCGAGAAGACCAAGATGGTGTTTCTTGGTCTTTCGCGGAGTCCTTATATACAGTTAAGAGGTCGCTTTCAAGCTCCTCTCGAATCCTATCTAGCCAATAGCGTAAGTAGAGCGAACCTAATACAACTACTACTGGTATGAGTCATGCCATGTCACTATGAGTCATATCGTACAAGGAATCACATGCCGAGTCATACAGCTGACTGATGCTGCGCAGTCCATGACTAAGTACTTCTGACACTCGTAGTCATTACCGGTGAGTCAGAGTCCACTTCCGAGATGAAACGTAACATCACCCCCTTTTCAGACTCAAGCCCCAGCTTGAGGTGTCCTAGAGGTTCCCCGTGACTTTCTGCGCAAGCGTGCGCCCGCGTCCCATCCCATCGCACTGGCTCTCGATGCGCTCAATGGCGTTGGCCCTCTGCATGCGGATGACGCACATCCTGCGCTCGACCCCAATGCGTTCCAGCTCCTGTACCTTCTGTAGTACCTCCTTCTCCTTCGCTGTGTAACCCGCGCACATGCAGCGATAGCGATGGACTTCCGCCAGCAGAGTGAGGTCCTGGAGCTCCAGGAGGGCTCGGTCTACCGACGATCGGTACCCGCTGTCGTTGTCTAGAAAGATCAGATTGTCGTTGGTGTACACTGGCAGGTCTGATAGGGACTGGGGAGTGGCGTGAACGGGCTTCCCATACTGGGAGTTGGACCCTCGCCGATAGGCGAGGATGAACGGGTCGCTGGTAAGGATGAGTTGAGTAAAGCAGGCCAGCCAAAGACGTTCGTGAGCATCTCGAATGGGAAATGGAATGTAGTAGGCTCCCCTGTTGTGGTGGAACCCCATGGGTGGAGGCGTCTCCAGGCTGCATCGGGGAATTGGGCTTTGTTCCTGTTCCAGATGGATGCTGTAGCGGTGCGACTGCCGCGCTATGCCAAGTCAAGTGAAAGGTAAAGGTGAACTGTAAGGGAGCACACTCAACCTAACGCGGAGACAAGTCACGCGCTAAACGTACAGTCACAGTGGAGGGGACAGGACGTGGAGCCTTTATGCAAGGACTCAAACTGTCAGTGATCACACTGTGGCATGCTGAGTGGAGAACCAAGAGGACAAGTTGGATTGGAGAAGGGTAAGGGAATACAGTGAGATGCGCACCTGAGTGGAGAACCAAGAGGACAAGTTGGTTCCACTCAGGACGCTACAGGGAAGCTTATATACACTACTGCGGCTGAGTCTAAACTGAGTTCGAACACTATTACTAAGTGTACAGTAAGGTCCTATGACTCAGGAGCTGACACGTCGTGTCTATTAATAGCGTTATCTATGGTGCTGACGTGGCCCATTACCATCCGTGACTTAACTGAAGTACACGTCGTACTTAACGCCCCTGTGGTGGCATTACATTAAGTCAAGTCTCTCACAGTGGCGACACCTAGTCACACCAGATCCAAGTTCCAGCCTGAGTACATCACTCGGCTTACGACCGACGAGCTCTCCGACCGTATCAAAGGAGCAGCTGTCTGGGCAGAAATCAACAACGTTGAAGGATACTACATCTTCAACCCAAGAAAGAAAGAGTATCACCAGATCCATTACCTTGAGGACAGACGTCTCTGGGCTTATATTGATTACTCGCCAAATGAACGAAGCTGGTATACTATCAGACCAGTACCACTCGAGTTGAATGTTGGACCTCTGAAAAGTCATAACCCGAAAGGGATTGACGTCGACTCCGACCCTGACAATTCACCCAGTGTCTCCGTACCAACAACCACGTTTACCCCCTCCCTATTCATAAATCCCCCCGACCTACCAGGTCCTCAACCTACACCCCAGTCCATGTCACAGACCCATGCCTCAGCCAGCACGACTCTTACCAGCAGAGAACCAGCTCCTTCTGGTAGTGGAGGCGCTCCTAGTGGCAGCCCGTCAGGTGGAGCAGCGGCTCCTAGTGGCGGAAGCGCAGCTCCTGGAGGAAGTCTCCTGAGTGGCGGCGCTAGTGGAGGAAGTGTGCCAGGTGGTGGAGGAGGTGGTGCAGGTGGCAGAGGAGGCGGGGGCGGTGGAGCAGGTGGCGCTCCTATTCCCCCCGCCGGAGCCACACCAGCTGCAATCCCACCTGCACCTGGAGGACACAGACGTTTAGGAGGGAACCCACCCCCCAAGTTCAATGGAGACAGAAAAGAGCAAGCAATTTATGCTTGCGTTCAACCTATACCGAGAAATGAACCCCACCGTCAACCAGCTTGCTATCCCCTACCCCCGCGCAATGACCTTTCTCTCTTACATCTGTGGACCCCTTGTCGACGATTGGGTCACAGAGCAGTTCGCTTGGCTTGAGGACCAGTGAAACACAGGAGTTCTGATGACGGAAATGAACCTGTGGAATACTGTTCGCGATCGGTTTATACAAGCATACACCGATACCGCAGAACAAACGAAGGCCCGGAAGAGTTTGCAGACTCTGACTATGAAGGGTGAAGATATCGATACCTACATGGCTACATTCTCCAATCTAGTCCACAAAGCCGGGTATAACCCCGATGAAGCCACGACCCTGGAAATGTTCCAGGATGGACTCCCAAACTAGTTAGTGATTAACGCCACATGCTTCCAACATCCAATCACATGGGATGATTGGAAAGCAGCTGCTCACCTACAGCAGGCTGAATATCTGGTTTTAAAGGACTGCCTGGGAAAGAACAAACCCCAACGTGGAAAGAAGGGCAGACACAGCCAAGAGCAGTGGGTCCAGGCCCTCAACCAGAGCCGAAACCCAAACACCATGGATGTTGGACGTGCCAGAGCCTCCGTGGCGCTTACCAACGGAGACCGGGCCCAGCTTCAGAAGGAGGGATGATGTTTTAGATGTTGTGCTCAGGGGCACATGTCACATAACTGCCCACAAAAGGGAACGCGCGCGGCTACTACCTCCTCCTTCGGACCCCCCTCCTTTACCCCGACTCCAGACGTATCAACTCCCCCCATCACTACTGTTGCCATATCTGCTAATCGCATACTTTCAAATGAAGAGCAGGCAGATGCACAGATCGCTGCAATGAAGGCACAGACCCAGGAGGTTTGAGACCTCATGGTGGACAAATTATTCGGGAAGGAGGGTTTTCCCAATGCTTGAACCCGGTGGCCTGGGCTAGAGCGTTAAACTTGAACGTGTACACTAGCAGATATCGATCCATGCGAATCCCAGTTCTGTTTAAATCTGCACACACAACGGCCGAACGACAAGTCCTAGTGGACTCAGGAGCAACCGACAATTTTATTTGTTCAACACTGCTCAAACGACTACAGATATCCACCCAAAATGTCTCACATCCCATCCATATTTGGAATGTGGATGGAACGAACAACCAAGACGGAGAGATCACACAGTACACTGATCTCACCGTAAGAACAGGGAAGGAGACCAAGACACTTCGCTTCCTAATCACAAATTTGGGAAGAGACGAAGTGATCCTCAGGTACCCCTGGTTTATGGCTTTTGAGCCACAGATATGATGGGGAGAGGCGATGTTGAACGAGGAGTTTCAACCGGTCGTCATTTCCAGCCTTCATCTGTCAGATGAAGCCACGCCTATGGAAGCATCCATATGGGCGTTGGAGACGTACGAACTTGACAAGGAGGCATGGGAGCAGCTCATGGACGATGAGCAGGATCCCTGCATCACATTCCTACAAAAAACAACAACAGCCTTGGAACTAGTGCAGCGAGAAGCGGCAAAGAGGCCCGAACGCACATTCGAAGAGTTGGTACCTGTGGAGTACCGACGCCATCATAAAGTCTTCAGCGAGGAAGTGTCCCACCAATTCCCTCCCTCACGAGTATGGGACCACACCATTGATCTCCTCCCGAACGCCCTGCCAGCGTTGGATTGTAAAGTGTACCCGCTGGCGCAAAACGAGGAGGCAGCACTCACTACATTCCTCACCGAACAGCTGGACAAAGGGTACATCAGACCTTCCAAGTCCGCTTACATGTCACCATTCTTCTTCATCAAAAAGAAAGATGGGAAATTGAGACCCGTCCAAGACTACAGGCGGCTGAATGAAATCACCGTCCAAAATCACTATCCTCTCCCCCTTATCCCTGAACTCATCGATCGTATACGAGGAGCCCAATTATTCTCCAAGCTTGACATCAGATGGGGCTATAATAATGTATGGGTCAAACCAGGGGATGAGCATAAGGCAGCATTTAAAACGAACCGGGGACTGTTCGAAACCCTGGTTATGTACTTCGGCCTTACCAACTCCCCGTCGACATTCCAAGCGATGATGGACTACATCTTCCGAGACCTCATCCTACTCGGACTTGTAATTGTCTACATGGATGATATCCTCATTGCCACCGCCCTTGACTATGCCCAACACTGAAGCGTGCTGCATGAGGTACTGTGCCTCTGCGAAGAGCACGACCTATATGTTAAACCAGAGAAGTGTGAGTTCAAGGTACTAGAAATCGAATACCTCGGACTCATCATCGGACATGGGAACGTCTGGATGGACCCCATTAAAGTACAGGGAATCCTGGAATGGCCAGCTCCGAAGAGCCTCAAGGAAGTACGCGCCTTCCTTGGCTTCTGTAACTTCTACAGGCGGTTTATCCGAGGATTTTCCACACTCGCCTGCCTGCTACATGACCTCACAAAGAAAGACACCCCCTGGCATTGGGACCAGGACCAGCAGGATGCGTTCGATAATATCAGACGATGCATCGGCCAGGAACCCACGCTTCTTTTCCCTGACCTCATGAAACCATTCAAGCTTGAAGTAGACGCATCCAACGTAGCCCTTGGGGCTGTACTTAACCAACTGGGACCTGACCAATGCATGCACCCAGTTGCGTTCCACTCTGAATCGCTAACAGAAGCAGAACGCAACTATGACATCTACGACCGGGAACTACTAGCGGTAGTTAAGGCGCTATGAGCATGGCGCACCTACCTAGTTGGCTCCCCCCACAAAATTATTATTCACACTGACCATGCCAATCTGCAGTATTGGAAAGACCCATGAAAGATCAGCTGGAGAGTGGCACGCGAGTTTTTGGAGTTATCGGAGTACAACTTTGCACTGAAGCACGTACCTGGTATAAAAAACGGTTGCGCAGATGCTGTAACGCCACCACAGGGGCGTTAAGTACGACGTGTACTTCGGTTAAGTCACGGGCGGTAACGGGACAGGAGCGAGTCAGTTACGACTCAGTTCGATGGTGAACAAGTACCACTTGGCCTCCATGGACACAAGGGTAATAGCAAGGATAGGCTCAAGCGCAACGGCAAGCAAAACGGGGGAGTCAAGCGAAAGTGCAACTCAAGGGATCGGGTCGTGAGAGCAGACAGCGGTGTGGTATTACACAAGAAGTCAAGTCTACCGTACAAGCTAGGTAGCGTGAGACTTATATACTAGTACACGATGTTTGTCAGAGACAAACATATGGCGCGATCTTAGGATCTGGGTCCTAAAGAGCTAACAAAGGGAGAGTACGAAAAGAGAACAAGGGAATCCCGTGGGACGACGCGTGGATCAGAAGTCGTCAGCGGGTTCTGGAAGTCACGCCATGGGGCGTCGTAATGGTCATGCGTTAGGCGCGAGGTAAGAGCCGTGGCGCAGATCGGAGCGGATCGTATCGTAAAAGTACAATGGAAAATCGACATAGAATGCGAGTCACGAGACGAAAAGGAACAGGCAAAAGCGAAGGGGAAGGGGAAAATCGTAACAGATGCCCTCTCACGACGAGCTGATTATGAGCCCAATGAGGAGGACAACAATGATGTTACCATCCTCCCCGCTGACTGATTTATACGCGCAACCCAGATGTCAATGCACAACATGGACATCTGGATGCAAATAGCACAAAACATGGACGAGAAAGCCGTCCTCTGGTGGGTCGAACCCCACAACCTGAAGAAGCACCAAGGTCTCTGGTGGAAAGGAGACACTCTCGTTGTCGTGGGTGACAATGACCTTAAACGGGGGGTAATTACCTTTTTCCACGACACGCCTAGCATGGGCCACCCAGGGATTGCAAACATGCTAGAATTGGTGCGACACGACTACTGGTGGCCAAGGATGTGGAAGGACGTAGAAGAGTATGTCAAAGGCTGTGCGACGTGCCAAGCCAACAAAATCAACCCCCACCAACAAAAACCACACCTCCTCCCCATTACCACAGACCCTGACGCAGAACCATTTGAAGTCGTGACAATGGACTTTATCACAAAGTTACCCCTGTCCAATGGGTACGACTTCATCCTCACCATCACTGACCATGATTGTTCGAAAGCAGCCATCTTCATCCCATGTAATGAGACGATTACCACAGAAGGAGTGGCACGACTCTATCTCCACCACGTCTACCCACACTATGGCATTCCCCGAAAGATGATCACAGATCGAGATCTGCGTTTCACGTCTGCCTTCATGAAGGACCTGTGTAAAACGTTGGGGATCCATCAGAACATCTCATCCGCATACCATCCACAGACTGATGGACAATCGGAACGCACTAACCAGTGGCTGGAACAGTACCTTCAGCACTGGAGTAACGTGCAACAGGACAACTGGGCAGAGGCACTTCCAGTAGCGCAATTCACACACAACTCGTGGCCAGAGATGTCAACAAGTTATACTTACGAGTATGAGTACTCATCAGATATGCCTGACCAGCCACTCGTACTCGACTCGTACTCGTCAAAACTTTCAGACCAACACTCGTACTCGCGGTGCGAGTACCCATTTGAGACACAAGTACTCGCGTCTCAGCGCAAGTACGAGTACTCATCATATTCACACTCAGGAATTAAGAAAATATATAGAAGGAATGACTATGAATAACATTGACTATTGCTACAAGTATGCCCACTAGCGTCACTGCTCCCCACTGCCATCGTGTAATGGCATCGTCCCCACGTCACCGCAGTTGTATGTCGTGTCGCGTCATGTTGCATCGAGGTGGTCATAGTCGTGGTTGTTGTGATCGTGGTCGTGGTTGTCATAGTCGTGGTCGTGGCTGTCGTGGTTGTCGTTGTCGTGGTTGTGGTCGTCCTAGTCTTGCCAGTGCCTGTGCCGTCGCCTTTGTGTTGTCACCTCACTAGGCATTGTGGGCGGCCCTGGTTGACCCTAGTGATTTCAGGTCCGGTCGGGTCCGGTTGTAAACCCGTTTTGGCCACAACCGGAACCGGAACCGGTTGGCCATTTCATGGCCACTGCCCAACCGACAACTGGACCGCGACCGACCGATTGTCATCGGTTGTGCGACCGGTTGTTGTCGGTTGGAACCGGTTCCAACCGACAGTTGCTGTGTAGATTTTCCGTACCTAGAAGGGCACGGCAGGTTACAGGTTAACAGTTTTATTAAGTGTTGTACAGAAAGTATCTATGGTACTGTACACTAGCTACTAGATGAGAATGCCTTCAGGCTGCCACTGCTGCTCGCCGTCGAAGTTGTCGTGTCGCACTGTCAAATTGTTGTGGACTGGTCGTTGTCGTCGCCACCAACATCATCTTGCTGTCCGTTGTTGTTGTCGCCTTGCCATCGTCTTGCTGTTGTTGTTGTCACCTTGCCCGCTGTTGTGGCGGTCGACCGAGCCTTGTATTTGCCCGTTCCGAGGTGCCAGTGTTGTGGTCTTGGTTGTGAACTTGCGGCTGTATTGCTGCTGCTGCTGGTGTTGAAGTTGTTGCTGAGGCTGCCACTTGTTGCTGCCGCCGTCATGGTTAGGGTCACCTGCATTGGCGGGTCCCTGGGGGCGGTTGGTGGTGCGTACAGCTTGAGGCTGTTGTCGGCGTGTTGTCCGTGTTGTTGCTGCGTTGCCTTTGCATTCAGTAAGCAAGGGATTCACTGAACAAAACCGGCAAATTGCGGCAATCACCCGGGCCGGGCACAAATTGGGAAGTTGGGAATAGGGACCCACGATGCATGTGACATGTGACTTAGCGTCGGCGTACAACACCCAGCAACGACAGCACCAACGACAACCCCCCGTCAATGCCACGCTAACCACGACACCTGCAGGAACGACAACAAACAACAACGACGCAGCGGACGACGCAGCAACAGACGACGGCAGCGATGCGACGACGGCGGGGGGTTAGCGTCAAACGCCTGTCGCCCGCAAGCCCTCAAGTTGGCCCGTGACAGCAACGACAACAGACAACAACGACGCAGCGGACGACACAGCAGACGATGGCAGCGACGCGATGACGGCGGGGGGGCAGTGTCAAACGCCCGTCACCCGTAAGCCCTCAAGTTGGCCCGCGAGGGCAACGACAACAGACAACAACGACACAGCAGACGACACAGCAGACGATGGCAGCGACGCAACGACGGCGGGGGGTCCGCAACGACAGCGGGGGGGCAGCGACGAAGGACTTTACTATATCGTTGTGTTACTGTTACTTGTTGTATTCTAGTACTAGTACTATTTCTTGCTTCATGAATACAGTACATGGTGATAATAACTTGGGCCCACAGTGTATACAAGAGCAGTTGCGACCGGTTGTAGTCGGTCGCAACTGGTTGGAGGATACAGTAGGATCTAGCAACCGCAACCGCAACCGCACCTCGCTGTGCAGGGCCCCAACCGCAACCGGAAATCCGGTTGTTTGTGGTTGCGGTCCGGTTGAGTTCCGGTTTTTTTCCGGTTGGACCAACTGGACCTGAAAACACTAGTTGACCCGGATATGCCCATCGCTGATGGGGCCCAGTGGGGGTTTGTCGTCATCATGTGTCTGACCACACGCTGGTGGGGGGTTTGCTGCCACAGCCATCGTTGTCGTCCAGGTGTAGGCCAAGGGTCGTGGCCATGGCATAAGCAACTCCTGTGAAGGAGCCAACCGGATGACGCCGAGGTTCCCACGCCCGGTGATTGAGTGGTGATTGCGCAATATGCAGTCCAGCCTGGGGGGCTGAAGGTAACACGAGTACATCCAATACCACCAGTAGCAACGACAGCAAGACAGCGGGCGATGGCAACACAGTGGATGAGCCTCGGATGCAACGACAACCATGACACCTTGGACGAATCGACAACCATGACGCCTGTTGGCCATGACAGCGGGTGACAATGACCGACAACAACACCGACCAAGACACCGACAGCAAGACGACACCGATGGTAACAACGACAACACCCCAGCACGACGACGGGCAACCATGACAACCAAACTACAATACCAGCAACTTATGAAGGCGGGGCAATTTGGATGGATTTCATACATGTACAATACAAGTAGCTAGTGCTAGGCTGCATGTAATTACAGTAGCAACTTCTGCAAAAAAAACAGACTGACTCAGAAAATATTTGCTGGCCATAAACAGGTCATGTAAGTTTGCGAGTACATGAGTACTCATGCTCAAAAAAATCCAAACTCGTACTCGCGCAGACTCGCAGGCACGAGTACTCGTAGGCGCGAGTACTCGTCACGTGACAAGTCAAACTTGTGAGTGACTCGTTTGACAGACACTCGTTGACATCTCTGCTCGTGGCCAATGCCACAACTAAGCATTCCCCATTCTCGTTGATCATGGGATGGGAACCACACACCACATGGGCATCAAAACCCACAACAACTCCGTCTGTTGATCAATGACTGGAAGAGATGGGTGACAGACGCCAACACACGCAAGACTGCATCAAGCATGCACAAGAGCTTATGGCGAAGAGGGGGAAGATGTGCTTCATACCTTACATGGAAGGCGCTCAAGTATGGTTGGAGGGGACGAACCTCCAGACCTTTTACCCTACCGCAAAGCTCACCCCAAAACGCCACAGACTGTTCTGAATCAAGAAAGTCTTATCGGCGGTCTCTTACGAATTGGATCTTCTGAAGACGTGGAAGATACACCCCGTGTTGCGGCGCAGCCGGAACGAGACCCACACAACACCCAGAAGTACACACAAGACAACCTACAATGGGATTGAGAAGTCCGCGGAGCCACAGCAGTGCTCGAAGACCTGCTAGAGAGGTGGAAGAAGGAGCTGTACGCACAAGATCACGTGCAAATTGGACGCATGGTGAGCACACGTGACCTTTACCCACCATCACGCGACTATCAGGAGGCGTGGGAATAGGTCGGAGTTAATGGCTGTCACGTGACCCCAGCATGTGACCTGCCTCGAACGGTCTGGAAGAGCCTAGATGAGCTTGCGCCTAGGCTGAAGCTGGAATGGCTGACTGATGCGAATCGAGAGCGAGTTATGCTATTGGATAGGTGTATTAGGGTTTCGGATTCGGGCTGAGCTTGAAAGCTCCCCTCTGTAGTATAAGTAGAGGGCTGAGGACGCGTTGTAGTCCTTAGCTTTGATATCTTGTGTCAATCCCTCCTTGTGTAGAGATTGTATAAAGCTAGATTGCCTCATTGACCATCCATTCCTTTGTCATCTGTGCTAGTGTGCCGGTTATCGCCACTAAGCGTTCCGCTTGCCGTCATGCTCAGTCATCGCTGACGCCTCGTATCTTATCATTATTGCCTTCATCATCATCTTTGCTTTGGTCAGCCACGCCCTGCGTATCGCCCTAGCCGTTGCCTACGGGATACTGAAGACGTTCAAACACGTGCAGCAGCAGCAAACAGGCTTTTAGAGAGAACGTCCGGAGGAACGTAACACCCCGTGTTCCATGCGAACCTCCTCACACCATATAAGGAGACGGAACTCCATGGAGCTAACTTCACGTGACCTCCACCTGACCTGATCGAGGGAGAAGAAGAATTCGAAGTGGAGCGCGTGTTACAATCTCGCCTTCATGGCTGAGGGCGCAAACTTCAATTCCTGATCCAGTGGAAGGGATTTCCCATGAGTGACAGCTCGTGGGAACCACTCGATAACGTCTGCCACGCACCTGACCTAATCGCCGAATTCTACTGGCAGAATCCTACTGCCAAAGGGGCTGGACGAAAGATATAAAAGAACGTACCCCTTCACCCACTCTCGCTGTCCATGATCATCCCAGGAAACCTCATGTCTGATACACCCGTCGTCACCACTGTGCCTGCTCGCCCCCCGTCTCAAATTATTCTCGAGAACCTGACGGTTCCATCCCAAGAGGCTGGTATCCCAGTTATGGGGTACGACGCCTACACCCCCTACTCGTGCATTGTCACTCCCGAACCCCTGCCTAAGTTTGTACTAGACCCTGACACCTCGTTACCCACCATCGCTGAACTGGCTGAGTCGCCAGAATCCCCTGAGTCCACATCTCCACCCCTGCTCGCCTCACAACCCACATTGAGCACACTTCACCAATCCGACCCCCCACTACCCCCATTCCCATCAGGCCTTGACCACGTATTCACTCCCCGACCCACTGTCGAGCTTGCCATCCCTGACCGCCACTATGCCCTCCTCGATGACAAGGATGAGGACAAGTCGGGGGAACCAGGGATCCCCTACTTCTTCAACGACCCCACTTCCCCATGTTACCATCCACTAATGATTGGGGAGCAGGGGCACAAGGAGGTAGCTCAGTATATCTGAAAAGACTACCAGGAAGTAGTAGGAACCATGGGCAAGGGGGAGCCTTGCTACATCACATCAGTCTACCTGCATACCATCCAAGCTAACCAGTTACCGCAACATGTCACGGACCAGCAGGTGGACTTGTTCCACCCACACGACCCTCGTCGCATCATGATCAATGAGGTCATCTCCTCCCTCCACTACCCCGTGCTCCATGCAGACATCTCCCGCTTGCACACCTGTCTCGAGGCGCGAGATGTGCTCAAGGTGCGCCGGGACGACCTTCACAGGTTGGAAGCAGAGGTGATGAAGGACCAATTCCACCTCGACATGAATATGTCAAGCATACGGAAGAGGTTGCAGTACACCCGAATCATCCCCCTCATCAGCGACCGATATGTGGAGCTGATGACCAAACCCACTCATCCTGTCACTCATCCGAGCTCCACGCCGATAGCGCGGACGAGATGCCACTACCACCACGCACTGGAGGACCTAGTGAGATGCCGCGCCTTCAAGGGGAAGGCAGCACGCATCGTCGCAGGTGTTACAAGTGTCAGTCGAAGGACCACCTCGTATGAGACTGCCCCAAGCGAGGGCGGCGGGACGTGTGCCAGTGGTGCGGCAGCCTCGCCCATCGTGTGGACGTCTGCCTCATAAGGCGACTATCCCCGATGTCCGCCCAATATGAGAATCCCACGCCGTGCACCCACTGGTGTGGGAAGTGTCTCGACTGGAAGGCGACACATGACGAGATTGACTGCCCACAGTATGAGGGGTGCCAAAAGTGTGGCCGTAGGGGGCACCACATGTTTTTGCGTTCTCACACCTGCCCCCGTTCCCCTTCTCCTGACCCTGCTACTGTCATCCCCAAAGAGGACTGCTACTATACCAGTGACTAGTCGAAGTCGTGGCGACTTTGAGTCTGACAGGGGGGTAATGTTACAATTTCATTCTCCTATTTCCTTTCGCTTCTTGTGACTCGTGTTCTATGTCTAACTTCAGTTGTACTTTTACGATACAATCCGCTTCGATCCGCGCCTCGGCCCTTATCTCACGCCTAGCGCATGACCGTTACGACACCCCATGGCGCGACTTCCAGAACCCGCTGACGACTTCTGATCCACGCGTCATCCCATGGGATTCCCTTGTTCCCGATTCATAGTCTCCCTTTGTTAGCTCTCTAGGACCTGGATCCTAGGATCGCGCCATATGTTTGTCTTTGACAAACATCGTGTACCAGTATATAAGTCCCACGCTACCTAGCTTGTACGGTAGACTTGACTTCTTGTGTAATACCACACTGCTGTCGCCTCTCACGATCCGAACCTTTGAGTCGCACGTTCGCTTGACTCCCCCTTTCGCTCGCCTTTGCACTTGAGCCTGTCCCTGCTATTACCCTTGTGTCCACGGAGGCCAAGTGGTACTTGTTCACCATCGAACTAAGTCGTAACTGACTTACTCCTGTCCCGTTACCATCCGTGACTTAACTGAAGTACATGTCATACTTAACGCCCCTGTGGTGGCATTACATGACCCCAACTGGAATCACCCACAGCACCCACCATTTCTACCCTGAGGAGGAGGGAGAGGAGGCAGAAATCACCAAAACATGAGGGAAGTCATCTGCTACAACTGTAGCAAAGCAGGGCACTTCTCATGAGACTGCTACCAACCACACCAACAGAGATCCACCCAATACAACCTACCTTCAGCCAATTGAATGGCCAAAACTGATTACTATACACAAGACCCACCAGAGTTGAGCGCATGAGGTGTGCCAACACCCCCTCAACAAAGGGCCAAGGAATGTGTTACGGTTCCTGCAATGCCAATGCACCAAATGGCAATCCAACATGTGAAGACAGAAGATTCACAGGAATATGGGATACTCATGCAAGATAAGTGGGCTGATTATTGTCCCACGGAGATCTGAAGAGTTAGCCATCACATGACCTGGCACGTGACCTGCTGAGGAAGGGTCCAGAAGAGCCCAGATGAGTTGTTCCTGGGTTAAGTCTAGAATGTGAGTCCGGATGAGCTTGAGCCCGGATGCAATGCCTCATGTTTGCTTATCACTGACTCATGTAGTGATTTCAGGTCCAGTTGCCAGAACTGGAAAAAAACTGCAACTGGACTGGACCGCAACCGCAAACAACCATACTTCCGGTTGTGGTTGGGGCCCAGCACAGCAAGGTGTAGTTGTGGTCGCTGAGATCACACCACATTCTCCAACTGGTTGCAACCGACTGCAACCGGTCGCAACTGCTCTTTTATCAATACTGAGGGCCCGGGTTATATCACCGTGGTACTGTATTTAAGGGGCAAGGGACAGTAGTACAGAATACAACAAGTATCATATTGTAACATAACTATAGTAAAGCCTGTCATCACTGCCCCCCGCCGTCGTCACGTCACTGCCATTGTCTGCTGTGTTTTCCACTGTGTTGTTATCTTCTGTTGTCGTTAGTGTTTTCAGGTCCGGTCGGGTCCGGTTCTTTACCCGTTTTGGCCACAACTGGAACCGGAACCGGTTGGCCTTTTCATGGCCATTGCCCAACCGACAACCCGACTGCTACCGACCGATTTTGTCGGTTGTGCGACCGGTTATGGGCGGTTGGAACCGGTTCCAACCGTTTCCAACTGGCGTGGCCCCGGCGCCGGTAGGGAACGACGCGGGCAAGGACGCGGGTCATACCGCGGGTGCGGGTCAGACCTGCGGTGTACGCCTCAACACCACGGTATAGGGACAACGCACTACTGTTGCCCTATACCATGGGTTATTATCATGGTACTACTAGATAAATACACTGTTAAATTGTCTATCCGGGTCATACTACAAAGCCTGCCGCCGCAGCATCACTCCCCCCGCTGTCATCGACTCATAGTGTTCCCAGACTCCCTACACGGTCGTATGCTGCGTCGTCTGTGTGACTTGCGTCGTCGTCATTGTCGTCGTTGTCGCTCGAGGTCGCTTGGTCTTCACCTCGCTGTCACCATTGTCGAGTTGGACATGGACACCGTCGTGGTTGAAATGGAGTGGCTGCCTTGCGTCGTCGTCGTCGTCGTCATTTGAGGCCCGGGTGACTCAACCGGACTGGGGGCGGTTGGTGTTGCGTACAGCTTGAGGGGTGCGTTGCTGCGTTGTCGTTGCTGTGATTCAGTAAGCAAGGAATTCAGACTGCGGCAAATTGCGGTGATCACTCAGGCCGGGCACAAATTGGGAAATGCACACTTTAGGGATCCGTGACATGCATGACTCAGCCTCATCTCGGCGTACATCCCAAGTACATCCAGACGCAATCCAGATGACTACGACAGAGCAAACAGCAACCCCGCCAACGCCACGCTAACCACGACAAGGACAAAACGAAGCACGGCCCCAAGTCGACCTACCAACCACAGGCACTGTCTTGCCAACACAAGTCGCCGACAACACAAGTCCAATTGCGTCTGCCCCCAACCAAGCCCCAAACACGACTCTGATGGCATCCGCTATGACACCACTGGCCGGAACAGCGACGACAACTCAATCACAACGATGGAGCCGACCACGATGACAACACGACAACGACGACAATCGGCACCTGCAAGGCGACGTCAAACGGCCGCAAGCCCAAATTGGCTCGCAACAGCGACGACAACGATTCAAGACGACGATTCAAGACGACGTGGCAGACAACAGTGGTGATGGAACGTCGGTGGGGGGCAGGGACGACGTTCTATAGTTGTGCTATAGTAGTACTTGTTCTATTCTACAATAGTATTGTACTTTACTAGTACCACTTTGAATACCACGGAAATGACCCACAGTGTCCACGCAAAAAACGGTTGCAACCGGTTGTAGTCGGTCACAACCAGTTGGAGAATGCGACATAATCACAGCGACCGCAACCACGCATCGCTGTGCTGGGCCCCAACTGCAACCGGAAATCCGGTTGTTTGCGGTTGCGGTCCGGTCGGGTTGCAGTTTTTTTCCAGTTCCAGCAACTAGACCTGAAAACACTAGTTGTCGTTGCCATTGCAGACCAACTTGTGGGCTTGCTGGCAATGGGTGTTCGATGTTGCCTTGTGGGTGCCATTGCTGTTCGACTTCCGTGTTGTCGTCGTGGCTTGAGCTGTTGTTGCCTCGTCATCGCTGCTGCTGGTGTTGTGGTTAGCATGCCATTGGTGAGGGGGGTTGTCGTTGGTGCTGTCGTTGCCGGGTGCACACCAAGGTGGAAGGACACTAAGTCACATGCATCATGGGCCATCCCAATTTGTGCCCGGCCCAGGTGATTGCCACAATTTCCTGGTTTTGTTCGCTGAATCCCTTGCTTACTCAACAACAGCAACAACAACGCAGCAACGCTGACAACAAGCCTCAAGTTGTATGCACCACCAACCGCCCCCCAGGACCCGCGAACATAGGGCTTGTGGTGACCCTAATCACGATGACGGTGGCAACAAGTGGCCTCAGCCTCAGCAACAACTACAACACCAGCGGCGGCAGCAAACACAACCACAAGTTCACAACCAAGACTACAACACCTCAGAACGGGCAAATACAAGGCGAGGTCGACCGCAACAACAGCGGGCAAGGCAACAACAACAGCACAAAGACAATGGTGAGGTAGCGACAACGACAGATGGCAAGACGATGTCAGCAGCAACAACAACAAGTCCAACGACACAACATATTGGATGGCGAGCAGCAGACATTATCATCTAGTAGCTAGTACAGTACAGTAGATACTTTCTATACAAGAATAATAGAACTGTCTTGTAACTTGTTGCTGTGCCCTTCCCTTGGTACAGAAAATCACAGCAGTTGTCGGTTGGAACCAGTTCCAACCGACAATGACTGGTTGCACAACTGATGACAATCGGTCGGTCACAGTCCGGTTGTCAGTTGTGCAATGGCCGCAAAATGATCAACCGGTTGCGGTTTTGGTTGTGCCAAATGGGGCAAAAAAACTGGACCCGACCAGACCTGAAACCACTAGACTCATGCCATGAGGGCCTTATTGTTACGTTCGGACTGGAAGTGGACACTGATGTCAAGGGTATGACACCGTGTCAGCAGTATATCATCATGGACTTGTTAGGATCAGTCAGCCGGGTAAGCTCCGGCACATGTGATTGTGTACGATAACGAATCGGATCATGACTCACACTAGGATAGCTGTAGTAGGGTTCAAGTTACTTACGCTATTGGCTAGCACTTCTTGAAGTGGTGCTTGAAAGCCTGCGCGTATCTGTATAAGTAGAGTACTGCGAAGACCAAGTACTGCATCTTGGTCTTCTTCCAATACCACTACCAGTTCTTCACTCTATAGGGTCCTCCCCCTCTTAAGTGAGTCGTGCGGCATATCCCCTTAGACCAGGGATCCCCGCGACTTATCCCAAGTCCCTTCGGGCAGTGGACTATCCTCTCGACGCCATCTATCACCAAGTCTATCTGTATCTCAATGAATGTGTGGCAGCCCCCTACTGCACTCTATACATCATTGACCATCCTACGTGGGAAGAGCTTGAACTATCTAACACTCCACCCATTGGCATTACACAAGGGCCAGACCTTCACGGGTATAGAGGACTGGCAGGAGAGTTATTCCCTCATCCTGCATTCTACCTGCAAAGCCGAGTCAACCGCTACTTCTACCCTCTTGTTAGATTCGCCACACCACACGACGCCTAAGTCAGGCAAACATCTGTGGTAGACATTACACTTATGCCATTGGCAGATATGGATGTGGATGACTGATGCCTGTTGAGGGCCTTGCACTATTGGTCAGTCATGTATTAGGATTTGGAGTACAATATTAGGATTCAGTATTCAAGTGGAGCTTGAAAGCCCCTCACTGTAGTATAAGTATTGGACTTGTAACCGTGTAGCAGACAGCTTAACTGTCTTGGCCTCTCATGCCAGAAGTTAGGAGTATAGAGTCTACCCCCCCTTCTCTACTCAGTGGTGTGAACCTTGGAGAACCATCCCTTCCTCCACTTTCCCTTGTTGCCCCTTTCACAGGAGGCATAACCCCTAGAGGTAACTGGATAATGAAGAGCAATATGAAGGTCATCTAGCATTGGACTAGCTTCGGTGTCGATCAAGGACAACCCAAGTGCAAGTCACACACAATGGCAGCATGACTGTTACAGAATGGCTCTCAGGAATGGTGGGAGAAAGCAATGATGTAAAGGACCTTGTCCTCCAAGATCTATGGGGGAAAGAGGGTTTTCAGGACACCTGAACCCATCGGCCTGGGTGAGGGCAGTCAATTGTAATTCTGTAATAGTGACTCAGTTCCATTCTTTAAGAATCCCAGTCTCAATTCACACAAATTACAAAATGGCCGACATTAGGGGACTAGTAGACTCCGGGGCAACAGACAACTTCATATGACCCACCTTTGCAACCAGAATGGGCCTAGGAGTACAACTGCTAGAACACCCATGGAAGATATGGAACATAGACAACACCAAAAACAAAGCTGGGTTGATTACACATTACATCGATCTAGACATACAGACTAAAGGGGTGCACAAAACCATGCATTTTCTAGTAACAGATATTGGTAATGAGAATATTGTACTAGGATATCCTTGGCTGGCCACCTACAAACCCACGATCAGTTGGGCACATGTGGTGATACATGAAGATGCCATGCCCATTGTCATAAGATCAATTAGTCCTGTCACACCTCGAGTCACCATCACCAGAGCTATTACTGAGGAAGAGGCAACCAAAATTGTCCAAGAGCTGGAAGAGGAATGCCAATTATGTACCACCACAACCAAACTAGCCATAGCAGCCAACCAAAACACAGTCACCACTGTCATTCCTGAACCCTACAAACGCTTTGCCAAAATCTTCAATGAAGAAGCATCTCATTGATTCCCTCCCTCAAGACCATGGGATCATGCTATTGAATTCAAACCCAACACACCGGCAACAATCAACTGCAAAGTATACCCCATGATGCAAGAGGAGGATGCACAGCTCAAAAAATGGCTAGATGAACAACTTGCAATGGGATATATCAGACCCTCCAAATCACTGTATGCATCATCCTTCTTCTTCATTAAGAAAAAGGATGGCAAACTACAACCAGTGCAAGACTACCGGAAAATCAATGCTTGCACTGTACATAACCAATACCCACTCCCACTCATGAAGGAACTCATCAATGACCTGGGAGATGGACATATTTACACCAAGCTGGATGTATGATGGGGATACAATAACATATAAATCAAGCCAGGGGATGAACCAAAAGCTGCCTTCAAAACAAGATATGGGCTTTTCGAACCACTTGTCATGTACTTCAGCCTCACAAATTCACCAGCCACATTTCAAAACATGATGAACAACATCATGCGCAATGCAATAGCCAAACATGAACCAAAAGGCACAACAATTTGGGTCTACATGGACAACATCAGAATCACAACATGTGAAACAGCAGGACTGCAGGCACACATTGTGGCAGTTTGCAATGTACTTCAAGTGGCACTGGATCATGACCTATACTTCAAACCCAAAAAATGCCTCTTCCACCAACTGTGGATGGATTACCTGGGGGTAATCCTTGAAAAGGGGGTAACATGCATGGACCCAGTAAAAATCACAGGAATCAAAAACTACATCAACAAAGGTCCATGATGTGCACTCATTCCTTGGCTTCTGCAATTTTTACTGACTATTCATCTGCAGCTTTGCAAACTATGCGAGACCACTCAATTGCCTTACAACTTGTAGGGATGTCAATGAGTTAGACTCGTCTATACTCGTTTAGCTGTATCTCCTGAACCAGTGATCGTACAGGTCTGAAATTTGGAATGCGAGCAGATATACAATATGCCTGCTTGTATGCCAAATTTCAGACCTGTACGATCACTGGTTCAGGAGATACAGCTAAACGAGTATAGACGAGTCTAACTCATTGACATCCCTACTTACAAGGAAAGACACTGAATGGAGATGGACAAAAGAAGAAGAAGAAGCCTTTCAGAAACTGAAGACGCTTGTAACCATGGAACCAGTACTCGCACACCTGAATCTACCTGATCAATTTGAACTAGAAGTTGACACTTCAGGATTCGCAGTGGGAGCAGTCTTACTGCAGAAAAAGAATGATGGCAAGCGCCATCCACTGGGATATTACTCTGCTACCCTAAACGAAGCCAAATGAAACTACAACATATACAACCTTGAGTTACTGGCCATTGTCAAAGCCTTGCAACACTGGAGACCACTGTTGGCTGGATCCCCACACAAGATTAAGATCTTTTCAGACCACATGAACCTCCAGTACTGGAGAGACCTGCAAAAGATCAGTCAAAGAGTGGCTCAGGAAGTACTTGAACTTATGGAGTACAACTTCAAAATTCACCATATCCCAGTAGAGATGTCAATGAGTTATACTCATGAGTATGAGTACTCATGAGAAATTCCCAACCAGCCACTCATACTCAACTCATACTCACCAGTGTGAGTACTTGTTGGAATCCTCCAACTGACACTCGTACTCGCAGTGCTACCTGAGCGAGTACCCATTTGAGACGTGAGTAGTGATCTGCTTGGCTTGGCCTCAAGCCCAAAGCCAGGCCCAGCCAGACCCTAAAAGGCCAGGCCAAAGCCCTGGTCAAGCCAAAGATTTTGGCCTGGCCTCAGATATTGAAAGCCCAGGCCAAGCCCACAGGCCCAGGGCTTTTGCTAGAGTGTTGAAATATTGAAGATAGTACTAGGCTACAGTTTAAGTAAGAACAGTCCTAGTTAGGTGTGTCCCAATCATGAGTTACTAACCAAAGTATGTGGTTATGTAATTACAGCCTGACACAGTTCAATATGCTCTCATGACTAGTGTTGGGGAAGTTTGGTCTCAGACCAATCCAAACTGGGTTTGAACTGAACCCAAACCATTTTAAACAGTTTGGGGGTCCCAAACCTGGTTCAAACTGAACCAAACTGATTAAGAAAAAATATTAAAAAATATTTTATAAGTGCTCAATAAATGGTTTGGTTTGGTTCAAACTTGGTTTGAACCAAACCAAACTGAGTTTAAACCAAATTTGAACCAAAATCAATGGTTTTTGGTCTCAAACAATTTGAAACAAAGTCTTAACTGATGAATTTGAACAAAATCAATTGTTTTTTGCCTCAAACCAAGGTCTTGAGTGGTTCCAACTCGGGTAGTGTTGCTGCAGCTTAGAGCTGGCATTTTCTATCTTTTGGAATAAAATTTGGAAAAATGTGAAAATATTTGAGGAGCTGGATTTGCTCAAAAGCCGAGGGGTTCTCTGCCAACGCTAAGCAATCAGATCAGCCGTTTTCGATTTATTTGACATTAGCTGAAGGGTATTAGCTGACACCCTTCAGCTAAAGTCAAATAATTCAGAAACAGTTAATCGGATCGCTTAGAGTTGGCAGAGGACCCCTTGGCTTTTGAGATGATCTACCTCCCCAAATATTTTCATATTGTTCCTAATTTTATTTCACAAGATAGAAAAACACCAGCTCTGAGCTGCAGCAACACAACTTCCAAGTTGATTTTTGCATAGGTACAACCACACTAGTATGTCACCTACTGTCACGATCACATGACATAACGTAGTAGCGTTACAGATTCCAGACTCATGACTCGTGACTCCAGACTCCAGACTCCAGACTCCGGACTCCAGGTTCCAGACTCCAGACTCGAGGCCCATTAGGGGCTAAGGCAAAGGAAGACCGACCAGAGCGGTCTCCGGCTTCAGTACGTTCAGAAAACCGTCGAGAAAATCATAGTATTGTACGAGTATAAGAGAGCTACAGGAATCGGTGTATTCGGTAGCTAGTCTTTGATAAATCCTCAGCACGTCTTGGAATTCCGCTCCTTTGCCTGAAAGAAAGCAAAGTCCCAATTCTCGCCGACTCATACCCTTCACCCTAACTCTTATCAGAGTTACCGGGGAAGTTCTTGAGCTCGGAAATCTCCGAACGAAGCACCTTGTGCCGACGATCCGCTGAGATCGTAACACCTACTGACACACTTTGCACCTTGCTTTGCACTCCATATGGAGACATGGCACTATGTGCTCTTGCACATCCACTCATGTTACCATGTTACCAGTGACACCGCCTGCTGTGCTGACCTTGGTAGTAGTACTCTGCAATGTGTTAAATGCTGCTTAAAAATGCAGGCCCAGCAGTATCTGACACAGCTTACTTTTCTGTGAGTTGGCACCATCAGGTTCCCTGGAGACTGAGTTGGATAGTAGGGATGACTTGAAAGATGAAGAGTGGGAAGATGTAGAGGGAGTATCATGCGATGAAATGTTACTGGATAAGTGCAATGATGCAGAGATGACAATGAGTCTATCTAGATTATATCCACAACACTTTGCCTTGTTTCCTTTTTGTGTTACGTTGACTACCAATTAATTGTACAACCCTTTTGACAAAAAGCCTTGGCCAAGCCCAGGCCTGACCTGAGTTTTGGCCTAGGGCCTGGCTTAGCATTTTTCTAAGCCCAAGCTGTCATGGACGCGTATTATTTTCCCTATTTTTCTGTATTTTTACGGATTTATTTGGTGAAGATATGAAGGGCCGAAGTATAGAGGTATTCGTTAGTCACATTGGATTGCCACCATGTGCACGTGATCGTGGGATTAATATCCCTCATTAGTACGGACTCATACGATTGGACGATAAGGATGGAAGGGACTAGAAGGATCTAGAACGTGCTTAGTAGTTTACGCTTACTCGCTGTATTAGGTTTTACTCAGCAAGTGGAGCCGCTCGTAAGCGTTATGACGGAGTGCCACGTCAGCACCATAGATAACGCTATTAATAGACACGACGCGTCAGCTCCTGAGTCATAGGACCTTACTGTACACTTAGTAATAGTGTTCGAACTCAGTTTAGACTCAGCCGCAGTAGTGTATATAAGCTTCCCTGTAGCGTCCTGAGTGGAACCAACTTGTCCTCTTGGTTCTCCACTCAGGTGCGCATTCCTCTGTATTCCCTTACTCTCTCCAATCTAACTTGTCCTCTTGGTTCTCCACTCAGCGTGCCACAGTGTGATCACTGACAGTTTGAGTCCTTGAATAAAGGCTCCACGTTCCTGTCCCCTCCACTGTGACTGTACGTTCGGCGTGTGACTTGTCTCCGCGTTAGGTTGAGTGTGCTCCCTTAACAGTTCACTTTACTCTTCACTTGACTTGGCGTAGCGCGGCAGTCGCACCGCTACATTAGGACAAGTTCCTCTTTCACACTCTCGGGTTACCCACCCGCCAGTTCTTACTTCTTTTATCATCTTTCCCTCTAGGTGGTTGACGACCATCAGTCCCTTGTGTTATCCACCTCACTCTTTGCCTGTGGACCTCCGTAAGCAGATTCTGTGCTATTGTGGTACAACTGTAGTGTCCGTAAAATCGGCATACATTGTGCTTGCCTATAGGCGTTCTATCTGGTCACAGTAGAACGTTTGGGTACTTGCTGCAGAACTGGTCACCACGCCAGATAAGCTGCAGTAGGACGAGAAGCCAGCCAGGCCTAGCCTGCGACAGCTGTACGCGTAGTAAACAGAAAAGTTTGAGAGCGCTTCGGCGTGAGAGGCAGCCAACAGGTCGAGAAGACTGAGGCAGACAGCCTTGTGGCTCTACACATATCCCTACCCCATTCCTGAGTGTCCCTTTATCGCCGCAGCCTCGCGCAGTGTGAAACAATCACTGTGTATTGGTCTCGCTTGATAGGGCATTCCACGCATCCTCGAGTTAGCGTTGCGCGCTCGTTGTATCCAGTCGTCTTTACCCACCTATCCTCCCGTTTCCACCCTGCCTCGCATATTTGCGAACGTTCGTGCCCGACTCCGTCATCTCTTTAGGAGGAGACAAGCTTCCATCCCACCAATCCCGACGCCCCCTAGTAATCAAGCCTCTGCTTCGGCATCGCTTCACGTACTCAGGACACCTCAGATCACCAACGAGCGTGCTCCTTCCCCATCTATCTCAACCCACGGGTCGTCGTCAGCCTCCTTCCACTCCGCCCACTCCTCCTCCCAAGAAACCCTCGCCCAGTCAGGCGAAAGCTTCGTAGACGAAGACGGTGTCAACATCCGTTACCAGGGGTTCCAATTAGAACTACCCCCTCGTAACCTCGCAGAACAATACGTACAGGCTATCTACTCGTTCCCTAACTATCACTACGGCCTCTTAGAGCTTTACGGCCTAGGCGGTGAAGTTAACGGAACCGGATACACTGTTCCCCAGTTGGTCGCGTTTGCCGCAGACCTAGTCCCACGCCTCTCTCCCCCTCCCTCTCCCTCACCACCTCACAGTGGCTCCCAGCGGTCGGCAGAAAGCCAAGCAGGCTCAAGCCCAGTATCCTCGCGGAGTTCACTCCAAATTCGCGCTCCCTCCCCTCACGAAGAGTGAAAAAGTCTTCACCTCTTCAGTAGTTGATTGGGACGACATCTCGCCTGACGAACAGCTAATTCTCTTAGAGAATTATCGAAAGGCACAAGAAGAAGCAGAGAGAAAGGAAAGACAGGCCCAACTAGACGCAATGGCCGACCCTACAGCATCCACATCCGCAGCCGCCTCGGGTTCTGCACCCGCTCCTCCCACAGTCCAGGATTGTCTGGACCTCATCCATCAACTCAGCCTTGGCCATGGGCGTAATAGCCCAGGAGGTCAAAGATCTCACGCAGGCAGTCGGCGCATCTCACGCTGCCCGGCCCCATTCTAATGGTAACAAAAAGGACATAGTGGCCCGCCCAAAGCCTTGGGACGGGAAAGGCGACTCTACAGAAGCCCGTCATTTCCTTGCCGCTTACCATAACTGGGCCGGATCCGTGGGGGACGCCATGAATACATGGAACGATGCAGACAAGAGGTGGTACATTGACGAAGGTCGATGGACCGCGGCCGCCCTCAACCTCATGGAAGGGGACGCGAAAACCTGGGCCCTTCCATATCTGGAAGAGGCAAATCAAGGTGGATCGCCATTCGGCGGAACCTTTGCCGGTTTCGTCAAGGCTTTTAACCTCAGGTTTAGTCCGCGGGACACCACAGACTTAGCGCGAGAAGCGCTCAAAAAGACAAAACAAGGTCGCAAGGAGGTGACCCAGTATATATCTCTGTTCGACCAGTACGCCGGACAGACGAAGTGGTCTGAAGAAGACCTATGCACCCGGTTCTATGATGGCCTCTCTGAGGAAATCAAGGACATCCTCGCATTCACGGGGAAAATAGCTCTAAACTACAAAGACCTGCGGAAGGCCTCGCAAGACATAGATCAACGTATGCGGGCCCGGAAAGCAGAGAAGGGGGGTGAAAGCTCCCGCATCGTACCTACATCGGCCCACCCCGATGCCATGCAAGTAGACGCCACGCGTCAGCAAGGCAAGAAACAGGGGCAGGCTGATATCTTAAAAACTAGAGCAGAGTACCAGACGTGGATGAAGGGGAAGTGTTACGGGTGTGGGTCAACAGAACACTCGAAGAAGGATGGAAACCACGAACGGGACGTGTGCAACTGGTGCCAAAGAGTCGGTCCACCGTGCACCCGTCTGCATGACCAAGAAAATGGGGAAGCCAGCTAAAGCCAAGGCTGCAGCAACGGACTCCCCTAGTCCACCATCCTCTTCGAATACTGCGGTAGCATCCGCCTCCTCTAGTTCAAGTACCTCTCCGGCCAAGACGTCACAGGTAGACGTAGCCAAATTGATGGAGATGGTGAAAAAGCAGCAAGAGCAGATCGAATCGCTCAAAGCGGCTTTTTAGTGCAAGGGTCCAGCAGAGCTGCGTCTGGCCCCTTATTTACAGTAGATGACTCGGCTTCCTGTAGTTGTACCATATGTTTACGCTCTCGCCTCGTTTCGGACTTATCTCCTGTAATTCATACAATCAATTCCTCTACCTGTAAGTTAGATAGTAGTGTCGGCTCCGTTTCTTGTCTTCTCGGCCCCTCCACATCTACATCTGCCTCGGAGATGAACAATATATGTAGTGTTCCTGTTGCTCCACCCTTTTCTCGAAGCAGCGCCGCACGTGATGATTTCTGATGCAGCACTGTCTTCAACTATTATTCCCGAAACAAAAGATAAAAAATCACATTTTCATATTTCTGTGTATTTAAAAGGACGTCATCGTACTGTAAAAGTAGCAGCAATGGTAGACTCGGGGGCAACTTCGTTGTTCCTCGACAAAAAGTACGCTGACCGCCACAAGATGTTCCAGGTTCCTCTTGAGAAGTCCCATTATCCTCTATAACATAGACGGGACACTCAACGAAGCCGGTAGTATCACCCACAAAGTTCGACTTAATCTCCAAGTCGGACCAACGGAAGAAAGTCATGACTTCTTAGTCACTTCCCTTGGCCCAGAGAACGTCATTTTGGGACTACCCTGGCTTAGATTACGGAACCCGGAAATAGATTGGCAGGAAGGCACAATGCGTCTCAATTCCACCGCTGAAATAGCGCCACCGGAACTTGAGATAGAGGTGACGCGCATTATGGCAAACCGTATGGAACGCCGCCGTCTCCTTGCGGAGAAAGTGCTAGACACGGCCCAGGACGAAGTTTTCTGTTTGGCAGGCTTTACGTATAGTCAGCAGATAGCCGAGAAAGCTACTGCAGCCAAGCCAAAGAAAACCTTCGAAGAAATGGTGCCCAAGCACTATCGTGACTTCGCAAAAGTCTTCTCTGAGGAAGAATCCCAGAGGCTCCCAGAACATCAACCGTGGGATCACGCCATAGATCTTGAACCAGATGCAGTCAAGCACTGGAAGATCAAGACGTACCCTATGTCACCCAGCGAGCAAGTGGAACTCGACAAATTCCTGCAAGAGCACATTGCTAAAGGATATCTGGTCCCATCTAAGTCACCGATGGCCTCCCCAGTATTCTTTATCAAAAAGAAAGACGGAAAGCTCCGTCTAGTGCAGGATTATCGCCGTCTTAATAAAATCACCATTAAGAACCGATACCCACTTCCACTCGCGGCTGACATCATCAACCGGTTGAAAGGAGCAGAGTACTTCACAAAGTTTGACGTTCGATGGGGCTATCATAATATTCGAATCCGAGAAGGAGACGAATGGAAGGGTGCTATCGTCACCAATCGCGGACTGTTCGAGCCAAAAGTAATGTACTTTGGCATGACCAACAGCCCCTGCAACCTTCCAAGCCCTCATGAACGCAATATTCGCGGATCTCATCGCAGAAGGAGAAGTCGCAGTTTATATGGATGATATCCTCATCTATAGCCGAGACCTTAACCACCATCGCAAAATTGTACGCGAGGTGCTCAAAAGGCTCGAAAACTACGATCTCTATCTCAAACCTGAGAAATGCGATTTCGAGAAACGTGAAATGGAGTACTTAGGGATGATTATCCGTCCCTGGAGAAGTGCAGATGGACCCTGGCAAGGTCTCTGCAGTAAGGGAGTGGCCTACGCCCACGAATCTCAAAGAAGTTAGAGCATTCGTTGGGTTCGCCAACTTCTATCGTAGATTCATTAAGGACTTCGCGGCTATCGCCCGACCCTTACATGACCTCACGAAGAAGGATACTCCATGGCACTGGCATTCTGAACAGCAGAAAGCTTTCGACGATCTTAAGGGACGTTTCGTTCAAGAACCTATCTTAAAGGTGTACGATCCAAACCTCCCTACCCGCGTCGAAACAGATGCTTCAGGATTTGCTACTGGCGGGATACTCACTCAGAAGTACCCAGACGGTCTTTGGCACCCCGTTGCGTATCGCTCAGAGTCAATGAGCAAAGAAGAGCGCAACTACGAAATCTACGATAGAGAAATGCTCGGCTTAATCCGCGCCCTAGAGGACTGGAGACACTTCCTCGAAGGCATCTCCTTTGAAGCGATCACCGACCATAAGAATATGGAATGGTGGGCAAGCATGAAAGACTTAAATCGCCGGCAAGCACGCTGGGCATTATATTTAAGTCGCTTCGCCTTTAAGATCACTTACAAGAAAGGAGATTCTATGCAGGCCGATGCACTCAGTAGATTTTCCAAAGACCACGTCAGGGACAACTGAGGATAACCGCCAGGTTCAGGTGTTACAACCTAAGCATTTCCTCAATGCCGCCCAAGCACACTTCCGCCCAGAAGTGGACTCCCTTGGCAGCCGCATCAAACTCGCATCCATTAAGGAAGCCGAAGTCATAGAGGGTCTTAAAAGTTTACAAAAGACCGCTCCAAAGGCTCTTACGGATGGAGTTGCGCTGTGGGAAGAAGAAGACGGTTTCGTTTATCACCGCGGAAAGCTATACGTCCCAAACGATCGCGCCCTTAGAAGGGACGTGGTAAAGTCATGCCACGATACGACGATCGCAGGACATCCCGGTAAAAACGGAACCATCGAGCTAGTTAGTCGCTATTACTGGTGGCCACGCATGGCAGGCTTTATAAGTTCATACGTAGAAGGTTGCGATCGATGCCAACGTTATCGCAAAGATCTGCACCCCAAAGCTAGAATTCAGCCGCAAGAAGTACCTGAGGGTCCATGGCAGTTAATTGGGATCGATTTAATCGGCCCTCTGCCTATGTCACGTGGAAAGGATATGATCCTTAACATAGTGGATCACTACACAAAACAGATCCATCTATTTCCAGTGACTTCTCAGATTACGGCTGATGGGGTAGCATCCATCTACTTTGAACAAGTCTTCCCCTTGCATGGGATCCCTCGAAAGATCATTAGTGATCGAGGACCCCAGTTTGCTGCAAGGAGCATGCGGGCACTATACAAGCGACTAGGAATAGACGCAGGTCTTACTACAGCCTATCACCCTCAAGCTAATGGACAGGTAGAGCGCAAAAACCAAGAAGTAGAAGTCTACTTGCGCTTGTTCATTAGTAAGAGGCAGGATGATTGGGCAGACCTGCTCCCTACAGCGGAATTCGTAATCAACAGTAGGCTCAACTCTGCAACGGGTCATACCCCGTTCGAGCTACTGTACGGCTACACGCCGGATTTCACGATTCCTGCTGGAAGGCCAACGGGTATTCCAACGCTCGATAAGCGTCTTCAACACTTAGTTTCCTCACGTAAGGATGCAGAGGCAGCTCTACGCCAAAGTAAACGGCGAATGCAGACAGACGTTGAACAAAGGCATAAGCCACACGCCTTTAACGTCGGGGATAAAGTCTGGTTGCAAGCTAAGCAAATAAAGATACACCAGCAGTCGTCCAAATTGGGACCTAAGCAACTAGGCCCATTTGAAGTCACTGAAGTTAGAAGTGACGTCGACTACAAGCTTGCACTCCCCCCTGCATTACGGATCCATGATGTATTTCATGTAGACCGCCTCTCCCCTTACAAGGGAAACGAAGTTAATGGGCTTTTGCCACCTCCACCTGAACCCGTCACAGTTGAAGGGGAAGAAGAGTACGAAGTAGACCATATAAGAGATTCAAAACTCTTTGGTCGTACTCTTAAGTACCTAGTTCGCTGGAAGGGCTATGGAGAGGGCGAGGACACTTGGGAACCTGCTAAAAACCTAGCGCATGCACCAGAGAAAGCTTAAAGAGTTCCACTCTTTAAACCCGGGCGCACCTAGAAAAATAGCAGCTCTCATTTACGCGTCCTTGCCTTGGCAGTCTCCTCACATGTACACAGAGGCCAACGCGGACGTCGACCCTTAAGAAGGGGGGTGATGTCATGGACGCGTATTATTTTCCCTATTTTTCTGTATTTTTACGGATTTATTTGGTGAAGATATGAAGGGCCGAAGTATAGAGGTATTCGTTAGTCACATTGGATTGCCACCATGTGCACGTGATCGTGGGATTAATATCCCTCATTAGTACGGACTCATACGATTGGACGATAAGGATGGAAGGGACTAGAAGGATCTAGAACGTGCTTAGTAGTTTACGCTTACTCGCTGTATTAGGTTTTACTCAGCAAGTGGAGCCGCTCGTAAGCGTTATGACGGAGTGCCACGTCAGCACCATAGATAACGCTATTAATAGACACGACGCGTCAGCTCCTGAGTCATAGGACCTTACTGTACACTTAGTAATAGTGTTCGAACTCAGTTTAGACTCAGCCGCAGTAGTGTATATAAGCTTCCCTGTAGCGTCCTGAGTGGAACCAACTTGTCCTCTTGGTTCTCCACTCAGGTGCGCATTCCTCTGTATTCCCTTACTCTCTCCAATCTAACTTGTCCTCTTGGTTCTCCACTCAGCGTGCCACAGTGTGATCACTGACAGTTTGAGTCCTTGAATAAAGGCTCCACGTTCCTGTCCCCTCCACTGTGACTGTACGTTCGGCGCGTGACTTGTCTCCGCGTTAGGTTGAGTGTGCTCCCTTAACAGTTCACTTTACTCTTCACTTGACTTGGCGTAGCGCGGCAGTCGCACCGCTACACAAGCCCTCTAAAGCCAAGCCCAAGCCCCTAAAGCCAGGCCAAGCCATAGTCTTTGAAAGTCCAGTTGCAGGAACTGAAAAAGACTGCAACTCAACTGAACTGCAACTGGAAAAAACCAGACTTTTGGTTGCAGTTGTACCTAATCCTAGAATGTATCAGTTGCAGTTGCCCGAAATGGCAGCTGACCTCCAACTGGTTGCAACCGGTTGCAACCGATTTCTTAGTCAGCAGGTGATTGGGCTGAATTTCTGATCAAAATGAGCCTAAGATCACCCAAATTGGCCAAAAACTGAGCAAGTTATGATCAAAACAATCATTTTACTCATAACTTTTGCTTTTTTTGGCTGTTTTACCTAATTATTTTTTCATTATAAGGCAGTTGCACTAAGAAATTTATTATAAGTACCTATTAATACTAATTATAAGTGGTTTTGACTCAGTTTAGACCAGTTTCAGATAGATTAAATAACATTCAGTTGGGTCCAGTTGCAACTGGTGCAACTGGTTTTTTTGCAGTTTTTTGCAGTTGCAGTTGAGGTTGCAACAAATTTCATTTTTTGGCAACCAGTTGCAGTTGCAGTTGGACCAAATATGGTCAAAAAACCAGACCCAACCGGACTTTCAAACCCTACCAAGCCAGGCCCAGAAATCACTAGACATGAGTACTCATGCTCAGTGTGAGTACTTGCTCAAACTGTGTGAGTACTCGTCATATTCACAGGCACTCAGGCTCAAGAAACCACAGAATTATGATTATTACTATGAATACATTACTAGCTACTACTACCAGTATGTCCCCTGTGGCATCACTGCCCCCCACAGCATCACTGCCCCCTGCGGCCATCGTGTACTGGCGCCATTACCGTGTTGATACCCTAAACTATCCCTGAATGCTAGGAAACAGTCTAAGATGAGCGCAGGGTCTAGGGGGTGTGAAGCGTTGCAAGGTGTCGTGCAGGCCTCCGCGGGACGCGAGGTGTCGTATATGGGTCCGTGGCAGTCACAGGCGCGTCGGTGTCAAAGGGCTAGTGCCACGCGCAAGTGCGGCGAGGTTGAGAGAGGGAATGGGGTCAGCTGGTCATAGGTCGTCGGAAATGGTCGTGCACGCTTCGGCGTGGCACGAAACTTTGTATGGATGGCCGCCGGGGTCGGGAACGCGTCGGAATAGAGTCGCTAAGGCCGCGCGCAAGTGCGGCACGCTGGGGAACGCAAGGGAGCGAGCTACACTGAGCTCAAAAGTCTAAGGGGAGAAGTCTACTATTAGAAATCTAGGTTGTAAAGTTGTAGTTACATGAGCTATATAAGCTAAGGAAAGAGGGTACATTAGCTAAACAGGGGAAAGGGGAATGCCAAAACACGAAGGGGAGAGTCCAGAATGAGGGGAGAGCTGAGCACACAGAGAGTGCAGGAAAGTGGTGAAGTGCGTGAGAAAGCACGAGGAAGTGCGAGCGGGTGTGGAAGTGTAGGGTACTGTTAGAAACTGTGAAAATCATGATTTCACCGGCCAGGGAGTGCACTGGCATATCAGCATCACCGCTGTTGTATGCTGTGTTGCCTTGTGTGTCATATTGTGTCGCGTCGTGGTCATCGCAGTCGTGGTCATCATAGTCGTGGTGTGGGTGGACATGGTTGTGGTGTTGTGGTTGTAGTTGTTGTAGTCAGTGTTGTTGCCAGTGTGGTCATCATAATCTCTTGCTGTTGTAGTTGTGTTGTCACCTCGCTAGGCATCGTGGTTGACCCAGGTATGCCCATCATTGCAGTGATGGGGCCCGTAGGATTTGTCGTCATTGGGCAGCTGGCCACTGGCATGTGCTGGTGGGGTTTGCTGCCACAGCCATTGTTGTTGTTCAGTGTACGCCAAGGTTGTGGTCATGGCGTAAGCAACACTGGCCTCTGTGTAAGAGCCAGCCAAATGAATGCCAAGGTTCCCACACCCGGTGATTGCCAGTTGCGCACACTACTACATGTGGTCCGGCCCGGTGCTGAAGGTGGCAACACTGGGCCAAGCTCACATGCACCAATACCACCAAGACACTGACAACGACGATGCTGGATGAGCCCCGGACAATGACAACAACAGGTGAGTCAATGACAATGATGCCTGTCAACCACAACAACAGGCTGCAACATGGTATTGGGGAGACAATGACCAACAACGACTTGGACAACAACAGCAAACTTGACAGCAAGACGACATCAATGGTAACAACAACAACACTGCATGACAATGGGCAACTGTGACAACAGTGCTGATAGTGGCTCAGACAGCATGCCCCCCCTGTGGCCTCTTACTAGTAGCTTTTGTCTTAGTTTACAGTAACTAGTGTAAAGATACATTATGATTTGATATGAATAGAGATGTTTTTACAAACTGTAACAACTTGAACAAAGGGGCACATAGTGCTGCAAGTACCATGAGTACTCATGAGTACTCGCACTCAGAAAATGGCAGACTCATACTTGCACAAGGATCCAGGAACAAGTACTCATAGGTGTGAGTACTCATTATGTAACAAGTCACACTCGCGAGTGACTCGTTTGGCAGCAACTCGTTGACATCTCTATATCCCAGGAAAGAATAACAGTCAAGTTGATGCCTTATCGAGGAGACCAGACTATGACCAAGGAGAGAAGGACAACTAAGGAGTTGTCATCTTACCAGAACATGTATTCACCTGAGCAGTCAAAATCATGGTGGACAAAGATCTGCCACAAGAGGAACTCAAACTAAGGTATTGGATAGACTCACAACAACTGAAGAAGGTCAACAGGATATGGTACCGACAAGGTAGAAGGGTAATCACAGGAGGACAACTGGAAAAGTGAAGAATCATTGAATGACACCACAACCCCCCCATACACAGACACCCAGGAATCAAATGAACTATGCAACTAGTCGCGTGAAACTACTGGTGGCCAGAGATAGTCAACAATGTGAAAGACTACATAAAAGGATGTGTGGAATGCCAAAGACACAAAGTCAACAACCAACCCATATGTGCCCCACTCATCCCAATCACCCCTATCGCTGACAGAAACCTGTTTGAAGTCATAGCACTTGATTTTATCACCAAACTACCCAAGTCTGAAGGATATGACTCCATCCTCACCATCACCGATCATGACTGCACCAAGGCCTCCATATTCATTCCATGTTGAGAAGAGATAACAGTGGAAGAAACAGCAGCCTTGTACATAACCCATGTGTTCAAATGATTTGGACTACCAGCAAAGATCATCAGTGACTGAGATCCATGATTCGCATCAAAATTCATGTGAGAAATATGCCGACTTATGGATATCAGACAAAACATATCCATCACATATCATCCGTGAATGGATGGACAATTGGAACGAACTAATCAATGGCTCGAACAGTACCTCAGGTTCTGGGCTAATGAGCATCAAGATAATTGGGTGCATTTCCTACCAATGGCCAAATTTGCTCATAACAATTGGCCCCATGAATCCACGAAGAAATCCCCATTTGAACTCCTCATGTGTCACAATCACGTGACATTTCCCACAAAAGCACTTCCCGTTTCAGTTTCAGGTTCCAGACTCAGCCCAGACTCAATCTGATGGTTATATCTAGAGATCAGCTTATCTGATCCTTCTGCTGGATTGTTCTCAGTTTCTTGGTTCTAGTCTTCTAGACTTGGTCTCCAGACTCATGTTCCTTCTCAGTTCCAGACTCTCAGTTCCAGAAAATAGTATAGAAAATACCACAGTACAGTATAAGTAGCAGATGTTGATAAGTGACCTGTGCGCACTTAGCGGCTAAATGGACACGCAGATAACGGACTGCTTTAGATAAGATATATTGGACTTATGTAGATTAGATTATTATGATCTTTACAATCTCGGACTTTCTTATCTATGACATCACTGTACAATGACATCATGGACTCCTCTGGACTCCTATTGTATTTCGTCCTTGTACTCATTCCTTTTGTTCTATCTTTATTGTGATGTCACTATGATATCATAGTCTAGCCCTTCCTTGTTCTTTGCGCCTTGTTCTCCATTTACACACTCCTTTGTGTCCCTCTGTAGAACAACGCTCCTTGTATTCTGTGACCCTATGTTACTTGTGTTGTACTAGTGTCACGCCTCTGTATAGTATAAGTAGAGTACTCTGTACGCTCTGGCACCACACCAGTTCTCATCTGTTGTGTGCCAGGTATGTCTCCTCTCTTGTAATAACACCAGTTCTCATCTGTTGTGTGCCAGACTCCACATCTGCTTCACTTGCTAGATCTACTCTGTTGCTGCTTCAAGTCACCCTTCATATCTCACCACAGTCTCCCTTGTCACTGTGAGTATGATCTCTATGTGTACTGTTCATCAGCAGAGTAGTTAGACTGTATTTGGGCATCTTGGTCTTTGAACAATATAGCCCATCTTCTCCTCTTCTCTTGTCCTTCAAGTCCGACGCTTTTCCGCTTAGCTAAGTGACCCGGCCTGGTAGCCCGTCCCTCCTTGTGAAACGATCCGTGTAACGCCACCAGTGGGGCGATGTCCATGGTTCGAAGTACCCGCAGCAGGTCTAGCAGAAGATGTGTTTGGCATTATTGGACAATGGCGATAATGGAGACTGATATCGGTCAAAGGCACATGCTCGAAGAGGCGAGGCGAGAACGGTGATGCACAAGATAAGGGGAAGGCTTAAAGCAAGGCAGAGTAGGGTTCCCAAGATACAAAGCTGGTATTGCTAAGTAAATCAAGTCTGAGGACTCGAGTATGAAGACAAGCCTGGTATATATACATGCAGGTACATAAGGTTTGTACTCAGCTAAGTCCGCTCTATCTGGGATCGGGGTCCATGCGCAGTCATGGAACCTACCAGAAGGTCACATGTGTGTTGCGCCATTGTTTGTCATCGTTCTAGGTCAGTCTAGGCTCCGGTCACGTGATCATACCGTCACAAGCCCAGACCCTTCCTGAAGGTCTCCCTAGCGCTCCGTAAGGTCCCACTAGCGGCGTCTGAGCCATCAGGAGTCTCCGCCTGGCTAGGCAATTCCTCCAGCCCGCGTCCTGTAGCGTCGGCGGTTGGGATTCATAACAATCTGGGTGATTGTAACATAAGACCAAGATCTCAAATCCCGACCTCACATGAGGCATGAGTCCCCATCTCTGACGCTAGGAGTGTAATGTGTAGCACGACCCATCAATGTTTGCTTGGACGAGACGCAAGCCCAGGCTCAATGTAGCAAGCAACCAGAAACCTGTGCAATGTACTGCACCCAGACACTGCTCAGCGTAACAAGCACCAGACCCCGCATGAAATGTTTCGCACGCAGACCTCACTGAACACCGAACAGACCTCGCGCGGCGACGCGAGTATCTCGACTTCTCAACATCCCAACCCGGTGTGCCGGTCCTTTGGATTGTGATCCAAGGAGAGTCTCAGGGACTCGTTAAACGAAGAATCAAGATGACCTTGCACGGCGATGTGAGCACATCCAGACCCAGACCGACGTCCTACCGAGCAAACCACGACACTCAGTACTTGTAATCACGACCCACGTCGCTAGCGCAGTCCGAGTACCGCGGCTAGCTCAGAAGACTCAGACAACACTGACACCATGTGGGCCGATGCCTTCATGTGTACCTTGGCTGGACCCATCCCAACGACATTCACTGGAGATCGCGCACAGGCCCAGCAGTTCCTTGAGGAGTTTACCCAACTCGAGCAAGCAAACCTGCGGCATCCACTGATAACCCGCCCAGCGCTGAGAGTAGAGCTCGCGCTCTTGTTGATTCGCGGACACTTGACAGACCTCTGGCGACACACCGTCCGATGCGGACAACCTGGTGAGGAAGTAGACGAGGACATATGGGACGAGTTTTATGACTCGTTCTGTACCACCTGGATCGATGAACCTCCCGCGCCCGCGACTCAGACCCCATCACCACCAGTACCAGCCAACAACGAAGATGTCTTTTACGACTGCGACGAGTACAACAGCATTCCAGTGCCCATCCAGACCACGTCACCCCCAGGTCCCGAGCACAAGGAAGAGGAGGATTGGACCCTCTTCGCCCCATGTGTCGCACCTGCTGCAACCACAACCAGTCAAGACACACTCGCACCACCCATAGTGCTTTGAGGTCTGGTCACAATGACCAGACTAGGACCAGGACTGGACTGGACTGTGACCAGTCCAATAGGACCTTTGGTCCCGGTTACAGCCCCCATTGGGCATTGCTGGTCCGCGGTCTTGTGTGATTACCCCATTTCAAGGGACTGGGCCAGAACTGGTTGGGACTGGTCTAGGACCAGTCTTTTGCACTTCGATTCACAGGGCTGTTCACTCAATTCAAACAACTTTTATAAGATATGTACAGCAGTTACAATAAGCTATTAGTATGCTAAGTCCATAGCGTCGTCGGTGGGATGCTGCGTCGGTGTCGTTGGGGCACAGTGCCACATCATTGTTGAGGGGATGCGGCACTGTGTCAGCGTTGTGGGGGCATGATGCTGTGTCGTTGTCGAGGGGGCGCGGCACCACGTCTGTGTCGAGGGGGCGTGGCACCACGTCTGTGTCGTGGGGGCACGGCGCTGTGTCGTTGTCGGGGCCTTCTGGTGCTGTGTTGGTGTTGTAAGATCGCAGCCCCTCAGTGTCGTGGGGGCGCGGCAAAGCGTCATTGTCAAGGGGACGCGGCACCGCGTCAGCGTCATGGGGGCACAACACTGTGTCATTGTCGAGGGGGCGCAGCACCGTGTCTGTGTCAAGGGGGCGTGGCACCACATCGGTGTCATGGGGGCATGGCGCCACGTCGTTGTCGTGGCGTTCCAGTGCTGCATCGGTGTCATAAGATTGCGGCCCCTCGGTGTTGTGGGGGCGCAGCACCGCGTTGGTGTCATGGCATTCAGCGCTGCGTTGGTGTTGTGGGGGCATGGCGCTGCATTGGTGTTGTGGTGTTATGGTGCCCAGCATGTTTGAAACCTAGAAAGGAAAAAGAAATTGTAGTTAGTTATGGGTTTAAAAGAGGGAAAAAGAGAACTTAGCTTGGGGTTCAGTTCAGTACACGAGTGCTGAAGTACACGAGTGCTGAAGTGCACACTGAGCTGTCCCAGCTCACCCCCCCCCCTAACACATCATGTGACACATAATACGCACCAACATGGACCTTGACACATCTTGGGAAATAAATTATGTTGAATTATGTAAGTAAGGTCACATGACCAGGTACACGAAAAGTTGTACACAATGTACGCAACACAATTTGGATTCCCAATTCCCCAAATGCCCCCCACACCAAATGATGTGCTCACCCCTCCGTCTAGGGTTTGAAAGTCCGGTTGGGTCCGGTTTTTTGACCATATTTGGTCCAACTGCAACTGCAACTGGTTGCCAAAAAATGAAATTTGTTGCAACCTCAACTGCAACTGCAAAAAACTGCAAAAAAACCAGTTCAACCAGTTGCAACTGGACCCAACTGAATGTTATTTAATCTATCTGAAACTGGTCTAAACTGAGTCAAAACCACTTATAATTAGTGTTAATAGGTACTTATAATAATTTTCTAAGTGCAACTGCCTTATAATGAAAAAATAATTAGGTAAAACAGCCAAAAGAAGCAAAAGTTATGAGTAAAATGATTGTTTTGATCATAACTTGCTCAGTTTTTGGCCAATTTGGGTGATCTTAGGCTCGTTTTGATCAGAAATTCAGCCCAATCACCTGCTGACTAAGAAATCGGTTGCAACCGGTTGCAACCAGTTGGAGGTCAGCTGCCATTTCGGGCAACTGCAACTGATACATTCTAGGATTAGGTACAACTGCAACCAAAAGTCCGGTTTTTTCCAGTTGCAGTTCAGTTGAGTTGCAGTCTTTTTCAGTTCCTGCAACTGGACTTTCAAAGACTACCTCCGTCTGAGAACCAGTGTACCCAATCCAAGTGCAAGGCCACCCTTCCAGTTGGCTACCAATACAAGACCTGTGAGAAATGCCAGAGCATCAGCAAACTTAGCATGCAAAAGAAGCGGAAACGAGACAAAGCTGATGAAGGTCAACATCGCTCACCAGCTGTAACTCCAGGCAACAGTGACCCCATTGAATACACCTATATTGAAAGTGATATGGAGCCAAGTAAGGTGAGTAGAAACCTATCTGTGTTTCTATAGGACCCTTACCCGTCAAATCACCTAGGCATATGTCCCTGTCCAGTTTAGGGACAAGGACATGATCATGAAGAAGCTTAAAAACATATTTAAATCAACTGATTGGATTTTCTTTCATGCAAGTTGCAACTTACCTGCAGATCCATTGATTTCCAATAGGGCCCAAGTGCAAGCAATTGCAAATGAGATTTGGAAAGCCACTGGTTACCACTTCACATAAGAGAAGTTCCAAATGCTAGAGAAAAAGGAATAACATACCTGAATAGAGTCAAAGACAATCTAACACTGGTTCACAGCCATAAAACACGACACTGGTGTTGCCAGGATGAACGCCGAAAGCAGGTGGCCCAACCAAGCCAGAGGGAGGGAGCAAAACACCGTGACACAGTGGGTATGCACTGTTACAGCTGCAAAAGCAAGTTGAACATATCGTATCGCGCAAATCCAAAAAGCAAAGAAAATACATGCACAATTACCATATGGCTCGAACACCATATGAGGCATACACCATACTACGACGTTGCACTACCCCCCAAAGCTGCTGCATTGATACAAGAAGGCCTAGAGTGGTCATGCCCAAATGAGATCACAAAAAAAGTTCAGTCTGCTCACCCATCTATAACTGCTAATCAGGTTCACGTGGCCTGGACAACAATGAGCGAAACACTCTGGAAACGTGGTACACAGCAATTACCTTCAGTAAGAACCCTTCTAGAAGAGCTCAAAGACGACACGGCCCTCCTTGATCTTCCAGCAATGGAAGGCGTCGAGCAAGTCGCATGGGTGATGACAAAGATAATGGTGTCACTTTGCAGAATGATTGTCGAAATTGGAATGGATGCTACCTGGAAGAAACACACCAAGCGTCAGATATAGATGGGCTAACAAAAAGAAAATAGACAATACGAATTCTAAACACCTTGAGCTGTATACCATCCTTGGGGAGTACGACAACGCTGGGTTCCCACTATCATATTGTCTCTTGATGACAGCTACCTCAGTAGAAGACCAAAAATGTACCAGAGCACTTGAGGCTTGGGCAGTAATCTTGCGCGACGAATATGGTGTGTTCCCAAAGTTTGTCCACACAGACAAAGATATGGCTGAAATTGGTGCAAGTCGACGTGTTTGGCCCAAGGCAAAACACCAACTCTGTTGGTGGCATCAGCACGAAGCAATTAAAAGACGAATTTAAGGAAACCTACCCACCTCACCATATAACGCCCATTGGGCTGCGTGCGAACACCCATTCATTGACCTTGCCTTCAAACCCTATGGCCATGCGGATCCAAATGACTACGAGGGAAGTGTTCCTGGGGAGATCCATGAGCAAGAGATACAAAGTGAGAACACAAAGACAGCACTTACCAGCAGAGGCCCAAATTCCATTAAGTTTCGGATTCCCGCCTTGAACTGAAGGACTCAACACCTGGAGGGTAGCCACGCTCACCCTGGATTGCTGGAAAACCGTGCACATTTGGATACGGATGCAGGAGGGACTGCAGGTGAGCCGACACTTGCCATCGCTCGCCTGGCTGTGCTGGAAAGCCTTGCGCATGTGGACTTGAGTGTGGGAGGGAACCCAGGTAAGCTGACACTTGTCGTCATTCACCTTGGAACCACTAAAAAAATGTGTTTGTTCAGACATGGACGTGGGGGAGAACCTGAGTGGGCCAACACTTACCGACACCCACCTCGCGCTGCTGAACACCCTTGCACATTCAATCACGGGCACAGGAGGAAGCGCAAGTGGATCACTTGACAAGCCTACCAGCAGTCGCCTTGGATTGTCGGAAGATCTTGTGCATCGTCCCGCAGGCACAGGGGATAACACAGGTGGAACGACACTTACTGGCGGTTGTCCCAGTCCATGGGATCGTGGACTTGCTGGGGATGATGGGGTTCAGGTCGCAGAAACAAAACAAAAACAAAACAAAAAGCTTACCATCCTAATCCCCACCATTTCGACAATTCGTAAAACTGGTCTGGTCATCAAAATTGAGTCAGACCCCGATGAAGAGACAGTGACAGGACGACGCACCTTTTGCCCAGTCGAACAACGTGTGGCCATCGTTGATATGATGGAGCACCATTTCTGTGCGCACCCTCTTATCCCAGGGTATTTGGCTCCGACCCCTGAGGGGATTAAGGCATGGGCTGTGAAGCAAACCTATCAATTTTGTGTTTTCCATGACTTGCCGAACTTATGGGCCTACCTTTGGGAAAACTGGTATCGGCATGGGAGGTGGGAGCTGTGGGCACGGTGCGCAGAGCCAAGGGAAATACCACGCCTAAAGACAACAATGTTTGTCGAAGCACAGTGAGTAATGAGTAACCCTCTATTTGATAGCAAGAAATCGTTACTCACCATCCGAATCTCGTGTAGTTGGCGGCACGTGAAGGAGGACTATCTCAACCATTTTAGTCTGCCACGCCTTGACCTGCTCGCGTGGGTCTTGGTTACGAAACTTGCACCGACATACTACCGAAAAATCGAAGTCGTATTCAATGATATCGGCCGCTTTCGTGAACTGCCCAGGTGGAGAAAAGACTTCAAGGCTGCGTGGAAGAAAGCTATGAGAACACCAATCACAATGCCGTTAAATGAGAAATACCGACCGGACGCTAAACGATTTGTTTGCACCTGCCTGCAGTTTGTTGTCAGTCGATTCCTGATATGCAAGCATTTAGTCCAACAATTCCACCTGGTCGACCCTCGGTTTTTCCTCAAAGTAATGCAAAACCGGACCTTACCTTTTGGTCCCATCCATCCCTCAAGCCCCTTCCAACGGCCACAGCAAGAATCAAGGAAGATCGTTCAACGATCGCTGATGGTGATGGTGACAATAAGGCGTCCATGGAGGTATATACTCGACTGAACATAGCCGGAAATGAAATGGACGACTCGGATCCTCAGTCTGACGACGACGACATGCTAATTGATACTGGAGGCAACGTTGATAAAAAAAATGGTCAAAGAAGAAATGGAAAATTACATACACATCATCCGAGATTTCTGCGACGGCCTTGAGTTCCGAGTCCAGTTTCAAGACCCGCAGTTTTTGAGGACGTTGGAAAGGGAGGGTGCTTGGTTCCTCAAGCTCACGCAAAACTGTCTTAGTCGGGAAAGACGTTTAAATTCGAGTTGAGCTGCCTCCCCGTTGACATGGGAAAGGGGACCACGAATGCACTCTTCTATCGATCACATTCATGCCGTGATCGCGACACCTGATATAGGCCTGATACGTAACACATGGGCTCATTTTGGTAATAAAGTACATCGCCGCATGTTCTCTGACTTCTTTTTAGTCACAAATATACCCTGGTTAGAATTACTTGACTCATAACATGGCGTACGCTGTAACACGCCATACAACATGTAAGGTACTTGTACACGACCCTGCTCCCCATGAATAAACAATAGTACGCCAAGTCCCACGAGTTCACAAAGAAAAGGAAAAGAACGAGCGTGAATAAACAATACGCCAAGTCCCATGAGTTCACAAAGAAAAGAAAAAGAACGAGCGTAAATAAACAATACGCCAAGTCCCATGAGTTCACAAAAAAAAGAAAAAGAACAAGCGTGAATAAACAATATGCCAAGTCCCACGAGTTCACAAAGAAGGAGAGATAATCAAAAGTTACAATGTGATTACCAGACAGCATGTCACGTATGCAAATTGACTGTGAGTGGTCTTGGATTGAAGGGGTATCAAGTGACGAAAGACGCTGGAAAGAGAAAGAAAAAGATAATTAAAAAGTACGACGTGATTACCAGACAGCGTGTAATGTACGCGAATTGACTGTGAGTGGCCTTTAGTCTGGGAAGGAGAATGGCCGAGGGGGCGACAGCATCAGGAGGCGTCTGAGGGGAGACAGACAACGCCGGCGAGGTAGAGGCTGAATGAGAGGCCGTGTGTCAGGCGGCAAGAGGGTAAGCGATTGGTGGGCTGGGAAAGATGGGAACGTCCTTCAGAAGAGAGACATGGGTGGTGAAGAGGGGACGCACCTACTAGGGTTCGCTCTGGCCGTGGGAGATAACTGGAGCCTCAACGAGGCTTGATTCTGCCGAAGTGTCCTCGACAAGTCCAGGCCTGAGTGCATCGGGAGGCATCTATAGACACCAACGACGCAGGTGAGGTAAAGACCTCCGGAGTACCAATCATCGAGGAGCGAGGAAGGGCATATGATCGGTGGGCTGAGAATGACAGGAGCGTCACACAGAAGAGGGACGCGGGAGTCGGGACGCGAAGGGACCTACTAAGATTTGCACCAGGATCACATTGATGAGTTGTAAAGCGGGCAGGAATAACTGGTGATACCGCCAAATGGCGGAGGGAAGGAAATGACCCTGATCTGGTCAACATGTCAAATGAAGATGAGCCAACAGAACCTGGGAAGAGGCGCACCAATGAATCAACACCGGGGCAAGTGTCTAGAAAATCACAGATCGCTAGTGCGGGGAGCACAGATATAGCACCTCAATCTCTAAGGACATATGGTACACAGTTACAAACGTGAATACATGCTAGACACAAAAAATAAGGAACAGAAAGAAGATAGATACAAGACAACCGAGGCCGAGTGCAAATAGATAGTCGAGATGAGAGGAAAAAGTCAATATTGCAGCATCACCACGGATCCAACCAGAGCCAGGCCCTCCATTCCACACAAATCCGTTCCACGCCCATAAAATCCCGCCCTCGCTTGCGTATGCATACGCAAGCGCTGGCACGACTGCAGGAGTGGCTGTTTTCAAGCCATCAGGATCTGACACGTGGTCTATGAAGGTCATTTGAACAGTGCGTTCCTCGCTGAGGCTATCGGAAGACGCATCCATAGAAGTCGGAGAGACATTGAGTGTCAGTGTCGGTGAGTATTCAGACGCGGAGGTCTCCGGAGTCAGCATCCACGAACCTTGCATACTTGCAGGTATGGTAGTGGTAAAACTGAACGGCGACGATGTCAGTCTTCAACAACAAGGCATCATCAGGAAGCGAGTGGTTGCATCGTACTACGCCAGTGACGGTAGAGAAAGCGTCAGCTGAGGCATGTCTTACTCACCTGCTGCTTCTCTCTCTGCTTCTTGGCCTCGTCACTGCTCTACTTGAACAACCACAGCAGTGGTGAAGGATTGAGAGGGCGGTGGCGGTCAATGAGAGGCAAGAGAGCGAGGCAGCAGGGTGAGCGTGTGAGGCGAACACGAGGAAGCAGAACAGAACATAAGTTATCTTTCGACTTGGCATTTCGCCGTGCAGAGCCCTCTGCAGCCTGGACTCTTTTGATGCACAAAAAAAAAGAAAAAAAAAACCTTTTCACACAGTTGCACAATACTTTGCTCAATTAATCAGGCCAAGTGGCCGGTTCTCGGACAGGGGACAAAGTCATCATTTGAGGAGGTGGTGGTGGACGCATCTGGGGGATTGCATTGCATAGATTGTGTAACTTTTCGCGTACCTGGTCACGTAACCTTACTTACATAATTTAACATAACTTATTTCCCAAGATGTGTTAAGGTCTGTGTTGGTTGTGCAATGAGTCACGTGATGTCATGTGACATGTTAGGGGGGGGGGGTGAGCTGGGACTGCTTGCACACTCAGCTGAGTCGTCGGTCCAGCAACCTGCGTGCCCGCAAAAACCCGCATCATGGACAAACAACAACACACACCACTTCCACTGACTCTGATACGCACCTATGTCTCAGCACCTCCGTTCCTAACTTCCCTTGTTACCCTTTCCCTAGTACACTTTCTGGTATATATCCCATGTAACCACCACCTTTACCTACTGTCAAGTAATAGTATAGACTTCTTCATTCAGATTTCGGAGTTTTGAGCCCACTGAACCTCACACTTTGTCTTCCCCAGCATGCCACATTCATTTGCGGCCCAAGCAACTTCAACCCAACACGTTTATGATCCTGGTGATCATGCAAACGAAGTTTCACGCCACGCCAAAGCGTGCACGATCACTCGCAACCACCCTCATTCCCTTGTCTACCATGCCTGTTCCCGACCCTCCCAACCTTGCTGCATTCGCGCGCGGCCCACGCCCTTCGACACCGACGCGTCCACGATTGCCGTTGACGTATATATGACAGCTCGCGCTCCGCGGAGGCCCACGCGACACCGAGCGACGCTTCATACCCCCCAAACCCTGTGTGCGTTGGAGACTGGGACTGGCATGTAGTAGCTGGTATTTCACAGTACTAGGCTAGTTTGTATAGTAGCTTTAAGAGTAAATATAATATATTCTAAGCCATTATCTCACTGTGATGAGGTTGCAGTCACAACTGGTTCGATGCTAGTCCGGTTAAGGACCAGTTTGGACTGGTCTGTGGACCGCGGTCCACCTAGTGTTAACCGGTCTTACCGGTTACAGTCCAGTCTTTCAGGGGTTCTCTGAATCTGAGAACCGGTCCCAGTCCTGGTCCTTCCTAATTGGGTAAAAAAAACCAGACTGGACCGGACCTCAAAGCACTAACCACCCATCATCGAGATGCCGCTGCCTTGACCCCCACGTAGTCCTCGTCACCCCGTTAGCCCCCACATTTCGCCCCATGTCACAACTCTGCCCATTGTCAAGGACTGGACCCCCTTTGCCCCATGGATCACGCCGCCCCCACTTGTCCTGACCCCACTAGCCGTCCCCACCACACAGCACATTGAAAAACGCAAACACCATGACACTTTGGATGGAGAAGATGTTGATAAGTGACCTGTGTGCACTTAGCGGCTCAATGGACACGCAGATAACGGACTGCTTTAGATAAGATATATTGGACTTATGTAGATTAAGATTATGATCTTTACAATCTCGGACTTTCTTATCTATGACATCACTGTACAATGACATCATGGACTCCTCTGGACTCCTATTGTATTTTGTCCTTGTACTCATTCTCTTTTGTTCTATCTTTATTGTGATGTCACTATGATATCATAGTCTAGCCTTTCCTTGTTCTTTGCGACTTTGTTCTCCTTCTGTACACTCCTTTGTGTCCCTCTGTAGAACAACGCTCCTTGTATTCTGTGACTCCATGTTACCCGTGTTGTACTTGTGTCACACCTCTGTATAGTATAAGTAGAGTACCCTGTACGCTCTGGCACCACACCAGTTCTCATCTGTTGTGTGCCAGACTCCACATCTGCTTCACTTGCTAGATCTACTCTGTTGCTGCTTTCAAGCCTACCTGCATATCTCACCACAGTCTCCTTTGTCACTGTGAGTATGACCTCTATGTATGCTGTTCATCAGAAGAAACTCACCCCAGCAAGTACCCATGCACCGCACCACACGCCGGACCTCCTCATGCAAACCCCAGCTCGGACGATGCAGTGTCCCATTACCCAGAAAATTCATCTACAGGCAACGCCGCACAACCTCGGCACCCATAACCAGTGCCCCGTGCTTCCTCGTCCCGTACACACTGCCTCCCCATTGACCGCCCAGCCCACCTGGTGACTAGTGTTCGCAGGTCAGGTCAGGGTAACTGCAAATAACTGGAACCTGACTGGAACCTGACTGCAGCTGACCTGACTTCAGGTCAGGTTCACTAAGAGTTCACAAAGGTTCAGTCAGGTTCACTGAGATTTTCAAAAAATGTGAAAGTCAGATCAGGTTACCCCCAAAAAACCAGTTCTAACCGGTTCTGACCGGTAACCTGACCAAACCCTGACCAAACCAACAGGTAACCTGACCAAAGGTTCAGTCAGGTTCACATGTAATTTTCATATTAGTGAACTGGTTCAGGTTCAGTTACCTGAAAAAAGAGCAAAAAACCGAACCTGACTGAACTTTTAAACACTACTGGTGACCCAACTCAAGATGCACTGGACCTGGAAGGATGCCATACCGTTGTCGAGGACGACAACAGCCCTGAGAGGGGAGTAAAAACCCTCACCAGCTTGGTTTTCATGCCAGATTCTGCCCCAGATGCCATAGACTTACCCCCACAGACCCCGCCTCACGCCCACCTCTTCCCGCACCACGCATTCGAAAGACCATGCGACCCAGATGAGCTTGTGGCCAGACCAACAAGAAGATGACACCGCGGTAATACGCACATGCCATACCCCATCACCTCATGCCACCATGATGAACACGCATGACCAGCCAAGTCGATCACCTCATCCACAGCCGAACCGCCAACCCCAGCTGCACCTCGACCAAGAAAACGACACCGCACTACCACAGCGGCACTCTCGGCACCGCCCACCCCAGTCACGTCACGATCGATGAGAAGACGACGCCGCACTGACGCAGCGGCATCCGTCGACACACCCTCGCAGGACCAGACACACACGCAAGACTGCAGCACTACCACAGCGGACCCTTGACCTCGCCCCATCAGACCTGACAGCCACGCGCAACTAGTGTTTTCAGGTCCAGTTGCTGGAACCGGAAAAAAACCGCAACCCGACCGGACCGCAACCGCAAACAACTGGATTTCCAGTTGCGGTTGGGGCCCAGCACAGCGATGTGTGGTTGCGGTCGCTGTGATTATGTCGCATTCTCCAACCGGTTGTGACCGACTACAACCGGTTGCAACCGTTTTTTGCATGGACACTGTGGGTCATTTCCGTGGTATTCAAAGTGGTACTAGTAAAGTACAATACTATTGTAGAATAGAACAAGTACTACTATAGCACAACTATAGAACGTCGTCCCTGCCCCCCACCGACGTTCCATCACCACTGTTGTCTGCCGCGTCGTCTTGAATTGTCGTCTTGAATCGTTGTCGTCGCTGTTGCGAGCCAATTTGGGCTTGCGGCCGTTTGACGTCGCCTTGCAGGTGCCGATTGTCGTCGTTGTCGTGTTGTCATCGTGGTTGGCTCCATCGTTGTGATTGAGTTGTCGTCGCTGTTCTGGCCAGTGGTGTCATAGCGGATGCCATCGGAGTCGTGTTTGGGGCTTGGTTTGGGGCAGATGCAATTGGACTTGCGTTGTCGGCGACTTGTGTTGGCAAGACAGTGCCTGTGGTTGGTAGGTCGACTTGGGGCCATGCTTCATTTTGTCCTTGTCGTGGTTAGCGTGGCGTTGGCGGGGTTGCTGTTTGCTCTGTCGTAGTCGTCTGGATTGCGTCTGGATGTACTTGGGATGTACGCCGAGATGAGGCTGAGTCATGCATGTCACGGATCCCTAAAGTGTGCATTTCCCAATTTGTGCCCGGCCCGAGTGATCACCGCAATTTGCCGCAGTCTGAATTCCTTGCTTACTGAATCACAGCAACGACAACGCAGCAACGCACCCCTCAAGCTGTACGCAACACCAACCGCCCCCAGTCCGGTTGAGTCACCCGGGCCTCAAATGACAACGACAACGACGACGCAAGGCAGCCACTCCATTTCAACCACGACGGTGTCCATGTCCAACTCGACAATGGTGACAGCGAGGTGAAGACCAAGCGACCTCGAGCGACAACGACGACAATGACGACGACGCAAGTCACACAGACGACGCAGCATACGACCGTGTAGGGAGTCTGGGAACACTATGAGTTGATGACAGTGGGGGGGAGTGACGCTGCAGCGGCAGGCTTTGTAGTATGACCCGGATAGACAATTTAACAGTGTATTTATCTAGTAGTACCATGATAATAACCCATGGTATAGGGCAACAGTAGTGCGTTGTCCCTATACCGTGGTGTTGAGGCGTACACCGCAGGTCTGACCCACACCCGTGGTATGACCCGCGTCCTTGCCCGCGTCGTTCCCTACCGGCGCCGGGGCCACGCCAGTTGGAAACGGTTGGAACCGGTTCCAACCGCCCATAACCGGTCGCACAACCGACAAAATCGGTCGGTAGCAGTCGGGTTGTCGGTTGGGCAATGGCCATGAAAAGGCCAACCGGTTCCTGTTCCGGTTGTGGCCAAAACGGGTAAAGAACCGGACCCGACCGGACCTGAAAACACTATGCGCAACTGCAACAGGTACGCCCACGCCGCATACCAACACACAGACAAACCCACACAAGTCATACTGCAGCCCGACAGTCGACCCGCCCCATCGCGTTGACACAGCAGAAGCCATGCCCGCGATCAACCATGCTAACACTGCGGTTGAGATGTTCCTCAGACAGTATGACGCCGCCAGGACCATGCCGAAGCCAACCCCAACACACGCAAACCACAGATATGACACCATCACACAACACCTTGACTTCTGCCTGCAGATGGACCCTGACATGACGCACATCACACAGCCCTTTACATTAAAAGCTGAACCATATGTGGTTCTCCTTCAACGGAAGACAACATAGCAAAATCATTCGAGGACGAATGAATCAAGAGAGGGGCGTATGTCATGATCACGTGACATTTCCCACGAAAGCACTTCCCGTTTTGGTTTCAGGTTCCAGACTCAGCCCAGACTCAATCTGATGGTTATATCTAGAGATCAGCTTATCTGATCCTTCTGCTGGATTGTTCTCAGTTTCTTGGTTCTAGTCTTCTAGACTTGGTCTCCAGACTCATGTTCCTTCTCAGTTCCAGACTCTCAGTTCCAGAAAATAGTATAGAAAATACCATGACAGTACAGTATAAGTAGCAGAGTAGTTAGACTGTATTTGGGCATCTTGGTCTTTGAACAATATAGCCCATCTTCTCCTCTTCTCTTGTCCTTCAAGTCTGACACTTTTCCTCTTAGCTAAGCGACCTGGCCCGGTAGCCCATCCCTCCTTGTGAAACGATCCGGGTGATTGTAACATCATGGGATATCACCCACACACTGATTGGACCAATAAGATGTTGCTGATACCATGAGTCATGACACAAGTGGAACAATTCTGAGAAGCATAGTCTTTGAAAGTCCAGTTGCAGGAACTGAAAAAGACTGCAACTCAACTGAACTGCAACTGGAAAAAAACCGGACTTTTGGTTGCAGTTGTACCTAATCCTAGAATGTATCAGTTGCAGTTGCCCGAAATGGCAGCTGACCTCCAACTGGTTGCAACCGATTTCTTAGTCAGCAGGTGATTGGGCTGAATTTCTGATCAAAACGAGCCTAAGATCACCCAAATCGGCCAAAAACTGAGCAAGTTATGATCAAAACAATCATTTTACTCATAACTTTTGCTTTTTTTGGCTGTTTTACCTAATTATTTTTTCATTATAAGGCAGTTGCACTTAGAAAATTATTATAAGTACCTATTAACACTAATTATAAGTGGTTTTGACTCAGTTTAGACCAGTTTCAGATAGATTAAATAACATTCAGTTGGGTCCAGTTGCAACTGGTGCAACTGGTTTTTTTGCAGTTTTTTGCAGTTGCAGTTGAGGTTGCAACAAATTTCATTTTTTGGCAACCAGTTGCAGTTGCAGTTGGACCAAATATGGTCAAAAAACCGGACCCAACCGGACTTTCAAACCCTAGAGAAGCATGGAATGAGTCACAAGAATTGATGAAAAGGGCCCAGACATTATGGATCAAACATAAAGATACGCCATGCTTCAGCATTGGCGATCATGTGTGGCTTGAGGGGCGTCACTTACACACCAATCAACCTACAGCAAAATTATTGGTGAGGCACCATGGACCCTTTCAGATCACTCAGGTGATGTCCCCTGTCAACTATCATCTCAAACTTCCCATGCAGTGGAGTATACACCCAGTATTTCACATCGATCTTCTCACACCATATTGGGAAATGTCAATGCATGGCAAAAATTTCCAGTGCCTGCCACCCGAATTGATAGAAGGCAAAGAAGAATACAAAGTCAAGAAAGTTCTGGACTCAAGGCAATTCAGTCAGTGCAAAAAGCTACAATATTTGGTCAAATGGAAGGGCTACCCTGACTCAGAGAATCAGTGGGTCAACAAGGATGATGTCTTTGCTGACAAAGCAGTAGCGGAGTATCATCAATTGAAAACTCTGAACCTACAAAAGATAAAAGGATGACAAGGGAAGTCTCAATCTGCATCCCCCTCTCATCCTTGCTACACTGGATTCCTCACTTCACTCTTCATGTCCCTTCCCAACTCTACCGATGCCATTGCTTGTGTTGCTGCAAACACGGGACCAGTCACCCAGGAAGAACTCCAGGTGGCCCTCCAGTCCTTGCTCCCCACTGAGTACGAACCCAACACCAGCACCCCCACCACCTGGTGGATCCTCACCGAAGACAGCCAATGTCTCAACACCACCCCCCTTACCACTGCCAAAGTTGATAGGCTTCGTGCAGCTCTCCCAGGCAGTTCACCTGCCTCACCTCAACCTGGCCCTGTATGGGTCAAATCCCTTATGGAAGAAGAAGCCGCCACCACTCGTGCGACTTATGCAGAGGAATCAAGTCGATTGGAGGGAGGAAGCAGAGGAGTGGACAGAGAGCCAACCTCAAGCCGTGGCTATGAGGTGGTTATGCCTAATATGCTGGCGGGAGGAGGTGAGGACAACGCTGTGGAAACGGTACTTGGACAAGTCCAAGGAAGCCTGAAAGATTGGTATCTCATTGAGCACCCACTCATTTTTATGACCACCAACACTGATCACCCCAACGAAACACCCTACACCTGTGACACCCTAGGGTGGCCCCTATACCGCAGTGATGTGTGCACTGATGTGCCCCCACTTCATTCTTCATTATGACTTCGCTACATCCAATGTGGAGAATGTCCTCCACCCCATGGTTACAAGTACAACTGAGCACAGGACTTCATCCACTTCCCTATCAACGACAGGCAGGGAATCACGCAGCAGGCTGCCTACATACAGGTGGTAATGAACGTGGACCCCTCATCCTCACCCTGGTTGAGGACAGTGACAAGGTCTACTCCAAGGCCTTGTATGCCAAACCCCAGGTGCACGAGCAAGGCAAGCTGGTGTACCTCTGCAAGGACATGCATATCTTTGTGGGTGGCTATCACGATCACCCCTGATTTGACAAGGCTATCAATGAACTGTACGACATTGGGGTGAAGGCAGAAGTCCACTGGTACAGGTCCTATGCCTATGAAGCAGAGCGCATGGAGCAGAGGATTATGCAGTTGTCACAGGTGTGATGACTCACTGTCACTTGACAGTGGAGGCATGATGGTGGAAGCAGGAGACCAGGGGTGGTGGAGAACTCGGGGCATGGCACAGGGCAACTGTGATTAGGATGCTTGGCTCAACGACTGAACTTGCAGACTTGCAAGGGATAGTGGCACTAAGTACTTGAACCACAGTCAAGTAGCTGAAGGGGCACTGTTCGCGAAGAGGAGGAAGAGGCAAGTGGAGAGTGTGACAAGTGGATTAGACAAGTGGACAGTCTGAGGGACTGTCCATTGTAATGTGCTAGCTTATATACCTAGGGACATGGTCTGTGTGTAACTTTAGGGCGGGCTTAGGGCCGCCCACAGGTGCTGCGGAATACTGCACAATGGAACATTCAAGAGACATCTATTAATAGTGTCCAATGGCAATAATGTGTGCAACTGCGCCGCAGTCAATCACGTCATAGGGATGACTGCTCCACAGTCCAATAGGAATAATTGTAGGAGTGGTACGACTGCTCCACAGTCGTCAAGTACATCATGATGATTTGACTGCTCTGCAGTCCAATCAGAATAATCCAAGGAATGGTACAACTCTCAGTTGTCAGGTGACTTGATAAACGATGGGAGATCATGTGACACATCACGTGATCATTGGAGTACGAAATTCAAACTCCGAATCCGGATTTCCCCTTTAGGAAGGTGATTACATAAGACTGGGCCGGTGTGGACCGGTCTTAGATGCCTGAGTCATGAACCAAGTTTATAGGTTCATGACAGTATCCCCTTTTTAACACCGTGCTGCACCAACAGCACTGATTGATTTTGGTCTAGGGTAGTGTTGGGGAAGTTTGGTTTGGTTCGGTTTGAGGCCATTTTTGCCAAACTGGAAACCAAACTGATTACATTTTGGCCAAACTGAAACCAAACTGAACCAAACTGATTCAAACTGCTCCAAACTGAACCAAACCGTTCCAAACCGATTAAATAAGCGCCCAAATAAGCGCCCACTAAGCGCCCAAATGATGTGTCAAATTGCTTACAAATCAGTTTGGTTTGAGTTTGGTTCAGTTTAAACCAAACTCAAACCATTTAAGACTTGATTTCAACTGAGTTTGAACCAGTTTTGGACCAATTTTGAACTAATTTTGAACCAAACTGAGTTTAAATGTGATTATCAAACGCTTGTTGGGCGCTTATTATGTAATTGGTTTGAATCGGTTTGAACTCAGTTTGGGACCCCCAAACTGGAAACCAAACCATTTAGCTTTTTTCAGAAAATCCCAAACCCCAAACCAAACTTCCAGTTTGGGTTTGGTTCAAACTGAGTTTGGATCAGTTTGGAACCAAACTTCCCCAACACTAGTCTAGGGGCGCTGGGGTGGTCTTTGTGGAATTTAGAACCAGGTCTCAGGAATGCATCATTTGGGATGATGGGAGCCAGGAATTTTCGGAATCAGGATATCCCTTCCACTTGATTAGGTACAGTATCCCTTTCTTGCTGGGTGATACATTGGATTGCAAGGCCACTTCAACTTCATAGTGTTCGTCTTTTCCTTGGACAATCTTGGAGGTGGTCGGGTGAAGTTCGGTTCGTGGATATCATTCGCGTGATGCAGGGGGAATCAGGGGTTTGTGGAAGACTGGATGTATACACCATGTCTTTTTGGGAGTTGGAGTTTACAATTAACTCCCCTGGTGGATAAGACTTGAATGAACCATGGTGTCGTGGGGCAGGTTTGGGTTTGGGATACGTAGTGTGGATGTTGGTTCTTTCCAACCAGGCTAAGTCTCCAGACTTGAATACTCAGGATGGTACTTGTGACTTTGGAATTTTGCATGATTTCCGCTGCTACGTTTAGCACTGTGGTGGTCTCAGATCAGATTTGGTTCAGGGTGTCCAGCCATTCTTCTGCTTTTGTTTGAAATAACTTGGTGGGGTAGTCTGGTTCTTCTCCAGACGTCATTCAGGGCTTGGTAGTCTTGTACTGGGTGGAGCTTTCCATCCTTCTTGTCAACAAAAGAAAGGGCTGGTCATGGGGGACTTGGAAGGGTGGATGTATCCTTTCCACAAATGTACTCTCACTCTTGGTTTTAGATCAATCGCATGATCCCAGGGTTGGTGCGCAGGCAAGCAGTGGGACATTTCTTTGCTGAAAACTCGGGTGTAGGGGTGGAAGTGGCTCGGAATGTGGTCAATGGAAGGTTTAGGGGTAGTCTTTGCCACTAACTTGGTACTTGTGGTGATCTTTGCATGGGTAGCCAAGTGGTCGTACTTGGAGAACCTGTTTTGCCATAGGAATGACTCGATGGCCTCGGAATTGAATGCTCGTTCCTTGGGTTCTACTGCATCAGTAGTCGGGGTTATAGCATCTTTTGTTATGAATCCCAACTGCCGACGCTACCGGACGTGGGCCGGAGGAACTGCCTAGCCAGGCGGAGACTCCCGATGGCTCAGACGCCGCTAGCGGGACCTTACGGAGTGCTAGGGAGACCTTCAGGAAGGGTCTGGGCTTATGACGGTATGATCACGTGACCAGAGCCTAGACTGACCTAGAATGATGACGAACGATGGCGCAATACGCATGTGACCTTCTGGTAGGTTCCATGACTGCGCACGGACCCTGATCCCAGATAGAGCGGACTTAGCTGAGTATGAACCTTATGTACCTGCATGTATATATACCAGGCTTGTCTTCGTACTCGAGTCCTCAGACTTGATTTACTTAGCAATACCAGCTTTGTATCTTGGGAACCCTGCTCTGCCTTGTCTTAAGCCTTCCCCTTATCTTGTGCATCACCGTTCTCACCTCGCCTCTTCGAGTGTGTGCCTTCAATCGATATCAGTCTCCATTATCACTGTTGTCCGATAATGCTGAACGCGTCTTCTGCTAGACCTGCCGTGGGTACTATGAACCATGGATGTTGCCCCGCTGGTGGCGTTACATCTTTAGCTTGGTCAGGGTAGGGGTCTAACTCTAGAACATTGATCATGGTATCTCGGGTTTGTTGTTGCTGGGAACTGGGTTGCTGGGGTACTTGGGTGTGGAATGCCATACTGACTTCTTCGTCATATGTCTGCATATCTCAGGTTGTTGTAGGTAACTGTCTTCTACACTTGTGGTTTGCAGGGGTTGCTTGGGTTCAGGATGCTTGGGTGTGGGGTGCCATACTGACTTCTCTGTCATATGTCTGCATATCCTGGATTTGCGAGGAAGTGGTTGCAAGGAAGTGACACCAGGGTACTTGGATGTGGAACACCATACTGACTCTTCTGTCATATGTCTGCGTGGCTCGGATTTGATGTCACCAGGAAGTATCGCCACTCAGGGGTTACTCATGTTGTTGCAGGGGAGTGTCTTCTATGCTTCGGGGATTACTCGGGTTTGTCGCAGGGAAGTAATTACTTGGGTTGTCACAGGGAAGTGTCTTCTAACCCTGGGATCGCTGCTCTTTGTACAGCGTTGACTTGAAAACATTTCATATTCAGAAGCACTCGCTTTTCATCTTCATCTGCTATCCCCTTTTTAAGGCCTGGACGCCTGGACAGCACAACGGACTCGTTCCGACTGTCTGACCGCACGGATGAAGATGAGGGGAACTAGGATGCCAGGAGGAGGGAACTGGGACCTGAAAAAATTTCTCAAAGGGAACATGTGACAATGTGTGGAACAGGGTCAAGGAGGTGCAATGTCTTTCTGCAATGACATGGAGAGGAGAGCTGCATTTTCTTTGTAGGCAGGGGTGAAGCAATGTCTTGCTTTTCCAGGGATCAGGGGGCATAGGATGGTACTGCATCATTAGCAGGCAGGGGTGAAGCGTTGTTGGCTTTTCCAGGGTTTGTCTTGGAAGGTACTGCATCTTTAGCAGGCAGGGGTGAAGCATCTTTAGTGTGTGTTGCGGAATGAGGACTGCACTTCTTTTGCAGTGACATGAAGTGGAATGGCACATCATTTTTGCGGGATGAGGACTGCACTTCTTGCAGTGACACGAAGTGGAAAACTGCACTTCTTGCAGTGACACGAAGGGGAGACTGCTCTTCTTGCAGTGTTGCGAAGGGAGAATTGCACTTCTTGCAATGGCGTGAAGGGAAAACTGCACTTCTTGTAGTGACATGCAGTGGAACAGCACATTTGTTTGCAGGATGAGAACTGCACTTCTTGCAGTGACGTGAAGGGGAGACTGCTCTTCTTGCAGTAAGGTGAAGGGGAGACTGCTCTTCTTGCAGTGATGTGAAGGGGAGACTGCTCTTCTTGCAGTGTCGCGAAGGGAGAATTGCACTTCTTGCAATAGCACAAAGGGAAAACTGCACTTCTTGCAGTGGCGCGAAGTGGAACGGCACATCTGTTTTGCGGGATGAGAACTGCACTGCTTGCAGTAACACGAGGTGGAATGCGAGGTGGGACACAGGGAGGTTCTGCATCTTTAGCAGTGTTCGTAAAGCTTCTTCAGCTTTTCCAGGTACTTGGGGGGTTCTTGCCTCTTTAGCAGGGGGTTGGAGACTGGGGAGGTTCTGCATCTTTAGCAGTCAGGTTGTAGCTTCTTCGGCTTTTTCCAGGTACTTGGGGAGGGACTCTTGCATCTTTAGTGGGTCAGGTTTCCAGGTTTTTGGGGTTCTCGAGGGTAGTCTGCATTGTTAGCAGCTAGGGTTGAAGCTTCATCAGCTTTCCTAGGTACGTGGGGAGGAAAATCTGCATCTTTAGCAGTCAGGATCCACATCTTTAGTGGAATGCAAAAGTCTTTGCTGGCTTTCTTCAGGGACTGATCCATTCTTTTTGGATCATGGTTAACTTGACCAAGCCTATCTTGTTGGGTGAATCGTTCATTTATCTAGAATTTGAATGGTCAAGCCGTTCGCACACGCAAACCCATCATTAGAATGATGCTCTGCACTAATATCTCTTGCCAGATTGCTTCCCTACTAGTGTCACCCTGAGTGCAATAGGAAGGCACATGCCTATATCGTCTCTACTGGCACAAGCTCATCTCTGAGTTCTCTAGTAGTGGAATGCCGCATTCAGCACAGCTGGTGTTCAATCTTCCATTCAATAGTGCTTGGTGGAAGGGAGCAAAGTATTCTCAATACTTTGGCTTTATGTAAAGCCAGGTAATCAGTGGTGCTTCCTCCTGATTAGGGAATCCTCGGAAAATGGTAGGTGCATCCTCCATTTGGGGTCGAAGTATGTTTCATACTTTGGCTTGCTCAAAGCTGGGTAATCAATGGGTCGTCCTCTTGATTAGTTGTTAACTACGTGGTTCTTGTAGTTCTCGGGGTGGAGTTGCTGGTTTGCTCAAAGCCGGGTAATCAGTGGGTCGTCCTCCTGATTATTGGTGCGTACTACGTGGTTCTTGGAGTCCTTGGGATTCTAGAGGTGCTTCCTCGTTGGCTTGCTTGGAGTTAGGGTGTTCTTGGAATCATTGGAGTCAAAAGGGGCTTTCTGCTGGGTGGTTACTACATCTTTCTTGTAGTTCTTGGAAGTAGGCCTTCACTGGGAGAAGTCAAAAGGGTCATCCTTTTTGATTGGTTACTACATTTCCTTGTAGTTTTTGGAAGTAGGCTGTCACTGGGAGTCGTTGAAGTCAAAGGGTTGTCCTTTTGATTGGTTACTACATTTCTCCTGTAGTTTTCGGATTTTGGATTTTCTCTGGGGGTCATTGAAGTCAAGAGGGTCATTCCCTTGATTGGATTTTCATTGTAGTGGTAGGTGTCTTCATAGCAGTAGGTGCTTCCTCTGCTGGTGAAAGTATTCACTCAGTACTTGACTTCCCCCAAGTTGGATGATTCATGGATTTCGTGGTTCATGTAGTTCTCGGGATTAGGTCTTCACTGGGAGTCGTTGAAGTTAAGAGGGTCATCCTCTTGGGTGGTTACTACGTTTCTTTTGTAGTTCATGGAATCAGGTGTTCACTAGAGGTCGTCAAGGTCAAGAAGGGCTTCTTTCTTGATTGATTGTTGACTACATTGTTTGTGTAGTCCTTGGGATTAGAGCAACTGCGAACCTGCATCTGGGGAGTACGGAAGTATCTCTCAATACCTGGCTTCACTTGAAGCCCAGAAATCAGCAGGGTCCTCCTCCTGATTGTGTTCCGCAACAACAGTGCCTCGCACTTCTTCATTGTTGGACCTGCCAATGCTGGCATTGTTGATTGCGAGTCCTCGCAATCCTCGAAGTGGAAAGTTCCTATCTGAGCTGGGTGATCATTGGGTGCTTCCTCTTGATCATCTACTTCAACAAAAGTGCCTTGCACTCTGGTTTTGTTGCTGGAGGGGCAGCCACCTCTAGCCCTCATGCTTTGCGTCTTTAGCGTGCATGTTCGGAGGATGTGGCCTGGGTTGCCACAGTATAGACAAAGTTGGTCCTGGAATCGGTGGTCTCTTTCCACTTTGGTAAGCTTTCCTTGGGGTTGCTCGGATTGGGTTGAAGAAACGTTGCTGTCAATGCTGTTGTCTTTGATCAGGATTCCTCTCCTGAAATTGCATTCTCGGATGGTGTGGCCTTCATTTCCACAGTACAGGCAAAGCTTGTTTTGGAACCGGTGGTCTTTTTCTGCCTTAGTAAGCTTTCCTTGGAATTGCTCGGGATGGGTTGAAGAAGCATTTTCATTGTTGCTATCATCTTCAATCAGGATTCCTCTTTTGAATTTGCAATTTCGGCGATTGTGGCCTTCATTTCCACAGTATAGGCAAAGCTTTTGTGGGAGTCGGGAGTCTTGTTTCATCTTGAAACGTGAAAGAGGATTACTTGAAGGGGGAATTTCATCATGGAACTCTCTGGTTTTGTTTACCAGTTTGTCAAAGGTCATCGGGATTATTTCTGGGGAGGTCGGGTGCCCATCTTTAGGGTATTTATCAGGTTCGACACCATCGAATTTGTTACTGGGAGTATGGCTGGGGGTAGTGCTTGGATCAAAGGGGGTCGGGATCTCGGCAGGGCCATTATTTTCAAATGTGAGAGGTGGAGATGATAGTCTCATATCAGCATCCATCGGGGTTGTCAGAGAGTGTTGCCTTGCAACCAGGATTAAGGGGAGTCGTTGGAGGCTATTGCAGAAATTTCTTGCTTGGAAGTGGGGGTGGGGATTGTTGTTGTGATACATGATGAGGTGCTAGGAGAATAGCCCAATTAACAATGGGTTCCAGGGTTACTAACTTTACACTCGTAAAGTGCTCGGATATTTTTGTGACTTAGTACTTTTTCTCAAAAAGCACACTGCGTCACAAATCTATAACTCCACTATGCTTTCACTAAAGGGTAGGTAGTTAATTCCAGGGGACCAAAGTACTACACCGTCTGGTGTAGGGGGGGTTTCTGGTCTATAGCCACAGATGCAAACTTCTTGATTGCACCAACACAGTCCAATGTTGGGTTCTTCTCCCCAACCACTGTTACTTGAAGTGTTGGTTTGTTCGGACAGGTGGGCTAGTAGGCTCAAAGGATTTGCTCTTCTTGCAGTGAGCAATGCTACTAGTTCGGGGTCATTGGGACTGGTGGGGGGCTCGTGATAGACATGGGGGTTGACCAGACTATGGTCCGGGTTGTTCAGAGTTGTTTCCCAAGCAGCGCTATCCCAGGAATATGTCAACTCAGTTCCTTCAGTTATGACCAAGGAAGGGGGGCCTTCTCTGTCCACTACCCGGACTTCGCAGAAGGTGATCTCGATTTCTTCATAAGAAAGATGGAATTGGTCAAGGTATCGGACTGAGTTTCCTGCTTGGAGTTGTTGGATAAGGTAGTCGCGTCAAGGGGGAATGTGATTGAACCAAAAATAATCATTTTTTGTTCAAAGAATGAGTTGCTCGGTAGTGATGTCGGATAGGTGCCAGAACAGGAGCTGATCGTTGCAGGCGTCTACAACGGCTGAAAGATCGCCTTGAAAGTCATTGAAGGTGTTGTGGTCCCAGGTCTCTCCAAACTCAAAGAGGTTGACCAAGTTCTTCAGCACCAAGGGTGGGTCCACCCAGCAGTCAATGCGGGACGACTCAGAAAGGTTGTAGTAGGAAGTGTCAGGGTAATACCGACGGACTTGTTGGTCTCTATGGGTGTTGAACTGAGCACGTGCCCTTGCAACGTGTTGCTCTTCAGTCAGTGTGAATGGGCCGGGACGGGGTGGAGGCACTTAAACCGCTTGGTTTACAGTCCTATAACCAAAAACAAAGGAAGACTTACTTGTTGCGTTGGTTTGAATCACTTGTTACGATCACCTGGATTGTTTCACGAGGGTTTCAAGGAAGATCAGCAAGTCGGGCTGGAAAGGTCACCGACGCTTACTAATCCACTTTGTGGGAACTTGGACCGGGGTTGACTCTTCACTCTGGAGAACAAGCTGTTTGGGCTATATTCTAAAGAGACTCGAATACTGTTACAAGCTGGTGCTACTGTGCTACTTATACCTGATGAACAGTACACATGTAGGACATACTCACAGTGACAAAGTAGACTGTGGTGAGATATGAGGGTGGTACTGGAAGCAGCAACAGAGTAGATCTAGCAAGTGAAGCAGATGTGGAGTCTGGCACACAACAGATGAGAACTGGTCGTATTACAAGAGAGGAGACATACCTGGCACACAACAGATGAGAACTGGTGTGGTGCCAGAGTGTACAGAGTACTCTACTTATACTATACAGAGGTGTGACACTAGTACAACACAGGTAACATAGAGTCACAGAATACAAGGAGCGTTGTTCTATAGACGGACACAAAGGAGTGTGTAAATGGAGAACAAGGCGCAAAGAATAAGGAAGGGCTAGACTATGATATCATAGTGACATCACAATAAAGATAGAACAAAGGGAATGAGTACAAGGACGAAATACAATAGGAGTCCAGAGGAGTCCATGATGTCATTGTACAGTGATGTCATAGATAAGAAAGTCCGAGATTGTAAAGATCATAATAATCTAATCTACATAAGTCCAATATATCTTATCTAAAGCAGTCCGTTATCTGCGTGTCCATTGAGCCTGTAACGTTCCACCGGACGTTCTTCTTGTAATGCTGTACAAGGCCAACCGAGTGACCTAATGATCACAGAGGATGTCGAAGTTACGTACACGTTCGGCTACTAGCTCACAAGTGAGACGTAATAGCATAGCCCAGAGGATATGGACGGCGGTGATAATGAGGAAGAGGAGGAGACAATCAAAGGCGATAGACAACCAGCCAATGATGTAGAGGAGAGGAGTCGCGACAGACAGCCAGCGACGAGGATTAGCGGATAAGGAAGGGATAGCAGACAGTGGCAAACTCAGCACACTGGAGCACAGCTAAGGACTAGGAGAGGCAAAGAGGCAGACAGCCGTCTATTGCAATGCAGAGCCAATGAATCTAACAGCCAACGAATGGCAGATACAAATCATACAATGGGTGGACAATCCAAGAAGTCAAGCTTAAGGTCTTAGGGACCATAAGCGCATCTACTTATACACATCCAAGGAGGTTTGAACCCCAGCTTGGAACTCAGAAACCCTAGTATACAGATCCTAGGAATGAGTCACAACTACGTCAGAGATAAGAGGCAGCCAATGGCACAGACAGCTCATGGCATGAGTCAGAGATAAGGAAACATGAGGCATACAGCCATCAAAGTCCAGGCACAATCGATAGGAACGTACGAGTCATCAAACACGAGGCATTCTAGGCCGGTCCAGGCACAAGCTCATCTGGACCCATCTGGTGCAGGTCTAGCCAGGTCACGTGCCAGGGTCATGTGACGGGCGGCGCTAAGGTCACGTGCGCTATTCCCAATACTTCTGCGGTTCTTGAGCGCTTAGGGGTCGATAGTAGGTCGTGGGAGACTTAGCTCTATATGGGTCTTGGGCAATGTTCTCAGCCACAAGTCTTGCTACAGCCGCTTCTTCTTCGGCATATTCAGCTCGTGATCGTTTCATGGCAGTGTTCGGGGTCTTCCATCGGGGTGTCGGAGGGTCAGGCGCAGGGCCAAACGTAACAGAGCCGCTAAGTGCGCACAGGTCACTTATCAACAATACCTTTCTACTACTGATTTCCTATACATTTTCTATGAGTTGCGTATGTGGAAACCGAGGACGCGCGTCCGCCAGCAAACATGCTCGCTGGCGACCCTCTGCCCTATGAGTCAGTCCAAGTCATGAGTCTAAGAATAGATCCACTGCTGGCATTGCTGCACAGTCACATGGTCTGTAAGTCATGAGTCCAGGCTAAGTCTGAAACCAAGAAACCGAGACTGAAACTGAAACGTACATGGGCAAATGCCACATGATCGTGACATACGCCCCCTTCTTGATTGGTTCGTTTTGAACCATCCTACTACCCTTCTCTTCTGTCTTCGTCGAACTGGTAATCGTACCCGTACTCGCGTAGTTCCGGGTCCGGACACTCTTTGGGTATTGGGTTAAGTGCGGGGCTCGGTCGTGGACCAGGGCGTGGTGGTGGTTCATAGATGACTCTGCCGAGCCAATCTCAGATTCATGTGTTAGTGCGTATGAGATCGGCTTCGTGTTGAGTCCAAGTGCGCGGGTTTTGCCGTGGTGTGTGAGATCGGCGCGGGTATGTGCTGTGTGGTTGGTCGTGAGACGTTTGCGTGGCTGCTGCATTAGTGTGGTGCTGGGGTCGATGGTGTGGGATGACTTCATCGGGGTCTTGCGGCATCTCCAACGCGTTGGCGAGGAAGAGTGGCCACGGCGGGCTACACGGGGGTCGCGGTGGTATGGACGACGGGGCGGCAGGGTTGCGTGATGCAAATAGGGTCCAGTTGTTGTCTTCGTCTTGTGCCGGTGGTGGGACTGGGCGTGTCGGGGATGGTGTTGGTGGTCGCGAGTCTTTGCTGACCAGTGTTTGTAGCGGTGCGACTGCCGCGCTACGTCAAGTCAAGGGCAAAGTGTAGTGAACTGTTAAGGGGGCACACTCAACCTAACGCGGAGACAAGTCACGCGCTAAACGTACAGTCACAGTGGAGGGGACAGGAACATGGAGCCTTTATACAAGGACTCAAACTGTCAGTGATCACACTGTGGCATGCTGAGTGGAGAACCAAGAGGACAAGTTAACATTGGAGAGTAAGGGATGTACAAGAGAATACGCACCTGAGTGGAGAACCAAGAGGACAAGTTGGTTCCACTTAGTCTTTGAAAGTCCAGTTGCAGGAACTGAAAAAGACTGCAACTCAACTGAACTGCAACTGGAAAAAACCGGACTTTTGGTTGCAGTTGTACCTAATCCTAGAATGTATCAGTTGCAGTTGCCCGAAATGGCAGCTGACCTCCAACTGGTTGCAACCGGTTGCAACCGATTTCTTAGTCAGCAGGTGATTGGGCTGAATTTCTGATCAAAACGAGCCTAAGATCACCCAAATTGGCCAAAAACTGAGCAAGTTATGATCAAAACAATCATTTTACTCATAACTTTTGCTTCTTTTGGCTGTTTTACCTAATTATTTTTTCATTATAAGGCAGTTGCACTTAGAAAATTATTATAAGTACCTATTAACACTAATTATAAGTGGTTTTGACTCAGTTTAGACCAGTTTCAGATAGATTAAATAACATTCAGTTGGGTCCAGTTGCAACTGGTTGAACTGGTTTTTTTGCAGTTTTTTGCAGTTGCAGTTGAGGTTGCAACAAATTTCATTTTTTGGCAACCAGTTGCAGTTGCAGTTGGACCAAATATGGTCAAAAAACCGGACCCAACCGGACTTTCAAACCCTAGTTCCACTCAGGATGCTACAGGGAAGCTTATATACACTACTGCAGCTGAGTCTAAACTGAGTTCGAACACTATTACTAAGTGTACAGTAAGGTCCTATGACTCAGGAGCTGACACGTCGTGTCTATTAATAGCATTATCTATGGTGCTGATGTGGCACTCTGTCATAACGCTTACGAGCGGCTCCACTTGCTGAGTAAAACCTAATACAGCGAGTAAGCGTAAACTACTAAGCATGTTCTAGATCCTTCTAGTCCCTTCTACTCTTATTGTCCAATCGTATGAGTCCGTACTGATAAGGGATACTAATCCCACGATCACGTGCACATGGTGGCAAACTCATGTGACTAATGAATACCTCTGTACTTCGGCCCTTCATATCTTCACCGTATAAATCCGTATAAATACAGAAAAATAGGGAAAATAATACGCGTCCATGACAGTGTTGCCTGGTCGAAACCCGAGGATTTGAGGGTTTTTACCCCCCCTGTAGGTGTGTAGTCGTCCTCAACTACTGGTAATGGTGGCGATGTGGTTCATGGGCTGAATGGGCGGTTTGGGTTACGTGGGGGACGAGGTGGCAGTAGGTCAAATGCGCGGGGCGACGGCGTGAATTTGAGTTCTAGCGCGTTGATTTGTGGGGTGTTGCTGCTGCCAAGGTCGGAGCCGCTCATCATGATGAGGTCGGCTGTCACGATCACGTGACATGACGCGTAAGCGTTTCCTAATCGGGACTCACTGACTCATTACGACTCGAGCGTGCCAGCTCAGCAGGGTTAGCACCCTGAGTGCTCGCTGGCACATGCATGTTCTCTAGAAAATAGCACGAAAAAGCCCTAGTTTGTAAGACTATAAGAACAGTAGTAGACTAGCCATGTACTGTAGCTAGTCTTTGTCAAATACCTAGCAACCTGTCTTGTCCTCTAGCCCTTTGCCCAGCAAACTCACGAAAGCAAAGTCTGCAACTCGGAAACTTCGGGGTAACTCAATCAGAGTTGCCTTGTCGTTGTCAAGCTTGCGCCCGACTCGATTCCGCCTTCGGCACGAACGATCCGCTAGGATCGTAACAAAAGACTAGCTCTCCTAACCGACCCCGCGCTCGTTGCGCAGACCCCGACACCTCGATCTCTAGGCTTGGAGCAACAAGCGACGACCCCGAGCGATCCGAGACCTGAAAGAGGTGACGGACATCAACAAACGAGCGACCGAATCCGACAGACACGACAGACACTGCGGACCGTGCACGGACAGTGGAATTAAATTCCCGCGTAAGCACAACGACATCATGGCTAGCCAACGACTAACCACTACCGACCACGACACTCGAATTCCCGCGAAACGAATGGCGCGGGAACCCACAACCGACGACGACGACGACGACGTAGCTCGCAGACGTGAGCTGCGACTTATAGTGGCACTGCTAACACGACACGCAACACGACTCGCCCACGACCAAGTATCACCACGGCGAGCGGACACTCCCGACAAGCACGACAGGCGCGAGACCACGACCAGGCAGCACGCCACCAGACAGCGCCAGGACACCACGCGTACAGACAACAGAGACTATCAGAGGAGTACAGCCCAGTCTACGACACGACCAGCCAACGCCGGACAAAACCGATACGCCGCGCTCGACGCGGAAGCAACGTGCGACGACGTCCATGTAACCAGGACGGACGACACTTGGACAATAGTAACCCGAAAACGAAAACGGACTCAGGGCAAAAACACGATGCCAACCCCGTCAAGGCCCGACCCACCGATGAGTAACCCACAGTCCCAGCCCAGCGCAGCCAAAGTCGAAGCCCACGCAGGAACAACTGCACGTGGAGACGCACGACAAGTCGAAGCCCACGCAGAAGTACCTGCGCGCGGAGACGCACACGTTGAAGTCGAAGCCCACGCAGGGATAACTGCGCGCGGAGACACATACGCAGAAGTCGAAGCCCACGCAGAGGTACCTGCGTGCGGAGACGCACATCTGTTCCCCATCTCGTCACCCGATCACGGGGTGACACCGCTCGCGGAATGTCTCGATGCGCAGTCTGACGTTCTCGGAGTGGCTCACATACGATCACCTAGGATGGCAGAAATGCTCCGGAGAATACGCGAGGTCACGTCGACGACCGTCGGGACCTCACAAACCGAGGAAGGCTGTCCATCAAACCTACGCGTACGATCTTCCAGAATGCTGGAACTGCAGAGGCAAATACGAGCGGTCACCTCGCAAACCGAGAAAACTCGCCCGTTAATCCCCAACGCGACCGAGACAACCAGTGACGACGAGGAGGACGTCCCGATCGGACGCGCACCTCGGACGCTGACAGTCACAGGGACCAGCGCAGAACACCACAGACAAACCGGGGAGGCGAGATCTCTCGAAGAGGGAGAAGCAAAACCATCAACCTCGGTACGCGACGTCAGCTTAAGATCGCTTAAAGACGAGGGAGAGTCGAACGACGGCGAAAAGATTCCCTCGTACCGTACCACTACGACCACGAAAGGCACTCTCGACGATAACAACACGGTCAACCCCATGCGCGAAGCGGAACGTTACTGCGAAACCCTCGAACCTCTCACAGACGAGGAAAGACATCACGCCATATCTAGATACCTAATGGAGGGACAATGGGCTGACGAAGAAGACGAAAAGAACGTCCCAGGCAGACTCCTACATCAAACGCGAAAAGTTGTGGGTGTCTACACGACGAGCCGTGAGCGTCCAGACGGGGGACAGCCCACACCAGACGAACCGGGGGAAGACGACCCCATCGCGGCCATCGACACGCTTACGGACGAAGAGCGGGGAGAGCTACAAGAGATCCTCTCCACAGACAATACCCCACTCACCAAAACAGATCTGGGGAGGATACTGACACAAATCAGAGGACGTCAAAACCGCAACAGCTCGACAACACGCGAGGTGAAAACATGTCCCGCGATCAGTTCGTCGGACAGCGACAGTAGAAACGACCGCCCAGAGACACTCCAAGAGGGGACGAACCCCGTGGGCACGACCATCCTCGGTCACGCGCCCAGACCCGCCCAAACCCCGAGCGCACGGGTGGACAGAGTACTGACACCTGGCGACACCCTCGATGACGAAGAGCTGTGGGACGTCTTTACACGGGACGACCGAGAAGAGGCGCTAGGTCTACTCCTAACGGACGACGACGCCAACGACAGTCCACCAAGAGGGGGCGACATATGCGGACTCGCGTACGGGACATACAAGTCCGACGAAGAAGACGATGAGCCCTTCCACGCTGAAGGGCACTACAGAAACAATTACGGCGTACCCTCATCGGGAGAGTACGATGACGAAGCATTAGACTTCGACGAGAGAGACACCTTCTTTGACCCGTCTGACGGACTCACAGATTGGACGTTCGCTACCAAAGACTCAGACAAAGAGGGCGGGACACCGCTACGACACGAAGAGGGCGACTCCAGAAAAGAGATAACGACGGAGTTGCGTGTTCGAGGACGACCTCACGACCTCACGACTGCGCCAGCAACGGTACCACCATTCCTGCCGCACGACCTCGCAACGATTATGTCCTCAAACCGGTCTGACTTGACGTTGAGCGACTCAAGGATAGTTCGAGAGCAAAAGCTATCACTCCATCCGATCGCAGACACCGAGGCGAAACTACCCTCATCGAATGACAGCGCAACACCAGACGAGAGAAGGGGTAAACGCCACGACACGGAAGGTACATCCGTACTCGTGGAGAAGAAACCCGGCGTAGATGGACTAGTGAGAAGAGACGCAATCTCGTCGCCACTATCGTGTCCCCATCAGCCTTCCGAGGCATCACTGATTCTCGCGTCTAACCTCGTACAGAGCGCCCGATACTCCGACCACAGATGGGCCAAGAAGACAGGCCTCTCAACGCGAAAAATTGGCCGTTGCAAACGTGCTCTCGGCAAAACCCTGGGGTGGAGGCCATGGGTTGGTACGATACCCTCCCAGCGCTTCCTGCCACGCCGGCGAAGCACGGGTGATCGAACATCGAACGATCACGGATCAACCTCGCATCAAATCGCCTCGACCATTACGACGGGCCCAACTCCGGCATTCGGCCACGACAAACGACGGGACATCCTCGGTAGTCTCGACGACCGAGAGGATGGACCATCAGCAGACCCCGAGACGAGCAACGTCAGGGACGTACGGTGAAAGAGCTATGCACGCTCCTTCACGACAAAACGCAACGCGAATGCAGTAGAAAAGGGGAACTCCCACGGTATGACGCCTACCGCACAGCATGTCGCCCAAGGGTTTTCCCTTGGCGGAACCTACCAAGCCAGCGTTGCCGTGCTGGTATTCCACCCCCCGGTGCCGGACAGCGACGAAGTGGACATCAACCCCCGCGATGTTGATGCGCGACATGCACACGGCATGTACGACCCCGTCCTGTGCAGACACGATGACGCCCGGTCAAGACGACCCATGAACGAGCTGACATGCCACAGCGGACCACAGACCCGAACAGCATCCGCATCACACCCCATGACCCTCCTCGACGTACCATCGCGGACATCAACCGACCAACGCAGCCAGACCACGGCGCACGACAACCGCGGACCGCGTCCCCCGACCAGCCTCGCCCACGCCCTGGTCATCGTGGAAGCTGACAGACTACGGAGGGGGGTAAATTCACCATTCCCAGGTTCATCGACGGCGACCGATACAAGACAAGGGACGAAAAACGCTGCTGACGGTATCAAGGTTAGAGGCAAGACGACGTCGCCGCAGAATCGTCTGCGGGTTACGCAAGCAACAGAGCACAAGGTCGCGCGCGATTGGGTAGACACGCGACACCCGCGAGACTACACGCCCATAGGGGAGATACCAGTCGACCCTACGAGACGCAGGACGTATCAGATCATGCTCATGGAACACGGCTTCGAAACGAGGGCCGTGAGCAGCGGTGGGACAGCCAGCAGCGCCAGACAGCACGAATCACGACGAGGCAACGATAACGATCATCTCGATCAGCCGCGGCGACAAGAGGTCCAGACCTCGCTGACACACATCCTAGAAAACGCCATGAAAACGTTCAAACCGTACGACGAGACGTCCGCGATCCGAGAGAAAAGGTACCTTGAGAAGGTCAGCACCGATCTCAACTCGACGTTCGGGTTCAATGCACTGGAGTCGTACGGAGTCAAATCATGATTTTCGACAATTCCACCGGTTTCACCAACGATAAACGACCTCGCCAATGCAATCACTTCGACAGCCTTGCAGAACTACCTGCAGGTTACACAGCCAACGAAGCACGACGTCGGGCGGAACTGGCAGAATACGCGACGCCCGCGAAACTACGCACTCACCGAGGAGACGCGCGTCAACCCTCTAGAGCACAGGTTATATCAGGTCATGTCCAAGGAACACGACTTCCAGAGCACGAACGTCGCGATACAAACCATGCTAACGATCTGCACCCACAGCCAGACAATTGGTACTATGGTCAACATAGGCAACGACGAAGAGTACGTCGTCCCGGTTTACAACAGCTCGGCGACGCCCCATGGCATCGCCAGACAAGACGACGGCATCGGTCACCTCGACCGGCTACAGCTACCGCTACGGAGAGTCATGAAAATGCTAGAGCTGTATAGTTCCACGACTACAATCATCGACGTGAGGTATTTGGAGGAGATTGGCACGCACCTCGGCCCGACGTTCGACTTCTACGCACTGATGTCGCGCGAGGATGCGAGATACAATTCGAAAATCGGGCGCGACGGCAACCCACTACGCACCAACACCGCGTACCTGTCCCACCTACGAGAAAGGTTCACGGTCCGGATTGACACAGGGCACGATACGAACAAAGGGAATGCGGCCTCGATAGGACACGCAAGGTCCAACTACGCGCAGGCCCGGCACCAATCCACGAAGGGGTACGAGTCGCTCGATCACACGCTCACGCTGGCCGACCCGATGCGCATCCTCAAGACATGCTTCGTTATGCCACCAAATACTACAACGGAGAGCGAGGAGAAGGACGACAGACCAGAGCATGCGCTCGTAGACAGGGCCGGCATAGAAGCAGGCGCCACGACGAGAGACCAACTGCCCGATCGCGATTCGGCAGCGAGTGTCGCTCCGCAACTGACTGACCAACCCGACAACGACCATCGATATGTGTTCCCTCGTAACGCCCTGGAGCAGCCGCGTAGCCCTGACGAACTCGCAACGCGTCCACCGATCCCAGACCACCGCAACACGAGTACCCGCTCGATCGCCCACGACGACGTCCAGCAACCCCGGCACGTCAACTCGACACAAGCAAACCATCCGCGAGGGTCGCAACGATACCGCCCCTACGACCCGGCGACCGTACGAGCTTCCACACGCACCATTGACCGCATCATACGACACGGGGCTATACTAAGTCGATCGGACGATAGATGCAACCACGAGGGCACTAGCTACCAAAACCACGGCCCCGCGCTAACCGGTCCACAGACCGATCCACGAGGCGACACGTCGCAAATATCGCATGTCGCCAACCCAGTCACGAGTCGAAGATCTACAGCCGCGTACTTACACTGGCCCCGCCTGCAATCCCCTGGGCCACTCGTAGCACAGACGCGCCGCGCGTCAATACTGGCGTCGACCCTAGCACCACTACGACAACCCGCGAGTTCGGGACCCACACAGCTCACGGCGCCATCACAACAGCTGATACCAACCGATAAGTCAATGCCCTTATCGTCGCCACGTCATCTCGGGTCAAGCATCGACATAAACCGCCGATCGACGACCGAGGGGTACGATCACTCGTCATCAGCCCTACCGCCATACACTGTACAGAACCGCGCGAAGTCTCAAAAACGACCCAGACAGAACGGCTCCGACCCCGTGTCGATCAGCGCACGGACAACCTCAAGATCGTCTTCCACCGCACGCCCAACATCGTCTCATGCGTCGCACGCCAACATCAGCCCCGACCCCGCACGACCGGCTAAACCAACAACACGACACGCCGTGTCACCACGTCTCGACAGATTGATACTTAGTGTCGACACGCCACGACATTCGCCACCGGACCCTTGCGTACCAGGTCAGATTATCAAGAGGTCGGACGACGACTACGACCACGCCACCCCATGCCGCGTACAAAGAGAGAGGCCATCCAGACCCACCCAAAGCTTCAACACGAGTCGCCAATCAACGAACGACACCGCGACTATCAGTCACCATCCGTCTCGCAAAACCCTTTGCCCGGACGACCCGCGAGCCTCGTGCCCCGTCACACGTCGCGCGATGACTCCACCGAGTACGATCCGCCCGCTCGGCTCGACTCCAACCACGACGTCATCACGACAGCAATCCGACATAACACCCGCGCACGACCACAATCGCCTCGCCGAAGTCACGACGCGTATCCGCCACCAGCGCGTGGGGGTCGTCTACCAGCCACCGTCGCGTATCGATTCACGCTCCGCACACGACCGCCCACAGCTCGACCCAGCCGCCGAAGAACGTGCTGAGTACGCACTTCGCGATTACGAGTACCCGTATGACGACGTGCGGACTCGAAATTAGCAAAAGTCATTCGGGACGAATGGACCAAGAAGGGGGCGTATGTCACGATCACGTGACATGACGCGTAAGCGTTTCCTAATCGGGACTCACTGACTCATTACGACTCGAGCGTGCCAGCTCAGCAGGGTTAGCACCCTGAGTGCTCGCTGGCACATGCATGTTCTCTAGAAAATAGCACGAAAAAGCCCTAGTTTGTAAGACTATAAGAACAGTAGTAGACTAGCCATGTACTGTAGCTAGTCTTTGTCAAATACCTAGCAACCTGTCTTGTCCTCTAGCCCTTTGCCCAGCAAACTCACGAAAGCAAAGTCTGCAACTCGGAAACTTCGGGGTAACTCAATCAGAGTTGCCTTGTCGTTGTCAAGCTTGCGCCCGACTCGATTCCGCCTTCGGCACGAACGATCCGCTAGGATCGTAACATCGGCGATGATGTTCTGATGCTCCTGGTCTGTGAGACCGAGGAGGTGCGCTTTTGCTGTGGCGGTGGTGATGGCATTGACTGTGGCCACCTGGTGTTGGGCGGGGATAGCTGGGGGCATGGTTGTACTCAGTCCTCCCGGGGCGGCTGTGATGGTGTGGATTTGCGCTGGCGGGTACGTGGGCGGGTGCACGGGGCAACAATCGGCCATGTGGCCCTGCTGGCGACAACAGAAACAGCGGCCTTCGCGGCGGCACATGTCTCGGTCTGAGAGGGTCAGCGGAGCAAGTCGGGGCCTACTCGTGGTGACAGCGTCAACGTCCATCAGGATGACACCGTCGAAGGTTGGTGTACTGTGTGCAGGTGGTGGGGCGAACGAGGCGATGAGCGTGGGGTCTAGTTTCTTGGGCACACGACTCCCTCATGCAGTGAGACAACTGGCGAGGGTGCGCGCCCACTGCGCCTCGGCGCGGGCTGCGGTCTGCCACTCGGTCATTGTTTCTGGTATGGTGGTGCGGAGCAGGCATGCACGGAGCAGTGCAGTGGTGAGTCCTCGTCGGAAGAATTCAACCGTACCACTTGCGTCCCGATGCCACTTGGCTACATGAGCCAGCCTTTCGAACATCACAATGTACCCATCTACATCGTCTCTGCTCATCGCAAGCGTCGTGAGTTGTTGGTATGCGTTTTGTTTACTGAGGTTGTCCGTCCAGGCCATTTTGAAGGCGGCCTCGAACATCGTCCAGAGCTGTTCACTGGTCTCGGCTATTGGGTTTGTGGCATGTGTGGTGCTGTCGTCGAGCTCGCGCTCCATCAGATCAACCCAGTCATTTATGGTTGGTCCTCGAATGAAGCCGCACGCGAGTCCTATGCGGGAGAATGGGTTGACGATGAGTTCGTGGTTGCGGTTGGTGTGGCGATACTGGCGAAATTCCCGAAGGAATTGCTCGCTTTCTGCACGGTCGCCGGTGAAGATGGTTGGTGGGGTGCCCTTGAGGGTACCGTTGAGTGGTACTGTGGCCATGGGTGTTGTAGGTCGAGGGGCGGTGACTACTGGGACTGTCGTGGGTGGAATGTAGGTGGCTATTACTGCTGCAGTTAGTTCCTCGAGCGTCTCGGTGGTTTGTTCGATATCAACCTCAATGGGTTCATTGGCGTTGTTGGACTGGTGGATTGGTGTCAGTTGATGAAAGGCTTCGGTGAGCGTTTCAACTGGATCGGCATAGTCTATCTGAATTGGTTCGGTGAAGTGTGGGTGTAAGGGATCGGTCAATCTCCAATACCCAAGTCCAAGTTCTGCTGCATTGTCGGGGTCAACACAGAAATTGGTCTTTGTGCACCACTGTCCCTCGCGTTGTTCGAGGATATACCAACTGTCATTGATAAGTTCTATGGTTAGAGTTCCATCGTTGTGGGGTAGGGGACACCTATATCCCGCGTTGCCAGGGTCGAGTCTGGATACGAACCAGAATGCGCGTCCAAGTACGTGCGCTGGTAGGTCATCTCGAGGTCTGCGAGTTACTGCTACCCACGCGTTGTCATCGGGAATGTGCTGTGTTAGACTAGCCACGGTGCTCGGACTGTGCTAGTGGGTGTGGGTTGCTGCTGCAATGTCCGCGTGCGATCAGCAACGCGGGGTCGGTGGGATCACAAGGCTCACGGCGCCACGTGAGAATGCTGGGGTAGATTCGAGTCTAATGTTACAATCACCCAGATCGTTTCACGGGGGTTTCAAGGAAGATCAGCAAGTCGGGCCAGAAAGGTCACCAACGCTTACTAATCCACTTTGTGGGAACTTGGACCGGGGTTGACTCTTCACTCTGGAGAACAAGCTGTTTGGGCTATATTCTAAAGAGACTCGAATACTGTTACAAGCTGGTGCTACTGTGCTACTTATACCTTTCTACTACTGATTTCCTATACATTTTCTATGAGTTGTGTACGTGGAAACCGAGGACGCGCGTCCACCAGCAAACATGCTCACTGGCGACCCTCTGCCCTATGAGTTAGTCCAAGTCATGAGTCTAAGAATAGATCCACTGCTGGCATTGCTGCGCAGTCACGTGGTCTGTGAGTCACGAGTCCAGGCCAAGTCTGAAACCAAGAAACCAAGACTGAAACTGAAATGTACATGGGCAAATGCCACGTGATCGTGACATCACTCAATTCAAGGGACAAGGCAACGAAAAACTTTATACCACTATTACACTATAGTGGGTGGGAGTCAGGAATAGCCAGGACAAAGGCGAAAGGATCGGCCGGGACGTGAGGAGTAAGACAATGAGACAGGAGGAGAGGGTTGGATCGAATAAGATCCTCAAAGAAATAACCCTGATAAAGGGCAAACACCTGTCCATCAAAAGTGAAGTGTAAATGTCCGTAAGTAGTAATAACACGTCTGTCCAAAAAGTCCTGAACCTCCAATGTTACCAAGGAATCAATATACCCCACTCGGAGTATGTTGCTGAGGGGGAAGAATGCCTGCCAGATGCCTTCACAGAAGTCGTACCTCACACTACCAAGTGGGAGGTTAACAGAGGGGGAGTCCAAGATCACCTTGGAGCAGATATAGAGGGGAGGGAAGTTGGCGGTGTTGGTGGGATTGATGAGGCGAGGGAAGAGGGTGTACAGGTGAGGAGGTGGGATATGGAAGGGGGTGATGGATAGGAACACGAGGGGAGCCCAAGCAAGGGCAGATGCGAGGGGGATATGGGAGAAATGTTCTTGGATAGTAACTGAGGCGGGCCGCCACGACTCTCCTTCAGTAGAATAAACAGCGGTGTATAGGTGGGGGTGTTCTTCTGGGCTGTTTATACATGAGGGGGTCTGGAAGAAGGAGGCAGGGAGGATGTTCTCCCACTCAGATGGGATAGCTCTCTAGGACCTGGATCCTAGGATCGCGCCTTATGTTTGTCTTTGACAAACATCATGTACTAGTATATAAGTCTCACGCTACCTAGCTTGTACGGTAGACTTGACTTCTTGTGTATAACCACACTGCTGTCTGCTCTCACGATCTGATTCCTTGAGTCGCACTTTCGCTTGACTCCCCCTTTTGCTCACCGTTGCGCTTGAGCCTGTTCTTGCTATTACCCTTGTGTCCACGGAGGCCAAGTGGTACTTGTTCACCACCGAACTGAGTCATAACTGACTTACTCCTGTCCCGTTACCGCCTGTGACTTAACCGAAGTACACGTCGTACTTAACACCCCTGTGGTGGCGTTAATCTGGAGTGGGCTCACATAGGGGGGCAGAACAGACCACTACTTGCATCCGGATATCAAACTCAGGGGGGGAAGGCTTCCTCTCCATACTCGAGAGGGGTGGCAGGGCGGGGAGTAGTGGGAAGGGAGATGGGTGATGGAAGCCTGGACAGGGGCTCACCGTGGATGTCAGCGAGGGTGTACTCGTACTGAGTACCAGAGGTAGACGAGCCTTGTACAAATTCTTGAACAAAGGCAGAGGGGGATGCGAGGGGAGTGAGGGGCGATGGGAGGCGATGGGGTTGGGAAGATTGTCGAGAGGGGCCAGGAGGGGTGTAGTGATTGTATTCCTCATAGTACGAGGCAGAATGTCCGTCCCAATGACCAAACTGCAAGAAGTCATAGTCGTAGTCAGACACTAAAGGGAACACCCAGGGTCAGGTCTAATTGTGTTAGACTGTCCAAGTGTGATGACTCACTGTCACTTGACAGTGGAAGCAGGAGACCGGGGGTGGTGGAGAACTCGGGGTGTGGCACAGGGCAACTGTGATTAGGATGCTTGGCTCAACGACTGAACTTGCAGACTTGCAAGGGATAGTGGTGCTAAGTACTTGAACCACAGTCAAGTAGCTGAAGGGGCACTGTTCGTGAAGAGGAGGAAGAGGCAAGTGGAGAGTGTGACAAGTGGATTAGACAAGTGGACAGTCTGAGGGACTGTCCGTTGTAATGCACTAGCTTATATACCTAGGGACATGGTCTGTGCGTAACTTTAGGGCAGGCTTAGGGCCGCCCATGTGTCACGGCGCAGCCGGAACGAGACCCACGAAGCAACCGGAAGTACACGCAAGACGACCCGCAGTGGGATCGAGAAGTCCGCGGAGCCACAGCAGTACTCGAAGACTTGCTGGAGAAGTGGAGGGTGGAACCACCCGCGCAAGATCACATGCGAGCTGGACGCGCGGTGAGCACACAAGACCATCACCCGCCATCACGTGACTATCAGGAGGCGTGGGAATAGGTCGGAGTTAATGGCTGTCACGTGACCCCGGCACGTGACCTGCCTCGAACGGTCCAGAAGAGCCTAGATGAGCTTGCGCCTAGGCTGAGGCTGGAATATGAGTCCAGATGAGCTTGAGCCCAGATGCAGTCTAGGTGGTGACCCCATGACTGTATGGCTGACTGATGCAAATCGAGAGCGAGTTGTGCTATTGGATAAGTGTATCAGGGTTTCGGATTCGGGCTGAGCTTGAAAGCTCCCCTCTGTAGTATAAGTAGAGAGCTGAGGACGCGTTGTAGTCCTTAGCTTTGATATCTTGTGTCAATCCTTCCCTGCTGGAGATTGTATAAAGCTAGATTGCCTCATTGACCATCCCTTCCTTTGTCATCTGTGCTAGTGTGCTGGTTACCACCACTAAGCGTTCCGCTTGCCGTCGTGCTTAGTCATCGCCGACGCCAAGTATCTTATCATTATCGCCTTCATCATCTTCATTGCCTTGGTCGGCCACGCCCTGCGTATCGCCCTAGCCATTGCCTACGGGATACCGAAGACGTTCGAACACGTGCAGCAGCAGCAAACAGGCACATAGAGGAAATGTCCAAAGGAACGTAACACCATGGGTGCTGCAGAATACTGCACAATGGAACATTTGAGAGACATCTATTAATAGTGTCCAATGGCAATAATGCGTGCAACTGCGCCACAGTCAATCATGTCATAGGGATGACTGCTCCACAGTTGAGTACGTCATGATGATTTGACTGCTCCGCAGTCCAATCAGAATAATCCAAGGAATGGTACGACTCTCAGTTGTCAGGTGACTTGATAAACGATGGGAGATCACGTGACACATCACGTGATCATTGGAGTACGAAATTCAAACTCCGAATCCGGAATTCCCCTTTAGGAAGGTGATTACATAAGACTGGGCCGGTGTGGACTGGTCTTAGATGCCTGAGTCACGAACCAAGTTTATAAGGGAGTGACTTTCTGCATCCAGTGACATCCCCAAAAAGGAAGGTGCCAAGAACATCATGATAAACAGTACACATGTAGGACATACTCACAGTGACAAAGTAGACTGTGGTGAGATATGAGGGTGGTACTTGAAGCAGCAACAGAGATCAGCATTGTGCCGGTTGTGTGACTGTTATCAAAGTCACTAAACTGTCACTTACATGACTTTTGGTTTGGTCACACAACCATGACTTTACAGGGTGCCAGGGGTATTTCAGGTGTCCCAATATATTATGTAAGGTGATTGAAGTGCGCATGGCATGACCCATTTTGGAGGCTATTTGTCATCAATAATGGTTATAATTACATATTTGATAGGGAGTTACGGGTACATTTGATACAGGCAAGTCCCGAGAAAGAGAAATCACTCATTCAGCACATTGTCTGCCTCTTTTTTTGACAGTGTCAACACATGAGGATGCTCAGATAGCCTCGTAGAATCACAGCAATTAGTATTAGTGCTAGATACAGATATAGTTGTGATTTCAGCGCAGATAACTTACAGGACTCCATACACCGCAGAAAGTCACGAACGTTTGACAGTCGACAACTTTCCATGACTTTCCCATGATTTACGGTTGGTAACCGTGACCTTAGTCCCCCGACCAGCACAACACTGACAGAGATAGTCAAGCAAGTGAAGCAGATGGAAGTCTGGCACACAACAGATGAGAACTGGTGTTATTACAAGAGAGGAGACATACCTGGCACACAACAGATGAGAACTGGTGTGGTGCCAGAGCGTACAGAGTACTCTACTTATACTATACAGAGGTGTGACACTAGTACAACACAGGTAACATAGAGTCACAGAATACAAGGAGTGTTGTTCTATAGATGGACACAAAGGAGTGTGTAAATGGGGAACAAGGCGCAAAGAACAAGGAAGGGCTAGACTATGATATCATAGTGACATCACAATAAAGATAGAACAAAAGGGAATGAGTACAAGGACGAAATACAATAGGAGTCCAGAGGAGTCCATGATGTCATTGTACAGTGATGTCATAGATAAGAAAGTCCGAGATTGTAAAGATCATAATAATCTAATCTACATAAGTCCAATATATCTTATCTAAAGCAGTCCGTTATCTGCGTGTCCATTGAGCCGCTAAGTGCGCACAGGTCACTTATCAACACATCACACTTTTCCTGCTTACAAAACAAGCATCCCCGAACAGCATTCGAGCTCAGTGAACTTTACTCTTAGTAAGTGCAAATAAAATACTTTTATTAAAAAAACACTATTTCCTTAATCGTACACTTTGTCTTTAGTCATCATCATATGTTTTTTTAAGATGTTCACACAACATAACAAAACAATAAATATATTTTTATTATCTAATTATGCTACATCAATGTTTTGTCTAAGTCGTACTATGGCACGCAAAAACGGGGTGCGGGCGTGGTGAACGTGGGCGCACGGAGACCACGCCGGCCCTACTGCACGACGCATGGGGAGGCAAGCACGGCTTGGCCTCATGCGCCGCCCCTTCCCACGCGAAAGGGGTGGCGTGCCTGCATGCACCCCCCTTCTGTGCGAATGGGGAAGGGCCGGGGGTGGTGTGCCCTCGCGTGCCCCCTTCCCATGCACACGGGGCAGCGTACCTGCATACACACATGAGGGCACGCCGTCCCTTTCCCTATCTCCCCCCACCCCCTCCTGTCTCCTGTCTGCGCCACCCATTCGCACAGAAGGTGCATACAAGGATGGGGCACCACCACCCTCTCCTTGGCCCCCATTCACATTCACACAGAAGGAGTGCACACAAGGGTAAGCTGCCACCCTCTCCCTCCCTATCCCATTCACGCGGAAGGGGTGTGCACAAGGGCACATCGCCCTTGGTCCCACCCCATCCCCCTTGGCCGCCCCACGCTGTTCGCACGGAAAGGGGGGCACAAGGGCACGCTGTCCCAGCCCCTCCCTTCCCCATTCGCACGGAAGGGTGCACGAGGGCTGGCGCCCCCTCTCCCCGTCACCTTCGGCCTCCCCTTTCCCCTTGCCATGCCCCCTGTATGCGTGGAAAGGGTGCATGCAAGGGTGTGCCACCCATGGCACCACCACTCCCCATTTGCACAGAAGGGGTGCACAAGGGCATGCCGCCCCATACGCGTGATAAGGGGGGTATGCGAAGGCCCGCCACCCCCGGCCCCTCCCTTCCCCATTTGCGTGGAAGGGGTGCGCACAGGGCCCACCGCCCCCTCTCCCCATCCCCCCAACCCCTCCTCTTCCCCTTGGCCGTGCCGCGCCATACATGCGAAAAGGGGGCACGCGAGAGCATGCGATCCCCAGGCCCACCCTTCCCCATTCATGGGGGTGCGTGAAGGGGGCACACGAGGGCACGCGACCCCCTGGCCCCTCCCTTCCCCATTCGCGTAGAAGGGGGGCGTAACAATAATGACCCACGATGACAATGACCCATGACAACAGTGGCCCACAACAACATGGATGACCACCACTGCTGTGACACAACAATGCTAGTATGTGAATGCAGCAAGGGGGCAGTGATAGGGTGGCAGGAATTGTAGGCCTTGTAGCTATGGTTTAGAGTACATATCTGTAGCTAGTTCTAGTAGCATAAATGAGAAATATTTAGAGTACTCATTCTAGACAAGTACTCATACTAAGTGAATGAATACAAGTACTCACACTCACAAGTACTTGGGGCTCAGATGGGTACTCACGCCATGAGTATGAGTATTGGTCCTGAGAATTCAGTGAGTACTTGCACCAACAAGTACAAGTTGAGTACAAGTTGCTCTTTGGAGATTTCCGATGAGTACTCATACTCATGAGTGTCACTTGTTGACATCTCTAGATAGAACTCATACTCACAGTGACAAGAAGGAGACTGGTGAGATATGCAGCACAGGGTAAGCAGAGATCTTGCAAGTGAAGCAAAGTGATAGTCTGTTAGCAACAGAGTGAGAACTTGGCTGGTATTACAGAGAAGGGAACTAACCTGATAGCACAGAGTGAGAACTGGGGCTATCAGAGCGTACAGAGTATACTACTTATACACTTTAGAGACAATGACGCAGTGTCACAATAGGGAACAACTAAAAGGCATCATACAATACCAGAATACAATAAGACTAACAATGAGTGAGTCAGAACAAAGGAGTGTACTTAGAACAATAAGTACAATAGAAGTCTAGACAATAGATGATATCATAGTGCATCTGTAAATGCAGTAGGTGTTTGGAGCTGTTTGGAGCTGTTCAAGGACACTCTGAACAGCTCTGAACACCTAGTTGTGTTTACAGATGCTGACATCACAATAAAGATATAACAAAAGAAAGTCTTAATGCATAGTACAATAACAAGTCCAGTGTAGTCCATTATTATCCATATGATGTCATTGTACAGTGATGTCATAGATAAGGAAAAGTCCAAGATTGTAAAGATCATACATGTAATCTAATCTACAGCAGTCCATATCTGATATGTCCATTTGAGCTGCTAAGTGCACACAGGTCACTTATCAACACTGAGCACAGAATCTTCTATGAAAGTCAAGTGACAGTCACAAAGAAGAGACCTAGGGGCAAAGTAAAAGGTTAGTAATATGGTGTTGCAAATAGAGATGAGAATTGATCTTGAAGTGGAGAAGAGAACATGCAATGAGAACAATTTGGGTGCCCTTTTACTTAGGCCTGACCTCAAAGAGATGTTGAAATCACACAAAGGGAAGGAGAAGTGAACAAGGATAAAATGGGGGAATTGATCAATGACATTTGATGCACAAACATGACAACCTTTATACAAGTGGTCAGTACCTAAGGTCAAACATGATTCAAAAATGACAAGTTGAAAGTTGTGAGGGACAAAATGTAAAGTGGGGGAAAATCAAAAGAGTTGTAGGTAGGAGAGGAGTTGATGGATGAAAACACAAGGCCAATGTGAGGTAAGAAACACAAGTCATGAGTAAAGTAGGGGAGTCAGTGAGGAAAGATGCATGGCTGAATGACAGCACTGGCAATAACAATGACATGCACTATGAATACAAGAGAAAGGTCAGAAAAAGAAAAGAAGATTTAAGAATATAATGGGCATGCCTGTGCCCAAGACAGAGAGTGCAAACTAAGACATTCTGGCAAGAGAACAAGGCTTGATGTAACACCACCACGAGCGTTAGTCCGACTTGGACGACGAAAGGGCGTTCACGACTTAGCGAATATCGAGTCACTGGGCACGTGACTAATCCCACGGGTACACGGCGCTTTAACGAGGCACGTGACACGTTGCGGCACCAGGACTAAGTCGAGTCACTGGGCGTATGTTGATGAAAACGACTTGCTCCTTGGAGAGACAAGTGATCGGAGTATGCAAACCAAGAGAAGAGAAAGTGGTGATTCAAAGAAGACCAAGATGGCGTATCTTGGTCTTTACGATCCATTCTTTATACATGTATGAGGACGCTTTAAAGCTCCTCCTGAATCCGTACTACCAATAGCGTAAGTAGCTTGAACCCTACTACCGCTATCCTAGTAATGAGTCATGCCCTACTGGCATGTGATACTTCTGTCCGCTTACTGATACGACATGTCCGTGACTAATTACTTCCTACTAACGACGCCACAGCCAGTAAGTAGGAGTCCACTTCGCGTACCGTGACATCACCCCCTTTTCAGCTGCGGCGACCCCGGCGCCGAGTAGGCCCAATTCCTCCCGACCAACCTTCCTGTACCTCTCCTACCCGATTATAGATGTCCGCCATCTCCAGACGGAATTTGCTGCACGCGAGCTCGCCTTGCGCCACACCCAAGGCCTCGGACAGTGCGTGTAAACGCTGCTCGAGCCTCTCAGCTTCGTTATGATAGTTGCGGTAACGATGCAACTCAGCTTTTAAGCTCGTGTCCTTGAGCATGTTGACCGCTAGGTCGGTGCGGTGCTGGTTGCTGTGCCCGCCACTCAAGGCGTGCATTTCGGCGGGGGTGTAGTGAGGCTTCCCCCGTTCGCGCACGTGGGGTTCGGCGTAGAGGGGCTTGGAATACGTCTTGTTGCTGTCCACTGCCAGCGCCAGTACGAGGGGGTCGGGGTTCATGACAACTTGAATGTAGGGTGCTTGCGTGGTGACTCCTTGGGCGTCGGTGATGGGAAAATGGATGAACTTGTTGCCCCTGTTGTGAATGTAGCCCACGGGGGCGATGTGGGAGCTGCCGAGACGGCGCTGGAGTATGGCGGTGGGGATGAGCGGCTGGCGGTCGATGAGGACGTCCCCTCGGTATAGGGGCTGGCCCGTGGTGTCACAGGTGTAGGGAGTTTCCCGGGGGTTGTCAGAATCGGTAGCCGTGATAATGAAGGGGTGCTCAGCTGGGTACCACTCGGCCAGCTGCTCGGGTAAGTCGTACACCGCGCGCGCATCGTCGTGGTGAATTGTTCGCGCCTCTGAAGGATCGTCATTCTCCTTGTCGCTGCCTTCGCCAGCTGTTCGATCCTCCATGCTTCGGCCTCGAACCTCCAGCCTCTCAGTGTCCTCAACTTCTTCCACTGCTCGTACTCCTCCTTCTTCGGGCTCGGACTCATCCTTAACCCGGTACTCCACTCGTACTGGGAGAGGTCTAGGTGAGGCATCCGCACTGCGTGGGAGAGCTGCACGAATCCGGTCAACCTCGGCCTGAGTGTAGGGGCTTCGGTTGAGCTTCTGCCCATCGTGGCTGAGGATCCAGTAGGTGGCAGGGGCGTCGGGATCGTCAATGTCGGTGACGGGGGCGAGGTTGTGCATGGCGGCGCAGAACTCTTCATAGGACAGGTTGTCGATGAGGTTGGGAGCGAGTGGGGCGCAAGAGGATACTGGGGAAACAGCAGAGGAGGACATTCTGTGATGTGTGAAGGATCCAGGTTGGGGAGATGGTTTCAACTTAGCGTGATTGGGCTGGTTTATAACCAGTGCTTGAGCCTTCGACGTCCGTTCGAACTCCGCCAGAGCTTCATCAGCTGAAAGGTCTTCTTTGTTGACCCACTGATTTTCCGAGTCCGGATAGCCCTTCCATTTCACGAGGTATTGTCGTTTCCTGCTTCTGCCGAAGAGCTGTGCGTCTAGAATGCTTTCAATTTCGTATTCCTCCTCACCCTCCACAAGATCCGGAGGTGGGCGTGTGAAATTTTCACCGTGCATGGGGGTTTCGCGATAAGGCGTGAGTAGATCGATGTGGAACACGGGGTGAATACTCCACTGCGTGGGAAGTTCCAATTGATAACTGACCGGCGATAGTACCTTGATGATTTTGAAGGGTCCATGCCATCGTGCCGCGAGTTTCGCCGTTGGTTGATTCGTACGCAAGTGGCGGCCTTCTAACCATACTTGATCTCCCACCTGGTACTTAGGCGTATCTCGGTGTTTGACCCACAAAGATTGTGCCTTTTTGATCAGGAGTTGCGCTTCTCTCCGTGCTTCTCGGAATTGCTGCAGCCTTGTGGTCACCTGTGGGATAGGGGATGGCTGGTCCATCCAATCAGCGCGTGGGTCGTATCCCATCATGAGCGAGAATGGGGACTTCCTTGTGGCTTCATGTGGCCAACTATTGTGCGCGAATTCTGCCATGGGCAGGAAGTGCGCCCAGTTATCTTGACGCTCGTTGGCCCAGAATCTAAGATACTGTTCGAGCCATTGATTGGTCCGCTCTGATTGTCCGTCCGTCCGTGGATGATACGCCGTTGATATATTTTGATAGATTCCAAGGATGCGGCATAATTCGCGGGTGAACCTTGATGCGAATCGCGGATCTCGGTCGCTGATGATTTTTGCCGGTAGTCCGAATCGTTTGAACACGTGGATTACGTACAGGGCTGCGGTTTCTTCTGCTGTGATTTCTTCGACGCAGGGTATGAAGATCGATGCTTTGGTGCAGTCATGGTCAGTGATGGTGAGTATGGAGTCTTGCCCCTGGGAGACTGGAAGTTTAGTGATAAAGTCTAGTGCGATAACTTCGAAGGGCTTAGCGTCGGGAATTGGTGTAATAGGTACTAGGGGTGCTCGTGTGGGGCGATTGTTGACTTTGTGCCGTTGGCATTCCGCACATCCTCTCACATACTCCGTAATGTGCTGCAACATGTGTGGCCACCAGTAGTGTCGTTCGATGATTCGGAACGTCCTTTTGATTCCTGGGTGTCCGTAGACGGGGGGGTCGTGATGGTTGCTGATGATGTTGCGTAGGAGTGGAGGTGTTCTGGTGATTACTCGCGCCCCTTGCTTGTACCACACTCCGTCGAATTTCTTGAGTTGATGGGCATCAATCCAAGGGAGTATTTGATGCTCGTCTTGGGCGTGATCTTCTGGTACCTGCATGACTGTTGCTCTTGCGAAGACTTTGTCAGGGAGTACTATGATTCCATCGTTGTCGTGTTCTCCTCGGTCGTAATCTGGTCGTCGGGATAGGGCGTCGGCTCGGCCATTGTTGGTTCCCTTGATGTGATGGATCTCGAAGTCATATTCCATCAGTTCCAGTACCTCCCGAGCCACGCGTCGACTTATCTTTTGTGCGGATCTCCAGTGCGTTAGGTTAAGATGGTCCGAAAAGATCTTGATTTTGTGTGGGGATCCCGCCAGTAGGGGTCTCCAGTGTCTGAGGGCTTTGACGATGGCTAGTAGCTCCAAGTCGTATATGTCGTAGTTGCGCTCTGCTTCGTTAAGGGTCGCTGAGTAGTATCCGACTGGATGTCGCTTCCCGTCTTTTTTCTTTTGGAGTAGTACTGCCCCTACTGCGAATCCAGATGCGTCTACTTCAAGTTCGAATTGATCTGTTAGGCACGGGTGTGCTAACACTGGCTCTTCGGTGACGAGTGTCTTGAGTTTCTGAAACGCGCGTTCTTCCTCTGTTCCCCACTGCCAGTCTGTGTCCTTCCTCGTGAGTTTGTTGAGCGCTCGTGCGTGCGTGGCGAAACCGCGAATGAAGAGACGGTAAAAATTACAGAAGCCGAGAAATGAACGAATGTCTTTGACCTTTGTTGGGCGTGGCCAGTCTTTAATGCCCGAAATTTTTACCGGGTCCATGCGAGTTACCCCCTTTTCAAGGATTACCCCCAGGTAATCCATTCGCGGTGAGTGGAAGAGACATTTTTCCGGTTTGAAGTAGAGATCGTGATCCATGGCTACTTGAAGTACGTCGCAAACCGCATCAATATGTGCTTGAAGGCCTGCATTCTCGTGAGTGGCTATGCCTATGTCGTCCATGTATACTCGTATGATGGTGCCCAAGAGTTCATTTTTGGCGATGGTGGGTCCCAGGATCTCGTTCATCATAGTTTGGAAAGTAGCCGGCGAGTTTGTGAGTCCAAAGTACATCACCAGAGGTTCGAAGAGTCCGTACCGCGTTTTAAAGGCTGCTTTCGGTTCATCTCCTGGTTTGATGCGTATATTGTTATACCCCCATCGTACGTCTAACTTGGTGTAGATGTGACCGTTCCCCAAGTCGTTAATAAGCTCTGACATGAGCGGCAGTGGGTATTGATTGCGGATAGTGTGCACGTTGATCTTTCGGTAGTCTTGTACAGGTCGTAGTTTTCCGTCTTTCTTTTTGATGAAAAAGAATGATGAAGCGTAGGGCGACTTGGACGGGCGGATATACCCCATCTTTAGCTGTTCCTCGAGCCATACCTTAAGTTGTGCGTCTTCGTCCTGGGTCATGGGATAGATTTTGCAGTCGATGGTTGCTGGGGTACCGGGTTTGAATTCGATAGCGTGATCCCATGGCCTCGATGGTGGGAATCGGTGAGATGCTTCTTCGTTAAATATTTTGGCGAATCGTTGGTATGGCTTTGGGATTACTGCGGCTACCGTATTCTGCTTAGCTGCAATAGCCAATTCGGTAGCTGTGGTACGTAGCTGGCATTCTTTTTCCAGTTCTTGGACTATATTCTCCTTTTTGTCGTCTGTAAACGTCCGCACGAGGGTGGTTTCGTCATGGGTAGTTGTTCCCGCGATAACCGTGGTCGGTTCGGCTGGGTTGATGGATTGAATAACGATAGGGAGCGCGTCCTCGTGAATGGTCGCATGGGTCCAGCTGATAGTAGGCTCGTAGGTTGCGAGCCAGGGGTATCCCAGTACCAGATCCTCGTTCCCTATGTCGGTGACGAGAAATCAAATAACCCTACGAATTCCTTTTGTCTGCACATCTAAGTCCACAAAGTGCGTGATGGACCCAGCTTTGTTTTCCGTGTTATCTATGTTCCATATTTTCTTCGGGCGTTCCAGCGATTGGAGCCCTAATCCCATTCGTTTTGTGAACGCGGGTCTTATAAAGTTGTCGGTGGCTCCGGAGTCGACGAGCCCTTTTATGTCGGCCATTGAGTAACTGGTGCGAATCGAGACTGGAATTCTAAGAGACCGAAAGCGAGTCATGATTACAGAGTTACAATTGGTTGCCCTCACCCAGGCCGATGGGTTCAGGCGTCCCGAAAATCCCCTTTCTCCCATAAATCTTGGAGAATTAGGTCTTTGACCTCGTCACTCGCCCCCCTAACTCCTTCAAGCCAGCTACTGGCCGTCTGCTGTGGTTCCGTCGTGTTCGCAACTTGGGCGCGTGGTTCTTGACTGTAGTAGTCGGTTTCCATGCTTCGGCTATTGCTTGTGGGACGCCACTGCTGCTGTTGTGGTCGTTGTTTTCTAGGGCATGTGCAGTTGCGTGAGATGTGTCCGAGCCCACTGCAGTTGTAACAGACGACTTCCCTCATATCCCTACGAGGGGCATTTCCTCCTTGTCCCGGTCCTCCTCTTGGTGGGAACGGGGGGCGCGGTTGGTAGTTTCCTCGATTGGGGTCTCCCACTTCTGCGAGTCGGGCGTGCGATCTGTCCGCGGATGTGTCCATCGCGTTTGGGTCGTATCGCGGGGCCTGGGTGCGCGGTACATTCCATGGTGACCCTCCGAAGCGCTGGGATGGGTTAAAGCGAGGTGGTGGTCCTCTCGAAGGCCCTCTTGCTGGTACTGACATTCCCAATCGGGCGCGGAGGTGGATATACTGTTTCTGGCGTTTGAGCGCCGCGTTCTTCCATTCGGTGAAGGTGGTGGGTCCATCGAGTTCGTAAATTTTCGAGAACAATTTGCTTGGGAGTCCCACCGTGAAGCGGTCGATGGTTTGTTGGTTGTTGAGACGGTAGTCAGCCTTTCGGCATAGTTGTTCGAAGTTGGTGACGTACGAGTCAATATCGTCACCCGTCATTCTGAATCCTTTAGCCAGCTCTGCTTGAGCTTGTTCTTGTTCCAAGGTGTTCGAAAATCTGTCTGCAAACCCCGCCGCCAACGTGTCCCAAAGATACTCGTCGTATCGGTCTCTTCCCTGGCGTACTTCGGTATTGAGCCATTGAAGGAAACCAAGCGTCCAATTTGCGACGGATGCTCCCTTGATGTACCCCAAGAACAAGAGGCATCTTTTGTATACGTTACGCATGCTCGGTGCGTCGAAATTGAGCCCCCAATAGGCGTGCCATTGTGTAAGGAAGGACTCGTAGTCAGTCCGATCTCCTTTGAATATGGTCGGTGGCTCACCCTCTAGTCTGGGCGTTGGCGCCCCTGGTGCTACCGCCCCTCCGGGTATTCCTCCCCCGGGTGGTCCCCCTCCGCCTGGTGGTCCTCCTCCGAATCCTCCTGGAAATCCTCCGTCTGGGCGTCTCGGTGGTCGTCCTGCTCCTCCTGGTGGCGGGTTATTGTCTGGCGGGTCGGGTTGATCTGGTCCTATGGCACGGAATATAGCCGCGTCGTCTGCGGTCATACGATGTCCTGTATTTGGGTGAATGGGGAGTAGGAGTTGTTCGGCTTCTTCTCGAGTTCTTCGGATTTCTTCTTCGATCGCTTCGTTGGTGATGGTTTCGGTAGTCGTGGCCATCTCAGCTGGGGGGTTTACTCGGATAATCTCTGGTTGTGACGCAGGAATAGACTCAGCTAGTCGGGTTACTTCCTCTACTTCCGAGTCTTCTTCCTCGTCAGTGTGTTCGCCTTCCTCGCTAGTTTCGGATGGTGCTGGTGTTCTTGGTTCTGACGTGCTTGGTTCCTCTTCTGGTTGTCCGTCTATGCGGCCCCACTGTTCCCTGGTGGGTAGGTTGCGCGCGTCGATGTCGCAGTTGTAAAGTTGGCCTGCTGGGCGTATAATATCCCACCTGTTGTCGATCGGGTTCCACGTAACCTCTGTCCAACAAGTATTTTCAAAGTTGAACTCAACTGGTCTGAACCTTGTGGGTCCTGATGCGAAGTCGACGAAGTATCCTGTGTCCCCTCGATATTCTCTCCACCTGGCTGCTCCCAGGAATTGTACTGGTACGTTGCGGTCTCCCCTTCGTTCAAGGGAGTAAGTTCGGAAGTTTGTCCACTGATCTCGAGTAGTGAACGCCACGGTGAGGGATCTTGGTCTTAATGTAACGCCACCACGAGCGTTAGTCCGACTTGGACGACGAAAGGGCGTTCACGACTTAGCGAATATCGAGTCACTGGGCACGTGACTAATCCCACGGGTACACGGCGCTTTAACGAGGCACGTGACACGTTGCGGCACCAGGACTAAGTCGAGTCACTGGGCGTATGTTGATGAAAACGACTTGCTCCTTGGAGAGACAAGTGATCGGAGTATGCAAACCAAGAGAAGAGAAAGTGGTGATTCAAAGAAGACCAAGATGGCGTATCTTGGTCTTTACGATCCATTCTTTATACATGTATGAGGACGCTTTAAAGCTCCTCCTGAATCCGTACTACCAATAGCGTAAGTAGCTTGAACCCTACTACCGCTATCCTAGTAATGAGTCATGCCCTACTGGCATGTGATACTTCTGTCCGCTTACTGATACGACATGTCCGTGACTAATTACTTCCTACTAACGACGCCACAGCCAGTAAGTAGGAGTCCACTTCGCGTACCGTGACACTTGAGGCATGACAACATGAAGTCAATGGCTGAGGGTGAAGATGTGGGCAGTGGACTGGAGAAGACTGAAGGAATGAAAGAGAAGTGGGTGAAGGAGGTGCAGAACACTTGAGGCTGTCAGTGTCACAGTTCAAGATGAGTTTAAACCATCACTGGTAAGGTGTGGGCAATTGAAGGGCATCCAATGAGTGTTCTTGGCTACAGAGTTTTGGATCAGGACCAGGTCCCTGAGGGTGAATGTGGGGGTGGTTCCTTCTGTCTGGGTGGTATGTCACCCAAAACTATGAGCAGCCAAAAGTTGACTCTTTACAATGTTGTCTCAAATATTAGTGAGGTTGTCTTCATGCATCTGGAGCTGACCTGATTGGATAGCAATGAGGTTGGTGGTGGAGAGTGGAGTGGTGAGGATGGGAACAAGGAAGGTTGCCTGAGTGAGATCAAAAGGGAAGATGGGTTCAACACCATGAACCATGAAGAAGGGAGAATGTCCAGTCAAATGATGGGTGGTGGCTCTGTCCACCCAGAAAATGTACAGTGCCATGTCTAGCCATTTTGAAGCCTTGCATTTGCAAGCCTTAAGTAGAGAATCCCAAATAGTCCTATATTGCTGTTCTACAATGCTGTTCACCTGAGAGTTGTAAGGCAAAATGTGAATGTGTCAAATGCTAAACTTGCTAGCCAACCAGTCTAGAGCTGCAATGTAAGCTGAGCCATTATCAGTGACAATCTCTTACATAGCACCCCAGCAACAGAGAATCTCTTCAAAAATGAACCTGCCTACAGTTTGACCAGTCTCTGTGCAAAGCACTTGGGCCAGGCAGTGAGAGAACAGCAAGCTTGGATAATGTAAGAACAGCTGCCAGATGAGGTCATGTGCATAGTGTTGATGTAGACTTTGCAAAGGAGGGGAGCAGGAATGGGGACAATGGGTGGAATGCAGATATTAGTGGTTTGTTGGGCTGGATGTTGGGGTTGTTGAGCATGCTGCAAACAAAGACTGTGTCCATTTTGATGATGAGGTTGGGGATAGTGTTGGGGAAGTTTGGTCCCAGACTGATCCAAACTTGGTTTGAACTGAACCCAAACCAATTAATCAGTTTGGGTTTGGAAAATTCTGAAAATACACCGAATGGTTCGGTTTGGGGTTTGGGACCCCCAAACCAATGCCAAACTGTTCCAAATTGATTAGGAAAAATTATTAAAAATTGTTGAATAATTGCTCAATAAATGGTTTGTTTTGGTTCAAACTTGGTTTGAACTGAGTTTGAACCAAGTTTGAACCAAAAAAAATAGTTAATTTTATTATTATAAAAAATATTCATGTTTTTGATCTGTTAACTGGTTTGAACTCAGTTTGAACTCAGTCTGAACCAAACCAAACCAATTAAGAAGGAATTTAAAATGCCTTTTTTTAATTGGTTTGAATCAGTTTGGAATGGTTTGGTTTGGTTTGGTGAAAATTAAATGGTTTGGTTCCAGTTTGGGTTTGGTTTGGTGAAAATTAAATGGTTCAGTTTCCGGTTTGGCCCAAACTGGCCCAAACTGAACCAAACCGAACTCCCCCAACACTAGTTGGGGATGCTGACAAGATGAAGACAGAGGGTATGAAGAGCTCAGAAAAGACCATAGAGTTTGATCATTGGCTGAGAATAGTTAGACTCACACTCAATTAGGGTCTTTCAAAGTTCCCTTATTTTGGTCCCTGATTGGACCCATTAAAATGTCCATTAAGTCAGATTTTGGTGTAAATCTTGTGATAATTTGAAAATTAATAAAATAAAAATGGACCAATAATGTCCAACTTTGAAATCCCCCCCCTGAAAAAAGTCAATAATGAGATTATAATGCATTAATTTGGTGCCTTGGAGCCCTGGCAACATTTTGCCAGGGTAAATGTTTTTCAATCCCCACTAGACCAAATTATTAACTCTGACTTGGAGCTCATAAAACATAATCAAATTTGCTTTCTTTGTAAAATAAAGTAAAGCTCCAATTCTTTTGCAGCCCCCCTTAATAAAATAGGAATAATGAAATTATGTCAAAAAGGAGCCCCTCCCATCCTTAAAAATCACATTATTTATTCCATTTTTGATGTCATTTTCCAAATTAATGGTTCCATTAATGATATCATAATGGTTAAGTAATGAAACAATTAGGGGTAACTTTGAATGCCCCTATTCCAAGATATTGAGCTGAAGCAAGAAGGGTGTTGTTTTCTATCACATTCTTGAGACAAGATCCAGCCTACTCTGTACCAAGACAAGTTCACAGCTAAGATAATGGGCCAATTGGTAGTGTAATCAATGGAGATGAGAGGTGAGGAGTTGATGATAGCATCCTTGAGGGTTTGCATGGCTTCTTCATGCTGATCTTCTCAAATGAAAAGTGCTCCCTTGTGAGTGAGGTTGACAGGGGGTCAAGCAATGGTGGAGTAGTTTTGAATCCAGATCCACATGTAGCCAGCTAAGCCTAGAAAAGCTTGGACATTGGTAATGTCCTTGCATGAGGGCCAGTCCCAGATCTTCACAATCTTGGAGTCATCAGGCACACATCCATTGTAATTGCACTTGTGCCTGAGAATGATGACTTCAGGCACAGTGATGAAGAGCTTCTTGGCCAAGACAGTGGCACCAGCACACTTGAGGTGATGGAGAATGCAGTGGACATTGTTGAGGTGCTGCCAGATGAATTTGTGAATGCCAGGGTTTTTAGGAATGACCTCAAATCCACTGTCTTCCATTTCAAAGCACAAGGCCAGGCCCCTGATGCTGCAGTTGTTGACAAAGGGTCAAGCAACATGAGGGATTTCAGCTTCCAGCACTGCATGCAAAGCAGAGTTTTTAGACCAATAAAACCCACAGAAAACCCTGTGGAGTGTTAACCACTTATTGAGGTTTTTTTTTTTGGAAAACTTTGAAAATAAATGTTAAAGTTTTATTTTGGGTGGCACAACATGAAAAAAAACTTTGTAAAATGACTTAAAGTTTTATTTGGGCCAGCGTGTGCCACCTGAAAAAGAGTCAAACTCTTCTCGTTAAGGTTTTCTCCATGAGAAAGAGTTTGATAATTGTCAAACTCTTTCGCAGATCACATGATATGGCCCAAACAAAAAACTCAAAGGATTTTTTGTGTTCATCTGGCTATGGAAATAATGACATAAACATTTCCTTAGCTGTCTACCAAAAGTGTCAAACTCTTTTGACCGGCCACATGTGGCTACCATCCACATGACCTGCCAATCCTGGTCGCACCGAGGCCGGCTCGCGGTATCCAGGTACCCTTTTCAGTAATATTACATACACGTATCACATCACATAATCATAAAGTCACCGCTATCACAACCCAGCTTTTCCCATGCGCACTGACCATTGTCCACTGCCCAATTGTCCGACTGTGGAAAATACGGGAATGTCTGACTGTCTGACTGTCAAGTGTCCACTGTTGGATGGTCGACGGTCAGATTGTCCCATTGTCGGACACTCAGACACCCCAAATGCTTGAGTGTCCGATGCGGGACATGCCGAAATGTCGCCCAAGTGTCCCACACTTGATGACGACGCCTCCGTCATTGCACAGCGCGAGTGCATTACCGTAAACATCTGTATTTAGTAAATAGAAATAATATTGTTCCATCGTCATGGAGACAGAGTGGATTGTCAACCTATGCATGGGGTGCTTACAGCAGGCACATGGCCATACATGACCGACTGAACGCACACTTCCCCGACACACCTAACATCACTATTCAACATCACTGCTCATCATCATGTGACACAACCTATTATCGTTTGCTCTCTTACTACTTTCCTGGTGGCTGGTGCATTTGTTTACTCATTCGGATCTTTTTGTCGCTAACATCTGTAAAACAAAAACAGTTTGCCAATGTCAACTTCGGCAACACTGCCAGCTACATCACCTTCGAATGCGCCCAGTTCGATACCGCAAACCGGCATGTAGGCAGGCTGCGAGTCGCCTTCTCCTTCGAGGCGCATGCCAACAATGGCCAGGCCGTGGGAGCTGATGCGAATTGACGGAAGGTGGAGGGTAGGGTGGGTGGTATTAAGATTGTCATTTCATTGTCATCTGTGCAGTGAGCGTGTCTCCTCGATATTATTGCTGTTCATGCCTGTCTTCGAACCATCGCGCAGTTTAAATGTCACTGCATAGTGGCACTGCAGCCTCTTGATTGTTGTATATTCAGACCCCAGGTTGGTCGCTTGGCCCCATGGCACAGAGAAACAAGAAACGAAAAGTGAAAAATGAAAAATGAAAAATGAAAAACAAGAAACAAGAAACGAAAAAAACTATTCAGACTGACTCTGCAATTTGGTCGTGCCCGTTGTTTGCTCTCCTGCTAGTACCCTTGTGGCCGGTACATTTCCTCTGCTCATTCGAGTCCTTTTTCGCTGCTGATTTCTAGAAAAGAGTTTGTCAACGTCTGGCATGTAGGCAACCTATGATTCATGTTCACCTTTGGGGCGCACACCGACAACAGACAAGCTGCGGGAGCTGATGCGACTATGATGACGAGGAGGTAGGGTCAGCCTAAGTCTGTTGTTTATTATTGTCGTTGTGCAGTCAGCGCAAGTCTCCAATTCCCTTGATATTACAATCATTATTATACTTCAGACCCCTCCCCGGTGTTGCTTAGCCCCATTATACATGGCACAGAGAGATCAAAAAAAAAGGTCTATTCAAACGGACGCTGCAATTCTGTTGTACCCAATCCCCAATAGTGTTTGAAAGTCCAGTCCCATGAACTGGAAAAAAACCGGGACCGGACCAGACCGCAACCGATGGCAACCGGACCTTCGGTTGCGGTTCATCCAGCCTGGGAATTTTACCAGTTGCGGTTCACCCAAATCTGGCAAATGGGTGAACCGCCACAGGGCCAGTTGGGACTGGTCCCAACCGGTCTTTACAACCATGACCATGCCAACCATCGACAACGACGCCTACGGGTCTATGACCACAAGTTCGACACCCGGGCCGACTGCAGCACTGATTCTGACACCAACAACTTGCGACCTGAACACCAACAACTGCACCAATACCGACTCGGATGACCACAATCATGGCCCGACATCGACGACGACACAACGACAACCATGACAACCCACAACAGCAACAGGTCGACAACCACAACCACAACCAAGACGATGACGCTCAATAGCCACAACAACAACACTCAGCAACCACAACAATAACACTCAGGCTCGACAACCTCAACGATGACACTCGACAGCAAGCTCAACAGCTGCAACAACGACACATCGACAACAGCAGCGCATCAACAACCATCAACACACCAACTACCACAACGACGGCCACAAGACTACATCAACAACCGCAACGACGACCAAGACAACGACACATCAACAGCTGCAATGACGACACACCAACAGCCGCAATATCAAGACATCAGCCTCAAGAATACCCACGACGACGATGCATCGACAACCACGACGCCGACTCGAGCCGAGGATTATTGCAACATGTTCATGACGTCTCTTCGGACGAGTACTATAATATATTATTCCATGTAGTAGTAGATTAGCTACCAAGTTTATTGTAACTACCAGTAGATTAGATAGTTCAATATATATTCATAATGGTTGCAGTCGGTCTTTGGCCAGTTGCAACTGACCCAGGCTAAGCCAGTTTAGACCACAAAGACCAGTCTTTTAAGAATCTGGCAACCAGGTGAGACTGACTACTGTTGGCTCAGTCCGGTTCTGGGCTCAGAGGATGAACCGATGGATCGGTCCCGGTCCTGGTCCTTCCAAATTAGGTAAAAAAACCGGACTGGACCGGACTTTCAATCACTAATCCCCAATCTGGCAGTCGTTGTTCCCTTGCCAAGAACTAAGAGTAAGAGTGTCGGCCATGAATTGAAGAGTGACTAAGGAACTCACCTCAATGTCTCCATGGCCCTTCTTGACCTGGATGATAATCTGAGAGGTCAGTATGTGTTAGCCCGACATTGCAAACAGATGAGGTCACTCACCTCAACGTTGACAGGTTGCCTGTCAGGGATGGCATCACTGAGAGAAAAAATTTGGAGCAGTGAACCCTCCCACAGAGTCAACCAGACAGCGAGTCAATGGTTGCTCGTGAGGGGCGACCTGTGAATAGAGTGAGCCATTTTGTAAACCATAGTCATAAATCACCGCATTCATTTCTAAAATGAAAGTTTAAAATCCCTTTGAGGATAACATGGAATGGTGCACAGATCAGTCGGGACATTGTCCTTGTCAACGTTATTGGGGAGATGGCAGGTGGGGAGGAGATATGGAACATTGTACCATAGCCTCCGGCCAGGACTCCAAGGGTCGGCCCTGATAGTGGGAGAAGGCTCACCACTCCCGCCCTGCCCCATCTTCCTCTTGCCCAACCTGACACCCCCAGTGGTATCAAAATTGGGGTCGACCGCCTCACAGAAATGGCGAGTACCGACGGTTGCCCACACAACCCAGCAAACACTCACGCAGGTGCAAAAGGCATCCAAGCGCAGCTCACCCCACTGCAACACCACAGTGACAGTAGGAGGGGATGGCCTATGGTCATCAGAAGGCAAACAGTGGAGGGGAAGGCATCATTGTTCCATACCCTCCGTCCTTCAGACAGCAACCTGACAGTGATGGACACCTGAGTAGTCAGTGTGTTGGCCCGACATTGAAAAGAGATGATGTCACCCACCTAGACATTGCCAGGTTGCTCGTCAGGGGCGGTGTCGCTGAGAAAAAACTGGAGAAAGAGGGGTGTAAGAATCTCCAGAGGGATCTGAAGGTGTTGAGGAGTGGCCATATTGGAACCAACGCCAGATCGAAGAGGAGTAGCAAACTCACCCACAAAGTCAACCAGACAGTGAGTTGATGGTTGCTCATGAGGGGCAGCCTGCAGATAGAGTGAGCCATTGGCGAGCTTGGACAGGAGGGATCTGAAGGTGTTGAGGAGCACAAACAACAAGTTGAAGAGGTGGAGCAAGTGAATCCCCCCACAGAGTCAACCGGACAGTGAGTCAATGGTTGCTTGTGAGGGGCAGCCCACAGATAGAGCGTGTGACATGTGTCGAATAGTTTGAAGATAGTTGAACAGGTGGAAAAGAAAAAGAGACAGAGAGAGCCAACAATGCGTATGGAGCTCCGCAATTAGTTGGGCTGGACTGACTTCCTATTTGGTCCTAATGGTAGATAATAATCTTGATAATAATTTGATGCATTTATTTTTTTGTATTGAATGAAAAGTCGGTGACAAGTAGTGAATTCGAACATAAGATACAATTTAGGTCTGTTTCGAATCCTACTCAAGTGATATCAAGATACCCCAATTGCATATCATTCTGCCAAACCTTCCACCATTAATTTCACCTTCACCCTCATATGCCTCGCCCTAAATTGTCTCGAACTGCATCGGGCTGAACACTCAGTGAAGTATAGTGTCATGCCCAAGGTCGTGGAGTTCTGCCCTGAGGTCTGGGACCTCTAGCTTTTTCCAGGGGGTGTGCACACTTACCACCATGGTTCAAGGATAGTAGCTGGTCCCTGCGCTCGGTATCCCATACATAGACCTCAGTGTTGCTCATGGCACCTACCACAGCAAAACCCTCATGAATGAAGCACACAGGCTGATTCTTCGAGAGTTTAGGGCGTGTGGTCAGGGGTTGGAGGCTTTGGACAGTGTCCGATTTCAAATCTTGCACCTCAAAGAAATTGGACAATCCAAATGTTGCCACAAACCTGCCATTAGGAGATAGGGAAAGGGTACCACTACAGTTAGAGTATGATTAATAATTGGGTCTGTACGTGGATACCTTTCATGTACCAATCTTTCATGGGCAATTGCCAAAGAACCATCATGTTCATCATGTCCCAGCACCTGATAAAGGAGATGAGCAGTAAGCAGCTGTCGATAGGGTTCAAAGACACACATAATCCCATGCCACTTATATGATACCACGGCAAAGGATGCAATTGCAGCTGCGTTTTGATTTTCCCAGTTGACAGAAGTGACCTCCACTTCTTGACGAAAATCAATTGTCCTCGGGGGAGGAAGTTTGACCTTCAACTCCCAGCTCTCAACTGCACAAAATAACTGCGCATGAGTGAATACTAAAGCCACACATGAATGCACCTTGCAGATCAGTCTGCCCCTGGCGACTCCAAATCTTGACATCGTCCTTGGCCGCCAATATTGGGAAAGTCTTGTTGAAGTTCGGGGATATACAACAGACTGCAGCACTATGTCCCTTAAAAAATGTTGTCTTGACATGGCACTGCATCCAATTAGCAAACGCAGAACCAATTCTATCCAAATTCGGAGTCTCATACCTCTGTGATGTTCACTGATGCTAGCGTACCGTTCTTGCACCCAAAGATGAATCCCTTTGAGCTTTCCACCCATGCAAGAGAGAGAACGGGTGAATGAGTCTTGAAGCAACATAGTGTGACCCTAGACTGCGAAGACCACACGAGCACGGTGGAGTCATCGCTACCCATTATGAGCCGACATCCATCAGGACTAATGACCATTGTGTTGATGATGGATTCATGGGCGAGTTGGTTGAAGTGTTCTTGATACTCAAGTTGTTGAGACATGAAAGGATACTCCAAGAAAACACGCAATGTACAAAGGATCGTGTCTGAACGCACATGGCTGTCCGAGCCTTTCAACTGTGACTGACTTGGGTACAGCGGTGGCTCACTTCGCGTTCTTGTGCCCAGCCATGCATATGGCTCGTGTTCCCCCACAAATGATCCTCAGTAAACCATGCCAGTTCTTCAACATTACACCTATCAGCCAGATGGGAATGACAGTCATTGATCTGGGAGACATAGACGAGGGTTCTGAAGCACCTCGTTTGTCATCCTTACCTCCAACATTGGTCAAGCTGTTCGAAGACCTCTCAAGAGAAACCAGGCACAGCTCTCTCCCTTGGACGACTGGACCCATATGGCCATCATCCTGCTCGACTTTTGAGGAGTCTGAAGAGAATGCTGAGGAGTTAGAGATGGGCTCCCATGACAGCGCAAGCGACGGCACTTCCTCTCAAGGAATGCTGGCCGATAATGGTGAAGCATCACTTCACTCTTCCCACGTGAGTCAGGCCTAATGAAGAACTGCTAGTACCTGACACACTTCGATGTAGGGAGCAATGATCCCTCGATCAATGGCTTGCATCAAGAAAGAGAAGATCAAGATGTGCTAGTTCATGCTGTGGAACAAAAAGGCCATCACCAAGCCACCTGTCTTGCACACAAATGTTCAACTCGAGCTTGGTGATCTGTTCATAAACCAATTCCACTCCGAGGAGCATAGTGGACATGTCCTTCAAGTATGGCTTCTAGTAGCAGAAGGCATCTCAAAGAAGAATCTCATATGGAAACAGGTACGAGAGTCCTTTCGTGGTTTGGTCATGCCTAACTCTGGAGCGAAGGTCACCAAATCTGAGAAGGTGTACCACCCAAAGCTAAAGCACTGCATCCTTCCTTTCCAGCCAAGCGACACAACTACCCCTATGTGGATTCTTTTGAACACTGATTGTCGATCAAGGAATGTGCCTCAGATCGTACTTGGCTAGGGTTCAGTTTGTAGTTTAAGGTGATGAAATGTATTGAAAGACTCAGATCCTTGTTTGGATCAATGTAATTTGTGTTCAGCAATTCCTTCTGGCTCCAGATTATTATTTTTTTTTTGGAAACTCCTGCCAGGTTTTTCCCAGCGTGGTGTGATCACAAGGCTGTAGGTGCCAGGCTCCCAACACTGGAGGGAAGCCTGACAAAGCACCAGGAACTTCTTGGGGGGAAATCCATTTACGGAGACTTCCCACAGGACACTCTGGGTGCCGCAGTGTGGGAAATACTGTGGGACTCGGCTCACTGGCAATACCCACTAAAAACCCCCAAGTGGTTTAAACCGGGATTCGAACCCGGGACCCTCTTGCCCAAGGCCGGCAACTGCCAAAGCAACCCCAGGGGTGGTGGCACATCCACTAAGCCACGGCGCCCCCCTTCTGGCTCCAGATGGTCCTTGACTTTACAGGCGGCATGACCAACCATTATGTAACTTGTGTCTTTGCCTTAATTATCCGATCCTCATGGCAGCTCTACCTCATGTCCTTTGATATTATGCCACTCCCTTGGTTCAGCTCTTCTGTCCCGCCTGAGAGTAAGACTCAGCCTGATCTTCAGAGCCAGTTTGGCCGCCAGAGATTTATGAGGGAGCAAATGTCAGATGTGGTTTGTGCTACACTACATACAAACCATACACCACCTGATTCCTCTCTAGCCGCTCTCGCGATGATGCATACAACTCGGAAGTTTTCTTGACACCAGCACAGATATCCCACAGCAGTCGAACAGCGAAGCGAGTCGTGCTATACTTTCTTTGAAAACACTTGGGATCATCGCACTCTTATCGACTGTCACCCTGTGGGTAGTTTGTGGGCCCTCCACAGATTTTGCATTTGAATTGTTGCCCACACCCTCTCTCCCATTTTCACTTCATGTCTTCACAAGCAGATTCAACTAGGCAATGGCACGGGTATTCCCGCGGGTATTGAAAACATAACCCATACCCACCCCCGCACGGGTTACATACCTGCAATCGCAGGTGTGGGTGTGAGTGCGGGTGCAGGTGGGTGGGTACGGGTACGGGTGTGGGTGGGTACAGGTGCGGGTGCCGTGTTACAAGCTCACACAGATATATTTAAATACAATCCTAATCTACACTTTATCTACCTTAGTCTAGCTACAAGGCCCGCACCCTTGCTGGCCGAGTTGTTGAATCGTGTCGCCGTCGTGTCATGTCGTGTCATCGTCGTGTTGTGTTGTGTCATGTCTGTCGTGTCGTCATTGTGTATTTCCGTGGTCATGTGTTGTCGTAGTTGTGTGTTGTCGTGGTCATGGTGTAGTTGTGTGTTGTCCAAGTCGTGTGTGGTCGTGGTCATGTGTTGTCGTGGTCGTGGTCGTGGTCGTGGTCGTGGTCGTGGTCGTGTGTTGTCCGAGTCATGGGTGGTCGTGGTCGTGTGTTGTCGTGGGTGGTCGTGTGTTGTTGTTGTTGTCGTGTGTTGTTCATCTTGCTGTTGTTGTTGTCGCGTTGTCGCAGGCCATCACGTTCGCGTTGATGGTTGCCACTGCCTTGCTGTCATCGCTGGTTAGGGAGGAGCGAACAAAACCAGCAATCACCCTGGGGAAAGGTTACTTCCCATGCTTTAGAGTGACTCAGCATTGACCAGACCGGCACTGCAAATCCCCACCAACTCACTGGCAGCCACCACCACCAGCACTGGCACACGCAAACATGGCACACGCAAACATCTCCAACGCAGCCTCAAGTCAACCACCACAACGTGGCACAGTGTGGTGACAACACCAGCAACAGCAAGAATGGCAACTGGCAAGGCGGCCGACAGCGATCAAGATGGCAATTCAACCACGCCGATGAGTGGCGGCGTCCGACGAGTCGACAGTGACCACTGGCACGCACGACAACGACAACAGCATCGCAACATCGAACGACAACAACGACAACAACGACAATGGACAACGACAACGAAGACGGACAACGACAACGACGGTTGGGGACGCAACAATGGCGGGGGGCAGTCACACGGCGACGCTGCGGCGGGTTTTGTAGTTTGTATTACAGTACTTGTTACAGTAGTTATTGTTTAATCTGTACTATGGTAATGTACATAGAACACTAGCAGTCTAGCACTGCGGGTAATGACACGGGTGGCGGGTTGGCCAAGGTGCCACCTGTACCCATACCCGTCGCATCCTGTAGCCACAACCCGTGCAGGTCACCCAAACCCGTGCCATTGCCTAGATTCAACGTCTTTTCCAGTTGCCACCTTTCAACTACATTCATGTGGGGACGTTATAACTTGGAACTTCATTTCGGGCCAGACCTTACTAGTTCACTAGTAGGCCATCAGTATTTTGACAGGCTGCTTGTTATGGGTTGTACAAGGTTGTGACACCTTGTACAACCTTGTACAACCCCCACAAGTTAGCAAGTTGACCAGTCCACAAGCCATGTCTAATTCTTCACAAGCTTCTTATGAGCGATGACCAGCAAGCAGGACAAGTTCAGAAAGTCATACAAGTCCAAGTATTAGGCATATCCTCTAAGTTAAATATTTGTCATATCATATTTGTCATCATATTTGTCATATCATATTTGTCATTATATATTTGTCATTATATATTTGTCATTATATATTTGTCATTATATATTTGTCATTATATATTTGTCATTATATTTGTCATATTATATTTGTCATTATATTTGTCATATCATATTTGTCATCATATTTGTCATATCAAATGGCACACCAGATTTGCAGCATGAAAGTAATATTTTATTCAATCAAACAAATACATAGCTACTATACTAGTACTACAAGAGGTGCTGTGTTGCATTTGTGCCCGAGATGCCCAAGGAGTTCCTCCAAGAAGACGATGCCCACGCATTTGGGTCCATGACTCAGGAGCATTATGACGCTTGGAGACATATCAAGGCGAGTTTCCCGTCGACTTAGAGAGATAAGAGCTGGCCGTCACGTGACCTGGCACGTGACCTGCCTAGAGCTGGTCCAGAAGGGTCCAGATGAGCCCGTGCCTGGACCGGATCATAAACATGTGATTGATGTGACTGCTGACTTGCACGCCTTGTGATTGGGTAGTGATATTAGGATTCGTGGCTGTGTATTAGGGTTGCTGAGCTTGAAAGCTCCAGCCCTTGTAGTATAAGTAGAGGGGCGTTCGCGTACGAACCCCTTAGCTTTGATATCTTGAGGAATACCTTCCCTTTCCTACGCCTTAGCTCCTCGTCCTGTGTGCATACTCTTCGTCGTCATCAGCTCCCTGCTATAAGTCGTGCGCGTCGCCGACTTCTCCTTCATCATACTCAACTTCACCCGCATCATCCTTTGCCTTGCCTACATCGGTCACGCCTTGCGTATCGCCCTAGCCATTGCCTACGGGATACTGAAGACTTCCAACGCATATACTCAGCAAACCGGTCCCAAATCCAAGTCGGATTGATACGTCCAGAAGGAACGTAACATGCTGCAAGCCCAGTGGTCAAGGTGGTGGGGCTGGGGTCATGACGTGGCACGTGGGGCTTTGTGTTGCAGTGGTGTCGGGGTGGGTTGACAGTTGTAGTCTTGTGTGCAAAGCAGGCTGGCTTGGCAGTGGAGCAGCGTGGCGGGTTGCGGGGATGAAGTCACAGGATTGGGCTTACCTTGCTGGCCTCATGGGGGTTGGCAGTTGCGAGGTTTTGTGTGCAGTGTTGAGGTGACATCGTGATGGGACTTGTGAGTGGCACGCCAGTGTGGTTGTGATGTGATGCGGTTGGGATGGCATGGTCAGGGGCCTAGGTTGTGACATGGCATGGGACTTGCAGTGTTGCAGTGACGCAGCGATGTGATGGTGAAATGGCATTGGAGGGTTAGGGTGGTGATGAGTGAAAGAAGAAAAAAAAAACAAAAAAAAAACATTCAACAAGGTGGGTAGTCGCGTGGGTGGTGTCGGTGGTGATGCGTCGGGGCTTGTGAATCGCGTTGGGGGTACCATCATCACAATGGCATGGTGTTGGGGTGGGGCTTTCACATGGTGGGGTACTGGTGGTGGTGGATGTCAAGGGAGATGGCGCCACGAGCCTATGTGTGGCGAGGCGGTGAGGTAGCTGCAGTGGTGACGTGGTCTGTGAGAGACAATACTGGAGAAAGAAAAAGAAAAAAAAAATACCTTAGAGCACTAGGCTGAAGCTGAGCTTGTCGTTGTCAGCTGGAATCTTGTGTGTCGCAACGGCATGGCGCCAGGGTGGGCTTTCGCGCGGCAGGGTACTGGTGGTGGTGGAGGTTGATGGAGATGGGGCCACAGGATAGCTGCAGTGGTGACGTGGTCAGTGAGAAACAATACAGGGAAAAGAAAAAAAAAAAAAGAAAGAAAGAGAAAGTAACTTAGAGCACTAGACCGAGGCATGGCGGCGGGGCTATGGACTGATGTGGGGCGAAGTGTTGGCAGTGACATGGCTCTGCGACAATGAGCGACAATGTAAAACAAAAGAAAAGAAAAAGAAAAAACTTAGCTGGGTATGCACTGGGCTCGTCAGTCGTTACATGTGCTGGTGACCATTGTGGTTGCCTCTTGAGTAACCATACTCAATTTCGGAGGTCAGTGGGGGTGATGCAGTGATGAGATGCATGAAGTCGCCCCACTTGAAAAGTAAGGGTTGGACTGTTCATTATTAGTAGGAGATGAACGACTGTAGTTTTCTGGGAACAACCGAAAGTCCAAATAAACGCAATTGGTTCACGTTCGTTTCCCTCCCAATGAACAGTCTAGTAACCTCTAGTAACCCTTACTTTTCAAGCGACTTCATGCATCACCCACAATCCCCACTGCAACCAAAATGGTCATCAGCACATGTAACGACGAGCCCAGCGCATACCCAGAGCCACATCACTGCTGCCGCCTCGCCCCACATCAGTCCATAGCCCTGCCTCCATGCCTCAGTCTAGTGCTCTAAGATACTTTTTTTTCCTTTTTTTTTCCCCATATCGTTTCTCACATGCAGATCTCACAGACCACGTCACTGCTGCAGCTACCCTGTGGCCCCGTCTCCATCAACCTCCACCCTGCCGCGCAAAAGCCCAGATGCCATGCCGTCGCAACACGCAAGAACTCCAGCTCAGCTTCGGCCTAGTGCTCTAAGGTATGTTTTTGGTTTCTTTTTTTTCCTCCAGTATTGTCTCTCACAGACCACGTCACCACTGCAGCTACCTCACCGCCTCACCACACATAGGCTCATGGTCCCGTCTCCCTCAACCTCCACCACTACCAGTACCCCGCCGCGCAAAAGCCCCACCCTGACACCATGCCGTCGCGACAACAGTACCCCCAACGTGATTCACAAGCCCCGATGCATTGCCACCGACACCACCCACGCGACTACACATTAAGTGAGTTTGGTTGTTTTTTTTTTTGTTCTTTCGCTCATCGTCACATGTCACCCTGACCCATGTGCTACGCCACCATCACGCTGGCGCGCTACTCACAAGATGTCGCCCCAACACCACCGCTGGCTGTCACGACATGACCACACTCAACCACACCGGCCCGCCGCGCACAAGGCGCCACTGCGGTGCAACCTCAACACGGTGCAACACATGGCATGACTAACATGGCACAACCCCAACAGGGCGTGCCACTACCGCCAGCAACAGTGACAACAATGGGGCAATGGGGGACAGTGGCAGAGGATGGCATTTTTACTGAGACTGTATTTAATTATGTAATAGATGAATTTCTTTCCATACTTTGTGTGACTAAAGTTGAGCAATAATAATATGTGTATTAATTAATAATTAACAATAAAAATAACTTATTTTATTATTAATTCAAATAAAAATGATATTAAACAATATTTTGGAACCACTCTATGATTAACTTGCCAACTTGTCCAACTTGCACTGGTTTCCTGCTGGTGCACAAGCAGAAAGTTGGGAAATCCCTGGCAGTAACATGCCAACTTACTGATGCGCCGTTTCAGGGAGGTCTTGGATGTCAATAGACTGCTATCTGGTAGCATAGAGCATAGAGAATACCAATGCTTTCTCCTCTCTAGATTTCTTTCACTCAGCAAGGTCAGGCTTCTATCTCCCTAGCAATGGACATAGGTGTAATGGGGTGTAGCCATCTGAGCAGATGAATGGGGTCAGCAGCTTATCCATTGGCTCAATGTTTGCAGATATGAAGAAATGTTGTTTCATTTGCAGCAGCGAACCAATGTCTCAAGCATGTACATCTTTCCAAACAATGTGAAACAGTAGTCAAGAACCCAAGTTTGTGGATGCCCCCTCCTCTGAGCTGCCAAACAATTCAAAATCCTTTCCATGTTAATGGGGCATACTCATACTGCTTTCCTAGAGACCATGCAATTGAAACTTATGTCTCAATCCAGCTGTACAAAGCGGATGTGTTGTTTTTTTGTCTGTAGTGATTAGGGATGGCCCGGTCTGGTCCAGAATGGGGTTCGGACCTGAACCGCACCAGACCGCACCCGAGGTCCGGTTCAGGTCCAGGTCCGGTTCACAGCCCAGCTAGGGGGTCCAGTCCGGGGTTCACCATTGACTGAGGTTGATGGGAACCTGGTCTGGACTGGACTGCACGTTGGACCGCTGGCCTTGCAGTCGCGAAAGAGCGGCCACAAATGCATGGTAGTTACAGTACTTGCAGTCTTAGAAATACAGGAAAAATGTGTTTATTGCATAAGATGAAATATCTGCATGTAGCTACTACAGGACTGCCTGCCCCACCTCTTTGTCGTTGTCTATTGCCATGCTGCACCGTCATCGTTGTTGTCTTCATCGTCATCACCATCATCGTCTATCGCCATGCTACACCATCATTGTTGTTGCTGTTGTTATACTGTTATTGTTGTCGCTGCGCCGTCATTGTCACCGGAGTTGCTGTCACTGCACCTCCATCACCGTAGTTGCTGTTGCCAGTTGCTGTCAGCTTCATTACTGTCGTTGTTATGGGGCTGCAGGGTGTGGAGGTGCAGTGGAGTGGCTGGGGGTCCACGTGGGGCACCAATTTCAGTGGTGATGTTGATGATGGTGCACATAATGATCAGTGGTGGCTTATATGATTGATACCCCCAGCCAACGGTGAGAATCTTTTATCGTTCATACTCAACCGATGTTGGCCGACATTGGAGACTCCGACATAATTGATAGTCCAACCAGCGCCGGCTGGAAGCAGGGGGTCCGACGCACTCCCTGCTTTGGAATTGGGATCCTAAGCAAGTGAATATATCATATATAGCCATTCTACAGTTCATTCAATCACATACAGGAATGATTGGGTGTGTAGTAAGAATGGTGAGATGACATGGATCATCAACCCAGATATGTGTATCAGGGTGCAAGTGTATCAGAACACTTTGATTGGATAGAAATAATAGCAAGGAGTGTCCGATAAAATGGATAGAGCACCATCCATGCATGTAATAGATGAGTGATTCATAGGGATGCTAATACTACACAATGGTGTTGAATACATTACTTGAATGGATATAGGAGAGTCCTGGTTGCATTTGCCATGGCATGGGATGTCGCATCAGATAGTATAATACTATTGAAACTAGTATCGGGAGGTCCGACAGAATAGATGGGTGGTTGATAAGGATGCTAGTACTACACAATGGGCCAGGTGTTGGCTAATTGCATTTGCCATGGCATGGGACATCACATCAGATAGTACAATACTATTTAAACTATTGGGAGGTCCGACAGAATAGATGGGTGGTTTATAGGGATGCTAGTACTAGTACACAATGGTGTTGAATGGTGTTGGATATAGGAGAGTCCTAGTTGCATTTGCTGTGGCATGGGACATCACATCAGATAGTACACTACTATTTAAACTATTGGGAGGTCCGACAGAATAGATGGGTGGTTCATAGTGATGCTAGTACTAGTACACAATGGTGTTGGATATAGGAGAGTCCTAGTTGCATTTGCCATGGGCCATGGCATGGGACATCTCATCAAGAATGAAGAGATGATGTGAATTGTCAACTCAGACATATGCAACAAGGTGTAATGGATGTAGTAGTATATCTCAATACAATGATGTAGGACATCCCCACAGATAGTATTGGAACCCTACAATGATGTGGGCTGTTGTCACAGGTGGTGTCGGACACCCTGACAATGATGTGGGACATCCCTACAATGATGTGGGCTGTTGTCACAGGTGGTGTCGAACACCCTGACAATGATGTGGGACATCCCTACAATGATGTGGGATATCCCTACAATGATGTAGGCTGTTGCCACAGGTGGTGTCGGACACCCTGACAATGATGTGGGACATCCCTACAATGATGTAGGCTGTTGTCACAGGGGGCATTGGACACCCCGACAATGACATGGGACATCACTACAATGATGTGGGATATCCCTACAATGATGTAGGCCATTGTAACAGGTGGTGTCAGACACCCTGACAACGATGTGGGATATCCCTACAATGATGTAGGCTGTTGCCACAGGTGGTGTCAGACACCCCGACAATGATGTGGGACATCCCTACAATGATGTAGGCTGTTGTTGCAGGGGGCATCAGACACCATGACAATGACATGGGACATCACTACAATGATGTGGGATATCCCTACAATGATGTAGGCCATTGTAACAGGTGGTGTCAGACACCCTGACAATGATGTGGGATATCCCTACAACGATGTAGGCTGTTGTAACAGGTGATGTTGGACACCCCAACAATGATGTGGGACATCCCTACAATGATGTGGGATATCCCTGCAATGATGTAGGCTGTTGCCACAGGTGGTGTTGGACACCCTGACATGATGAACAGTGCACATAGAGGACTATACTCACAGTGACAAGAGGAGACTGTGGTGAGATATAGAGGGTGACTGGAAGCAGCAACAGAGTAAGTTTTGCAAGTGAAGCAGATGTAGAGTCTGGCACACAACAGATGAGAACTGGTGTGGTGCCAGAGCGTACAGAGTACTCTACTTATACTATACAGAGGCGTGACACTAGTACAACATGAGTAACATAGGGTCACAGAATACAAGGAGCGTTGTTCTACAGAGGGACACAAAGGAGTGTGCAGAAGGAGAACAAGGGCGCAAAGAACAATGAAAGGCTAGACTATGATATCATAGTGACATCACAATAAGGATAGAACAAAAGGAATGAGTACAAGGACGAAATACAATAGGAGTCCAGAGGAGTCCATGATGTCATTGTACAGTGATGTCATAGATAAGGAAGTCCGAGATTGTAAAGATCATAATAATCTAATCTACATAAGTCCTAGTATATCTTATCTAAAGCAGTCCGTTATCTGCGTGTCCATTGAGCCGCTAAGTGCGCACAGGTCACTTATCAACATGACAATGATGTGGGACATCCCTACAATGATGTAGGCTGATGTCACAGGGGGCATTGGACACCGCGACAATGACATGGGACATCACTACAATGATGTGGGACATCCCTACAATGATGTAGGCCATTGTAACAGGTGGTGTCAGACACCCTGACAATGATGTGGGACATCCCTACAATGATGTGGGATATCCCTACAATGATGTAGAGATGTCAACGAGTTATACTTGCGAGTATGAGTACTTGTCAGAAATTTCCAAAGAGTGACTCGTACTCGACTCATACTCGTTGGCACAAGTACTCGTCAGTGCGAGTACTCGCTAACTTTCTTCAGTCGACACTTGTACTCACGGTGCGAATACCTGTTTGGAGCACGTGAGTACGAGTACTCGTGTACTCGTACTCATTCAAATGGTTCGAGTACTCGTTTTGAACGAGTACTCATAATATTTCCCTGTTTCCAGTGCAAAAGTAAATACATAAACTACTACTGTACAGTGTACCCTAAGAAGCCCAAAGCCCGTCGCTGTACTGCCATCGCCAAGTCATCTGTTGCATCGTCCCCAAGTAACCGCCGTTGTCGTCTGTTGAGTCGTTGTCGTGGTCGTTTGGGCTTGCCTTTGGGCCGCTGTTGTTGTCGTCTTTGCCTTGCTGTCGTTGTGGCCGACAGACATCGTTGTTGTTGTTGTTGTCACAATCACGTGACATTGCCCATGTACGTTTCAGTTTCGGTTTCGACTTATTGATTTCCTGGACTCGGTTACTGTAGTGACTCACAGGACACGTGCCTGCGCAGTAAATGCCAGCAGTGTGCCTCGACTTGGTTGTGACTCATAGGCAGAGGGTCGCCAGCGAGCATGTTCACTGGTGTATGCACGTCCTCGTTTCCGGTGTACATGACTCATAGAAAATGAATAGGAAATCCAGCAGCAACACAGTATAAGTAGAGCAGTAGTACCAGCTTGTAACAGTATTCGAGTCTCTCAAGAATATAGCCCAACTAGCTTGTTCTGCAGAGTGAAGAGTCAACCCTGGTCCAAGTTCCCACGAAGTGGATTAGTAAGCGTCAGTGACCATTCTGGCCTGACTTACTGATCTTCCTTGAAATCCTGTGTGTAACGATCCGGGTGATCATAACATTAGACTCGAATCTACCCACATTCCTCATGCGGCGTCGCGAGTCCTTGCCCAGTCGTTACTGTGAGTAGCGACCGCCTCCTCATCTGTGCGGAACAGAGTGCTCTACAAAACCATCGTGCGGCGTCGCGATCCTTGCCTTCGTCTTGCCCGGTACAGTCCGCAGATGCGCACCATCATCGATCCTTGCACCCTCGCACTAGGTTCCAAACACTTGTAGACCCATCGACACACGCAACTGAGCATCGTGGCTAGCCTAACACTTGACATCCTGGACGACAACTCGTGGACACGAGTCACCAGAAGACCTTGCAACGACCTCCCAGCACACGTACTCGGCACAGCCTATTGGTTCACATCACTCCTCAACGATACCCATGGCGGGTATAGGTGTCCCCTACCAAACAGATCAGGTACTCTAAGCGTCGAACTTATCAATAACAGTTGGTACATCCTTGAACAACGAAACGACGAGTGGTACACAAAAACCAATCTCCACATACCCCAAGAAGGCACCCTAGAACTCGGACTTGGATATTGGTTGCTCACAGATCGCGAGCATCTGAACTACGTTGTCCCCTCATTCGTCACAGACCCAATCGACACCCTCATGTATGCATTCTACCAGTTGACACCGATACACATCGACAAAACACTCGCTGAACCCGTCAACGAGCCAGCCAAAGAGCCACAAGAAACCCTTGAAGAGCTCACGGCAGCAGTAATCACCACCTACATTCCCGCCACAGTCAATGTCCCACCTATCATCATACCACCACCTCTCATTGTACCCCCTCCCATTGTACCGATGGCCACTCCACCCCTCACTGGTGCATTCAAACCCGCGATACTGATGACATTTACCGGCAACCGCACAGAGAGCGAACAATTCCTTCGGGAATTCCAACAGTTTCGCTGTAACAACCAGACGCATGAGAGCGTTCTGAGCCCGTACTTACGAGTCAGGCTTGCATGTAGCTTTGTACGTGGCCCCATTGTAAACGATTGGGTAGATCTGATGGAACGAACACTGGACGCCAACACGCAACGAGCGGCCAACCCCATTGCAGAAACAGATGAAGTCCTCTGGACCAACTTCGAGACCGCATTCAAAACCACATGGACCGACACGCTCAGTAAACAAAATGTGTATCAACAGCTCACTATGCTCGTAATGAGCAGAGATGATGTAGATGGGTACATCGCCACCTTCGAGAGACTCGCCATCGTCGCCGAGTGGCACCGCGACGCACTCGGAACGGTGGAGTTCTTCCGCAAAGGACTCACCACCACCATCCTCTGCACCTGCCTATTGCGTACCACCATGCCTGAGACCATGACAGAATGGCAAACCGCCGCGCACGTGGAAGTACAAAGAGCACGCACAATGGCCAACTGTTTCGCTCCTCGCAGAAACCCCTCGCAGCACCCACGGCCCACGTTCTATTCTCACACTGCACCAACACCGACACCCTGCCAGGACAACATTGTCCTGATGGACGTCGACAATATCACCACAAAACCACGCTACTTGACCCCAGAAGAACATGAGAAGTGCCGTCTGGAGAGACGGTGCTTCCGCTGTCGTCAACAGGGCCACATGGCCGACCACTGTCCCGAGTACCCACAAACGCACATACAAAATATCTCGGCCATGCCGTCAACACAGTCCTTGGTCTCGCCTGTCCCAGTCGCCACCCCTACAGCGAACCCCACCGCCATCAATGAGGTGTCAATTCGTGCCACCCTCATCGGACTTAGCAGATGCGCATGCCAGCAAATTATATCGGACATCCTCATCATGGGGAATAACGACTCCTCCACCGGCAGTACCCCACAGATCAACGCCATTGACCTAGGCGGTTCTCCAAGCGTGCGCGCCTACTCGCCCACACCATCCCTGTGCTTCCCCACGTTTGCCTGGCTCAACCTGAGTCCCGTGCCGTCTAGCCCCGTGTTCACCACGTCACTCCCCCCATCAGTTGTCGAGGATGACAACTCGTCCAGAGGGGGAGTAAAAACCTCAACATCCTCGGTTTTCGCGCCTCCGCCAGGCATCAACTACATGACAAGACCAACAAATGACACCACGCACGACCCCGAGGAAGAAGAGGACAACGACATCTTTTTTGACTGTGAAGACTCAGAGCTGACTTCACCACCAAACCCACCCGAGCCGACCAACATAGAGGACGATTTCGATGTCAACGAGTTCTACCTCACCGATTTGGACGACAACAAACTAACCCACACTGACGACCGACACGTAGAGGTGTTCCCATGCCATGCATTGGAGATGCCGCGCGACCCAGATGAAGTCACCCCACACTGCCGACCCCAGCACCGCGCTAACGCAGCGGCCACGCAACTGCCCCCCAACCACACAGCACATACCCGCGCCAATCTCGCGCACCCTGGCAAAACCCACCCCATGACGAAACCTATCCCCGAAGAACCCACTGACCCGGAATTAAGGGAGTATAGGTATGATTACCAATTCAATGAAGACAGAAGAGAAGGGTAGTAGGATGGTTCAGGACGAACCAATCAAGAAGGGGGCGTATGTCACGATCACGTGACATTGCCCATGTATGTTTCAGTTTCAGTTTCGACTTATCGATTTCCTGGACTCGGTTACTGTAGTGACTCACAGGACACGTGCCTGTGCAGTAAATGCCAGCAGTGCGCCTCAACTTGGTTGTGACTCATAGGGCAGAGGGTCGCCAGCAAGCATGTTCGCTGGCGTACGCGCATCCTCGTTTCCGGTGTACATGACTCATAGAAAATGAATAGGAAATCCAGCAGCAATACAGTATAAGTAGAGCAGTAGTACCAGCTTGTAACAGTATTCGAGTCTCTTAAGAATATAGCCCAACTAGCTTGTTCTGCAGAGTGAAGAGTCAACCCTGGTCCAAGTTCCCACGAAGTGGATTAGTAAGCAATGGTGACCATTCCAGCCCGACTTATTGATCTTCCTTGAAATCCCGCATGTAACAATCCGGGTGATCGTAACAGTCGTCATCGTGGATGCAGTGAGCGGCCGCATCGGTGAAGCGGCCCTGTTTTGTCGTCACTGGCATCTGAGTCCAGGTAGAGTGTAGCTGTGTTGGTGCCACCTGGTGGGGAGTTTGTTGCCGCTGCGGTCGTCATCATCATCTGGATGTGAGTGATCAGCAGAGTGACCACGCTGTCATCGCCAGAGTCGTCGTGGCAATGGTAGGGGGCGTAAGCAACCATGAGTCTGTGACTTGTGGCAAACAAGCGGCGTGGGAAGTAACCTTTCCCACACCCTTGCGATTGCTGCATGTGGTCCGGCCTGGGGGTGACGTGTTGCAACTACGACAACGATTTCGAGCCACATGACCCCAACCGCCGGCAGCATCTTGAATCACGATACCACCATTAGCAATGACATCAAGATGGCCGCAACACTATCAATGACCCGACGACGACGGCGGCGGGTGATTCGCCAATTCCCGTTGACCACGACAACAGGTGGCGACAATGACCGAAGATGACAAGATCAAGATGACCCCGACAACAACAATGACTGCGACTACGACTACGCGGCATGACAATGGACAACCCCAACGACAGTGCACTAGCACAACAACTCGGACAGCGAGTCGAGTCACGTCTTATTACTAGTAGTATACTACATACAGATCCTTTGTAATGTAATACATAATAGAGAACCTTTTGCCAAACTGTAAGGCCACTAGGACCCTAGTATTACCACGAGTACTCGCGAGTACTCGCGTTTGGAAAAGGGTCAACTCATACTCGTGGGAGTAATTCAGGCACGAGTACTCGCGGCACAAGTACTCATCACATGACAAGTCAAACTTGTGAGTTACTTGTTTGGCAGTAACTCGTTGACATCTCTGCAATGATGTAGTGTTACGATTTTCCCTCCTTCTTTCTGTATCTCCTCTTCTCTGTGACTCATATCTCATGTTCAGCTTTGGATGTACTTTTACCCTATGATCTGCTTCGATGCGCACCTCGGCCCTTATCTCGCACCTAGTGCATGACCATTACAATGCCCTGTGGTGCGACTCCCAGAACCCGCTGACACCTTCTGATCCACACGTTGTCCTGCGGGATTCCTTTGTTCTCTTTATGCACATTCCCCTTGATAGCTCTCTAGGACCCGTGTCCTAGGATCGCGCCATATGTTTGTCTTTGACAAACATCGTGTACTAGTATATAAGTCCCACGCTACCTAGCTTGTATGGTAGACTTGACTTCTTGTGTAATACCACACTGCTGTCCACTCTCACAATCCAATCCCTTGAGTCACACTTTTGCTTGACTCCCCGTCTTCGCTCACCTTTACGCTTGAGCCTTATCCTGCTATTGTCCTTGTGTCCACGGAGACCAAGTGACACTTGTTCACCCCCGAACTGAGTCATAACTGACTCTACCCTGTCCCGTTACCGTCCGTGACTTAACAAAGTACACGTCGTACTTAACACCCCTGTGGTGGCGTTACATTAAGTCAAGTCTCTCACAGTAGCGATGTCTAGTCGCGCCAGATCCAAGTTCAAGCCAGAATTTATTGTTCGGCTTGCCGATGATGAGCTTTCAGACTGTATCAAAGGAGCTGCTGTCTGGGCTACAATTAATGGTGTTGAAGGATACTTCATCTTCAACCCAACTACAAAAGACTACTGTCAGATCCATTACCTAGAGGACAAATGCCTCTGGGCTTACATTGATTACTCCCCAAACGAAGGCAGCTGGTATACTATCACACCGGTACCCGCAGCATTGAACGTTGGACCCATAAAGTCCAATAACCCAAAAGGGATTGATATCGACTCAGATCCCGATGCACCCTCTCCAAGTGTCCCCGTACCAACAACATCTTTCATCCCTTCGGTACCCCTCATCACTCTCCCAGCACCACCCCAGTCTATGGCCTCGCAAACTCATGCCTCGGCCAGCACAACCCTTACAAGTAGTGGAGCAGGTGCTTCTGGTAGTGGAGGCGCTCCTAGCAGCGGCGCGCCAGGTGGAGCAGCAGCTCCTAGTGGCGGAGGCGCAGCTCCTGGAGGAGGTTCAGCAGGTGGACCAGCTCCTGGAGGAGGCACGCCAGGTGGTGGAGGCGGGGGGGCTCCAGGTGGTGGAGGAGGCGCAGGCGCAGGAGGTGCTCCCATACCTCCCATTGGTGGAGCTGGACCAGCCGCAGTCCCGCTGGCACCAGGAGGACATGGACACCTCGGAGGAAACCCCCCTCCAGAGTTCAATGGGGATAGAGAACGAAGCAAGCAGTTCATGCTTGCATTCAACCTATACCGAGAAATGAACCCCACAGTTGATCAACTCACGATCCCCTACCCCCACGCCATGACATTCCTCTCTTATATTTGAGGACCACTCGTCGATGACTGGGTCACCGAGCAGTTTACCTGGCTCGAAGACCAACGAAACACAGGGGTCTTAATGACCGAGATGAACCTGTGGAACACTGTCCGCGATCAGTTTGTACAAGCGTGCTACCCCTGCACACGGACGGACCTGGCGAGATGCCACTATCCCCACGTACCAGCGGACCCTGCGAGATGCCGTGCCTTCAGGGAGAAGGAAGCACACGTCGTCGCAGGTGTTATGAGTGTCGGTCGAAGGACCACCTCATACAAGACTGTCCCGAGCGAGGATGGCGGGACACGTGCCAGTGGTGTGGCAGTCTCGCCCATCATGTGGACGTCTGCCTCATAAGGCGACTATCCCCGATGTCCGCCCGGTACGAGAATCCCATGCCGTGCACTCACTGGTGCGGGAAGTGTCTCGACTGGAAGGCAACACATGATGAGATCGATTGCCCGCAGTATGAGGGGTGTTGTAAGTGTGGCCATAGGGGGCGCCACATGTTTTTACATTTGCACACCTGCCCCCGCTCCCCCTCTCCTGACCCCGCTACCGTCATCCCTGAGGAGGACTGCTACTATACGAGTGATTAGTCAAAGTCATGGCGACTTTGAATCTGATGGGGGGGTAATGTTATGATTTTCCCTCCTTCTTTCCGTATCTCCTCTTCTCTGTGACTCATATCTCATGTTCGGCTTTGGATGTACTTTTACCCTACGATCCACTTCGATGCACACCTCGGCCCTTATCTCGCACCTAGCACATGACCGTTACGATGCCCCATGGTGCAACTCCCAGAACCTGCTGACAGCTTCTGATCCACGCATCGTCCCACAGGATTCCTTTGTTCTCTTTATGCACATTCCCCTTGTTAGCTCTCTAGGACCTGTGTCCTAGGATCGTGCCATATGTTTGTCTTTGACAAACATCGTGTACTAGTATATAAGTCCCACGCTACCTAGCTTGTATGGTAGACTTGACTTCTTGTGTAATACCACACCACTGTCCACTCTCATGATCCGATCCCTTGAGTCGCACTTTCACTTGACTCCCTGTCTTCACTCGCCTTTATGCTTGAGCCTTATCCTGCTATTGTCCTTGTGTCCACGGAGACCAAGTGACACTTGTTCACCCCCAAACTGAGTCATAACCGACTCTACCCTGTCCCGTTACCATCTGTGACTTAACGAAGTACGCATCATACTTAACGCCCCTGTGGTGGCGTTACATGTAGGCTGTTGTAACAGGTGATGTCAGACACCCCAACAATGATGTAGGACATCCCTACAATGATGTAGGCTGTTGTCATGGGGGGTGTCGGACACCTGACAATGACATGGGACATCCCTACAATGATATGGGATATCCTACAATGATGTAGGCCACCCCAACAATAATGTGGGACATCCCCATTGTGATCTACAATGATGTAGGACATCACCACAGATGGTGTCAGACACCCCAGCAATGATTAGGGCCATCCCAACAATGATGTTGGACACCCTAATAATGATGTGGGTCATGCCCACAAATGGTGTTGGACACCCCAACAATGATGTGGGACATCCCCATGGTGAGTAGGACACCCCTACAATGATGTAGGACATCACCACAGATGGCATCAGATACCCTAAAATGATTTGGGATGCCCCAATAATGATGTGGAACATACCCACAGATGGTGTCAGACACTCTCACAATGATATGGGACAGATATCACCACAGATGGTGTTGGAAACCCCAAAATGATATCAGATGTCCCCACATATGGTGGTGATGTCCTACATCATTGTAGGGATGTCCAATATCATTGTAGGGGTATCTAATGCCAACTATGGTGATGTCCTACATCATTGTAGATCACAATGGGGATGTCCCACATTATTGTTGGGGTGTCCGACACCATTTGTGGGCATGTCCCACATCATTATTGGGGTGTCCTACATCATTGTTGGGATGGCCCTAATCATTGTCATGGTGTCAGACACCATCTGTGGTAATGTCCTACATCACTGTAGGGATGTCCTATGTACAACATTATAACTAGTAGTACATGGTCCTAGCATCCCTATGAACTGCCAATCTATTCTGTCGGACCTCCTGATAGTTTAACATCATAACTAGTAGTACATGGTCCTAGCATCTCTATGAACTGCCAATCTATTCTGTCGGACCTCCCAATAGTTTAACATCATAACTAGTAGTACATGGTCCTAGCATCTCTATGAACTGCCAATCTATTCTGTTGGACCTCCTGATAGTTCCAATAGTATTGTACTATCTGATGAGATGTCCCATGTCGTGGGCCGTGGCAAATGTGACCAGGACTCTCCTGTATCCATTCCAACTGTATGTACAACATCATAACTAGTAGTACATGGTCCTAGCATCCCTATGAACCACCAATCTATTCTGTTGGACCTCCCGATAGTTTAAATAGTATTGTACTCTCTGATGAGATGTCCCATATCATGGCAAATGTGACCAGGACTCTCCTGTATCCATTCAAGTAATGTATCCAATGCCATTGTGTTGTACTAGCATCCCTATGAATCACTCATCTATTAGGGGCTTTCAAAGTTGCCCTTATTCGTCTCATTACCTAACCGTTACAATACCATTTTGTGAACCATTAAGTCAGAAATGATATCAAAAATGGGACAAATAATTTGATTTTTTAAGGACAGGTGGGGGCTCCTACTTTACATAAGACAATTATTTGTATTTCATTAAGGGGTGTCAAAGTGCGACCTATAGAGGGCCCTTGAGTCACAGAGGACACAAGGGGACTGCAGAGGAGGATATAAGACTAAAGGGATATTTTCCGTCCTCTGCAGGATATACCAACCTGACTAAGCATATCTAAATAAGGTAACTCCGCTTGGAGCGTTGTACAGTCACAGAATAGCACAGATTAGGACGCTTAAGCTACAAATAACAAGGGGGGCTGCTAAAGAATCTGAGTTTTATTTTATATTACAAAGAAAGCAAATGTGATTACATTTTATGAGCTCCGAATCAGAGTTAAAACTTTGGTCTAGTGGGGATTGAAAAACATTTACCCCGGCAAATTGTTGCCAGGGGCTCCAAGGCACAAACTTAATGAATTATAGTCTCATTATCGACTTTTTTCAGGGGGGAGGTTTCAAAGTTGGACATTATTGGTCCATTTTTATTTTATTAATTTTCACATTATCACAAGATTTACACCAAAATCGGACTTAATGGATGTTTTAATGGGTCCAATCAGGGACCGAAATAAGGGAACTTTGAAAGACCCTATTACATACATGGATGATGCTCTATCCATTTGATTGGACACTCCTTATTATCATTTCTATCACATCAAAGTGTTCTGATATTCTTGCACTCCAATACACATATCTGAGTCATCAATGATCCATGTCATATCACCATTCTTACTACACACCTGACCATTCCTGCATGTGATTAAATGAACTGTAGAATGGTCATATATGGTATATTCACTTGCTTAGGACTCTAATTCCAAAGCAGGGAGTGCGTTGGACCCCCCGCTTCCAGCTGGTGCCGGTTGGACTATCAACTATGTAGGAGTCTCTGACATTGGCCAATGTTGGTTGAGTATGAATGATAAAAGATTCTCACCGTCGGCTGGGGGTATCAATTATATAAGCCACCACTATCCATTGGCTGGATGGCGGGTGTTTCTCCAGGGAAGCTGTGTAGACCTGCAATAAATGTCAGCATGTCATAGCGTGAATGAACCACTACTGTACTCATCTATTTTTGGTTTGTGAGGTACTGTTGTCGGTGTCTTTTGAACACCTGCTGGTTTGTATAAGAGAAACAGCCGCTCATTAGTGGGGAGGATGCAAGGAACAGACAGATTTGGACTTATGATCTTCTGCATGATGAAATGTGGCGGCTCAGCTGGGGCAGAGTGGTAGCAGCAATGGGAAATACCAACATGGGATGGAGTTCGAAGTACAAGGATGGTACAACCTCAGTAAAAATGAACTTCAGTCAAACTTCCAAATGGATCCAACAAAACCATTTGGGGAAGCGTGTACCCCAAATGGCAGCCTCAAGGAAGCACATGAAATGGACTGGCCTAATGACCCAGATGACATTGTCAAAGTGCGACCTATAGAGGGCCCTTGAGTCACAGAGGACACAAGGGGACTGCAGAGGAGGATATAAGACTATATTGATTAAACTAAAACTAAGTACTCACCTACAGAGGAGGATATAAGACTAAAGGCATATTTTCGTCCTCTGCAGGATATACCAACCTGACTAAGCATATCTAAATAAGGTAACTCCGCTTGGAGCGTTGTACAGTCACAGAAAAGCACAGATTAGCACGCTTCAGCTACAAATAACAGACATTCCTAGGTCTGATCGTAAGCGCACATTACTTGGTCGCTGGCGCTTCTTGTTCTCACCTTCACAAGGCCAGAACACCCTATCTCAGCGATCTAGTGGCCCCCTACCCAAACCATTTTGAGTGCGTTTGGCGTCACTGCAACAAGTCAGCGCTCTGTAGATGAAGAACATGTGGGTGGTCCCACAGAGTCGAACAACCAACGACCCACTCTCCTCTGAATACCTATGGCAAAAGCCAAGGAAACGCTGGCCAGTGATGGCGTGCGGACATCAAAGACGAAGAGAAGTGCAGTCGCACTTACCTCAGAGACCGAAGACAACCAGATACAACCGCCAAAAAAAAGAAAAAACCCAAAAAAGGTCCTGGCTGATGGTCAAACAGATGCTGAAGATGTCAGCCTCATTGAGGATCCCCTCAAAACACTGAAAGGTTGTGTATTTGCACACACATCCGAGGATTCTCAGAATGGTTGTGGAAATAGAGCCTCAAATTCAGATGGTTTGAGTAACACGTCGATTGGGGAGAACAATGTGCCAGATGCAAAAGGAGAGTTGTCAGATGATGAATGGCAGTTCTCGCAGCTGGACGAAATGGCCAAAAAAGACGCAAAGGTAAGCGAACTTTCTCCCTAGAACGCTTCGACTCACCTCAGAACACATACAGGGTTTTAAGAAACCCAAACTGCGCTTGAGTACTGGGGGGAATATCAAAATTGCTGACCTGATAGGGATATTCAAGAATGGCACACATCCTCAGAGCAACGTGGATGCATGGTGGTGTCAGTTGTGCAAGATATGGCTGACAGGAAATGTTTCAACGTGTCGTACACATATCATCAGGTAAGGTCGTAGACCAAAGAAGTATAATCAATAGCTGATTATGGATGCTAGACAATGGAACACTCATGGAGAACTATACTTGGCCGGATGCCAATGTGAAGACGTCAAGCCGAATGAGCAAGTCGTAAGTGCCATGAGAGAGACAACGACAGGAAGTAAATCGCAGGAGCAAGGAACGCTGGAAGGATGGACTGCAGTCAAGGTACCACAGTGGTCAAAGGAGGGACTGACAGAGCACATCGTCGAATTGGTAGTGGTTGACAACCAGGTGAGAAGTGCGAAGGCTGGTTTATGTGACAATACTCAACTTGTGACACATAGGCCTTTTCCCTTGTGGACCGTGCAGCATTCCATCAACTCCTTATATTTCAATGTCCAGGTACTAAAGACAGTGATATCCCCCACCACGTGAGCATTGCCAGGGCTGTCCATGCAAAAGCCCTCAAGGTCAAGGATATCTTGAACGACCTCTTTACGGTGAGCATTGTTTACGATTTTCCCTAGCACTCGAGCTCACACGTTGACACTAGAGCATACCTCGAGAAGTGTCAGTGACGTTGGATGGCTGGTCATCACTAGCCCGTGACCTGTACCTTGGAGTTACTGTACACTGGGTCCATATCACCTGGGAATCTCCCACTGAATGGAGTCTTCGCACGTTACTTCTCGTGTTCCGAGAAGTTCAAGGTAATCACAGTGGCAAAAACCTTGTGAAGTTGGTGATGGAGATCTTCAAGGCAGCAGGGTTGACGTCCAAGGTATGTATCACATACTAACAAAGCTTTGATTTGATTGAATTGAAGTCACTTAGGTCAGATGGATCACTTCGGACAACGTTACCTCCAATGACAAGATGATGACTCGATGAGACACCTCAAAGTCAAGCTGGACACATTTGAGCATGAATGGAAAGCTTCGGATCAACGTGTGAGGTACATGGGTAGTCTGACATTCGGAATAGCTTCCAACACCCCATAGGTGCGTTGCACACATTGTACATCTTGCAGCCAAGCATATTGTTGAGATGTTCACTCGAAACTGCCAAACCATGGAGTTGGAAATGGCAATGGATGACCTGGCAATGGGCGATGCAGAAGACGATGAAACTTTGTATGCATCTGGGGATACCCTCGGAAAGTTATGGGCATTCATCAATCAGGTGCGCGATCTTTCTGATTCTTATGAGCAAAAGCTGATAGCCTTCAGGTCCGACTTTCCCCACAGGCGTCCTCATTTTTCTTCAAATGTTGTGCTGAGGAAGAGCTGCCCCATCTCAAACTCGTCAAATATGTTCGGACACGCTGGTCCTCTATGTACGACTTACTCAAGTGTGCATTCTTGTTGAGAAAGGTATTTCCTGTCCCCCTATCATTGTATCATTGCACTCTATCTCATTAATCATCAGGGCATTACCAAGTTTATTCAGCTTGCCGACAATAGCACACATGTCCCCAACCTACAGAAGAAGAGTTACGCGGACTTCAAGCTTACCCCAGACAAATGGAGTAAACTCAATCTACTTTGTCAAATACTCAGGGTACTGCAGTAATCCAAGTCTCTCACACGGCCATTTGCTAAACTGTAATGCAGCACCCTGCTCTGGCTCAACAACAATTCTCTTCTGAACACGTTCCCACTGTTTCCCGCGTCTTTCCGATAATTGAGTGTTTACTTTCGTCGATGGAAGCCGCCGCTGAGAGAGCCCCTGACTTTGGGCCAATCCAAGAAGCCATAGCTACTGGCATTTCGAATCTCTCGAAGTGGTATTGAACACTTGATACCTGCCATGTGTATGTAGTGTGCACCGGTGCGTCAAACGACTTGGGTATGGTTCGTAGTGCGATTGACTAATCTACTTGACAGTTCTCAATCCCTCAATCAAACTAGGATACATCAAGGGGTGCTGGAGTCCCGAGTTTGTTGAGTGTACCCAGACGATCCTTGCCAGGATTGTAAGTCCTGTTGGATAAGCAATCTGTCATGGTTGATATGATTGTGAAACCAACACCCTGTACTCAGGGCCATATAGCTCAGTGGTTTAGAGCACCCAGTATATATCCGGGAGGTCCTGGGTTCAAACCCCAGTCTGGTCATTTTCTTGTGTGGACCCACACTTTCCCCTTTGGGCCGTGTTCCCCTTTGGGCTATTTCCCCATTGGGCTGTTCCCCATTGGGCCGTTGAGGTCCCATGAATTCAACAAGTCCTCCATTGTTTCAACGTGTGGTTCAGATATTGATTGTTCAACCCAGTTTGATAAATACAATCAAGCAATACAGACTACACTAACAATCTGTACCCACCGCCAGATAACTGAGGCCATGCTTGACGCGGGCAACGACGAAACGCACATCACCCCGATCCACAGCAGCCTTACGATATCCCATCGTGCGAGGAGGACTGACATCGCCAGACAGAACGACTCACAACGAGACGACGACATCGATCGTCTCGATCAATCACAACGACAAAAGGTCCAGACCTCGCGGAAACACATTCTCGAAAACACCGTGAAAATGTCTAAACCGTACAGATGGACGTCCCCGATTCGGGAAGAAGGGTACCTCGAGGAAGTTGGTACAGACCTCGACTTGGCGCCCGAGTTCAACATGCTACCAGCAAAGTCGTACGAAGAAGAAGTCCGGTACGACGGCAACCCACTATGCATCAACACCGTGTACCTGTCCCACCTACGAGAAGGGTTCACAGTCCTGATTGACACAGGGCATGATACAAACGAAGGTAATGCGACCTCAATAGGACACGCAAGGTCCAACTACGCGCAGGCCTGGCACCGATCCACGAAGGAGTACGAGTTGCTCGATCACACGCTCACGCTGGCCGACCCAATGCACATCCTCAAGACATGCTCCGTTACGCCACCAAATACAACGGCGAACGATGAGAAGGACGACAGGCCAGAGCAAACGCTCGAAGACGAGGCCGGCATAGAAGCAGGTGCCACGACGAGAGACCAACTGCCCAAACTCGATTCAGCAGCAAGTGTCGCTCCGCAACTGACTGACCAGCCCGACAACGACCATTGGTATGTGTTCCCTCGTAACGCCCTGGAGCAGCCACGTAGCCCTGACGAGCTCGCAACGCGTCCACCGATCCTGGACCGCCGCAACCCGAGTACCCGCTCGATTGACCGCGGCGACGTCCAGCAACCCCAGCACACCAACTCGACACAGACAAACCATCCGCAAGGATCGCAACGATACCGCCCCTACGACCTGGCGGCCGTACGAGCTTCCACCCGCACCAGTCGCGCAGGAGAGCAACTCTGCGGGTGCAACAACCCAGCGCACGAGAAACAACATTGTCACCGCAACAAACAAAGCGCGCTCTGCAGCAGCCCGGGGCATGCCCCATTTGAATGTCTCTTCCCACATAGCAGTTACCGTCCCACGCGACCGTGCCCTGTTGGGGCAAAACATACGCACACCAATGACAACGGTGAGTGCCCATGGCCGGACAGCGTCTCGAAAACACCACAGATCCAGCTCACAGAGGTCAACATCGCCCCCTCGATGCTCGCCGTCTCTCCCCAGTCAGCCGCGCACGGGAAAACGTGCAGCGTTCGGCACGGCATCATACTCAGTGACAACTTAGTAAACGACAACGACACGTCATCAGTAGCTCAGTGGCCCGCAACGGCGCCCAGTCCCCGCAGCCCACCGCCAACGACGGGAGGAAGGCTCGAGCATGGGCCGAGGCACGCGACTGCGATCGCTTTAATTCTCGCGCCATCGACCTCGTCACCTACGACTACCAATGCCAGCGCGGGGACATCCAAACCCGACATCGCCCACGCAACTCCGCCTTCTACCATGCATCCGACTTCGTTGCACAATCGGATAGCAGGCTGCAGTCATACCCACGAGGATGACGACAAAGACAGCCCTGGGCCCCCCTACTCTGGCCGAGTTGTGTGTCAGCACCACCCGCTACCCCAGTCGGACCTCACAGCGAGACCTCGGATCCTTCGGGCCAGGGTGAACAACAAACCGTCAACCTTGCCGACGATTCCCCGGGCCATTCATGATCCCACACATGACGCTTCATCACCACAGATGCGAGACGATCGCCGATTTTGCCCTTACCCATTGCTCAGCACGCCAACTTCACACGAGCCCGACATCGACTACAGTGTCATCCGCGATCCCACAACAGTTGATCCACGCACTACAACCGCACTCGGCTTGATGACGACCACGGCCCAACAACCAAGGGCGACCGCAGTACTGACTACAGACGCGGGCACCACGCCCTCCGACAATACGCAACGCCTCACCATTCCCTACCTCGACATCCCTCTCCACGTCAGTACTACCAACCCTGTCGACCACAACACCCACTGCCCAAGCGACCCGCATACCCCGTGCCCTGATACGCGTCACCAGTACGCCGAGACACATAGTCGCGACACGAGACAACGATCGAGACCGCAAGAGCGTGGACCGACCATCGCGAGTAGCAGCAGCAAGTACCACGACCTCATCGATTATCACCACGTCACCAACGAACAAGCGTTCGGGACGAACGAACCAAGAAGGGGGCGCATGTCACGATCACGTGACATGACGCGCGTCGATTTCCGATTTGGACTACTGACTCGTTAAGACTCGAGTGTGCCAGCTCAGCAGGGTTAGCACCCTGAATGCTCACTGGCACGTGCACTTCTCTTAGAAAATAGTATGAAAAACCCAGTATTGTATGACTATAAAGCCTGTAGTAGACTAGCCCATGTACTGTAGCTAGTCTTTGTCGAATACTCAGCATTCTCATTGACTCGTCAAAGCGCTCGAAAACCCGTCACGAAAACCTCGGAGAAGTTGCCAAAGCAACTTCTCGACTTCGCCTCCCGACTTCGATTGCACCTCGTGCGGAACAACCCACTGAGGTCATAACATCACATGACTGGACTTTTAAACACTAGTTGCATCTGCTTTTCAGATGCTGGATCTCCTGTTCAAGCTGTTTGACTATGTTGTTTCTATTTTTGCCATCAGCTGCCAGTATGTAAGCATAGAATTGATGCAAACTAGAATGAACACACATGGAGATGCCTCCTCATTGGTTTCCCAGCTTACAGAGTATGGTGTGAGACCAGCGCTGTTGAGAATTTCCTGTATTGCATTAGGAGCACCTGGGACATCATCTGCAACCTCATTTTGGTGTGAGTTGCTGGTGGGGCTGCTTGAGGTCCTAGGCTTCTCATTCTGGCTGCTCACTGCTAGTGTTTGGAACCTAGTCAGTCTCTGTCTGGACTCTAGATGCGAAAGTTAAATTCCATCTGTCTAATTGAACAAAGAGGAGAGGGACAAATCTGTGTGCACCTGGGTTGTGAAGTAGCAGGGTCATGTGAAGCATACAGACAGGTAGGTTCCTCTTTGAATGGCCCCTGCATGATCACAAACACCCTCATTGAGGGGTTGAGCTTTGTCCTCCCAGTTGTCATCAAGGTTCTCTTCTGGGTGTAGAGGCTTGTCCTTCCTCTTGGATGTAGTGCTGGTAGCTGCTTCACCACAGTCATTGGCAGTGTTCCTTTTTGCTGCCAATCTGGTAACAATATCTTTGGCAGTTTTATTGCTCAACCATCTGCATGATAAAAACAAGGGACTCACTACATCCACCACTATCAGACACATGCTGATCCTTCTTCCTCTCCCTGGGAATAGGGGTTGTTGAACTGCCTATCTCTGCATAAGTTTCCTGAGGTTTGGGTGCCATACTATAGTTCCCGTACCAATGCAAATTCCCTGCTGAATGCAAATTTTTACATGACACTTGATCACCACTTCCTGATATCCTTTCCACTCAAAAACTTACTGTATGTATACTAGGGTATGTAATTATAGGATCATACAAAAAAAAATGAGGATCAATGGGAATACATGTCTGTGGTGAGGTCAAAACATCGCACTACAAATATTTGCATTGGTACAGGAAAACTTGGAGGTCTGCTGCACCTCCATTCAATTCAGAAACAAAAATAAATAAAAATTGTCATTTCATTGGATGTATACTGGTCTACAACTGTGTAAAATTTGATGTACTTGGGATGTGTTGTTGAGACTAGAGAAAATGTTCATTGTAAAATTTGCATTGGTACGGGAACTACAGTAGGTCCTAGACTCAAAGCTGCTGGTGACATAGTCATTGCATCGCCACCTGCTAAATTCTCTTCATGTTCAGATGCTATAGGAGCTAGAATGGAAGCTGCCAGTGGCATATCTATCATCATGCTGCCTACTGATGCTGAGCTGTCCATGCATTCCTGACAATAAGCTGCCAATATAAGTGGACAGACATGGGTGCTAGAGAGGGGATCTGCACCATTTTGGCCTGGTATGTGTATATTTAGTGGTGGGAGATTCTTCAGAGTGAAGTATAATAGTTGCAGCTCAAAATCCTTGGATCATTCTTGGAGATGGAACTTATGTTCACAGAGGCCCTGCCCACTTTGAACACTTCCATGAGGCTTAACAACAGAGAATATGCACATGAGCACCATGGGCCAACACAAGCTCATTGGCATAATATACACATTTGTGCAACAGGCCAATACAAGCTTGTTGGCAGAACATGTGTGTGAGTACCATGGGCCAATACATGCTCATCAGCAGACTATGTGTATGAGCACCATGGGCCAACACAAGCTTGTTGGTAGATTACATGCATGAGTGCCATGGGTGTTACAATTTTCCCTCCTATACTGCTTCTCTTCCATGCCTTTGATTTGTGTTAAACTTTGAGTGTACTTTTAACCCACGATCTGTTTTGATACACTTCCCAGCTCTTATCTCACACCTAGCGCATGACTGTTATGATGCCCCATGGTGCAACTTCCAGAACCCACTGATGCCTTCTGATTCACACATTGTCCCATGGGATTCCTAGGGTTTGAAAGTCCGGTTGGGTCCGGTTTTTTGACCATATTTGGTCCAACTGCAACTGCAACTGGTTGCCAAAAAATGAAATTTGTTGCAACCTCAACTGCAACTGCAAAAAACTGCAAAAAAACCAGTTGCACCAGTTGCAACTGGACCCAACTGAATGTTATTTAATCTATCTGAAACTGGTCTAAACTGAGTCAAAACCACTTATAATTAGTGTTAATAGGTACTTATAATAAATTTCTAAGTGCAACTGCCTTATAATGAAAAAATAATTAGGTAAAACAGCCAAAAAAGCAAAAGTTATGAGTAAAATGATTGTTTTGATCATAACTTGCTCAGTTTTTGGCCGATTTGGGTGATCTTAGGCTCATTTCGATCAGAAATTCAGCCCAATCACCTGCTGACTAAGAAATCGGTTGCAACCGGTTGCAACCGGTTGGAGGTCAGCTGCCATTTCGGGCAACTGCAACTGATACATTCTAGGATTAGGTACAACTGCAACCAAAAGTCCGGTTTTTTCCAGTTGCAGTTCAGTTGAGTTGCAGTCTTTTTCAGTTCCTGCAACTGGACTTTCAAAGACTAGGGATTCCCTTGTACTTCTTATGGACTTCCCCTTGTTAGCTCTCTAGGACCCGTGTCCTAGGATCGTGCCTTGTGTTTGTCCCTGACAAACATTGTGTACTACTATATAAGTCCCACACTACCTAGCTTGTAGACTTGACTTCTTGTGTAATACCACACTGCTGTCTGTTCTCATGAACCCCCTGAATGACTTTTGACTTGCCTCTTTGCTTGAGTCCCTGCCTCTGCTTGCCTCTACGCTTGAGCCCTTGTATTCCACTATTGTCCCTGCATCCACAGAGACCACATGACACTTGTGCATCATTGAACTGAGTCGTAACTGACTCTCCCATGTCCTGTTACCGTCTGTGACTTAATGAAGTACATGTCATACTTAACGCCCCTGTGGTGGCGTTACATTAAGTCAAGTCTCTCACAGTGGTGACATCCAGTCACAGCAGAACCCAGTCTAAGCCAGAGTACATCACTTAGCTTGAGAACAATGAACTATCAGACCAGATCAAAGGAGCTGGTATCTGGGCTGAGATCAATGGAGTTGAAGGATGTTTTATCTTCAGCCAAAAGAAAAAGGAGTATTGCCAAATCCACTACCTAGAGGACAAATGTCTCTGGGCCTTTATCGATTACTCCCCACATGAAAGCAGCTGGTACATGATCGGACCTGTACCCCTTGAGCTAAACGTTGGACCTCTAAAGTCCAACAACCTGAAAGGGATTGATATTGATACAAATCCTGATGAAGATTCACTGAGCATCCCAGTCCCCATGACTTCTTTTATCCCCTCAGTACCCCTCATTACTCTCCCAGTCCCATCTCAGTCTATGGCCTTGCAGACTCATGCCTTGGCCAGCACAACTCTTACAAGCAGTGGAACAGGTGCTCCTAGTGGTGGAGGTGCTCCTAGCAGCAGTGTGTCAGGTAGAGCAGGAGCTCTGAGTGGTGGAGGCACAGCTCTTGGAGGAGGTCCACCAGGTGGATGTGCTCTTGGAGGAGGCACACCAGGCAGTGGTGGTGGAGGGGCCCCAGGTGGTGGTGGTGGAGGTGCCAGAGGCACCCCTGTTCCCCCCACTGGAGGAGCCAGACCAGCCATAGTCCCACCAGCACCTGGAGGGCATGGACATCTTGGAGGAAATCCACCTCCAGAGTTTGATGAAAACCATGAGAAGAGCAAACAGTTTATGCTTGCATTCAACCTCTATCAAGAGATGAACCCCACTGTCAACCAACTCGCCATCCCCTACCCCTGTTCCATGACATTCCTCTCATACATCAGAGGACCACTGGGTCACCAAGCAATTCACATGGCTTGAAGACCAATGAAACACAGGCAGGCATCTTAATGACAGAAATGAACCTGTGGAACATGATCCATGATCAGTTTGTACAGGCTTACACTGACATGTCTGAACGAACCAAAGCCCAAAAAAGCCTTCAGACTCTCACCATGAAGGGTGAAGATATCAACACTTATGTGGCTACCTTTTCAAACTTGGTCCACAAGGCGGGATATAACCCTGATGAAGCCATGACCCTGGAGATGTTCCAGGATGGACTCCCAAACCAGTTAGTGATTAATGCTACTTGCTTCCAACATCCTATTACATGGGATCAGTGGAAAGATGCCATGCACCTTCAGCAGGCTGAGTACCTTGTTTTGAAGGACCACCTGGGAAAGAACAAACCCCATGTGGAAAGAAGTAGTGTTGGGGGAGTTTGGTTTGGTTTGGTTTGGTTTGGGGCCATTTTAGCCAAACTGGAAACCAAACTGATTAGAATTTGCCCAAACTGAACCCAAACTGAACCAAACCACTCCAAACCATTCCAAACCATTTCAAACCATTTCAAACTGATTAAAAATAATTGGTTCAGTTCGATTCAGTTCGGTTCAAACTTGGTTTAAACCACTTAAGGAACCACTTAAGACCTTGGTTTGAGGCAAAAAACAATTTATTTTGTTCAAATTCATCAATTAAGACTTTGTTTCAAATTGTTTGAGACCAAAAACCATTGATTTTGGTTCAAATTTGGTTTAAACTCAGTTTGGTTTGGTTCAAACTTGGTTCGAACCAAACCAAACCATTTATTGAGCACTTATAAATATTTTTTAAATATTTTTTCTTAATTGGTTCAGTTTGGTTTGAACTGGGTTTGGGACCCCCAAACTGGAAACCAAACCATTTGGTTTGAGCCAGGATTCTCCAAACCCAAACTGTTTAAAACGGTTTGGGTTCAGTTCAAACCCGGTTTGGGTTGGTCTGAGACCAAACTTCCCCAACACTAGAAAGAAGGGCAGACATAGCCAAGAGCAGTGGGTCCAGGCCCTTAACAGAGGTCAAGACCCTAATGCCATGGATGTTGGAAGGGTGCGTGCTAATGCAGCCATCATGGATGCTGATAAGCTCCAGCTTCAGAAAGAAGGACACTGTTTTTGATGCTGTGCTCAAGGACATATCTCTTGCATGTGTCTACAGAAATCTGTGCAAGTGGTTGAGGCCACAATGTCAACTCAGCCAACTCCCCTCCCAACTACCATTACCCCTGACTCTACTGCTGCAACTACTGTCACCATACAATTGAATCACGTGCTCTCAACTGAAGAGGCAGCTGATGCTCAGATTGCTGTGATGAAAGCACAGATGCAGGAGGTGTGTGACCTAATGGTCGAAAAACTGTTTGGGAGACAGGATTTTCTCGATGCTTGAACCCGGTGGCCTGGGCTAGAGCATTAAACCTAAACATGTACCATAGCAGATTCTGTTCTATGTGAATTCCAGTTCTGTTCAAATCTGCACACACAATGGCCAAACAACAAGTCCTAGTGGACTCAGGAGCAACTGACAATTTCATCTGTTTGACACTGCTCAAATGACTTCAGATTTCCACCTGAGATGTCACCCATCCCATCCACATTTGGAATGTAGATGGGATGCATAACCAAGACAGTGAGATCACCCAATACACTGATCTCACTGTATGCACAGGGGAAGAGATGAAGACACTTCATTTCCTGGTCACGAACCTAGGAAGAGACAAAGTGATCTTGGGATACCCCTGGTTCACAGCCTTTGAGCCACAGATAAGATGGGGAGAGGCGATGTTGAATGAGGAGTTTCAACCAGTTGTGTAATGCCACCACAGGGGCGTTAAGTACAACGTGTACTTCATTAAGTCACAAACAGTAACGGGATGGGTCAGAGTCAGTTACGACTCAGTTCAGGGGTGAACAAGTGTCACTTGGTCTCCATGGACACAAGGACAATAGTGGGGTAAGGCTCAAGTGTAAAGGCGAGTGAAGACAAGGAGTCAAGCAAAAGTGCGACTCAAGAGATCGGGTCATGAGAACAGACAGCGGTGTGGTATTACACAAGAAGTCAAGTCTACCATACAAGCTAGGTAGCGTGAGACTTATATACTAGTACACGATGTTTGTCAGAGACAAACATAAGGTGCGATCCTAGGACACGGGTCCTAGAGAGCTAACAAAGGGAAAGTATGAAAAGAGAACAAGGGAATCCTGGGGGACAATGTGTGAATCAGAAGGTGTCAGCAGGTTCTGGAAGTCATGCCATGGGGCATCGCAACGGTCATGCGCTAGGCGCGAGATAGGAGCCGGGAGGTGTATTGAACTGGATCGTGGGTAGAAAGTCCGACCAAAATGTAATACAAGCGAGAGGTGCAAGGGAAAAGGAATCCGAGGCAAGAAATCGTAACATTACCCCCCTGTCAGACTCGAAGTCACCATGACTTCGACTAGTCACTCGTATAGTAGCAGTCCTCCTCAGGGACGTCGATAGTAGGGGTAGGAGAGGGAGGACGGGGCAAGTATGGGAATGTAAAAACATATGGCGGCCACTATGGCCGCACTTGTGACAGCATTCATACTGTGGGCAGTCGATCTCGTCATGGGTCGCCCAAAAGTTGAGACACTTCCCACACCAGCGGGCACATGGCGTGGGATTCTCATACTGGGCAGACATCGGGGACAGTCACCATATAAGGCAGACATCCACACGATGGGCGAGACTGCCGCACCACTGGCACACGTCCCGCCACTCCCACTCAGGGCAGTCTCGTACGAGGTGGTCCTTCGACCGACACTCATAGCATCTGCGACAATGTGTGCTTCCTTCCCCCTGAAGGCGCAGCATCTTGCAGGGTCCTCCTGTACGTGGGGGCAACACCATCTCTCCAGGCCCATCCGCGCATGGGGGCAGCAGTACTGAGGAGTGGCACGGACATGTGGGTTTGGTCATGAGTTCCACATAGCAATCACTAATGAGAGGGATGATGCAGGCGTACTGCAACCGCTTCTGTACACTGGACAGGTTCATGTCCAGGTGGAACTGATCTTTTGATGCTTCCACCTCCAATCGCTGAAGGTCGTCCCAACGCACCTTGAGCGTGTCAGTGGCTTCGAGGCATGTGCACAGACAGGATACATCCGCATGAAGAGCGGGGTAGTGAAGGGAGTGGATGACCTCGTCAAGGACAATTTGACGAGGGTCGTGGGGGTGGAAGAGAGCCAGTTGTTGGTCCGTCACATGTTGCGGCAACTGGTTAGCTTGTTGGGTACGGAGATAGACAGAGGAGATGTAGCAGGGTTCCCCTTTCCCCATCATCCCGACCACTTCTTGGTAGTCCTTGCGGTAATAGATGTACCATGCTACCTCTTTACTTCCCGCCTTGCCAATCATGAGGGGGAAGAAGTGGGAGGACGTGGGGTTGTTTGGGAAATAGGGTATCCCCGGTTCTCCTGAGGTGTCAGTATCCTCGTTGTCAAGGAGGGCGTAGCAGCAGTCAGGGATGGTGAGTTCAACAGTGGGGATAGGGGTAAAGACATGGTCAATGCCTGGTGGGAACGGGGGAAGAGGGAGCGATGTCTGGTGCAAGGTACTGAGTGTGGGTGGTGAGACAAGCGGTGGTGGGGGCGTCGACCCAGTAGACTTTGACAACTCAACAGGTTCGTCAATGGTAGGTAGTGAGTTGTCAGGGTTGAGCACGAATTCAGGCAGCAGAGGGGGAATGAATATCCAGGAGTGAGGAGTGTGGGCAACATTGTAGCCCATAACTGGGACACCGGCTTCTTGTGAAGGGACGGTCAAGTTCTCAAGGATGTAGTGGGAAGGAGGGCAAGCAGGGACAGTGGAGATGATGGGAGTAGTCGACATAATGCAATGAGAGAAGTGGGTATCATGAGTTGGCCTCTTATATCTTTTGTCCAGCCCCTTCAGCGGTAGGATTTTGCTGGTAGAACTCGGCAATTAGGTCAGGTGCATGGTGAACATTATCGAGTGGTTCCCACGAGCTGTCACTCATGGGAAATCCCTTCCACTGGATCAGGAATTGAAGTTTGCGCCCTCGGCCATGAAGGCGAGATTGCAACACACGCTCCACTTTGAATTCCTCTTCTCCTTTGATCAAGTCAGGTGGAGGTCACGTGAAGTTAGCTCCATGAAGCTCCATCTCCTTATACGGTGTGAGGAGGTTAGCATGGAACACGGGGTGTATCTTCCATGTCTTCGGAAGGTCTAGTTCATAAGATACCACTGAGAGGACCTTTTTAATGCGGAACAGTCTGTGGCATTTTGGGGCTAGCTTTGCGGTGGGGTAAAAGGTCCGGAGGTTCATTCCCTCCAACCATACTTGCATGCCTTCCATGTAAGGCATGAAGTGCATCTTGCCCCTTTTCACCATAAGCTCTTGCGCATGCTTAATACAGTCTTGCGCGTGTTGGCGTCTATTGCCCATTTCTTCCAATCTTTGATTAACGGACGGAGTTGATGTGGGTTTTGATGTCCATGTGGTACATGGTTCCCATCCCATGATCAGCGAGAATGAGGAGTGTTTGGTCGTCGCATTCGGCCAAGAGTTGTGTGCGAACTGCGCTACTGGAAGTGCCTCCACCCGGTTGTCCTGCTGTAGGTTACTCCAGTGCCGGAGGTACTGTTCTAGCCACTGGTTAGTACGTTTGGACTGTCCATCCATCTGCGGATGGTATGTGGAGGAGATGTTCTGACAGATCCCCAGCGTCTTACACAGGTCCTTCATGAAGGCAGACATGAAGCGCAGGTCCCAATCCATAATCATCTTTCAGGGGATGCTGTAGTGTGGGTAAACGTGGTGAAGATAGAGTCACACCACTCCTTCTGTGGTAATCGTCTCATTACATGGGATGAAGATGGCTGCTTTTGAACAATCATGGTCAGTGATGGTGAGGATGGAGTCGTATCCGTTGGACAGGGGTAACTTTGTGATGAAGTCCATTGTCACGACTTCAAACAGTTCGGCATCTGGGTCTGTGGTAATGGGGAAGAGGTGTGGCTTTTGTCAGTGGGGGTTGATTTTGTTGGACTGGCATGTAGCACAGCCTTTGATGTATTCTTCAACGTCATTCTGCATGCCTGGCCACCAGTAATCGTGTCGTAACAACTCTAGTGTGTTTGCGATACCCAGGTGGCCCATGCTAGGAGTATCGTGGAAAAAGGTAATTACCCCCCGTTTAAGATCATTGTCACCCACGACAATGAGAGCGTCGTTCTTCCACCAAAGACCACCCAACTTTTTCAGGTTGTGGGGTTGTTACAATTTTTCCCCTTTTCCACTTCCCTCTCTTTCCTTCTGTTTGACTCCCATCTTGTTTGGCTTCGGATGTACTTTTACCCTACAATCTGCTTCGGTACACGTCTCGGCCCTTATCCTGCGCCTAGCGCATGCCCATTATGATGCCCCATGGTGCGACTTCCAGAACCCACTGACACCTTCTGATCCACGCGTCGTCCCGTGGAATCCCCTTGTTCTCTTTTCGTACTTTTCCCTTGTTAGCTCTCTAGGACCCGGATCCTAGGATTGTGCCTTATGTTTGTCTCTGACAAACATCGTGTACTAGTATATAAGTCTCACACTACCTAGCTTGTACGGTAGACTTGACTTCTTGTGTAATACCACACTGCTGTCTATTCTCACAATTCAACTTCTTGAGTCGCACCTTCGCTTGACTCCCCGTCTTCGCTCGGCTTTACACTTGAGCCTTACCCTGCTATTGTCCTTGTGTCCACGGAGACCAAGTGACACTTGTTCATCCCCAAACTGAGTTGTAACTGACTCTGACCTGTCCTGTTACCGCTTGTGACTTAACGAAGTACACGTTGTACTTAACGCCCCTGTGGTGGCGTTACAGGGGTTCTACCCAGCATAGGACTTCTTTCTCGTCCATGTTTTGTGATATTTGCGTCCAGATTAGTGATTTCAGGTCCGGTCGGGTCCGGTTGTTTACCCCTTTTGGCCACAACCAAAACCGCGACTGGTTGGTCTTCTTACCGACACTGCCCAACCAACAACCGGACTGCGACTGACCGACTGTCATCGGTTGTGCGACCGGTTATTGTCGGTTGGAACCAGTTCCAACTGACAATTGCTGTCATTTTCCGTACCAACTTTGAAGGGAAACAGTTCTATTGAGTCTTGTATACAAGGTCTACTGTACTGTACACTAGCTACTAGATGATAATAATGCCTACTGCTCGCCATCCAAGTTGTCATGTCAGTGGACTCGTTGTTGTTGCTGCTGACATCGTCTTGCTGTCTGTCGTTGTCGTCGCCTCGCCATCATCGTTTTGCCGTTGTCGTCGCCTTGCCTGCTGTCGTGGTGGTCGACCTCGTCTTGCCCACTGTCGTGGCGGTCGACCTCTGTCGTGGTGGTTGACCTTGCCTTGTATTCGCCTGTTCCGAGGTTGCCACTGCTGGTGTTGTTGTTGCTGAGGCTGGCACTTGTTGCCGCCGCCGTTGTGGTTAGGATCACCACAAAACCTGCGTTGGCAGGTGCGGTTGGTGGTGCGTACAGCTTGAGGCTGTTGTTGGCATTGCTGTGGTTGTCGTTGCAGTAAGCAAGGGGTTCAGCAACAAGGCTGGCAAATTGCGGTGATCACCTGGGCCAGGAACAAATGGGAAGTTGGGAACGCTTTGGGGACCCATGACGCATGTGACATGTGACTTCGTCGTTTCACCTTGGCGTACACCCACAACGACAGCACCAACAACAACCCCCTGGCCAATGCCCGCTAATCACGACACCAGCGGCAGGAACGAGCGACGACAGTTCACCACAACGACCACAGGGTGAAGGACAACAACAACAGCACCTGCATCAAACGCCCATCGCCCGCAAGCCCACAAGTTCGCCCACAACAACAACGACAAGGTTTCAAGAGATAACAACGACACAGCAGACGGTGCAGCGCAGCAGACAACGGCAGTGACGCGACAATGGTGGGGGGCAGTGACGACGGGTTATATAGTTGTTACAATACTGTATTCTAGTACTATTACTGCCTATACCTTGCCTCTTGAATACAGTACCATGGTGACAATAACCCGGGCCCACAGTCGATAAAAGAGCAGTTGCAACTGGTTGGAGAATGCGACACAATCGCAGCGACCACAACCGCACGTTGCTGTGCCAGGCCCCAACCACAACCAGAAATGCGGTTGAGGTCCAGTCCGGTTTCGGTTTTTTTCCAGTTCCAGCAACTGGACCTGAAAACACTAGTCCAGATGTCCATGTTGTGCATTGACATCTGGGTTGTGCAAATGAATCAGTCAGCTGGGAGGATGATAACGTTGTTGTTGTCCTCTTCGTTTATTTCATAATCGGCCCTCCGTGATAGGGCATCTGCACGACCGTTCTTGATGCTGGGTACATGTTTTAGTGCAAAATTGTACTCCGACAACTCCAAGAACTTGCGGGCTACTCAATGACTAATCTTTTGTGGGTCTTTCCAGTATTGGAGGTTGGCATGGTCGGTGTGGATAATGATTTTATGGGGGGAGCCAACGAGGTACGTCCTCCATGCCCTCAACACTTTGACTACAGCTAGCAACTCCCAATCATAAATGTCATAGTTGCGCTCAGCTTCCATTAGTGATTCGGAATGGAAAGCGATGGGGTGCATGCGTTGGTCTGGGCCAAGTTGGTTTAGCACTGCTCCGAGGGCTACATTTGACATGTCGACCTCTAGCTTAAATGGTTTGTCAAGGTTAGGGAATAGGAGTGTGGGTTCACGAGCAATGCATCATCTGATGTTGTCAAACACGTCTTGTTGGTTCTGGTTCCACTGCCAGGGCATATCCTTTTTTGTGAGGTCATGTAGGGGGCGCGTGAGGGTAGAGAATCCTTGGATAAACCTTCGATAGAAGTTACAGAATCCAAGAAAGGCACATACTTCTCGAAGACTTTTTGGAGCTGGCCACTCCTGGATTCCCCATACCTTAACAGGGTCCATCCATATGTTTCTGTGGCCGATAATAAGTCCGAGATACTCAATCTCTAGGACTTCAAACTCACACTTCTCCGGTTTGATGTACAAATCATGCTCCTTGCAGAGGCAGAGAACCTCGTGTAGTACTTCTCGATGATGGATGTGGTCAATGGTGGTGGTGATCAGGATATCGTCCATGTAGATGATTACTTCTCCAAGGAGGATAAGGTCCTGGAAGATGTAGTCCATCATTCCTTGGAACGTCGACGGGAGTTCGTAAGGCCGAAGTACATCACCAGCAGCTCAAATAGGCCCTGGTTTGTCTTAAACGCTGCCTTATGTTCATCCCCCTTCTGTATCCGGACGTTATTATATAACCCCATCTAATGTCAAGTTTGGAGAACAAACAGGCTCTGCGTATGCGGTCGATGAGTTCGGGGATTAATGGGAGGGGATAGTGATTCCAGACGGTAATCTTGTTTAACTGTCGATAGTCTTGGACTAGCCTCAGTTTGCCGTCCTTCTTTTTGATGAAAAAGAATGGTGACGCATAAGTGGACTTGGACGGTCTTATGTATCCCTTGTCCAGCTGCTCGGTGAGGAACATTGTGGCGTCTTCCTCATTCCTGGCCAATGGGTACACTTTACAATCCAGCGCTGGTGGGGCATTTGGGAGGAGATTGATGGTGTGGTCCCATACTCAAGATGGAGGAAATCGGTGAGACACTTCCTCGCTGAACACCTTATGGTGCCATTGATATTCTGCAGGCACCATCTCCTCAAATGTGTGTTCGGGTCTCTTGGCTGCCTCCTGCTGCGCCAATTCTGAGGCCATCGTCGTTTTTTGTATAAATGTGATGTAGGGATCCTGCTCATCATCCATGAGCTGTTCCCATGCCTCCTTGTCAAGTTCATACGTCTCCAACGCCCATATGGAAGCTTCCTGTTGAATTCGTGGGACCTCAACGGCCCAATGGGGAACAGCCCAATGGGGAAATAGCCCAAAGGGGAACACGGCCCAAAGGGGAAAGTGTGGGTCCACACATGAAAATGACCAGACTGGGGTTTGAACCCAGGACCTCCCGGATATATACTGGGTGCTCTAAACCACTGAGCTATATGGCCCTGAGTACAGGGTGTTGGTTTCACAATCATATCAACCATGACAGATTGCTTATCCAACACTTCCATGGGTGTGGCTTCATCTGACAGATGAAGGCTTGAGATGATGACCGGTTGAAACTCCTCATTCAATGTCACCTCTCCCCATCGTATCTGCGGCTCAAAAGCCGTGAACCAGGGGTATCCCAAGATTACTTCGTCTCTTCCTAGATTCGTGACTAGGAAATGAAGTGTTTTGGTTTCTTCCCCTGTTCATACAGTGAGATCAGTGTACTGAGTGATCTCTCCATCTTGGTTATGCATCCCATCTATGTTCCAAATGTGGATGGGGTGGGTGACATCTCGAGTAGAAACCTGTAGTCGTTTGAGCAGTGTCGAACAAATAAAATTGTTGGTTGCTCTAGAGTCCACTAGGACTTGTTGTTCAGCCGTTGCATGTGCAGATTTGAACAAAACTGGGATTTGCATGGATTGGAATCTGCTATGGTACACGTTTAACTGTAATGCTCTAGCCCAGGCCGCCGGGTTCAAGTGTCGGGAAAATCCTCCCTGCTGAATAGTTTGTCCAACATAAGGTCCTGCACCTCCTGGGGCTGCGCTTTCATCGCAGCAATCTGCGCATCCCCCTGCTCTTCATTTGAAAGTACGCGATTAGCTGATACAGCGACAGTAGTGATGGTGGGAGTTGGTAAGTTTGAAGGTGGGGGAGTGGTGGTGGATTGGAAGGTGGAGGTAGAAGCCGCGCGGGTTCCCTTTTGTGGGCAGTTACACGAGATGTGCACCTGAGCACGACATCTATAACATTGTCCCTCCTTCTGAAGTTGGACCTTGTTGCCATCGGTAAGTGCCACGGAGGCTCAGGCACGTCCAACATCCATGGCGTTGGGGTCTCGACCTCTATTAAGGGCCTGGACCCACTGCTCTCGGTTATGCCCGATCTTCTTACCGCATTGGGGTTTATTCTTTCCCAGGCGGTCCTTTAACATCATGCATTCAGTCTGCTGAAGACGTGTGGCCGCTTTCCAATCATCCCATGTGATCAGATGTTGGAAGCGTGTGGTGTTAATGACTAACTGGTTCGGGAGTCCATCCTGGAACATCTCCAGGGTCATGGCTTCGTCAGGGTTGTAGCCCGCTTTAGCGACCAGATTAGAAAACGTGGCCACATAGGTGTCGATATCTTCGCCCTTCATGGTAAGAGTTTGCAGACTCTTCCGGGCTTTGGTGCATTCGGCAGTATCAGTGTAGGCTTGTACGAACCAATCACGGACAGTGTTTCACAGGTTCATCTCAGTCATCAAGACACCCATGTTTCGTTGGTCTTCGAGCCAGGCAAACTGCTCAGTAACCCAATTGTTGACCAATGGTCCTCTAATATAGGACAGGAACATCATGGCATGGGGGTAGGGAATGGCAAGTTGGTCAACAGTGGGGTTCATTTCTCGGTAAAGGTTGAAGGCAAGCATGAACTGCTTGCTCCTCTCTCAGTCTCTGTTGAACTCTGGAGGTGGGTTTCCTCCGAGACGTCCATGGCCTCCAGGTGCTGGTGGGACCGCAGCTGGTCCAGCCCCTCCAGCAGGGGGAATGGGGGTGCCTCCTGCGCCTCCTCCGCCGCCATCACCTGGTGCACCTCCACTGCCACCACCTGGTGCACCTCCGCCAACAGCACCTCCACCTGGTGCACCTCCTCCAGGAGCTGGGCCTCCACCACTAGGAGCGCTTGCTCCACCTGGCGGGCTGCTGCTAGAAGCGCCTCCACCACTAGGAGCACCTGTTCCACCGCTCGTAAGGGTTGTGCTGGCCGAGGCATGAGTTTGCGAGGCCATAGACTGGGGTGGTTCTGGGAGAGTGATGAGGGGTATCAAAGGAATAAAAGAAGTTGTGGGTACTGGAACACTTGGAGAGGGTGCATTGGGATCAGAATCAATATCAATCCCTTTTGGGTTATTGGACTTTATAGGTCCGACATTCAATCCTATGGGTACTGGTGCGATAGTATACCAGCTACCTTTGTTTGGGGAGTAATCAATATAAGCCCAGAGGTGTTTGTCCTCTAGGTAATGGATCTGGCGATAGTCTTTTGTAGTTGGGTTGAAGATGAAGTACCCTTCAACACCGTTGATCATAGCCCAGACAGCGGCTCCTTTGATATGGTCTGAGAGCTTGTCGTTGGCAAGTCGAATAATAAATTCTGGCTTGAACTTGGATCTGGTGTGACTAGATGTCGCCACTGTGAGAGACTTGACTTAATGTAATGCCACCACAGGGGTGTTAAGTACAACGTGTACTTTGTTAAGTCACAAACAGTAATGGGACGGATCAGAGTCAGTTACGACTCAGTTCAGGGGTGAACAAGTGTCATGGTCTCTGTGGACACAAGGACAATAGCAGGGTAAGGCTCAAGCGTAAAGGTGAGCAAAGACAGGGAGTCAAGTGAAAGTGCAACTCAAGAGATCAGGTCGTGAGAACAGACAGTGGTGTGGTATTACACAAGAAGTCAAGTCTACCATACAAGCTAGGTAGCATGAGACTTATATACTAGTACATGATGTTTGTCAGAGACAAACATAAGGTGCGATCCTAGGACATGGGTCCCAGAGAGCTAACAAAGGGAAAGTATGAAAAGAGAACAAGGGAATCCCATGGGACAACGCGTGAATCAGAAGGCGTCAGCAGGTTCTGGAAGTTGCACCACGGGGCGTCGCAATGGTCATGCGCTAGGTGCAAGATAGGAGCCAGGAGGCGTATTGAACCAGATCATGGGTAGAAAGTCTGACCAAAATGTAATACAAGCAAGAGGTGCAAGGGAAAAGGAATCCGAGGCAAGAAATCGTAACAAGTTGTCATCTCGAGCCTCCATTTGTCAGACAAAGCCACACCTATGGAAGCTTCCATACAGGCGTTGGAGACATATGAACTTGATGAGGAGGCGTGGGAGCAGCTCATGGATGATGAGCAGGAGCCCCACATTGTGCTTATATGAAAAATGACAATGGCCTCAGAGTTGGCACAGCAGGAGGCAGCCAAGAGACCAGAGCATATGTTCAAGGAGATGGTGCCTGCAGAATATCGGCGTCACCATAAGGTGTTCAGTGAGGAGGTGTCCCATTGATTTCCCCCTTCACATGTTTGGGACCATGCCATTGACCTCCTCCCAAATGCCCCTCCAGCCAGTGCTGGACTGTAAGGTGTACCCACTAGCCCAGAACAAGGAAGAGGCACTCACAACATTCCTCACAGAGCAACTGGAGAAAGGGTACATCTGACCCTCCAAGTCCGCTTATGCATCACTGTTCTTCTTTATCAAAAAAAAGGACAGCAAGCTGAGACCAGTCCAGGCCTACTGGCAACTGAATGAGATCACCGCCCAAAACCACTATCCCCTGCCATTGATCCACAAACTTATCAACCACATACGCAGTGCCCAATTATTCTCCAAGCTGGATTAGGGCTGAACACAAGTCCAGGTAACTCATGGGTGGCTATGGGTTTACTCGTGGGAATACTCACAAGGGTCATACTCATGAGTACAAGTACTCATGGTCAAGGGTTTTCCAAGGGTGCAGGTATTGATTTCAACATAAACTATGAGTACTTGCACAAGTACTTGTGACAGGTCCTACAAGTACTTGTAGAAGTCTGAGGGTTACTGACATATTGGTTGATTATATTATGATTTCTGTTACTTTTCTGCTTCATACTCACAAGTACCCCCAAGTACTTACAAGTACTTATGGGTCTGTGAGTACTCATGAGTATACTCATGGGTATTTGGTACTCATGAGTCAATACTCATAAGGATCCAGGTATCACTTCAATGATGCAAAATACTCATGAGCAAGGGTGCAGGTTACTCAAGGGTGCACTCGTGTTCAGCCCTAAGCTGGATATCAGATGGGGGTACAATAATGTTCAAGTCAAAGTGGGAGATGAGCACAAGGCAGTGTTTAAAACGAACCGAGGGTTGTTTGAACCCCTGGTGATGTATTTTGGCCTTACCAACTCCCTGTTGATGTTCCAAGGAATGATGGACTTCATCTTCCAAGATCTTATCCTTCTTGGGGAGGTCATTGTCTACATGGATGATATTCTTATCACCACCACTATTGACCATGTCCATCACCAAGCTGTGTTGCATGAGGTACTCCATCTCTGCAAAGAACATGACTTAAATGTCAAACCAGAGAAATGCGAGTTTGAGGTCTTCGAGATTGAATACCTCAGGCTCATCATCAGCCACAGAAACATATGAATGGACCCCGTAAAGGTAAGGGGGATCCAGGAGTGGCCAGCCCTGAGAAGTCTCCAGGAAGTGCGTGCATTCCTCAGATTCTGCAACTTCTACCAATGGTTCATCCAAGGATTCTCCACCCTCGCATGCCCACTGCATGACCTCACAAAGAAAGACACCCCATGGCAGTGGAACCAGGACCAACAAGATGTGTTTGACAACATTAGACAGTGTATTGGTTGGGAACCCACACTCCTATTCCCCAACTTTGCAAAGCTGTTTGAACTAGAAGTCGATGCATCCAATGTAGTGCTTGGAGCCATGCTGAATCAGCTAGGGCTGGATCAATGCATGCACCCAGTTGCATTCCACTCCAAGTTGCTGACACAGGCCGAGTGCAACTATGATATCTATGACTGAGAGTTGCTCGCTGTGGTCAAGGTGCTGAGAGTGTGGCACATGTACCTTGTTGGCTCCCCCCATAAAATCATCATCCACACTGACCACACCAATCTACAGTATTGGAAAGACCCATGAAAGATTAGTCACCAAGTGGCATGCGAGTTCTTGGAATTGTCAGAATACAACTTTGCACCAAAACATGTATCTGGCATCAAGAATGGTCATGCAGATGCACTGTCACAATGGGCAGACTATGAACCCAATGAAGAGGACAACAATGATGTCATTGTCCTCCCCACTGAATGATTCCTCCATGCAACCCAGATGTCAATGCACAACATGGACATCTTGATGCAAATATCACAAAACATGGATGAGAAAGAAGTCCTATGATGGGTCGAACCACATAACCTAAAGAAGCTTCAGGGCTTGTAGTGGAAGAATGACACCTTAGTTGTCATGGGCAACAACAATCTTAAATGGGGGGTAATTACCTTTTTCCACAATACTCCCAGCATGGGCCACCCTGGTATCGCAAACACACTCGAACTCTTGCGACACGACTACTGGTGGCTGGGCATGCAGAACAACATTGAAGAATATGTCAAGGGCTGTGGCTATGTGCCAGTCCAACAAAATTAACCCTCACTGACAAAAGCCACATCTTTTCCCCATCACCATGAAACTACCCCTGTCTGATGGATATGACTCCATCCTCACCATCACTGACCACGACTGCTCAAAAGCAGCCATCTTCATCCCATGTAATGAGATGATTACTGCAGAATAGAGATGTCAACGAGTGACACTCGCGAGTACAAGTACTCGTCGGAAATCTCCAAAGAGCGACTCGTACTCAACTTGTACTTGTCAGTGTGAGTACTCGTAGGTGTGAGTACTCGCCGAATTCTCAGGACCAATGCTCGTACTCACAGCATGAGTACCCGTCTGAGCCCTGAGTACTCATGAGTGCGAGTACTCGTATTCATTTACTTAGTATGAGTACTCGTCTACAACAAGTACTCTAAAGATTTCTCATTTTTGCTACTAGAACTAGGTACAGACATGTACTCTAAACAGTAGCTACAAGGCCTACAATTCCCACCACCCTATCACTATCCCCTTGCCGCAGTCGCGTACTAGTGTCGTTGTGTTGTGGCGGTGGCGGTCATTGTCGTCCATGTTGTTGTGGACTGTTGTCGTCATGGGTCGTTGCCATTGTGGGTCGTCATCATTGTGGGTCATTATCGTTGTGGGTCGTTGTCGTGGTGGACCGTTGTCATGGTGGACTGTTGTCGTGGTGGACTGTTGTCCGAGTTGTCGTGGACTGTCAGTGTTGTGGACTGTCGTTGTTGTCATGCCGGTGTTTGACCTCAGTCTGCCTTGCCGTCGCTGTAGTATTGTCACGGTTGTGGTTGACCCATTGACAATGGGTCGACCAGCGGGGGTTTGTTGTCATGTGGCTGGCCACTGCCGCCATCATTGTCCAGGCATATGTTGTGGTCGTGGCATGGTTGATGATAAGTAACTCACATGGTGTAAGATAATGATGTATAATGATGCTCGAGCTTCCCACACCTGGCGATTGCCAGTTTCGCCTAGCTACATGCGGGCCAGCCTGCAACCCTTGCCAGTCCCTTGCCACCAGCAAGACGATAGCAGTATTGACACGTTGGACGATGCAATGATGACGATGGTGCAATAGCCATCAACCACAACAACGGGGCGATGCCCGTCAATCTGACTCAATCACAACAACTGGCAACCTGACGTCCAAGGCGTCCAAGGAGGGAGGCGACGCATCAATGACGATAGGGGCAACAACACGTCAGACAACGACAATGACAACACCGCCGCACAACGACGGATGACAGCAACAATAGTGCTGATGACAATTCAGAAGGCAAGCCCTGCGGCTCTTAACTAGTAGTAGAATACATAGATTACTTAGATAGATTGTAACTCGATACAAAATATATTAGTTCACGCAAAAGTGTAATTTCAACTTAAGCAAAGGTGGGACCAATGGCATTGCTATGAATACCACGAGTACTTGCGAGTACTCGTGCTCAGAAAACATTGAACTTGTACTTGCGCACACAAGTACTCATCACATGACAACTCAAACGAGTCAAACTCGTGAGTTGACTCGTTTGTCAACAAGTTGTTGACATCTCTGCTGCAGAAGGAGTGGCTCAGCTGTATCTTCACCACATCTACCCACACTATGGCATTCCCTGAAAACTGATTACAGATTGAGACCTGTGCTTCACATCTGCTTTCATGAAGAACCTGTGTAAGACACTGGGGATACATCAGAACATCTCCTCCACATATCACCCACAAACTGATGGGCAGTCAGAATGTACTAACCAGTGGCTGGAACAGTACCTACATCACTGGAATAACATACAGGAGGACAACTGGGTGGAGGCACTCCCAGTGGCACAATTCATGCACAACTCATGGCTGAATGCCACAACCAAACATTCCCCATTCTCACTTATCATGGGATGGGAACCATGTACCACATGGACATTGAAACCCACATCAACTCCATCTGTTGATCAGAAACTGGAGGAGATGGGAGATAGATGACAACATGTGCAAGAGTTGATGGTGAAGAGGGGGAAGATGCACTTCATACCTTACATGGAAGGTGTGCAAGTATGGTTGGAGGGGACGAACCTCTGGACCTTTTACCCCACTGCAAAGCTCACCCCAAAATGCCGCAGACCATTCTGAATCAAGAAGGTCTTATCAGTGGTGTCTTATGAACTAGATCTCCCAAAGACATGGAAGATCCACCCTGTGTTCCATGCCAACCTCCTCACGCCATATAAGGAGATGGAACTTCATGGAGCTAACTTCACACAACCTCCACCTGACTTGATTGAAGGAGAAGAAGAAATTGAAGTGGAGCATGTGCTTTAATCTTGCCTTCATGGCCAAGGGTGCAAACATCAGTTCCTAATCCAGTGGAAGGGATTTCCCATGAGTGATAGTTCATGGGAACCGCTGGACAACATCCACCACGCACCTGACTTGATCACTGAATTCTACTGGCAAAATCCTACCACTGAAGGGGCTAGACAAAAGATATAAAACCCAGACCCATGATGCCTACTCCCTTTATCACATCATGACTTCCACTCCTGTCGTCTCAACTGTCCCTGCTCACCCCCCTTCCCATATCATTTCTTGAAAACTTGACCATCCCATCCCAGCTATGGGCTATGATGTGGCATGCACCCCATACTCATGCATTATCACTCCACCACCATTACCTGAGTTCCAACTTGTCCCTGAAACCTCACTGTCCAACAGTGATGAAGATGAGGGAGGGTCAACACCCCCACCTCCCCTTGTCTCACCACCTCCTCTTAGTACGCTACACAAACCCACACTCCCACACCCTCCATTTCCACCAGGAATGGACCATGTCTTCACACCTCTTTCCACAGTCATGATCGCTCCCCCTGACAGCCGCTACACCCTCCTAGATGATGATGAGGGAGATACCTCTGAAGAGCTGGGCATCCCGTACTTCCAAAACGACCCCACTTCCCCCCACTTCTTTCCACTAATGATTGGGGTAGAGGGGAGTAAAGAGGTGGCACAGTACATCTATTACTGCAAAGACTATCAAGAGGTTGTGGGCACAATGAGAAAAGGAGAACCATGCTATGTGTCCTCTGTCTACCTTTGTACCATCCAATCTGACCAGATGCCCCAACAACAACACACCACCAATGCACAGCTGGACTTGTTCCACCCCCAAGACCCTCATTGAATCATATGATGAACAGCATACATGGAGGACATACTCACAGTGACAAAGGAGACTGTGGTGAGATATGAGAGTAGGCTGGAAGCAGCAACAGAGATGATCTAGCAAGTGAAGCAGATGTGGGGTCTGGCACACAACAGATGAGAACTGGTGTTATTACAAGAGAGGAGACATACCTGGCACACAGCAGATGAGAACTGGTGTGGTGCCAGAGCGTACAGGGTACTCTACTTATACTATACAGAGGTGTGACACTAGTACAACACAGGTAACATAGAGTCACAGAATACAAGAAGTGTTTGTTCTACAGGGGGACACAAAGGAGTGTACAGAAGGAGAACAAAGGCGCAAAGAACAAGGAAGGGCTAGACTATGATATCATAGTGACATCACAATAAAGATAGAACAAAGGGAATGAGTACAAGGACAAAATACAATAGGAGTCCAGAGGAGTCCATGATGTCTTTGTACAGTGATGTCATAGATAAGAAAAGTCCGAGATTGTAAAGATCATAATCTACATAAGTCCAATATATCTTATCTAAAGCAGTCCATTATCTGCATGTCCATTTGAGCCGCTAAGTGCACACAGGTCACTTATCAACATCATAGTCGATGAGGTTATCCATTCCCTTCACTACCCAGCACTCCACACCGAGGTGTCCCACCTCTGCACATGTCTCAAAGCACACAATGCGCTTAAGATACAGAGGGATGATCTCCACAGGCTTGAAACTGAAGCCATGTGGGATCAATTTCACCTTGATATGAACCCGTCAAGCATCAAGAAGCAGATACAGTACACCCACATCATTCCCCTTATCACTGACAAATATGCAGAGATGATGACCAAACCTACCCGTCCCCACCACACTTCAATGCTGCTGCCCCCGCATGCAGATGGACCCTGTGAGATGCTGTGCCTTCATGGGGAAGGCAGCACATGTCGCCACAGGTGCTACAAGTGTCAGTCAATAGACCACCTTGTGCGGGATTGTCTCGAAGAGACGCCTGCCAATGGTGTGGCAGTCTGGCTCACTGCGTGGATGTCTGTCTCATACAATGCCTATCCCTGATGTCTGCAGCATTCTTGGCACCTGTAAATTGCCCTCATTGATGTGGGAAGTGCCTCAACGTCAAGGCATTGCACGACAAGATTGATTGCCCCCAGTATGAGAGGTGCAGGAAATGTGGTCGGAGTGGTTTCCATATGTTCCTGCACCATCATGAGTGTCCTTGACCACCGAGCCCTACCACTACTAATGTAGCACCAGAGGAGGACTGCTACTACAAGAGTGACTAGTCAAAGTCATGGTGACTTTGAGTCTGACAGGGGGTAATGTTATGATTTTCCCTCCTATACTGCTTCTCTTCCATGCCTCTGATTTGTGTTATGCTTTGAGTGTAGTTTTAACCCATGATCTGTTTCAATACACTTCCTGGCTCTTATCTTGTGCCTAGTGCATGACCATTACAATGCCCCATGGTGTGACTTCCAGAACCTGCTGACGCCTTCTGATTCACGCATCGTCCTGTGGGATTCCCTTGTACTTCTTATGGACTTCCCCTTGTTAGCTCTCTAGGACCTGTGCCACAGTCTTCTCAACCTGTTGGCTGCCTCTCACACTGAAGCGCTCCCAAACTTTTCTGTTTACTACATGTACAGCTGTTGCAGGCTAGGCCTGGCTGGCATCTTGTCCTACTGCAGCTTATCTGGCGTGGTGACCAGTTCTGCAGCAAGTACCCAAATGTTCTACTGTGACCAGATAGAACACCTATAGGCAAGCACAATGTATGCCAATTTTACAGACACTACAGTTGTACCACAATAGCGCAGATTCTGCTTATGGAGGTCCCATCAGTAAGTTGGCATGTTACTGCCAGGGATTTCCCAACTTTCTGCTTGTGCACCAGCAGGAAACCAGTGCAAGTTGGACAAGTTGGCAAGTTAATCATAGAGTGGTTCCAAAATATTGTTTAATATCATTTTTATTTGAATTAATAATAAAATAAGTTATTTTTATTGTTAATTATTAATTAATACACATATTATTATTGCTCAACTTTAGTCACACAAAGTATGGAAAGAAATTCATCTATTACATAATTAAATACAGTCTCAGTAAAAATGCCATCCTCTGCCACTGTCCCCCATTGCCCCATTGTTGTCACTGTTGCTGGCGGTAGTGGCACGCCCTGTTGGGGTTGTGCCATGTTAGTCATGCCATGTGTTGCACCGTGTTGAGGTTGCACCGCAGTGGCGCCTTGCGCGCGGCGGGCCGGCGTGGTTGAGTGTGGTCATGTCGTGACAGCCAGCGGTGGTGTTGGGGCGACATCTTGTGAGTAGCGCGCCAGCGTGATGGTGGCGTAGCACATGGGTCAGGGTGACATGTGACGATGAGCGAAAGAACAAAAAAAAAAACAACCAAACTCACTTAATGTGTAGTCGCGTGGGTGGTGTCGGTGGCAATGCATCGGGGCTTGTGAATCACGTTGGGGGTACTGTTGTCGCGATGGCATGGTGTCAGGGTGGGGCTTTTGCGCGGCGGGGTACTGGTAGTGGTGGAGGTTGAGGGAGACGGGACCATGAGCCTATGTGTGGTGAGGCGGTGAGGTAGCTGCAGTGGTGACGTGGTCTGTGAGAGACAATACTGGAGGAAAAAAAAGAAACCAAAAACATACCTTAGAGCACTAGGCCGAAGCTGAGCTGGAGTTCTTGCGTGTCGCGACGGCATGGCATCTGGGCTTTTGCGCGGCAGGGTGGAGGTTGATGGAGATGGGGCCACAGGGTAGCTGCAGCAGTGACGTGGTCTGTGAGATCTGCATGTGAGAAACGATATGGGGAAAAAAAAAAGGAAAAAAAAGTATCTTAGAGCACTAGACTGAGGCATGGAGGCAGGGCTATGGACTGATGTGGGGCGAGGCGGCAGCAGTGATGTGGCTCTGGGTATGCGCTGGGCTCGTCGTTACATGTGCTGATGACCATTTTGGTTGCAGTGGGGATTGTGGGTGATGCATGAAGTCGCTTGAAAAGTAAGGGTTACTAGAGGTTACTAGACTGTTCATTGGGAGGGAAACGAACGTGAACCAATTGCGTTTATTTGGACTTTCGGTTGTTCCCAGAAAACTACAGTCGTTCGTCTCCTACTAATAATGAACAGTCCAACCCTTACTTTTCAAGTGGGGCGACTTCATGCATCTCATCACCGCATCACCCCCACTGACCTCCGAAATTGAGTATGGTTACTCAAGAGGCAACCACAATGGTCACCAGCACATGTAACGACTGACGAGCCCAGTGCATACCCAGCTAAGTTTTTTCTTTTTCTTTTCTTTTGTTTTACATTGTCGCTCATTGTCGCAGAGCCATGTCACTGCCAACACTTCGCCCCACATCAGTCCATAGCCCCGCCGCCATGCCTCGGTCTAGTGCTCTAAGTTACTTTCTCTTTCTTTCTTTTTTTTTTTTTTTCTTTTCCCTGTATTGTTTCTCACTGACCACGTCACCACTGCAGCTATCCTGTGGCCCCATCTCCATCAACCTCCACCACCACCAGTACCCTGCCGCGCGAAAGCCCACCCTGGCGCCATGCCGTTGCGACACACAAGATTCCAGCTGACAACGACAAGCTCAGCTTCAGCCTAGTGCTCTAAGGTATTTTTTTTTTCTTTTTCTTTCTCCAGTATTGTCTCTCACAGACCACGTCACCACTGCAGCTACCTCACCGCCTCGCCACACATAGGCTCGTGGCGCCATCTCCCTTGACATCCACCACCACCAGTACCCCACCATGTGAAAGCCCCACCCCAACACCATGCCATTGTGATGATGGTACCCCCAACGCGATTCACAAGCCCCGACGCATCACCACCGACACCACCCACGCGACTACCCACCTTGTTGAATGTTTTTTTTTTGTTTTTTTTTTCTTCTTTCACTCATCACCACCCTAACCCTCCAATGCCATTTCACCATCACATCGCTGCGTCACTGCAACACTGCAAGTCCCATGCCATGTCACAACCTAGGCCCCTGACCATGCCATCCCAACCGCATCACATCACAACCACACTGGCGTGCCACTCACAAGTCCCATCACGATGTCACCTCAACACTGCACACAAAACCTCGCAACTGCCAACCCCCATGAGGCCAGCAAGGTAAGCCCAATCCTGTGACTTCATCCCTGCAACCCGCCACGCTGCTCCACTGCCAAGCCAGCCTGCTTTGCACACAAGACTACAACTGTCAACCCACCCCGACACCACTGCAACACAAAGCCCCACGTGCCACGTCATGACCCCAGCCCCACCACCTTGACCACTGGGCTTGCAGCATGTTACGTTCCTTCTGGACGTATCAATCCGACTTGGATTTGGGACCGGTTTGCTGAGTATATGCGTTGGAAGTCTTCAGTATCCCGTAGGCAACGGCTAGGGCAATACACAAGGCGTGACCGATGTAGGCAAGGCAAAGGATGATGCGGGTGAAGTTGAGTATGATGAAGGAGAAGTCGGTGACGCGCACGACTTATAGCAGGGAGCTGATGACGACGAAGAGTATGCACACAGGACGAGGAGCTAAGGCGTAGGAAAGGGAAGGTATTCCTCAAGATATCAAAGCTAAGGGGTTCGTACGCGAACGCCCCTCTACTTATACTACAAGGGCTGGAGCTTTCAAGCTCAGCAACCCTAATACACAGCCACGAATCCTAATATCACTACCCAATCACAAGGCGTGCAAGTCAGCAGTCACATCAATCACATGTTTATGATCCGGTCCAGGCACGGGCTCATCTGGACCCTTCTGGACCAGCTCTAGGCAGGTCACGTGCCAGGTCACGTGATGGCCAGCTCTTATCTCTCTAAGTCGACGGGAAACTCGCCTTGATATGTCTCCAAGCATCATAATGCTCCTGAGTCATGGACCCAAATGTGTGGGCATCGTCTTCTTGGAGGAACTCCTTGGGCATCTCGGGCACAAATGCAACACAGCACCTCTTGTAGTACTAGTATAGTAGCTATGTATTTGTTTGATTGAATAAAATATTACTTTCATGCTGCAAATCTGGTGTGCCATTTGATATGACAAATATGATGACAAATATGATATGACAAATATAATGACAAATATAATGACAAATATAATATGACAAATATAATATGACAAATATAATATGACAAATATAATATGACAAATATAATATGACAAATATAATATGACAAATATAATGACAAATATATAATGACAAATATATAATGACAAATATATAATGACAAATATGATATGACAAATATGATGACAAATATGATATGACAAATATTTAACTTAGAGGATATGCCTAATACTTGGACTTGTATGACTTTCTGAACTTGTCCTGCTTGCTGGTCATCGCTCATAAGAAGCTTGTGAAGAATTAGACATGGCTTGTGGACTGGTCAACTTGCTAACTTGTGGGGGTTGTACAAGGTTGTACAAGGTGTCACAACCTTGTACAACCCATAACAAGCAGCCTGTCAAAATACTGATGCCACAGGCAAAGAATGAGGTAGATAACACAAGGGACTTGATGGTTGTCAACCACCTAAGGGAGTAATGAAGAACATAAAAGCTGGTGGATGTGAAGTCCAGGAGTAAGAAGGAAACTTGTCCTAATGTAGCAGTATGATGTCATGCTACACTAAGCTCAAGTGAGAACTAAAGTGAACCATCAGGTGAGCACACTCAAGCCTAATATGGAGACAAGTCACGTGCCAAACACACAGTCACAGCAGAGAGTACAGATACTTGGAGCCTTTATACAAGGACTCAATCTGAGGTGAATCACACTGTGGTACACTGAGTGGAGAACCAAGAGGACAAGTTAACATTGGAGAGTAAGGAAGGTACAGGGAAATATGCACCTGAGTGGAGAACCAAGAGGACAAGTTGGTTCCACTCAGGATGCTACAGGGAAGCTTATATACACTACTGTGGCTGAGCTTGAACTGAGTCCAAACACTATTACTAAGTGTACAGTAAGACTCAGTTGCGTACTTTCCGCATACTTTCCATGGTCCAGACCGCTCAGAACCGGCCGAAAGTTTAGACTCTGCTTAAACACCTCTTTACTCGTTATTCCAGAGACAAGTTTGGCAACTATTAGCTAATAAAATTGATGAAATATAATCCCTTAATTCCCATCTTAGTAAAATCAATGTATATTTATTACTTAGTTAATAAAGGAATATACATGAACGCAGGTAATTAAGTAAGAAATTATAAGTGAAGAGTGGCACTGCGGGGATGTGGGTGGATGACGGCCGGACGAGTGGGGATGCGGGTGGATGATGGCGGGATGGTTGGGGAGGGTAGGGATGCGGGCGGACGATGGTGGGATGGTTGGGAGGACAATGATGCAGACAGATGATGGCGGGACGGTTGGGAACAGGCGGGGACGCGGGCGGATGATGGCAGGATGGTCGAGGACGAGCAAGGACGTGGGCGGATGGGGATGCGGGCAGATGATGGCGGGATGGTTGGGGAGGGTAGGGACGTGGGCGGACGATGGCAGGATGGTTGGGGGGATGGTTGGGGAGGGCAAGCAGACGATGGCAGGATGGTTGGGGAGGGTGGGGACGCGAGCAGAAGATGGCGGGATGGTTGGGGAGGGTGGGAACGTGAGCAGATGATGGCGGGATGGTTGGGAGGACAGGGGCGCAGACAGACGATGGCGGGATGGTTGGGAACGGGTGGGGACGCGGGCGGACGATGGCGGGATGGTCGAGGACAGCCATGACACGCGGCGATGGCAACGCATCGACGAATTTATCAGGCGTGGGTATAGGCATGCATCGAGGGCAGGCAGGTGGATGGCAGGTGGACGGTGGGACAGGTATGGCATGCAGCGACGCGGGGGCGATGGCGAAACAGTAAGTGCAAAGAAATGGAGGCAAGAAAGATAATAAACGTACCGATATGACCCACAAGGAAAGTTGTGTCAGGTTGAAGGTCGACATTCAGTTGCCCCTCCAGGAGCACATCTCACAGAGCAAACCGCCTTGACCGACAATACTCCAGGACTTGTTCAAGTACATGTCATCACAGATTCTTAGAGGCTAGTGTGAACAATGAAATAAGTAAATGTCTTCCAGAAGAATTGAATCCTTACCAGTAGCAGGGAAGCACACCTTAAGACGTTGGAATGAAATGGTCCAACCAGGGGTTGGAGTTGTGGAAGGCGATGCAGGAGAAGGGGGAATATCTGGGCAAGCGAAACAAAGTGAGCGCATAAGTTGGAAGAGGGAGAGAGTGACAAGAGGTTGGAGTGGTGAAAGGCGGCGTGGGAGTAGTGGATACATTCCGGCAAAGCGAGGAGGTGGGAAATGAAGTGAGCGTACAAGTTGGAGATGGAGATGGAGAGCGGGAGGGAGAACACAGAATAAATTTATCCAACCAAGGAGTTGGAGTGGTGGAATGTGGCATGGGTGAAGGAATGGAGAACATCCAGGCAATGCAAAAAGGTGGGAAACAAAGCGATCGCACAAGTGGAAGGCGCTATGTCTTGAGCCATACAACCTGCTGTAAAAAGACCATTAGCTATTTCCGAGTCTAACCTGGGCTGCTTTCGCGGTCGCCTCCCAGCTTCGGCACATTTCTTACACCACCACGCTTCGGTTATGTATTTACGAGTCGTTTGGGGGACCATTTTTTTAGACACTCATGTTTCATAGACGTAGTAGTTCTCGCTACAGCCCAACTTTGTCTTACAGTAGGTACATGTACTCGGGAATACAAATGGATCCAAAAAAAGTGTGGAAGGCGGCGTGGGAGAAAGGCGAACACCCAAACAAAGCGAAACAAAGAGCACACAAGTGGGAGGCAGAGAGCGGGAGAGAGAGCACAGGGAATGAAATGGTCCAACTGAGGAGTTGGAGTATTGGAAGACGACGCGGGTGACAGAAGAAATTCTGGGAAAAGCGAAAAGATGGGAAATGAAGCAAGCACATAAGTTGGGAGGTAGAAAGCGGGAGATAGGATGAAATGGTCCAACTGAGGAGTTGGAGTGCGGAAGGTGGCGTGTGGGTGAAGGAAGGGAGAACATCCTGGCAAAGCGAAAAGATGGAAAACGGAGGAGCGAGTACACAGTTTGGCTGTGGGCTCTGGTATGGGGAATGGAACGAAAACTGATTATTACCAAAGTAGCTAATACAGGATTGTCTATTCTATTGAGGGCAAGGCTGGGTATAGAAATGGCCATAGGGCCAGTACGTAGGGTACGGGGTCTGCGCGTATATTCTGGGGGGGTAAGCAGTGGGTATGGGGTACCACGTGAGGGGGCCTGTGGATAGCGGGGGTGCGGATGGGGCTAGGGTACCTCCACATGCATTGTGGTGTCCAAAGGACTGTGGGGGAGAATTTGCTGGGGCACTGGGACTGGCAGCACAGGCATATGCTCCAGCGTTGTGCGCTGTGGCCTGTGCGTTGGGGGTGGGACAAACAGTGTAACAGGCGAGAGGCGCCAAGGCAGGTGAAGGAGCTGCCGAAGGAGGGTACGACTGGTGGGAGGGATGCAGGGGGACAGATGCCGGGCTACTGGTTGTGGCTGCGGCATGTATGCGTGCGTTCTGGGTGGCAGACTGCGCATTGGGGGCAGCATGTCTGCCAGAGTTGACCCCACCACTATAGGGATCTGTAGTTGTTATGTGTGCTTGCTTGTGATTGAGATCCCCGATGCGTTCTGTCGCAGCAGGTTCAGGGGAAGAAGTGGTGGTGGTGTGAGGTCTCTCTCTTCCTTTGCTGTGACCCCATTCGTTGGGCGGTCTCGGTCCATGTGTACTGATTGGGTGGAATGTTCTCTTTTTCCAGGAGTGGGCTTTCTGAGTGTGAGTTCTGGACAATGGCAGTAAGGTGTTCCGAGATGCTGTGAAGACTCTGGACAGTGTCCAGAGACTTGGGCATACCATTGCTCAGGAATTCCTTAGACACGCTAATTACATTCTCTAAAATTGATGCAGCAATCGCATCGCTGTGTGCATCCGGCCGGTATTCAGATTCAACAGCCCCCACTGTGGGGGCTGCACCTGCATCTGCCACCGGCTCTGCCAGCTGAGTGGCGTCTCCAAAAAAATGGGCAACTGCAGCGACGTGTTTGCACAGCCGGACCCTTGGCCAGTCTGGACAGTCACAAGACCGTTCGCTTAGCCCAACCAAATACTTGCGTGATGCATCCACTTCCGACAGAGATGTTAACGAGTTATCGCCAAACGAGTGTACTCGCGAGTGTGACTCGTTTGTGACGAGTACTCGTGTCCGCGAGTACTCGTTCCCACGAGTACATGCGAGTACGAGTTTCCTCTTTCGATCGCGCGAGTACTCGTGTACTCGCGGGGTCACGTGACCATTTCCGGGTTGGCAAAGCAAAGACTGTTTTATTGCACACACTATATAACTATTACTACAGTACTACTACTAGTAATATAATCTGCTGTGCTTGCAATCCGTGTCGTTGTATCGGTGCCGTTGAGTCGTTGTTGTCGGCCCATTGCCGGCGTGTCGCGCGTTCCATTGTCGACTCTGAGTCGACGTCATCGGCGGCCATCGCCCCGCCTTCGTAAGTCGACGGGCATTGCCCCGTCGTCGTAATCAATTGACCCGTTGTCTGAGTCGTGGTCAATGGGCATTGCCCAGTCGTCGTATCGATGGGCATTCGCCCATCGTGGTTGTGTTGCCGCCGTCACGCGGGCCTCGCCCCATGGCTGTTGCTGGTGTCATAGCTGCGTTGGCAGGGTTCTGGCGGCGGCTGGTGGTGTTCGTGCAGCTCAAAGCTGCGTCGGCGGACTTGAGGCATGTTGTCGTAGTGTTGTCGTAGTCGTAGTTGGTCGTTTGCGGTGCATGTGGCTTGGATTGGTCAGAGATTCTTCAGCCATGTATGAAAATGGCAATCACCGAGCGGGCGTGGAAAAGGTTGCCACAGGCCACGGTGGCTTCCCACGCTCAACTACGACAACCACAAACTCGCCAGCGTATGTCCTGTCCCAAACACGACAACGATGGCCTGTCACGGCCATCCCAACGGTGACTATGACACAGCGGATCACGCCAGCGACGATGACGACGACACGCCGACGACGGTTCAACAACGGCGAGCGACGACACGACGGCAAGAACGGCGAGCGACGACACGACGGCAAGGCTGCCAAGGCAAGCTCAAACGACGACGACAATGACGACAACACGATAGACGGCGGTAGGGGCGCGGCGATAACACGACAGGCGACGGCAGTGATCCGGATGCGATGGCGGGGGGGTACGCGGGCAGGGGCCTTCAAGTTGTATATTAGTATCCCTTGTAACTATTCTGTAGTAGTAGTGTGCCTAATGAGTACTCGTTTAAAACGAGTACCCGTGTGACTTGAATGAATACGAGTACTCGCGAGTGCGAGTACTCGCGGCCCAGACGGGTACTCGCGGCACGAGTACGAGTGTCAGTCCAGAAAACTCGGCGAGTACTTGTGCTTACGAGTACTCGCCGCCGCGAGTACGAGTCGAGTATGAGTACGGCTTCGGAGATTTCTCACGAGTACTCATACTCGCAAGTATCACTCGTTGACATCTCTAACTTCCGATTGCATGTAATAGCGATCATCACCTAGGCCGCGGATGGAGTCGGTGTTTATTTCCAGTGTTCTCGTGAGAATTTCCTTGCGACGCTTCTCAGCCAGATTTGCACCTTGGAACCCAGCCTCTTGGCTGTCATGGTGGGCCTGGTAGTATGGGAGCATGTCAATTACGAGTGTGTGAACAAGATGGTCGGTGCACCAATTCCACTTTGCCTCAAGCCACATTGATTTGAGTACATGGTGATAGCTAGATGGCACATAGATTTGAGTGATCTCTTTGATCCCTTGTAGCGATAAGGGAACTTACAACTCAATTAGCATGTTTGTATCACCCTCTTGAGAGATCAGCCAATCTTTCCTGTATGTCCCTGACCAAAGGGGCACAATGCCCATCCAATTCTTCTTGAGATATCTTACAATGCTTTTGGGAACCAAATCGTCGGTCTGCATCTCTTCCCACCAAGAATTGGATTTGATCGGATGTTTTGACCCACATGCAGATGCATTCCCAAAGGTCCTTGAATTCTTCCATGTCAAAGCGCGTCCGCATGGTGCGGAGCATGTGCCACCAGCACAGTAGCACCATGGTCCCCAGGTACGCAGCCATGATCGCGTTCATTTGCGCTTGGTTGCGATTGGTCATAATGATCGCAGGCGAGATCCCTGGGCTCCACATTTTTACGAAATTTAGAAAATATTTTATTGTCGCTTCTGTGCCGCTTGACAATAGCATCCACGCGACAGGGACGCCTGCAAGCGGAAATGACTTTCAGTCTCTAAATGGAACAGTGCGACAAAGCATACCATGCCCCCACAGATTTCTCACAAGCAGGGTGAACAGCTGAAGCCCTGCATATTGTGTGGTATTGTGGGTTGCATCAATAGACACAAAATTATTCCCAAGCGCGTGAAAACGGTCCAACTGAAATTTTGTCTGCATACATAGGACAAACACATCTGGGGATAACCCAGATTCAGGTGGGGGGGGGTCTTTCTTGTCCTTCAGGACACACTCAGCACCATCATCCTGGAGCCGGAGGACCCAAAGGCGAAGAGAGATTGCGTCGTTGTCGTCAAGACGGATCTCAATGTTCTCCACAATCCAATGGTAGTGGCTAATGTCGCACATGGTTATGTAGTAATTGTGATCTGTCCGCTTGCAGGATTCGCGTATGCATTTTAGCTAAAGGATAGCCATCAACTCGGCAAATAGAATATTAATTTTTACTCACTATTATCTTGGAATTGATGCCAGTGTAGACCATGTCCATGACAAGGTCCCTGATTTTGGCTGACAGTCTGGTGAATCATAGATTGTTGTCACCAAGCGGGTGATCATGCTGGTCTTCATACTTCCCATGCATCACGTCCGTTTGCAGATACCGCTTAATGGTCAGGCGGCATTGACAGCCTGTCTTCTTTGATGGGATCTTCCTTTCCCATTGATTCTTATTTTGGTAGCTCCACTTCCCACCTGTGAATTCACATGAGCACCAATACACATGATGCTCCTGCCAGTCCAATGAATCTGATCGCAATGTTTGACTCACAGAAAGCTCTATTGTCTTCTCCGATTCCTCGGCTGCAAGCCAGGCCAGGAATTCCCCCTTGTTGGCCCACTCCAATGTCATCCCGCCACTCTCACGGTCATACACCAAGCTTCCCCTTTGGGGTTTTGTAGGGCCGCGTTTGGTGCGGTGCGCCACCTGTCTGGATCTGTCGTAAGCGTAGCTCGTTTGAGTAATGGCGGGGCCTGTGGGAATTTCGAAGGTGGGCATTGTGAGGGGATTGGAAAAGGGTATTGTTGATCCCTTCCTTTCCCTTCCCTTCCCATCACACGTCACCGATACACAGTACACAGACACGTGTTATTTACATGCTATTTACGCGCTATTTACCTTTATTTTCTATCATGTATTTTACATTAGTTTTTATTATAGTATTTACTGTGAAAATAAAATATGAAAGAGAAAGGAAAGTTCGAAAAAAGCGGAGTCTGAATCTGACTTGTGGGGAAACGGCCTGAGCGGTCCAGACCGTGGAAAGTATGTGGAAAGTCAAAGACTGTAAGACTCCTTGACTCAGGAGCTGACACATCATGTCTATTAATAGCGCTATCTATTGTGCTGACTGATGCACCTTGTTCTAGAACCTTCTAGAACCTTCTATTGTTTGAAAGTCCAGTCCAGTCTGGTCTTTTGGACCCAAGAGGCCCGGACTGAGACCGAGACTGGTCTTCCAAAATGAGTGGGACACAAATAACTGGACCGAACCAACACAGACCAGTCTATGTCAGTTTTTTCCGGTTACGAGACCGGTCTCAACCGGTTGAGGTTGAGACCAGTTGCAACTGGTAAAGACCAGTCTTTTGCAGCAGCCTCATAAAACACTTCTGCATAGTCTAGACTTCTTGTAATTACTGAACAATGTACTGTAGTCTAATTAATATAAAGCCTGCAGCCTACCCCACTGGTGTCGTCACTGCCCCCTGCTGTTGTTGCATGTCATGTTGTTTGTTGCATCCGAATTGTTGTCTGTTGCATCTGGGTTGTCGTTGAGTTGTCGTTGTTGTCGTTTGGTGTTGGCATGTTGAGGAGTTGTTGTCGTTGTCGTTCGGTGTTGAAATGTTGCCCAGGCTTGATGTTGCCTTGCCATCGCTATCGTTGGTCACCGCCGGCCTTGTCATCTTCATCCCACCGTTATCGTGGTCGAGTCGGACAATCCCCCATCACCATGGTTGAATCATTGTCGCCACCTCAGGTATGTGGTGTTGGTGGGGTCGTGTTGATGCTGTTGTCGCCATCCCTGAGTGAGTACGCTAGTAAGCCAAGCAGCCACACGGTTTCCTAAAGTGTGCTTTCAATGGAGATTGCCAGCTTTGTTCATTTGTTTCATCTGAGTTTGCTCTTGGTCACCTTACTCCATCCCATAGTCTGGTTCCTTCTGTGTCGCTCATTCTCACAGGTAAGTACATGTTATCTTATTATTCTTCTGTATCAGGCTGCAGGTATACTTCGACCAGAGAAGACAGTGTCATGCTGCTGCCGTTACCACCACTGTCGGGAAACCTGTGACGATGTCTATCCTCGACTCCACAGCCAGTCCATGAGCATCTGCTGCAGTTCACTGGGTCTCAAGCCTGCTGACGACGACTCTCCTTGGCTCTCCACTGGCAGGATGTGAGTCTGCTGTGGCTCACCGTGTCTGGAGCCTGCTGACGATGCCCATCCTTGACTCTCCAGTTGGTGAGTAGCTGCCAGGCTCGCTCGGCCTCAACCACATCGTCAACGCAGAACTGGCCACAACTACAATACTGGGAGCAGTGGCGACAGTGACTACGACAAGGGTCAACCCCACAACAGTGGATCAATAGTTGATGGCAAGGCAACGATGACGATGATGACCACAGCAAGATGACGACCACAACGACAGCAAGGTGACAATGACCACAATGATGGCAAGATGACTGCGATGACCTCAAGACATGATGACGACCTCAAGATGACCACAACGACAGCAAGACGACGTCGTCAGTAAGACAAGGCAATGCTAGCAAGATGAAGCCAACAACAACAACAACAAGACGATTTCAGCAGCGACGACAGCAGCAACTCCGTCAATGACAAAGCAACACGATTCAAACAACTTGGACAGTGAGCACTGCAGGCATGACTAGTAGCTAGGCTAGTGTACTAGATTACTCATGCTGTAATATTACTTTTTTTTTTGTTCAATTTCGTGTGAGATTCAAGTTTGAGTCTGTGAGAAGGAGAAAAGACCAGTTGAGACTGGTCTTGACCGGTCTTGCATTGGTCTACCAAATTTCGGAGACACAATGAGACTGAGACCGGACCACAGTTAGCAGTCTTGATCGGTCTTAATAATTTCCAGTCCAGATTGGTCCAGGTCTGGTCCAGTCTCAGTCTTTTTCCAGTCTTGAGACTGGACTTCCAAACACTATTTATATCTTCACCATATAAATCTGTATAAATAGGGAAAATAATATGCATCCATGACAATCCAATCATTTGTGATAAGATAGTTCACTGATTGCACAGTCTCACCCAATGTGGCAACTACTCTGAGTCAGCTTTACACTGTCACTCTTGACAATGCTTCAAACAACAACACAACCTGCCTGACTATTGAATCTCTACATACTCAAAGACAGTACAAACCATGGAGTGCAGCTGACAATCAACTTCTGTAAGTGAATCAGTTCCAAGTTTGAGACAAGTGACTGATGACCAACACTGATTGGTAAGCTGTCTTGAACACATCATCAACCTTGCTAATGTAGCTGTGATGGGGTGCATCACCAAGATTGCTGCTGTTGAAAATGCCACAGCCATCTGGGAATATGACCCAAGCCTTCCTGACAACTGTGTAGTTGTAGTGGTATGACGTTGCGCTACGCTAAGCTCAAGTGGAAGCTAAAGTGAACCATCAGGTGAGCACACTCAAGCCTAGCGTGGAGACAAGTCACGCGCCAAACGTACAGTCACTGTGGAGATATAGACACTTGGAGGTCTTTGTACAAGAGCTCAGTCTAAGGTGATCACACAGTGGTATGCTGAGTGGAGAACCAAGAGGACAAGTTAGATTGGAACAGAGTGAGGAAGTACAATGGAATGCGCACCTGAGTGGAGAACCAAGAGGACAAGTTGGTTCCACTCAGGACGCTACAGGAGGGTTTATATACACTACTAGCTGAGCTTGAACTGAGTCTGAACACTATTACTAAGTGTACAGTAAGACTCCTTGACTCAGGAGCTGACGTGTCATGTCTATTAATAGCATTATCTATTGTGCTGACTGAGGCACTTGTCATAACACTTATGAGCGTCCACTTTGCTGAGTAAATCCTAATACAGCAAGTAAGCGTAACTACTAAGCATGTTCTAGATCCTTCCATAACCTTCCATAACCTTCCATCCTTATCTACCAATCAGAACTGTTTATACAAGTAAGGGATTTCAATCCCACAATCATGTGCACATGGTGGCAAACACATGTGACTAACGAATACCTCTGTACTTCAGCCCTTCATATCTTTGCCATATAAATACAGAAAAATAGGGAAAATAATACGCGTCCATGACAGTAGTTGGAGGATCATTGGATGTGATCACTTGTCATGATCATGTGACATTTCCCACAAAAGCATTTCCCATTTCAGTTTCAGTTCCAGATCAGTTCCAGACTCATTCCAGATGTGGCCCAGACTCATTATCAGATTGCCAGCACGACTGCCAGTGTATGCCTCATGGCTACCATAGGTTTCAGTGACTCACAGGGCAGAGGGTTGACAGCACATAGGTGTGCTGGCACTTATGCGTCCTCTAGATGAAAGTACAGAAAATTCAGTAGCAGAACAGTATAAGTAGTAGAGCAGTAGCACTTGTATTTGGCATCTTGGTCTTTTAGCAATATAGCCCAAGTCAACTCTCAAGTGAAGTTCACTTCAAGCCCACTTAGTAAGCACTGGGGATTTCGGACCAGACAGGCTTACTTTGAGTCCCTTGGACTGTAAACACACACAGAGTTGTCAGACTATAAACCAAAGACTGCCAAAGAAGAACGCAGACAATCCAGGTGATCGTAACATCACTGCTGTGTGCACCATCACTATCAAGGTATCTGATTGGCCTGGCCTGGTCTCCTCATCACTGAAGCACTTCCCTCAAAAGATTCAGGCATCTGGTCAGCACATAGAGTATTTCAAATGGCTTCAATCAAACTGCCAGATCGACAATCTGCTCAGGATTTCCCTTTACAGTAGTCAATGGAGTGAAGTTCAAGGTCTTCCAGAGCAGCCAAGGTGAGTACAATGTGAATGGTGGAGTAGCAAACAGTGGGAGTGAAGGTCTCCTTGAAATCAAAGCCAGGATGCTGAGAATAGCCCTTGGCCACCAATCTTGCCTTGTACTGGTCCAGGGAGCCATCACTGTTGTGCTTGACCTTCATGAACCATCTAGAGCCAATTGCATGCTTCTCAGGTGGCAACTTGACAATCTCCCAAGTGCCATTGAGTCTGTGAGCCTCCATCTCTTCCTCACACACCTTGTGCCACAGATCTGCATCAGAATGTTGCTGGGACTGCCTGTAGGATGTGGGCTCAGCTGTAGATGCTACACCAGCCTGGATGACATCAAGAGGATCAGAGTCATCATCATCATCTGAAGAGACCACTGCTGGTGTTGTTTCCCTTGGCTGCTTGTAGTGATCTGGAATGGCCCATTGCTCTGGCAGCCACTCATCTCTGGGATGTCTGAGGCACTGAGGACAAGGGGGTGCAGGAGGATGATGAGAATGGCAAGCTGGAGGGGTTGAAGGCAATGAAGATGAAGGAGGAAGTGAGTGATAGATGGATGCAGGTGTCTGTGAGTGAGCAGGCACTGGAGTGACACTTGGAGGTGAAATGGGAGGAGCAGATGGCAGATCAGAAGCAGTAGACCCATCTCCCCCATGATCTGGCATCTGTGGCTCAGGTGGAGCATCCAGGAGATCATCTGACATATCTGGGAGTGAAATGGAGGTATGTAACGCCACCAGCAGGGCGACGTCCATGGTTCAAAGTACCTGCAGCAGGTCTAGCAGAAGACGCGTTCGGCATTATCGGACAATGGCGATAATGGAGACTGATATCGGTCAAAGGCACACGCTCGAAGAGGCGAGGCGAGAACGGTGATGCACAAGATAAGAGGAAGGCTTAAGGCAAGGCAGAGCAGGGTTCCCAAGATACAAAGCTGGTATTGCTAAGTAAATCAAGTCTGAGGACTCGAGTACGAAGACAAGCCCGGTATATATACATGCAGGTACATAAGGTTCGTACTCAGCTAAGTCCGCTCTATCTGGGATCTGGGTCCGTGCGCAGTCATGGAACCTACTAGAAGGTCACATGCATATGGCGCCATCGATCGTCATCGTTCTAGGTCAGTTTAGACTCCGGTCACGTGATCATACCGTCATGAGTCCAGACCACGCCTGAAGATCTCCCTAGCGCTTCGTAAGGTCCCACTAGCGGCGTCTGGGCCATCGGGAGTCTCCGCCCGGCTAGGCGGTTCCTCCGGCCCGCGGTCCGTAGCGTCGGCGGTCAGGATTTGTAACAAGGTAGGTGGCATCTCAAGAATGGAAATAGGTCAAGGGGGAGGGAGGTGGGGTACAGAATGAGCCTGAAGCATGAAAAAGCATTCATCAAAGTCAGCCCTCTCTGAGATGAACACCTTCTTGGTGACAGGGTTGTAGAACTTCCATCCCTTGTAGCCCTGAGGGTATCCAATAAATATACACTTCTCTATGTGTGATCCAAGGCTCTCAAGTGGATGCTTGTGATGAACAGTGCACATAGGGGACTATACTCACAGTGACAAGAGGAGACTGTGGTGAGATATAGAGGGTGACTGGAAGCAGCAACAGAGTAATCTTGCAGTGAAGCAGATGAGAGTGTCTGGCACACAACAGATGAGAACTGGTGTGGTGCCAGAGCATACAGAGTACTCTACTTATACTATACAGAGGCGTGACACTAGTACAACACAAGTAACATAGGGTCACAGAATACAAGGAGCGTTGTTCTACAGAGGGACACAAAGGAGTGTGTAAATGGAGAACAAGGCGCAAAGAACAAGGAAGGGCTAGACTATGATATCATAGTGACATCACAATAAAGATAGAACAAAGGGAATGAGTACAAGGACGAAATACAATAGGAGTCCAGAGGAGTCCATGATGTCATTCTACAGTGATGTCATAGATAAGAAAGTCCGAGATTGTAAAGATCATAATAATCTAATCTACATAAGTCCAATATATCTTATCTAAAGCAGTCCGTTATCTGCGTGTCCATTGAGCCGCTAAGTGCGCACAGGTCACTTATCAACAGCTTGTCCCTCTGGATGAGCACATAGGCAGTACAGCCCCAGAAATGAAGCCTAGAGAGATCTGGTTTGCTCCCATTGAATGCCTGATAGGGTGTACTGTCTGGGAGCACTGATGTGAGGAGTCTGTTGCTAGTATGGATGAATGTAGCAAGAGCTTCACCCCAGAAGACTGCGGGCATCCCAGATTCATTCAGCATTGAGATAATGCCTTCCTCCATTGTCCTGTTCACCCTCTTGGCTACACCATTCTGCTGAGGGCGATTCTTGACAGTGTGCTGCCTCTGAATGCCATGGTTGATGCAAAATGCTTCAAACTTGCCAGACATGTACTCCCCACCCTTATCATCTCTCAGAGTGCTCAGTCTTGCTCCAGTGAGATTCTCAGCCCAAGCCTTGAACTGTTTGAATGCAGAAAAGGTCTCAGACTTTTGCTTCAGGAGATAAACAGCCTTAAAGTGAGAGTAGTCATCAATGAAAGTGACCCAATAGCAATACCCTTAATGTGTGGGCACCTTCACAGGGCCATGGACATCGCTGTGGACTAGCTAAAGCGGTTTTGAGGCTCTAGAGTTTGAAGATGGAAAGGGTTCTGCATGCATCTTGCCAGCCTTACAGGCTTTGCATACTGGATCAGCGGTGACTTGTGAATCAAGCTTGAAACCTGTCACCAGGTCACCTGAGAGCAGCCTCTTGATGCCTGCCAAGTGATGGTGGCAGAGGCGGTGATGCCAGAGATCCCAGTCCAATGGGAGGGTGGTGGCAGATGATAATGAGGCAAACTCCTCCACTGGCATAGTGTCCCCAACAAGATATGTGGCATATGAGGGTCCAATATTTGCTTGGAATGCAATCTTGTTGTCCCTGATGAAGTGTAGGGTGTCCCTCTCAACAAAGATGAAGCAGCGATGGAGAGTGAGATATAGGACAGACAATAGATGACTGCATAGTGCAGGAACATATAGGACATTAGTGAGCTCTAGAGGTGCCATTTCCTTCCCATTCACCACAGGATTGAACCAGACAGACCCCACCCCTTCAGAATAGACCACAGACCCATCAGCTAGCTGAATTTTGATGTGATGTGGCTTCAGGTTGTGCATCCAATGATGATGGAATGTCATATGAGCTGAGGCACCAGTGTCTGCATTCCAGGGAGTGTGAGAGTCGAGCTGATGAGCAGAAAATGAAGCACTTGCTGATGCAGCTGAGGCAGACTGAGGGGCTTCTGGAGGTGACTGCAATGAGATGGAGGCAGGGGAAGCTGTGGAGGACAAAGGAGGGTTGATCTGATGCATCAATTGCTCCTTGAGGCCAGTCTTGCATCAACAAGGACTGTGAGAGCATCTTGTCCACCTGCACAAGTCCACTGGCAAAGCTGATCATGCAAGTTCTCATAGTGTTTGAGTGCAAATGGGACCGTGTACTCCTTTAGAAGGGAATTTTTGAGTAGAGGAAGCTTGAATGGCATGCCCTTGCCTGCTGGTCCAGGTGCCCAGCCCACTGGGACCAGGCTTTGGACAGATATTGAACAGCAAGGCCCACCCACAGGGGTGGCCCTTGGTTGCCTTGGGTATCCTATTCTTGTCACCAGCATGAAATGGGATTGATTGCCTAATTAAAGATGTGAGTGTGTCCAGACAAGTATGCTAACTTGTACCTACCCCTTTGAGATGATGCCACATCCTTTGTATTTGTCCAAAGTTGATACCTGAGAAAGACTAAGTGGCCCCTATATGATAATGATGCATTAGTGTTGCATCCAAAAAAAAAAAAACAAGCACTTACAGTTCATGGAGGAGGCAGTGGACTTGGCCTGGTAGTGGTTGAAACAGTTGGAGCAAATGAAAATTGTCTTGCTCACACCATTGGACTCTTGTCTCATAACCTTCCTCACTGTGGTTTGTGGAACTTGCCTTTGGCAGCTTTTGCGTTCACATTTGACAGTGGTTGTGCCATGTGTAGACAAATCTGGTGTCATCTCAATCTCCAAAGTCCCAAACTGGACACCTAAGTCCGCTGCTGCAGCTGAGGCAATCGTCATTGAAACTTTGAGAGGTGAGGAGGATTACTCCATGAGGGAGATGAGAGGAGGAGGGAGAAGAGAGGGAGAAAGCTGTGTTGAAAGCTGTGTTGAAGTCCATTTTGAAGAAACAGGAAACACCCCAAAAATTTTGAATTCAAATTATTAGTACAATCCCACCAAAGCCATACCAAATCAGTCTAGTGGTTGAGTGTCATGCCATGCATGCTAGCTCCAGCAAGTGTGTTCATCTAAAAATGGACAAATCCTGTTAATTGAATACCCAGTTCATTACTTCTACAGGTAGCTTAATGTCCACAAAATACTAGGCTGTTGTCCCTGGAAGGTATAAAGAATTGAGAAGGGTGTTGACAAATGATCTAAGGGCACTAACCTCAAAAACTTTATCAAAAACTTTAAGACCAGTGCATTGAAAGCCTACAGCACTGCAAGTATCATGCAGTCACAACAGGATCTGGCTTCATATACGCCATCAGCTCATGGAACAGCACATACTGGCAGACACACTCTAGGAGGGAGCTGAGGCAGGATGATGGATGAGGTGGACATCAGGGGCTCAAATAGGGATGCAAGATGGTGTTCCAAAACAGGTGTAGTAACAGGCTCAGGTTAAAAGATGCCTAGGTGGTCCATGGTGTTGTCTGCGAGGAGCACAAAGTTCCCTCAGGCTGCAGGTGCACATAAGCACCATGATATGCTGTTGATGCCAACAAGAAGGTTCTTGGGCTTGATGTCCTTGTTGATGACATGCTTCAAGTGGAGGTAGGAGAGGGCAGCATAGCCAGCTGAGCAACATGCCAGGCACACCAATGACACTCAGAATGACCTGGACAAAGAAAGTTTTCAGTCCTGTAGGGAGTTATGACCAAGAGAACAGGGAACTTATGATACATGATATGTGTCGAGCTGTCTCCAAAGTCCATCCCCTGAGTTGCAGCAATGATCAGAAGGACTACCAAAGCCTCAGTGTCTGTGTTGATTCCCTTGTTTCCAAGAACTTGAAGAGCCTGCATCAAGGGCAATGACTAGACTTGCCCAATGCTAGGTGGCAAGGTGAAGATCAACAAGTGAAGGGCATAAATGAGATATATAGGCATGAGGGGAGGGAACATACAAGGTGGATTATGGATGAAGGAGTATGAGTATGATTTATGAGAAAAGGAGCACCTGTAGACTTGGGACAGTTTCCCATAGAAATAATAGGGGTGTTCAAAGTTACCCTTAACTGTTTCATTACTTAACCATTATGATATCATTAATGGAACCATTAACTCGGAAAATGACATCAAAAATGGAACAAATAATGTGATTTTTAAGGATGGGAGGGGCTCCTTTTTGACATAATTCCATTTTCCATTATTTCTATTTTATCAAGGGAGGCTGCAAAAGAATCAGAGTTTTATTTTATTTAACAAAGAAAGCAAATTTGATTATGTTTTATGAGCTCCAAGTCTGAGTTAATAATCTAGTCTAGTGGAGATCGAAAAAGATTTACCCCAGCAAAATGTTGCCAGGGGTGCCGAGGCACAAAATTAATGCATTAAAGTCTCATTATTGCTGTTTTTGGGGGGGGGGGTGGTTTCAAAGTTGACCATTATTGGTCAATTATTTACTTCATTATTTCTCACATTAACCCTAAATTAGCGCTAAATTTCGGATTAATGGTTGTTTAATGGGTCCAATAAGGGACCAAAATAATGGTACTTTGAAAGACCCTAATGTAGGCTGATCAGCCCAGATAATGACACCAAAACATTAGTCAACTCATAGATGTAGAAACAATGAGAAATGAGTGTCAGCTACAAAAAATCTAAGCTGATAAGGCCCCTCCAAGTCAGAGTCACCTTCGTCTCCAATAACCAGTGTGCTACCCTCATCATCAGAGTTTTCCACAATCAAGAGCTCATCCTTGTCAATAGGTTTGAGGTCCATCAGTATTTCATCCAGACAATGCTGGGGCTCAGAAGTAGCAGAAACACTAGAAAAAACCTGTGCCAATGCCCTGTCCCATGCAACACCTCAAAGGCATCATGGATTTGCAAGTAAATACCCCACACATTGTCAAACTATGGCTGTGGACAACCCAGGGCAGTCCAGATGGTGTTTGCATGCACCACAAATTCAGGTGGGACTAGCTCTAAGACAGGATTGTCAGGAGATGCATACTTCTTCTCAATCTCATCAAGGACTTCTGGGGGTATGGGAATCTGGGCATATATATATAATAGCAGCCTGTGAAACATGGATAAGTGTCGTACCTTATAATCAGCTGCTTTCCATTTGTGTGGCTTCTGCAAAATAATCATAGGGACCTCATTAGGTAGGACCTTCTTTCAATCAGAGCAATGTTTAGTCCAGTTGCACTGGTGGACCCAGGTGTCAACCTCTTGCTGAATAAATGGGATGAAGACAAAATGAAACACAAGGCTAATAATAAAATTATGAGTAGGTTCTGAGACATTGAAAGAAAGATCACATACCATTTGAGCAGATCTCCAATGTCATAATATTTGTTCTCAACCCCTTTGTTGAGCGAGTTTTGAAATCCCACAGACCAATCTCATCAGAAAACAGACCAATGGATCTTAGGCTTTATGTTTCTGTGTTTATGGAACCACCAATGTTCCATCTAGAGAAGGGTCCACCTGATGGCAGAGTGCTGTTTATGCATATGCAATGTTGACATTTTTGGTACCTGGATCACTTTGAGTGATGAGGGGAATACCTAGGTGAAAATTAAGTGTGTTTATGATTGGAAAATATAGTACATACCACCAATGGACTGGGCTGTACCTTGCACCAGTGGATGACACCTAGAAATGGATCAAGGCTGACATGAAAAAGAGTCCAAAATGCTTGAACTTATCATGCTGATCAAGTGACCACATTTTGTTGGGGCCAATAGCTATAAAAGTGTGCCTCTTAAACCAATTTATACCACTGAGCTCCAACAGCATCTGGCTCAGTCTGTCTAAGATACTCAGCAATAATGGGCCCATGCAATTGAAAGTGTCATTACATATTCACATCTGGATTGTGGGACATACCTTGGCACATGAATCTTATTTTTGAGCGGTAATGCTTTCCTTATTGTTTCAGCACCTTGATTTGGAAAGCACTTCTTGATCTTGTCAACAAAAGCAGCAATGGTCTGAGCTGTGTGCTTTCTAAGCCCCAGTCTTTGCATTGGTGACAGACTGTGTGAACACTGCAAGGATGAAGCAATCAGGTTATGACAGGTCATATTAATAGGGTGAAGGACATACCTTATACCATAGTGTGCAGGGTCAAAGTGATCCATTATGGAGGTGGCAATATCCTTGTCACTCATGCCAAGATAAAAGTACAGTTCAAGAATTGGTTGGAGTTTGTCAATTGGAGCTGTCAAGGACAAGGCTGAGATGGACAGGTGATGCAGGCAATGGGACTGAGAGTGTACAGCAAGGAAGGTATTGATTTGCACACATCTTAGAGCAAACTGTGACTTTGTCTGTACTGGTTGCCATGGTGTGTTCGACCAATGCTGGAGACAGCAAAAAGTTACCAAAAAATGTGGGGAAGAAAATATATTGCCAGGACTGACTTTTGGTAAGCCTGTTGGTGGCACTTCTGTTCTTGCTCACTCATGCCTCAGAGGTGGCATGGGTGATACCATAGCACGGTAGACAAGGCTGTGGGGACTGTAGTGAGTGAAAAAGTGTGAGTGTGAACAAACACAAGATAGGTGTTTGAAGGTGAGAACGGAACCACTATGCCACCAGCCACAACCAAAGGGAAACACCTAAAAAAGCACACAAGGCACATGCAGAACATACAGTAGTCCCAAAACAGTATTATATAAAACAAGTAAAATAGCACACACTACAGTTAGGCTAACTCCACATAACACAACATCAAATGTGCCACCAATGAAAGGGAATGAGGGTGGAATGTTGTTGAACCTTTGGAACTGCAATGTGAGACCATTTGGGCTATCAGAACACACAACACCATTAAGAGCTGGCCATATTATCATACAGGATGTGAGACAGTGACATGGTGCTTTGTGAGGTGCCAGTAACCAGTTAACAAACACATCTGGGTGAATGTTGTAATCAAAAAATGTACATCCATTCTCTATGAGCTGTTTGCCAGTGAAAATGAGATGTTGTTGGAGGGGTGGCTTACCTCCATGAAGATGAAGAACAAGTGATGTGCACTAACAAGAGGTTGAGGTGTGTATTCAGGGTGGTCACTTTCTGGGGCATGGCATGGGAGGATAGGCCTGATGCTGTGGCAAACATAAAGTGATACCAGTGCTCATTCCTGTGCTGCACCTCAACACCATTTCCAACATCAGACTTGTTCCTCATTGTCTTCATCACCTCACTAGTCTCTTTGTGTTTACACACACCCACTATCACAGTAGGTCAATCAATACATGTTATGAAATGTTGACTCACTGTTTCAGATATTCTTTGAATATATTTGTTCGATTGCTCAACTCGCTTGGGACTGGATGTGCATAGTTATTGAGCCAGTAGAGGGTTGGGTACATCATCAGTTTGCCATTCAAAAGTGGCACTGACTGTCCAATAGATGCAATGCAGGAATGTGCACACAGAAATATTCATTTCTGTGTGGATCAAGATTGTCTCGGGGATGGAGGAAATCATTCACCAGGTGTTGCAACTGGTGCAACTCACACTCCCTCGCAGGGCGGCCACTGTCCAAGGTGGGGAAGTTGAGCAGGTTTAACTAGAGGGGGTCAGTCTGTGTTGAAATGTACATAGAAGTTTATGCACCTCTCTGCTTGTTTTCAGTGTGAACTTGCTGTGGTCCAAGCATACATCTGTCCTTGAGTTGTTTGCCACCAAAAATAAGACATTGTTGGCAGGAGATGGTAACTTCACAGAGATGAAGAACAAGGTGAAGGGCCTTCTGGATGTTGCAATCAGAGAGCATATGTCTGTCCTCAAGTGACTTGCTGGCAAAAATGAGATGTTGTTGGTCAGGGTGGCTTGCTTCCACAGAGACAAAGAACAAGGTGAAGGGTGCTCTCCTTCTGGATGTTGTAGTCTGATACAATGACTACAATATGATATGACACCATCCCTTCTTGATCTCTTACCACCATGTCCTCCTTGGAGCACATCCTTTCCCCTGCCCCCCAGCAGGTCATCCCTTTGTCCTCTGCCCCCCCAATCACTTCCAGCAGCTCTGACCAACCTGCTGTGAAGGGGAGGGATAAAAGCAATCAGTCTCATCCCGAAGATGCCAACTTGTCAGTCTTCAACATCCTCAACACCTTCTGTCGTTGTTGGTTCCTCTCCTGACCCAACCTCTTGGCAAAATGCTGTCTCTGCTCAAAAGGCAGAGGATGGAAACATTTCCTAGATGGAGTTTCCTCCCCCATACCACTCCCACCTGGTCAAGAGTGCTGTTGCCCTTGTGCCTCACCCTGTCCATGTGGTGAAAAAGGTGATGTTTGTGTATATTTTGGAGCTTATCAATGGGGAAGGCAATCTAGCCTTCTTCAATCTCCACAAGGGGAGCCACAAGGCCAATAATGCCCAAAAGGAGAAGAGGCATCTTGCATGGAGGTGGAGCCATGCTTCCAAGTGTGAGAGGGATCATGAAGCTGCGAAAGTGGCCAAACTACCCCTATGTGAGTGGCAATGTGAGGCATGTAGATGCAAGTTCAAGTCTCGCAAAACTGCCAAGAAGCACAAATGCCCCATGACCAAAGAGAAGAGTGTGACTGAAGAGGGAGCCAGGATTCTGGCCCCACAAGATTGGCCCCTGACTCAGCTGAGCACACCAGCCAGGTCCCATTCCCCCTCAAACCCCCTCAGTCAGGCCTCCCCTGCCCCATCAAACAACTACATATGGCCTGTGGTAACTGGAGACTTGTGGCCTTTGGAGGATGACAGTGACATTAGTGATGATGGTGTCAACACAGAAGCACTAATAAGCAAGTTTGGAGAAGCTGCTGAAGCTGCCATTGCCTGTATGAGGGGTTAGTTTTTGCCCCAGTGAATTAGCGCATCATCCATTACTAGTTGATACAACCCTGTCTCATATATACAATGGTTTGTTATGATAAGGTATTTCGGGCCCCCCTTTTTGGGGGGGCTGTGAGTAGACCCCATGCTCATGGAGTGCATCAACATCACGGCCATCACCCCCTGGGAGGTACACAACTGGGATGTGCATGTATCCATTGAAGGGAAAGCAGACCCTAAAGAGTGGAACACTCTTGTCAATGGGCTATACACCTCATGACAGGAGCAAAGTATGCTGATCATCCATGTGTCAGGCCTTGTGACTAATAGGAACTGACCAGACAATCTTGTGGGAGGGACAGCCATTTCAATATGGCAAGGAGAGTTGGAGCCATGTGCACAGATGTGGATGCTCAGTACAGGGGTGGAAGTCCATGATGTCCACCTCTTCAGCATTTCAAAAGCCACCAAGCCAGTTTCAGCTGAGTACTCACATGCTCCCCCCCTTTATATATTTACATACTTTCCAGTGACGAGGTGGCTATCACAACCATCACCAATACCTGTACCCTTTTACATCAGGCTGACTCATTATGTTTTCACCATGTGCTGATGGCCTTTTACTCCACACACAGGGACATGAGAATCCATCTTGTGTGGTCCCCGGAGTGCAGGAAGAGAGCTGCAGATTCCCAAGCCTGGCTAGCTGCCTGCAATGCATGTACCCACACCCCCTCCACATCCATATGATGCATGCAGTCCACTGCATTTGTCAAAAAACCAGCCCAAGCAGCCACTTTCCAAGCCTAGTGCTGTGAATGGGTATCCCTCCACCAATCCCCCACTACACACATTCCACAGGCCTACAGCCACTCCATTGACTACCACCACCCACCCAACAAGCAAAACCACCCCCTATGGTCAGCTGCCATACCCCCCAAAAGCCCAGTGAGGATCACATCCCTATCACACAATGTACCCACTGCACCACATTCTAACTTGCCACCCTACACTCTTTCACATCCAACTACACCAAATGTCACCAGCCAGACCTCCCCCAGGAATCAGCCCTATGCCCATGTGGCTTCCCAGACCACTTATTCTACCACCTCATCTATGACTGCCCATGTTTCATCTATCAACATACAGAGCTTTTCAGCTCCCAGGCAACATCACACATTCTGGAGAATTCCACTCCACCAATTGATCTTTTCACTGAGGATGGGGAAATGCTGTATGTGTTTTGCCTCTTTCTTCAACAGACTGGCACAGCTTCAAGACTGGAGGCTGGGGCATTACCCCTGGCAGACCACAGATGAAGCATCTCTGGACTGCACTCTGGGAGACCCTGCAACATGCAGCCCCACATAAGATGTCTTGCTTATTTCTCATTACCTTACACTGTCTTGGACTGACCACATGTACACCTTGCACTCTGCCACACCCCTATTACCAGCTTCCTTGGAAGGTGCCCTACTATTCTTGGACCCTGTCTTAGAGTATTTACTCTCTTGACCACACATGAGCTCAGCTTACTTTACCTGTGTTTCATAATTTTCACCCGATGTGGGTCAAAGATTGTTCGTGTACTATGTACTGCCATGGAATATAAATGATTCAAAAAAATAAATGATATGATATGACACTATTAACAGCTAAGAGGCCACAATGGAGATGAAGAACAAGATGAAGGATGCTCTCCTTCTGAATGTTGTAGTCAGGGAGCATACATCTGTCCTCAAGTTGTTTGCTGGTGAAAATGAGACATTGTTGGTCAGGAAAGAGTGACTTACCTCCACAGGGACAGAGAACAAGGTGAAGGGTGCTCTCCTTCTGAATGTTGTAGTTGGAGAGCATACATCCATCCTTGAGATGTTTGCCAGCAAAAATCAGATGTTGTTAGAGAGGGTGGCTCACCTCCACACAGGGATGTCAATGAGTTATACTTGTCTATACTCATTTAGCTATATCTCCTGAACCAGTAATTGTACAGGTCTGAAATTTGGAATGCAAGCAGATATACAGTATGCCTGCTTGCAGAGATGTCAATGAGTTGTTGACAAACGAGTACACTTGTGAGTTTGACTCATTTGAGTTGTCACATGACAAGTACTCATGCCTGCGAGTACTTGTGAGCGCGAGTATGAGTCTGTCTTTTTCTGAGTCCAAGTACTCACGAGTACTCGTGGTACTTGGCATTACCATTGGTCCCCCACCTGTACTTAAGTTGGAAAAACAGTTTGCATGATGTAATTTATTTCGTATCATTACAATCTATCTAAGGAATCTACTACTAGTACTAGAGAGCCGCAAGGCTTGCCTTCTGAGTCGTCATCAGCGCTGTCATTGCCACGTTGCCTGTCATTGTGCAGCGGTGTTCTCGTTGTCTGGTCATTGTTGCCCCCATTGTCGTTGTTGATGCGTCGCCTTCTTGGTTGCCTTGGATGTTGCGGTCTCCCCTGTTGTTGTTGTTGTTGGTCGATGTTGTCCATGTTGCCCCATTGTTGTGGTCGATGGGTATGTCTTGCTGTGGTTGACGGGTGTCGCTCTGTCGTTGTCATTGTCATTGCGTTGTAAGGATCCCTCAGGCGCTGGCCCCGAAATCGTCTACTTTCGGTGTTTTCGGTCTCAGTCCGGCATCGCGTGGCTTACTACCATTTCGGTCTCTCGACTTCCCACAGCATCGATCCAACACTCGTCACTCACTATCGCTCCCCATTGATCACATTCCCTCTCTCCCTTGTGTGCATACACACACACACTCTCTCTCTCTCTCTCCTCCCACTCATTACTTCTGTCACCCATGGTCCGCCGTTGCCTGTACTCGCCCTCCAAGAGGCTCGCAAGCCACTCGTAGACAGGCTGCATGTCCCTGCGCCTCGTGTCACTTTGTCCCTCAAGACCCCGTCTCCATCGCACCGCCCATCTCCCTTTGAAGATGTCAAGCTCGCTACGCCCGTTCTTACTGCCTTGGCCCCTATTGTTCCTCATGATATCTTGTTGTCTCCTCGGCTCCTTTGTATCGCCCCGATTGTTTCGCATTCCATCTCATTTGCTTCCTCTGCCACTTCTTCCTGTCCTTCTTACCTTACTCTTTCACCCCTACTTACTTGTCTGGGGTAGCTACTGACTCTTTTGTATTTAAACCATCTTGTTTCCTGCTGAATACATAGCACCCGGTCGCCTTTCCCCCCTTTAGCTCTGTGTGCTTTTCCCAGAAGTCAGGCCCTACCATGGGCACTCGAAGGATCAGTTCGCCAAGTTCTCACATTGTCTCACATTGTCTTGTCTTGTCTCATCTCGTCCTCGCCCTCCTTGCCTTGTCTCATCTTGTTTACTCCTGCCTTCACCTGTTTGCATTCGCACCGGCTCACGCCATTGCGAACACTTCAGACTCAGCTCCCTTGTCCTCCCTCTGTAACCCCTGCGGGATCCCCTCTGCCTATGAACTCACACGGACTCGGCTCCATACAGTGTCATCCAAGGTGTCATTGCCACTGCCATCTTGCTGTTGCTGGCATCACCCCATGGTCATGGTCAACGGGCATCGTCCCATTGCCATGGTTGGGGCGTTGCTCCATCGTTGTTGTTGTATCATTGTCATCATGGGTGCCGTCAAGCTGTTGCTGGTGGTGTATTGTTGCAAGTGCACGTGGCTTGAAGCAGCCTGCAGGCCAGTCCTCATATGTGAAACTGGCAATCACCAGGCATGGGAAGCATCGCTCTTATCAGTGAGTTGCTTACACCACATGAGTTGCTTATCAACCGTACCACCATGACTATGACTACAGTCTACAGTACGACCTTGGTATACAACAACAGCAGTGGGACCAGCAAGTGGCTAGCCACACGACGACAACAAACCCACACCAGCACCCTATCGACGATGGGTTGACCACAACAACTTGAACACTATGGCATGGCAAGGCATGTTGAGCACGACAACGACAATGACAAAGATGACATCGGTCCATGACGACAATGACCCACAGCAACAGTGGCTTATGATGACAATGGCCTACCAATTAGTGTTTAGAAGTTCAGTCAGGTTCAGTTTTTTGCTCTTTTTTCAGGTAACTGAACCCAAACCAGTTCACTAATATGAAAATTACATGTGAACCTGACTGAAACTTTGGTCAGGTTACCTGTTGGTTCAGTCAGGGTTCAGTCAGGTTACCGGTCAGAACCAGTTAGAACCGGTTTTTTGGGGGTAACCTGACCTGACTTTTGCATTTTTTCACAAATCTCCCTACTCTTGGGGGGTCTCTCCCAATCACAGATCCACTCGCTGTCTGCTACCAAAGTTGCCATTTTATCTTCGCCATCTCTGCAACTCGACATAATAATTTGATCATTCCCAACCACTCGCGACAATCTCGATCCCTTCAGCCCCTTCGACCTGGTTCATGTGTGGAGGGCCAACCATCAGTCCCATCTCCTGAGCAGTGACTCATACTAGCTGGCCAAGTTCATCTTTGGCAAACATGTGATAGTAATGCTGGATAACCTCTGGTGTTGTCTCGAGCGCGTTCCCAGCCACTTCCTTCATTTTGAGTGCCTCTGAACGGGCTCTACCCGTGGAAAGAGACCAGGGTACGAAGACATCTTGACCGCTTGTGCTCAGCTCACCATCTACATCCATATGTGTTCCTGTCTCTTTGCCGGGTACTCTGTGAACCTGACTGAACCTTTGTGAACTCTTAGTGAACCTGACCTGAAGTCAGGTCAGCTGCAGTCAGGTTCCAGTCAGGTTCCAGTTATTTGCAGTTACCCTGACCTGACCTGTGAACACTACACGCAAGGGCACATGACCCCGGCCCAACCCTTCCCATTCATGCAGAAGGGGCATGCAGAAGGGGCACAACCCCCCTTCCCCTAGCACACTGCCCTGTATGTGTGGACAAGGGGCACACGAGGGCGAGCCACCCCATCCCGTGGCACCCCATTCATGTGGGAAGGGGCGCACAAGGCACCTGCCTCCCTATGTGTTGCACAGTGGGGCTGGCACAGTCTCAGTGTGCCCATGTGCACCACAATTTTTGTGCACCATGGTACAACTTAGAAAAAATAGATGTAGTCTAATTAGATAATAATAATTTTTTTTTTTTTTTACTAAGTTGTGTGAATATCATAAAAAAACATATGAGATTTATGTCTGATGACTAAAGACAAAGTGTATGAATAAGGAAATAGCTTTTTAAAAAGAAAGTGTTTTATTTGTGCTTACTAAGAGTAAAGTTCACTGAGCTCGAATGCTGTTCAGGGACACCTGTTTTGTAAGGACAGGAAAAGTGTGATGTTCTTGGCACCTTCCTTTTTGGGGATGTCGCTGGATGTGGAAAGTCGCTCCCTGTGGGTTTCTTGTCATGGTCACTGGTCATGTGCAAATCAATCAGGTCAGGGTCCATTTGGGCAGCAAGTTACTGTAGTCTCCAGTATCTTCTATGCCTTGTCTTGCCAGCTCTTCACTTCCTTGTTCCCTGCCTGGATTTCCTCTGCTTGCTCTTTGGCACCACCCCATGCCATCTTGATGTACTCAAGTTTGTAATACAGATGAAGGGCTGTGAACTTTACATTAGCTACAGAGGCAGAAGTCCTTTTGTGACTTACCCATATGAGAATGTAGGCAGGCTTCTTGTCAAAATGTGAGTAGTATTTTTGTAACTTGACAAGGCCATTACTGATTGCATCAAAGTAAATAGTAAATAAATAGCAAAGTGGGGGTCATCATGTTTTGCCTCCCATGCAGTCTGTAGCTCCTCAATTGCAGGGAGTGCACACCACAGTGTTGGAAGCTGTTCAGATGAGAAGCAGTGCTGCAATGCACAAGAGTCCTAATAACTGGTCACTTCCTCAGGCATTGGATTTGTCAAAGTGCAACCTATAGAGGGGCCCTTGAGTCACAGAGGACACAAGGGGACCGCAAAGGAGGATATAAGACTATATTAATTAAGGTAAAACTAGTTACTCACCCACAGAGGAGGATATAAGACTAAAGGGAGATTTTCTGTCCTCTGCAGGATATACCAACCTGACTAAGCATATCTAAATAAGGTAACTCCACTTGGAGTGTTGTACAGTCACAGAACAGCAAAAATTAGGATGCTTAAGCTACAAATAACACTCCCCCATGACTGTGCAGGGCTCCAAACCATTAAGTAAACAAACCAAGCATTGTGGCACACTTCTGCACCTTGAACTGGTCAAGAGCCTTTGTGAAGATGTCAGCAGCCATCTCCTGAGTTGTCACAGAGCTAGGAGTGATCAGACTGTCCTGAACAGCATCCCTCAGCCAGAATAGGCAAAGGGAGAGGTGCTTCATCTTCATCAGGAAAAAGCAGATCCTGAAATTTTAACAAATTTTCGAAAAATTGTAATATATGTTGAGAAATAAACAATCTTTCTGATTTTCTGGAATTTTTAAAATTGTTAAGATAAAAACATCCCCCTTCATATATTTTGTGAAATCTTACCAAATATCTGTATAAATGGACATATGTTCAGTGTGTTTTAGGTGAATGTTTCCAAAATTACATAATTTACATCACATATTTCAGTGCAAAAAAACATTTATTCAGTCAACAGTGGCTGCATTCACAAAACAATAATATATTGTAACTAACAAGGGTACATGAGGCTATGATCTAATTAAATTAAAATAGTTGCACGCCGAGTTGGGGGGCGTGGCAAGTCGGCATGGCAAGTTGGCGGCGGGGTCTTGCGTGCCGTGTTGTGGTGGCATGGTGGGTCAGCGGTGATGGGGTTTGTGTCTGTGTTGAGGTAGTGTGAAGACTGGTTGGTGACGGCGGGGTCTTGCGCGCCGGGTTGGGGCAGCGTGGCGGGTGGGCGGTGATGGGGTCTTGAGTCCGTGTCAGGGTGGGGCAGCGTAGCGAGTAGGTGGTGGCAGAGTCCTACGCGCCGTGTTGGGGCGGCATGGCGGTGGATTGGCAGTGGCGTGGGGGTCGGTGGTGGTGGGGCGTTGTGTACCATGTTGAGATGGCGTGGTGGCAGGTTGGCGGTGGGGTCTTGCACGTTGTGTCGGGGTGGGTTGGTTGTTGCGGGGTCTTGTACGTGGTGTTGGGGTGACGTGGCGGGATGGGGACGAGTGGAGAGGGCGGCCTGCACAAGGTGGCAATGACCTGCAACGGTTCAGAAAGGGAAAAAACAAAAAAAAACAAAAAAAGAAAGAAAAAAAAAAACATATCCTATGCACTGGGTCAAAGCCCAGCTCGTCAGCCCGTCTGCCATCTTGGCCGTGGGGTGATCTGCGTGTAAGAATGGCGTGTGGGTAAAAGAAAAAAACCCTGCAGGAGAGTGTTGAGAAGAAATGGGTAGGGTGTACACGTCAAAGACACACTTCCCATGCCACATATTATTAAGCCTCCGCTCGACACAATTTCTTCAACAAGTCACGTTGTGACGCATATCCTGTCCCCATTCTTTACTCCTGCCAACGCTTCTGTCCCTCGTCCAGTGTAACGTCTACCACGGACGTTTGCCTGACTTAGGCTTCTCGGGGTGTGGCGAATCTGACGAAAGGGTAGAAGAGGCGATTGACTCTGCTCTGCGGGTAGAACGAGGGATGCGGGAATAACTCTCCTCCTAGTCCTCTGTATCCGTGGAGATCGTCTCCTTGTTGAAGTCCAATAGGCGGAATGCTTGATAGTTCTAGCTCGTCCCACGAGTCATGATCGATGGTGTATAAGATGCAGTAGGGGGACGCTACACGTTTGTTGAGGTATAGGAGGACTCGGTGGCAGATAGCGTTGGGAGGATAGTCCACTGTCCACGAAGGGAACGTTGGGATAAGTCACAGGGGACCCCTTGGTCTCGGGGGTATGCTGGACGACTCACTTAAAGGGGGAGATCCCTATAGAGCGAAGAACTGATAGTGGTATTGGAAGAAGACCAAGATGCCGTTCTTGGTCTTCGCAGCTCTCTACTTATACAGTTACGCGCGGGCTTTCAAGCGCCGCTCCAATCTGTACTAGCCAATAGTGTAAGTACCGTGAACCCTAGTACAGCTATCCTAGTGTGAGTCATGATCCGATCCGCTTATCGTACACAATCACATGTGCCAGAGCTTACCCGGCTGACTAATCCTACAAGTCCATGACGATATACTGCTGACGTGGTGTCATACCCATCTGTCAGTGTCCACTTCTGGTCCGAATGTAACATCACCCCCTTTTCAGGATCGGGCCCCAGACCGACCATGCTCCAAGACTTTCCTTATCATTGCGATCCGCTGTCCTTCCTCCACTCCAGGACGGTAAGAGTCCCTCTCGTCTTCGATGCGCTTGATAGCATTCGCGCGCTCTAGGCGCAATACGCACTGTCGTCGGGTAATACCGATCCTCTCGAGCTCCTCCACCTTCTTGCGCAGTTCCTCCTCCTTGGCAGCGTACCCCGCTTGGAGACATCGGTAGCGGTGTATCTCCGCTGTCACCGAGAGGTCTTTCATGCCCAGGAGGGCGGCGTCGACAGACTCGCGGTAGCTGCTGTCTTGATCTAGGAAGATCAAGTCGTCATCGGTGTAGGGTGCGGGGCTCGGATGGTCGTAGTCGGGCGCGGCATGTACGGATTTCCCGTACTGCTGGTCGCTGCCCTGTCGGTAAGTGAGGACGAAGGGGTCCGCCGTAAAGACAAGCTGCGTATAGCGAGCTGGGTGCAGCCTCCCCTGAGCGTCGCGTATCTGGAAAGGGATGTAATGGACTCCCCTGTTGTGTTGGTACCCGTGGGGTGGCGGAGTTTCCACCCGAGATCGGGAAACTGGACTGTGTTCCTCTGCCTGATATCGGCGGAGCGCAGGTCGAGCATTCTTCGGAGCACGCATTGGTTTCCCGTCGGTGGTGCATACCGGCGGGGTTTTGTCGTGAGCAGTGGTGAGGTGATTCCCATACTAGTGTTGGGGAAGTTTGGTTCCAAACTGATCCAAACTCAGTTTGAACCAAACCCAAACTGGAAGTTTGGTTTGGGGTTTGGGATTTTCTGAAAAAAGCTAAATGGTTTGGTTTCCAGTTTGGGGGTCCCAAACTGAGTTCAAACCGTTTCAAACTGATTACATAATAAGTGCCCAACAAGTGTTTAATAATCACATTTCAACTCAGTTTGGTTCAAAATTAGTTCAAAATCAGTCCAAAACTGGTTCAAACTCAGTTGAAATCAAGTCTTAAATGGTTTGGGTTTGGTTTAAACTGAACCAAACTCAAACCAAACTGATTTGTAAGCAATTTGACACATTATTTGGGCGCTTAGTGGGCGCTTATTTAATCGGTTTGGAACGGTTTGGTTTGGTTTGGAGCAGTTTGAATCAGTTTGGTTCAGTTTGGTTTCAGTTTGGCCAAAATGTAATCAGTTTGGTTTCCAGTTTGGCAAAAATGGCCTCAAACCGAACCAAACCAAACTTCCCCAACACTATCCCATACGTGATGTGGCGGTTGAGAGGACAATGCTCCTCCAACAGGTACCGGTCGTACTCTCGATCTTCCTGTACCGTAGTCTGGTCTTGACGGGACGGAGGTCGCGTCGGGATGTGACCTTGCGCCGAAGGGGACCGTGAATGTACGGCTGTAGGGCTTGGCGAAGGAAGAAGGGATGGTATGGGGGAAGAGGGACGACTTCCTGCTGGTTGAAGGGGTTGGGGAAGCGACATGGGTGATAGTGCTGGGGCATTCTGTACGATGAGGGTTGGCTGGACTGAGATGGGGAGTAGGTCATCGAGGACATAGTGAACTTGGACTGGGGATTGGGACATGAGTGTGGGGAATAGAGAGGGAAGGAGATGGGGACATCTCTTGGGTTTTCCCTGCGCTTATATGCACTTCCCTGGCGGGGTTCAAATGTTTGAACTCCCTTATCGCTTCATCAGCGAAGACGTCATCCTTCGAGACCCATTGATTATCGGAGTCCGGGTATCCACGCCACTTTACCAAATATTGTAGTTTCTTGGTTCTGCTGAACCGCCAAGAGTCTAGAATTTTTTTGACTTCGTATTCTTCTTCTCCTCCTACCAATTCCGGTGGTGGGCGCTGATAGTTGGGGCCGTGTGTGGGGGTTTCTTTGTACAGTGTCAGAAGGTCTGTATGGAACACGGGGTGGATGCTCCACTGCGTGGGAAGTTCTAGGCGATAATTGACTGCAGACATCACCTGAATGATCCTAAACGGGCCATGTCTTCTGGGCGCAAGCTTGGTGGTTGGTTGGTTGGTGCGTAGGTGGCGCCCTTCTAGCCATACTAAGTCCCCAATTTGGTACTTGGGCGTATCTTTGTGTTTGATCCACCCCTGCTGCGCTTTGATCATCAGTTCCTGGGCGCGCGTTCTAGCCTCTCTGAACTGTTTCAGGTGTAGTGCTACTTGAGGGATCGGTGAAGGGCGGTCCGTCCAATCGGCTTGCGGGTTGTATCCCATAAGGAGGTTGAAAGGGGATTCCTTTGTCGCTTCGTTGGGCCAGTTGTTGTGTGTGAATTCGGCCATTGGGAGGTATTTGGTCCAGTCATCCTGTCGTTCGTTGACCCAGAACCTGAGGTATTGTTCCAGCCACTGGTTGGTGCGTTCTGACTGGCCGTCCGTGTGAGGGTGGTAAGCCGTGGAGATATTCTGTTTGATCCCCAATATCTTGCATAGTTCCCTTACGAACTTGGAGGCGAATTGGGGGTCTCGGTCACTGATGATACGCAACAGTAGTCCGAATCTGGTGAACACGTGTTTTACGTACAGGGCTGCGGTCCCTTCTGCCGTGATTTCTTCCAGGCATGGGACAAATATGGCTGCTTTGGAGCAATCGTGGTCCGTGACAGTCAGTATCGAGTCGCATCCTTCCGATTGTGGTAATTTGGTGATGAAGTCGAGCGCTATGGTTTGAAATGGGGTTGCTTCTGGTTTAGGGAATATTGGTTGTAGGGGGGCTCGCGTGGGTCGATTGTTAACCTTGATTCTCTGACAGTCGGCGCATCCTTTGACGTAATCCTGGGTTTCTTGTCGTAGGCCTGGCCACCAGTAGTATCGTTCCACCATTTTGATTGTTCAATTGATCCCTGGGTGTCCGTGTACCGGTGGGTCATGATGTACTTGGATAATGCGCCGTCCTTCGTGTAGGTCTCCTGTTACCACGCGTCTTCCGTCTTTGTACCACGTCCCTTCAATTCTTTTAAGTTTGTGCGGGTCTACCCATTTCTTGATCGTCTGTTCATCCTGGGTGTATACTGGGTATGTCGTTCCCATTTCTAGGGTGTCGATCGTCAGTTTTGTGCGAGTGGGGTTTTCTGTGGTGTTGATGACGTTTGCTCGGACGAAGATGTGGTCTGGTAGCACCGTGTGACGTGTTCGTTGTCGTTTTCTCCTTGGTCGTAGTCCGGTCGTCGTGATAGAGCATCCGCTCATCCGTTTGCTGTGCCTTTGATGTGGTGAATCTCAATGTCGTATTCTGACAGTTCCAGTACTTCCCTTGCTACTCGTCTACTAATCTTTTGCGGGGATCTCCAGTATAGCAGGTTCATATGGTCGGAGAAAACCTTGATCTTGTGTGGTGAACCGGTGAGGTATTGTCGCCAGTTGCATAGGGCTTTCACAATTGCGAGAAGTTCCAGGTCGTAGATGTCGTAGTTTCTTTCGGCCGCGTTCAGAGTGTTCGAGTAGAATGCAATGGGGTGTCGTTTGTTGTTTGCGTCTCGTTGGAGGAGTACTGCTCCCACTGCGTATCCTGAGGCATCTACCTCCATTTCAAACTGTTTGTCTAGTTCTGGGTGCTTGAGTACTGGTTCGCTTGTTACTAGGCTCTTGAGTTTGTCAAACACTTGTTGTTGTTCCGTTCCCCATTGCCATTCCGTGTCTTTTCAGGTTAGTTTGTTGAGGGGTCGTGCATGCGTGGCAAAATTTCTGATGAAGGCACGGTAGAAGTTACAGAATCCCAGGAATGATCGTACTTGTTTTACGGTTTTTGGAGTTGGCCATTCTTTGATGCCTGAAATTTTGACGGGGTCCATGCGGATCACCCCCTTTTCAATGATTACCCCCAGGTAATCGAGGGAAGAAGAGTGGAAGGTGCATTTCTCTGGTTTCAGGTATAGGTCGTGTTGTTCCAGTAGGTCCAGTATGTCGTGTACTGCTTCAGTGTGTGCTTGTTCCGTTGAGGCAGTTGCAACTCCAATGTCGTCCATGTATACTCGGATTATTGTCCCTTTGGTTTCGTGGTATTCGATGAGGGGTTTGAATATGTGGTTCATCATCGTCTGGAACGTGGATGGGGAGTTGGTCATTCCGAAGTACATTACCAGTGGTTTGAAGAACCCGTGTTTGGTTTTGAATGCCGCTTTTTCCTGGTCTCCGTCTTTGATCAGTATGTTGTTATACCCCCATCATACGTCAAATTTGGAGAATATCCACCCACCGCTTAAGTCTGCGATTAGCTCTGGGATTAATGGGAGTGGGTATTGGTTGCGTATGGTCCATTTGTTCAAGGTTCGATAGTCCTGTACCGGGCGTAGTTTTCCGTCCTTCTTTTTGACAAAGAAGAAGGGGGATGCGTACGGGGATTTGGAGGGTCGTATATACCCTTTAGCCAGTTGTTCGTCTAGGAACTCCTTTAGTGCTTTGTCCTCCGCTTGGTTCACCGGGTATATTTTGCAGTCGATAGTGTCCGGTGCGTCGGGTTTGAGTTCTATGGCATGGTCCCATGGTCGGGAAGGGGGAAATCTGTGGGATTCCTCCTCGCTGAATACTTTTGCGTGTCTTTGGTATTCTGCTGGTATTTCCTTTTTCTCCATGTATTGTTGTGCCGATATTGCCATTTCTGTTGCCGTAGTCCGGAGGTGTACTGGGAGTGACTCTTCCTCTAGTTCTTGGTATTTTTGGTTAGAGGCGTCGTCCATGTATTGGGTGATGAGTCGTTGTATTTCTGTGAGGTTTAGACGTCGGGGGTTCGTTGTTCGTAGTATGATGGGGTACTGCCTGGTGTCTAGGGTGGCTGTTGCCCATTGGATCCTGGGTTGGAACATGGCTAGCCAGGGATATCCCAGTATGAGGTCTTCCCCTCCTACGTTGGTTACTAGGAATCTGATATCCTTTTGTTTCCCGTCAGTCTGGATGTTTAGGTCTATGTAGTGGGTGATTTTCCCCCCTTTGTTATGTGTTCCATCTATATTCCAGATGTTTCGTGGGCGTTCTAGTTCTTTGGTTCCTAGACGCATTCTTTTGATAAAGTCCGGGTGTATGAAGTTGTCTGTTGCCCCAGGAGTCGACTAGTGCTTTCTTTTCGGCCATGAAGTAACTCGTGCGGATCGAAACTGGGACATGCATAGATCGATAGTGCGTTATGAACAATGAGTTACAATTGACTGCCCTCACACAGGCCGTTGGGTTCAGGCATCCTGAAAATCCAGATTCCCTGCCATGTTTCTGGCGAACATTTCTCTGCCCTCTTCTTCTAGGTTCGCAATCCTGCCCATTATGTCCTCTACCCGCTGCTGGGAGGTGGTGCCGCTGTTTACTTGTGTGGGCTCGTCAAGGTTGATGAGTGGTTCCCCTGCGACGCTCTGTGGAGCGGAGGGTACTTCCTCGATGTAGGCGGTTCTTCCTTGGAGTGTTCCGCGGTTGCGCGGTTGACGTGGCTGTGTGCATTCTCATGAGAAGTGACCTTTCTGGTTGCAGTTGTAGCAGGTGACATCCCTGCTATTGAATATTCCTTGTCCTCCACGTCCCCTGCTCAGGAATCCTCCTCGAGGTGCTAATGGCGGTCGCCCCTGAGTGTAGTCCCTCCATTCCTGGGGATTGTTAGGGTTTGCTTCTTCGGATCCTGCGACTCTGGCGCGGATTCTTCCTGGGGTAGTATCCATTGCGTCCGGGTGATTGCGATACTGCTGCCACCCTTGTTGTCTGGTTGGGGGTTGGAAGCGTGCGGGTTGTCCTTGTCTAGATTGCGTGTTGCTTTGTGGTTGTTGTCTTCCAAAGCCGTCCGTTCTGGCTTTCATGTGGATGTAACACTTCTGTTGCTCAATGGCTGCGGTTTTCCACTGTTGGTAGGTGTGGGGGCTGTGGAACTGGTATGCGTTTCGGTAGAGGTCCAGCGGTAGTCCCCTGGTGAATTTGTCCAGGACTAGGGGTTCGTCTAGACGGTAGTCAGCCTGTCGGACTAGTTTTTTGAATTTAGTGACGTAGCCATCTATGTCGGTCCCCGTCATTCTGAACCCTTTATCCAGCTCCAGTCTGGCTCGTTCCTGCTCCATGTTGTCGCGGAACTGTCGCTTGAAGGCAAGTTCTACTCCTGCCCATAGCCATGTGTCGTATCGGTCGATGTGCCCGTCGAGCCATTTCTGGGTCTCTGTGGTCCATTCGTCGACTAGTGGTCCTTGGATGTAGGTGAGGAACATCATTGCTTTGACGTAGGGGATTTGTAGGCTTCGGTTTGCGAAGTTGACTCCTACATATCATTTCCACTGTGTGAGAAATGCTTCTGCCTTGTCGTGGTCTCCTGTGAACACCATTGGTTCTTTTCCTATAAATTTGTCGGTGGTCGCGTTGTTGGGAACCTGAGCGGTGTTGATGGGTTGTCCTCCATCGTCTCCTCCTCCTCCTCCGTGGTTTCCGTCTTCTGGGTCTCCTCCCGGAGGTCCTTGATTCTCTGATTCCTTGAACAGTGCTGTCCTAGCGTGGGTCTCCTGGGTGATCGTTTGAGACATGTTGGTGGGGATGGACTTAGCGATTTCCTCTAGGGTGGTTTCTTCTGTCTCGTCTTTGATGATCCGAATTTCTTCGGGGTTGCTTGCGAGTGAGGGGGACGGTGCTGGGGTCTTGGGTGTGGGAGATCGGGCTGGTTCTTCTTCTTGTCCGTCGATTATGCCCCACTGGTCTCTGGTTACTACGTTGTTGACTGTGATGTCGAGGTTGAGGCTGGAGGTTGTGGGTCGTGTTATTTGGTATTTGTTGTGGAGGTTGTCCCACTTGATTTCGGCCCAGCAGGTGTTCTCGAAGTTGAACTCTACTGGTATGATCTGCTGCTGGTTCTGTCGGTTATAGTAATAGGTCACGTAGCCTGGGTCCTCCGCGTTATCTTTCCAAAATGTGGATTGTAGGTATCTTTTGGGTATGTTTCATTCTCCTCTTCTGTCAATGTGATAGGGTCTGAATGGTACCCAGTAGTCCTTGGTTGTTTTGAGATTGGCCACGGTGGATCTTGGTCTTAATGTAACGTCTACCACGGACGTTTGCCTGACTTAGGCTTCTCGGGGTGTGGCAAATCTGACGAAAGGGTAGAAGAGGCGATTGACTCTGCTCTGCGGGTAGAACGAGGGATGCGGGAATAACTCTCCTCCTAGTCCTCTGTATCCGTGGAGATCGTCTCCTTGTTGAAGTCCGATAGGCAGAATGCTTGATAGTTCTAGCTCATCCCACGAGTCGTGATCGATGGTGTATAAGATGCAGTAGGGGGACGCTACACGTTCGTTGAGGTATAGGAGGACTCGGTGGCAGATAGCGTCGGGAGGATAGTCCACTGTCCACGAAGGGAACGTTGGGATAAGTCACAGGGGACCCCTTGGTCTCGGGGGTATGCTGGACGACTCACTTAAAGGGGGAGATCCCTATAGAGCGAAGAACTGATAGTGGTATTGGAAGAAGACCAAGATGCCATTCTTGGTCTTCGCAGCTCTCTACTTATACAGTTACGCGCGGGCTTTCAAGCGCCACTCCAATCCGTACTAGCCAATAGCGTAAGTACCGTGAACCCTAGTACAGCTATCCTAGTGTGAGTCATGATCCGATCCGCTTATCGTACACAATCACATGTGCCGGAGCTTACCCAGCTGACTGATCCTACAAGTCCATGACGATATACTGCTGACGTGGTGTCATACCCATCCGTCAGTGTCCACTTCTGGTCCGAACGTAACATCCAGCCTCTCCCATCCTCACTCATGGTCATGAAGATTCACTGGGATGAAGCACTGGGCATAGATATGTTTTTTTTCTTTTGCTTTTTCGGTTTCACTTGTTTCTGACTGTATTTGCAGCTTATCTTCCTCACTTGTCACGTCACCCCAACACCCTAGCCTGCCCCATCACGGTACGCAAGACCCCGCCAACTTGCCACGCTGCCTCAACACGGCACTCAAGTTCTCGCAGCCACCGACCTCCACGTCACCCCAACACGACGTTAAAGACCCTGCCACAGCTAACCCACCTCCACACTGCCGCAACATGGCACGCAAGACCTGCCACCACCCACGCCACCCTGACACGGCACGCAAGACTCCACCGACTTGCCACGCCGCCTCAACACAGCGCTCAAGGCCCCACCACCGTCAACCCACCTCTATGCCGCCCTCACACGGCACGCAAGACCCCCACTGTACAAAAGGCCCGCCATGACCCCGTGCCATCACAGCACAAATCCCGCCACGGCGTGACGCCCCCCCCCAACACCACATGCGAGCCCCGTAAGTCTTCGTGTTTTGTTATTTCATTTCTCGCTACTCACCATTGCCCACGTCACGCCACCCCGACGAGGCGTGCCAGACCTCCGACTCACCGCCACGCCACCTCAATACAGTACCCTCAAGACCACCACCGCATCACCACATGCGAGCCCCGTAAGTCTTCATTTGTTATTTCATTTCTCGTTACTCACCACTGCCCACATCACGCCACCCCGACAAGGCGTGCCAGACCACCAACTCACCGCCACGCCACCTCAATACAGTACCCAAGACCACCACCGCCCTCACGCCACCCCGACATGGACGCAACAGCACCACCACACTGTCACGCCACCCCAACACGGTGTGCAACTCATATTAGCTATATTAGTTAGATTGTAGTATCATTGTACCTGTATGTCTTAGTAGTAACAAATATATTATTGTTTGTGAATTAAACCACAGTTGACTTGAATGATTGTTTGCACTGAAATGTGATGTAAATCATGTAATTTTGGACATATTCACCTAAAATATACTGAATATATGTCCATTTATGCCAATATTTGGTCAGATTTTACAAAATATTACTGGATATTTGGAGGGAGGTTTTTATATTACCAAATTTGTCAAAATTGGGAAATCACTGAAAATCAGAAATATTGTTACAAATATACCACATTTCAACAAATCTTACCAAATTTCAGAAATTTGTGAAAATTTTTGGAATCCGGTTTTTCCTGATGTTGCTGTGGTGCTCTGGGTTCTTGCTCACTGCAATGGCTGATTGATTGTCCATTGTGAGCAGTGAGGGGCCAGAGATGCTGTAGCCAAGCTCCCCCATGAACTGATGCATCCAGAGGATCTCCTTGCCTGCCTCAACAGCAGAGATGTGCTCTGCTTCAGTTATGAACAAGGCAACCAAGGGCTGCAACTTTGAGCTCCAAGATACTGCTCCAGAGCCAATCTTGACCACATATCCACCAGTGGACTTGCCATTGTCTGGGTTACCACCATGATCAGCATCTGAGTAAGTGATGAAGGGCTCAGGCAATGTGGAGGGCTTGTAGACAAGCTTATAATTGATTGTGCCCATCCCCATGTTCCCCATCCCACCCACACCTACATCTACATATGCCCACCCCCATGTTCCCTATCCCCATCCCACCCACACCCCCGTCTCATCCACACCCACACCCATGTTCCCCATCCTCATCTCACCTACAACCACACCCATGTTCCCCATCCTCATCTCACCTAGTGTCTGCAGGTCAGGACAGGGTAACTGCAAATAACTGGAACCTGACTGGAACCTGACTGCAGCTGACCAGTTCACTAAGATTCACTAAGGTTCAGTCAGGTTCACAGAGGTTTGCTGAGATTTGTGAAAAAATGTGAAAGTCAGGTCAGGTTACCCCCCAAAAACCAGTTCTAACTGGTTCTGACTGGTAACCTGACTGAACCAACAGGTAACCTGACCAAAGGTTCAGTCAGATTCACATGTAATTTTCATATTAGTGAACTGATTCAGGTTCAGTTACCTGAAAAAAGAGCAAAAAACTGAACCTGACTGAACTTTTAAACACTAATCTCACCCACACCCACACCCATGTTCCCCATCCACATCCTCTCCACACCCACCCCCACATTCCCCTATCTCCATCCAACCCACACCCACCCTCATGTTCCTATTCCCCATCTGACCCCATCTGACCCACACCCACCCTGATGCCCCTGTTTTTCCATAATTTATTCCCCAAGTTCAACTGGTCTGACATTGACATTGACTGACTAAGTCATGCCCTCAGATAATATCCCTGGTCAAGGTTTTCTTTGTGATTTTTTCTCTGAGTTTGAATTGACTTTGGTTGACTTGAACTTGACTTTGCCTGACTCTGCAAAAATATTGACTAACAGTCAACTATGGATTGACCAACATCCTATTTTATTGACTTTTGCTTGACTTCCTTTTTTACTGAGCCAGTGATAGGTATGGTACTGGGCAATGACATAGGGATGGGGAACATGGGGGTGGGATTGAGATGGGGAACATGGGGGCAAATAATGGTGCTTGGTGTTGGTGTGGGTGGGATGGGGATAGGGAACATGGGGGTGGATGTAAGTGGGATGGGGACAGGGAACATGGGGGTGGGTGGGATAGAGATGGGGAACATGGGTGTGGGTAGTGTTTAAGGGTCCAGTTAGGTTAGATTATTTGGTCTAAAAACAGATGACCACAACCATGACCAGTCATGGAATTCCACAATTCTTCATAACTGATAACCTGACTGAACCTAACCGGTCACAAAAATTGTAACCGGTCATGACCGGTCATTTCCAGTCATTTTCAGTCATTTTCAGTCATAATTGATAAAAAAAACTAAAGTTTAGTAAAATTTGAACTTTAAAAAAAAAAATTCTTTATTTTTGTGCCCTGTAAGTAGGTGATTACTATATATTTACACAATATGGTGTGACCAGTCATGACCAGTCATGACCGGTTATTTCTGGTCATGGTAATTTCCAAAAATGGAATAATTGGTGACTGGACTGGTCATGAATTGCCATGACCATGACTGATGGTCCAGTTATTTCTGGTCCGGTTAGGTCCGGTTATCGGTTATTTCCAGTTAGGGTAACTGGACCTTTAAACACTAGGTGTGGGTGTGGGTGGGATGGGGATGAGGCCTATCAGTAAAAAAGGAAGTCACCCAAAAGTCAGCTAAAGTCAATGGACTTTCCATGACTTACATGGACTTTTCATTGACTTTTCATTGACTACAGAAGTCGAGAGATCCAGTCAACATAAGTCAATGAAAAGTCAATGTAAGTCATTGACTTTTCATTGACTTCTTTTTGACTACAGAAGTCGAGATCCAGTCAACAAAAAGTCAATGAAAAGTCAATGACTTATGTTGACTGTTCACTGACTTTTCTTTGACTTTGAATTGACTACAGAAGTCAAGGTCTAGTGAACAAAAAGTCAGTGAAATGTCAATGACTTGCATTGACTTTTCACTGACATTTTCTTTGACTTTGGATTGACTACAGAAGTCAAGGTCCAGTCAACAAAAAGTCAATGAAAAGTCAATGACTTACATTGACTGTTCACTGACTTTTTCTTTGACTTTGAATTGACTACAGAAGTCAAGTTCCAGTCATTAAAAAGTTGACCAAAGGTCAACAAAAGTCAATGACTTTTTATTGACTAGGGTTTGAAAGTCCGGTTGGGTCCGGTTTTTTGACCATATTTGGTCCAACTGCAACTGCAACTGGTTGCCAAAAAATGAAATTTGTTGCAACCTCAACTGCAACTGCAAAAAACTGCAAAAAAACCAGTTGCACCAGTTGCAACTGGACCCAACTGAATGTTATTTAATCTATCTGAAACTGGTCTAAACTGAGTCAAAACCACTTATAATTAGTGTTAATAGGTACTTATAATAAATTTCTAAGTGCAACTGCCTTATAATGAAAAAATAATTAGGTAAAACAGCCAAAAAAAGCAAAAGTTATGAGTAAAATGATTGTTTTGATCATAACTTGCTCAGTTTTTGGCCGATTTGGGTGATCTTAGGCTCGTTTTGATCAGAAATTCAGCCCAATCACCTGCTGACTAAGAAATCGGTTGCAACCGGTTGCAACCAGTTGGAGGTCAGCTGCCATTTCGGGCAACTGCAACTGATACATTCTAGGATTAGGTACAACTGCAACCAAAAGTCCGGTTTTTTCCAGTTGCAGTTCAGTTGAGTTGCAGTCTTTTTCAGTTCCTGCAACTGGACTTTCAAAGACTATTATTGACTGAGGTCTGACTTTTGACTGACTATTGAAGTCAAGTCAGTCATAGTCATTCAGAAGTCAACCAAAGTCACAAAAAATGCGTTGACTATGAACTGACTTTGTTTGACTAATAATTGACTCTTAAAGTCAATTATTAGTCAAGCAAGAGTCAATCAAAAGTCAGCTAATTCCATTCACTACAAACCAACTTTGTTTGACTGCAGGCCGACTTTGAAAGTCAAGGAAAGTCACGCAATATGACCAACAGCAAAAAATGTATATTTTTTTTTCAAAATCAAAACAGGCCACTGCCGCTGACAGTACCTGACAGTACCTAGAGTGTGAGTGATAAAAGTGATAAAAGTGGCTGCTATGCAGCCTTCATGTTGTGCCTTGATTTGTGCTGGAGCACAGAGTTAGTACAATTGAATATTTTAAGAAGCGGGGACTTACCTCATTAACAATGCTCTTGATGTCCTCCTTGGAGGGCTGTTCCAACTTCAGCACTCCTGCAATCGCCTTGATGAGGTCTGTAAAACAGAGTGAGCAACAAGCCAAAGAGGAAAGGGGGAGGGAGAGGGGGCGTGACATACCAATTCTTGTTGGCTGCTTGCCCTGCGACTCAATCTTGTGTCCATTGACCCACTGTCTAAGCTCATCATGCAAGAGAACCTGAAGGTGCAAGTGCAACTTGTCATTGTCATCCAAATTCTACAAATAATGAACCATTAGAATCAGAGAGTGTAGCGTTGTGATGAAATAAAAGCACACCTCAGATGATGAAGCCACCATTCTAGCCTGATCTGGGCTCTCATGCCCAGGGTCCTCAGCAGGGGCCACCAAATGCAACTTAGACTGTGACTGGGCAGCCACATTGTCGTCCATTGTGGAACAGCTGTCCTTGGCCTTGGCTGCCTGTGTCATAATGTGGTCTTGCTTGGAACATTGTCATGACAGGGGCAGGTTCACTCGAGTTCTACAAAAAATGAACCATTAGAACTTTAAAATGAGTGACAAAAAAAAATGAATACCTCAAATGACAAAGTCACCAATGTTAGTGTTTTAAAGTCCAGTCCGGTCCAGTTTTTTTACCTAATTTGGGTAAGACCTGTTGAACTGTGAGCGTCCACGTGCGAGTTACCTCGGCATCGGGCATGGCCTGCCAGTGCGTGTGCAGGTACGCGGATGAGATGAGATGCGAGTGTAGGCTCGTACATAGTGATGTCAACGAGTTACAGTCAAACGAGTGACTCGCGAGTTTGACTCGTCACGTGACGAGTACTCGCGCCTACGAGTACTCGTGCCTGCGAGTATGCACGAGTACGAGTTTGCATTTTTTGGAGCACGAGTACTCATGTACTCGCAGACTTATATGACTTGTTTATGGGCCAGCATCAGTTTGTCCGAGTCCGAGTTGGCCCGTTTTGTTGCACAGGTTGCTACTGTAAGTACATGCGGCCACTAGCGTAACTAACTACTTGTATTATGAAGTCCCCGCCGCCGTGCTCGCCGTCCGAGTCGCCCTGCCTTCGTAAGTTGATGGGTATTGCCTCATTGTCGGAATCGACGGGCATTTATTGTGGTCGATGGGCATTTGCCCAGTCATCGTGGTTGGTCGTGGTTGCGTCGCCTTGGTCGCCGCGATCGCCTCATTGCTGTTGCTGTTGCTGGTGTCGTGGTCGTGGCTGCATTGGCAGGTGAGCTCGTGCAGCTCGAACTTGAAGCTGCATTGGCGAACTTGAAGCATGTCGTCATAGTTGTCATTGATGCAAGGTTGGTGGTGCACGTGGCTTGGATTTGTCCTGCACCGGACCGCAACTGGCAATCACCGGGCGGGCGTGGAAAAGGTTGTCTCAGTCTGGTGGCTTCTCACGCTCAACGTTCAAGACTAACTTACCATGACAAACCCCCGCCAGCGCACGTCTTGTCCCAAACACGACGGCGGCCCTCCCAACAACGGCTACGACACAGTGGGCCGCGGCAGCGATGCGGCGACCATGGTTCAACCACAATGGCAAGGCAAGCTCGAACGATGACGACGACACGATGGACAATGACGGCGACGCGGCGGCGACACGACGGCAAGGCAAACTCAAACAACGACGACGCGGATGATGGCAACGCGAACAACGGCGACATGAACAACGGCGACGCGAACGACAGCGATGTGGAGATGAACACAATAGGCGACGGCAGCGACTCAGATACGACGGTGGTGGGGGACACAGCTACACTCGGCAGGATTTGTAGGGCTCTATAGCTAGTACTGTTTTTTAGCTATTCTTTGGTAGTACCCGTAGTAGACTCAGAAGTAATGATATCCATGAGTACTCGCATCAAACGAGTACTCATATAACTTGAATGAATACGAGTACTCGCACTCGCGAGTACTCGTGGGTCAGACGGGTACTCGCGCCATGAGTACGAGTGTCAGTCTGGAAAATTGGGTGAGTACTCGTGAGCATGAGTACTCGCTGATGCGAGTACGAGTCGAGTACGAGTAGCTCCTCGGAAAATTCCGACGAGTACTCATACTCGCGAGTGTCACTCGTTGACATCTCTACTCGTACACGATCATTAGGAGCTGTGATCAGGGACAATCCCCTTGATCTTTAGTTGAGACGTTATTCACACTCGTTTCTAACGGACTGCGGGGTTACCGCATATTCTTTTACATGTACCTAGTACAGTCTTTACTACAGTCCTTAGGATGTATTTAAGACGCCTTATGCGCACCTGGCTCCCCAGTTGTTTCTGACAACGTCTGGTGTGCCAGGCAAGTTCTTTTATTATTCCATCTAATACAGTCGTTTCTGACAACGTCTGGTGTGCCAGATCGCCCATCTCCTGCGCCGTTGCAACAAGACCAGGACTGCAACTGGTCCACAATTTCTCAGCCCAAGAAGAAAACCGGACTGGACTGTGTAAGACTGGTCTATGTTGGTTGGGTTGTGGTCTTTGGACTGGTCTTAACCAGTCTACCACCGGTCTCTGGGCCATAATCAAGGAACCATATTTTATTTTTTCTACATAGCTACAAGTACTCTAATCTATGTTATCTCAGTTGGTAGCACTGCAGCACCATGTTGGTTGCTGCGGCATGGCGTTGGTGTTGTAGTTGCTGGGTGCCGTGTTGCTGTCATAGTGAGACAGCACTGCACATCGGTGTCGCCATGTCGCTGTGGTGTGGCGTTGGTGTTGAAGTGGCTTGATGCTGTGTCACCGTCATTGCATGGTGGCATGGCATTAATATCGTAGTGGCTGTGCGCTGTGTTGCTGTGGCACATTGTCTGTGTCATAGCATGCTGACGCCATGTTGCTGCAGCGCGGTATCAGTGTTGTTGTGGCTCAACGCCGTGTCGCTGTTGTTGCATAGTGGCACAGCATTGGTGTCGTTGTGGCTGGGCACCGTGTTGCTGTCATAGTGAGACAGCGTGTCACGGTCACGTGACATTTCCCACGAACAAACTTCCCATTTCAGTTTCAGTCTTGGTTTCTCGGTTTCAGACTCGGCCCGGACTTGTGACTCACAGACCATGTGACTGCACAGCAGTGCCAGCAGTGGATCTATTTTTGGATGTATGACTCGGATTGCCAGCGCGTGCCTCGTGTTTTGGACTGCACACCAGCGCATAGAGTACTTACGCGTCCCCCAGTTTCACTTACGCGGCTCCCAGAAAATATATAGAAAATAGGACTCAGTACAGTATAAGTAGCAGCATAGTAGCACTTGTATTTGGCATCTGAGTCTCCCTGAATACCAGCATTCAGTTCTCAGTCTCTGGTCCCTTCAAAGTTCGCTCTTGCGCTTAGTCAGCTGCGTGGACCGGTTCCCGCAAAACCATGTCAAGATCATCTGACTTCGACTCCGTTGAGTCGAAGATATCCAGTTTGTCAGTCTGAATATATGTGTCTCGTAGTCTGATCGTACGCCGCCCACTGGAGCGTAACATAGCGCCGCGTGTCGGTGTCGTAACGTGGTGGCACTGTGTCGCAGTCACCATGTTGCTGTGGCGCAGCGTCGGTGTCGTAGTGGCCCACTGTGTTGCTGTCGAAGCACCATGGTGCCATTGTAGCTCAACAGCACCATGTTGTCACAGTGCCATGTTCCTGTTAGCGTCGTGGCGTCAAACTTGCATGCTGAATGGCCTGCATGCAGCAAGGTGGTGAGAACCTGTATGAAAACCTAGAGAAGAAAAAAACATTAGTAAGAGGATAGGGAAAGAAAAACTTAGCTTGTTTGAGGACCAGTCACAAGGTCATGGTGGTTGTTAGGTAAGTGTTGACATGCTGACGCGTCGCAGCAATGTCCAGTCCGGCAATCTGCGTGCCCACAAAAACCCACGAACCCATGACACGGGAATGGCCCAGGCAACTAAAGGTCCTGTCAAAGACCGGTTGCAACTGGTTGCAACTGGTCTTTGGCAGTCCATTGATAAAATAAATTGCCAATGGACTGCAACTGGACCGTGCTGGAACCACATGCAACTGCAACTGAAAGTCCAGTTGCCACCAGTTGGGTCCAGTTGGGTCCATGGTCCTTTTTCAGTCCATAGGACAGGACTTTGAAACACTAAGTCACCATTCTGACCTGGACTTGGGCACCCCATCTTGGGCTCTGGCACCCAGGGTCGTCAACAGGGGTCACTGGACGAAACCCAGACACTGGCTGGGTAGCCATGTCATCATCGGTCTCCACAGCATGATTGCCCTTTGCCTTAGCTGCCCATGTCAATGGAGCCTTGGCGCGTGACGTGGCATGATTGTTACGAATCCTGACCGCCAACGCTACGGGACGCGGGCTGGAGGAACCGCCTAGCCGGGCAGAGACTCCTGATGGCTCAGACGCCACTAGTGGGACCTTACGGAGTGCTAGGGAGATATTCAGGCGTGGCCTGGACTCATGACGGTATGATCACGTGACTGGAGTCTAGACTGACCTAGAACAATGACGAACGATGGCGCAATACGCATGTGACCTTCTGGTAGGTTCCATGACTGCGCACGGACCCTGATCCCAGATAGAGCGGACTTAGCTGAGTACGAACCTTATGTACCTGCATGTATATATACCAGGCTTGTCTTCGTACTCGAGTCCTTAGACTTGATTTACTTAGCAATACCAGCTTTGTATCTTGGGAACCCTGCTCTGCCTTGCCTTAAGCCTTCCCCTTATCTTGTGCATCACCGTTCTCACCTCGCCTCTTCAAGCGTGCGCCTTTGACCGATATCAGTCTCCATTATCGCCGTTGTCCAATAATGCCGAATGCGTCTTCTGCTAGACCTGCCGCGGGTACTTTGAACCATGGACGTCGCCCCGCTGGTGGCGTTACAATGATCCTGCTTGGATCACAGCGTCTTGGGGGGGGGGCAGCTTCAGCACTCAGGGTCTGTGAGCGGCAATATATGTCATAGGGGGGTTTGGTGGTAAGAGTTAAAATCAAAACTTACCAACTGGGAGGCCACGCCAGATTGAAGCAATGACATGAAGGCGGGGTGGGGGGAAGAAGACTGTTGAACTATGAAATCATTAGCCCAACGGCACATAAAATATATCTGATGCTCACCTGGATTGGAAGCTGCAGATGTCCCACTGGCACCCACATTGGGGCTTTGGAACACTTCCTGTTTCGCTGTGGCGGGCTTGGATTGTGCCTATGCTTGGCCTTGGAGCTGGCCTTGCTCACTGACTCTGGCTCCCAGGGTGACTGCACCAGTCCTGACAGTGCATGTGGTCAAGGATGGGGGGACTTGAATGAGGGGGGATGAGGGGACAATTGTGAGGGGTGGGAAGGTGTGACACTGGAGGGAGTGGAAGGGCGAGAAGCTGCCACATGGGAAGAAGAGGTGACGTGGCTGGAAGGAGGGGGATGGGATGATGAGATGAGACTCAGAGTCGAGGGTCGAGAAGACTGGGTGACCCCAAGGGCAGATTTCAGCACCGACCTGAGGACCATATCACCCTTCCAATTCCTGGTAGGGCTGAACACAAGTGCACCCTTGAGTAACCTGCACCCTTGCTCATGAGTATTTTGCATCATTGAAGTGATACCTGGATCCTTATGAGTATTGACTCATGAGTACCAAATACCCATGAGTATACTCATGAGTACTCACAGACCCATAAGTACTTGTAAGTACTTGGGGGTACTTGTGAGTATGAAGCAGAAAAGTAACAGAAATCATAATATAATCAACCAATATGTCAGTAACCCTCAGACTTCTACAAGTACTTGTAGGACCTGTCACAAGTACTTGTGCAAGTAGTGTTTTAAGGTCCAGTCCATAGGACCGGAAAAAGACCAGGACCCAACCGGACTGGACCGGTGTGCAACTGGACCATTGGTTGCGGTTGCACCCTTTTTGGACTTAGCCCGGTTGCAGTTGCCCATTTTCAACGACCACTCTGCAACCGGAAAAAGACTGGTTGAAACCAGTCTTTTCAGCAACCGACCAAAATAATTTACACAGATTTCAGACAGTGTTTTCATGCACAATATATTGGTTTCTGTACTACATGTAATCTAAGAATTATCGCGGTGCCGTGTCGATGCCACGTTGACGCCGTGGTATTGCAGCACTGTGTCGACACCATGGTGTTGCGGCGCTGCATAATGGTTGTGTCTCGGTGCTGCGTCGATGCCATGGTGTCGCTGTGCCATGTTGACGTCGCGGTGTCGTTGCGCAGTGTCGATATCGTGGTGTTGCTGTGCGGTGTCGATGTCGAGGTGTCACTGCGTGGTGTCGATGTTGCAGTGTTGCTGCACCGCATCATTGCCACGGCGCCGTGTTGGTATCATAGCGTCGCAGCACCATGTTGCTGCAGCGCCGCATCGGTGTCATAGTGCTGCAGTGCCATGTTGCTGCAGCATGAAGTCGGTGTCATAGGGTTGCGGTGCCGAGTCGCCGTCATAGCGCAACGGGGCTGAGTTGCTGTTGCTGTGCAACAGTGCCGTGTCACGGTCGTAGCGCAACGGGGCCGTGTCGCTGCCATACCGCAACAGGGCCGTGTCACGGTCGTACATAACGGGGCCATGTCGCGGTCGTAGCGCAACGGGGCCGTGTCACGGTCGTAGCGCAATGGGGCCATGTTGCTGCCATACCGCAACAGGGCCGTGTCGCAGTCATAGCGCAACAGGGCCGTGTCGCTGTTGCAGCACAACGGTGCTGAATCGCCATCATAGCGCAACAGCGTTGTGTCGTTGTTGCAGCACTGGTGCCATGTCGCCGTCGTAGTGTAGCGGCGCTGCGTCGCTGTCGTAGCATCACAGCGCCGTGTTGCTGTCAGTGTCGTGGTGCCATATGCCGAATAGGCTTGCACAGCGAGGTGGAGGCAGCATCGAAAATAATCTAGAGAAGAAAAAAAAAACAAGTTATTCAGCAGTAAAAGGATGAGGAAAAAAAGAACATAGCTGGATTTGCAGAAATGGTTGAGGCCGCGCGGAAGGTGTCATCCAATGATGAATCAGCAATGGGGGTGACCGGTGACCCGAGTGCTTTGGTGAGGCAACAAGGCGACAAGACGACAATAGTTAGACATAGAACCGGTTGCAACCATGAAAAAACCAGTCTCAACTGGTTGTTGACCGGTCTCTGGAAAGACTGGTTGAAACCGGGTATTTTGCTGCAACCGGACCGACGTAGACCGGTTGGCTGCGGTCTCGGTCCGGTCTTTGTGAAATTCCCATTTGTGGCAACCAGTCCTGGTCCGGTTGCACAATGTCTGGTACAAAAGACCGGACCGGACCGGACCTCAAATCACTATGTGCAAGTACTCATAGTTTAGGTTGAAATCAATACCTGCACCCTTGGAAAACCCTTGACCATGAGTACTTGTACTCATGAGTATGACCCTTGTGAGTATTCCCACGAGTAAACCCATAGCCACCCATGAGTAACCTGGACTCATGTTCAGCCCTAATTCCTGGCACACAGTGAGAGGAGAGGACACAAATGTTCAAGCACTGTAGCGTCAAGCCACTTGTTCAGAAAGTTGCCCTTCAGGAATGTCTTCTTGTGCATCTTCTCAGCAATGGCATGAGGATCACACTGAAGTGGGACCAAGTTGGAGCGGGCGACAGTGTTACGATTTTTCCCTTCGCTTCGGCCTCTTCCTTTTCGTCTTGTGACTCGCATTCGGTGTCGACTTTCCATTGTACTTTTACGATATGATCCGCTTCGATCCGCGCCTCGGCCCTTATCTCGCGCCTAGCGCATGACCGTTACGACGCCCCGTGGCGTGACTTCCAGAACCCGCTGACAACTTCTGATCCATGCGTCGTCCCGCGGGATTCCCTTGTTCTCTTTTCGTACTCTCCCTTTGTTAGCTCTCTAAGACCCGGATCCTAGGATCGCGCCATATGTTTGTCTCTGACAAACATCGTGTACTAGTATATAAGTCTCCCGCTACCTAGCTTGTACGGTAGACTTGACTTCTTGTGTAATACCACACCGCTGTCTGTTCTCACGACCCGACCCCTTTGAGTCGCACTTTCGCTTGACTCCTCTACTTCGCTCGCCGTTGTGCTTGAGCCTGTCCTCGCTATTACCCTTGTGTCTACGGAGGCCAAGTGGTACTTGTTCACCATCGAACTAAGTCGTAACTGACTTACTCCCGTCCCGTTACCGTCCGTGACTTAACCGAAGTACACGTCGTACTTAATGCCCCTGTGGTGGCGTTACATTAAGTCAAGTCTCTCACAGTGGCGACATCTAGTCGCGCTAGATCCGCATTCCACCCAGAATATATTACTCGGTTTACAACTGACGAGCTCTCTGATCGTATCAAAGGAGCAGCTGTCTGGGCAGAAATCAACGGCGTTGAAGGATATTATATCTTCAACCCAACAAAGAAAGAGTATCACCAGATCCATTACCTAGAGGACAAACATCTCTGGGCTTACATCGATTACTTGCCAAACGAACGAAGCTGGTACACTATCAAACCAGTACCGCTTGAGTTGAACGTTGGACCACTAAAGAGTCGTAACCCGAAAGGGATTGACATTGACTCCGACCCCGATAATTCACCTAGTGTCTCCGTACCAACAACCACGTTTACCCCCTCCCTATTCGTGAATCCCCCAGACCTACCTGGTTCCGAACCCACACCCCAGTCCATGTCACAAACCCATGCCTCGGCAAGCGCAACCCTTACCAGTGGAGGACCAGCTCCTTCTGGTAGTGGAGGCGCTCCTAGCGGCGGCCCGTCAGGTGGAGCAGCGGCTCCTGGAGGTGGAGGCGCAGCTCCTGGAGGAGGTCTCCCGGGTGGCGGCACTGGTGGAGGAGGTGCGCCAGGCGGTGGAGCAGGCGGCGCAGGTGGCGGAGGAGGCGGGGGCGGTGGAGCAGGTGGTGCTCCTATTCCCCCTGCCGGAGCCGCACCAGCCGCGATCCCGCCCGCACCCGGAGGACACGGACGCTTAGGGGGGAACCCACCCCCCGAATTCAATGGAGACCGAGAGAAAAGCAAGCAATTCATGCTTGCGTTCAACCTATACTGAGAAATGAACCCCACCGTCGACCAGCTCGCTATCCCCTACCCCCGCGCGATGACCTTTCTTTCCTACATCCGCGGACCCCTTGTCGACGACTGGGTCACAGAGCAGTTCGCTTGGCTCGAGGACCAGTGAAACACAGGAGTTCTGATGACTGAGATGAACCTGTGGAACACCGTCCGCGATCGGTTTATGCAGTCATACACCGATACGGTGGAACGAACAAAGGCCTGGAAGAGTTTGCAAACTCTGACCATGAAGGGCGAAGACATCGACACCTATGTGGCTACGTTCTCCAACCTAGTCCACAAAGCCGGGTATAACCCCGATGAAGCCACGACCCTGGACATGTTCCAGGATGGACTCCCAGACCAGTTAGTAATCAACTGCTACACGCTTCCAACATCCTGATCACATGGGATGATTGGAAGGCGGCCGCTCGTCTACAGCAGGCTGAATATCTGGTTTTGAAGGACCGCCTGGGAAAGAACAGATCCCAACGTGGAAAGAAGGGCGGACACAGCCGAGAGCAGTGGGTCCAGGCCCTCAAACAGAACCGAAACCCTAACGCCATGGATGTTGGACGCGCCCGAGCCTCCGTGGCACTTACCGACTGGAGACCGGGCCCAGCTTCAGAAGGAGGGACGATGTTTTAGATGTCGTGCTCAGGGGCACATGTCGCGTAACTGCCCACAAAAGGGAACGCGCACGGCTACTGCCTCCTCCTTCGGATCCCCCTCCTTTACCCCGACTCCAGACGTACCAACTCCCACCATCACTACTGTCGCCGTATCTTCTAATCGCGTACTTTCGAATGAAGAGCAGGCGGATGCGCAGATCGCTGCGATGAAAGCACAGACCCAGGAGGTTAGAGACCTCATGGTGGACAAACTATTCGGGAAGGAGGGTTTTCCCGACGCTTGAACCCGGCGGCCTGGGCTAGAGCGTTAAATCTAAACGTGTACACTAGCAGATATCGATCCATGCGAATCCCAGTTCTGTTTAAATCTGCACACACGACGGCCGAACGACAAGTCCTAGTGGACTCAGGAGCAACCGACAATTTCATTTGTTCGACATTGCTCAAACGACTACAGATATCCACCCGAACGTCTCGCATCCCATCCGCATTTGGAATGTGGATGGGACGAACAACCAGGACGGAGAGATCACGCAGTACACCGATCTCACCGTAAGAACAGGGGAAGGAGACCAAGACGCTTCGTTTCCTAATCACGAACTTAGGAAGAGACGAAGTGATCCTCGGATACCCCTGGTTCACGGCCTTCGAGCCACAGATACGATGGGGAGAAGCGACGTTGAACGAGGAGTTTCAACCGGTCGTTATTTCCAGCCTTCATCTGTCAGACGAAGCCACGCCTATGGAAGCATCCATAAGGGCGTTGGAGACGTATGAACTTGACGAGGAGGCGTGGGAACAGCTCATAGACGATGAGCGGGATCCCTGCATCACATTCTTACGAAAGACAACGACCGCCTCGGAATTAGCCCAGCGCGAGGCGGCAAAAGACCCGAACGCACCTTCGAAGAACTGGTACCCTGCGGAGTACCGGTGACACCATAAAGTGTTCAGTGAGGAGGCATCCCACCGATTTCCTCCCTCACGAGTGTGGGACCATGCCATCGACCTCCTACCGAATGCCCCGCCAGCAGTTAGATTGTAAAGTGTACCCGCTGGCACAGAACGAAGAGGAGGCACTTACCACGTTCCTCACTGAGCAACTTGACAAAGGGTATATCAGACCCTCCAAATCCGCTTATGCATCACCGTTCTTCTTTATCAAGAAGAAAGATGGGAAGCTGAGACCCGTCCAGGACTACCGGCGGTTGAACGAGATCACCGTCCGAAACCACTATCCCCTTCCCCTAATCCCCGAACTCATTGATCGCATACGAGGAGCCCGATTGTTCTCCAAGCTCGACATTAGATGGGGCTATAACAACGTACGGGTCAAACCGGGAGATGAGCATAAGGCAGCATTTAAAACGAACCGGGGACTATTCGAACCCCTGGTCATGTATTTCGGCCTCACCAACTCCCCTGTCAACCTTCCAAGCTGATGATGGATTACATCTTCCGAGACCTTATCCTGCTCGGGCTTGTGATCGTCTATATGGATGACATCCTAATCGCCACCGCCCTTGACCACGCCCAACACCGGAACGTGCTGCATGAGGTACTGCGCCTCTGCTGAAGAGCACGACCTGTACATTAAGCCAGAGAAATGCGAGTTCGAGGTGCTTAGAAATCGAATACCTCGGACTCATCATCGGGCACGGGAATGTCCGGATGGATCCCGTTAAGGTACAGGGAGTCCTGGAATGGCCAGCCCCGAAAAGCCTCAGGGAAGTACGCGCCTTCCTCGGCTTCTGTAACTTCTATAGGCGGTTTATCCGAGGATTCTCCACCCTTGCCCGCCCGCTACACGACCTCACAAAGAAAGATACCCCCTGGCATTGGGACCAGGACCAGCAGGATGCGTTCGATAATATCAGACGAAGCATCGGCCGAGAACCTACACTCCTTTTCCCCGACCTCACGAAACCATTTGAGCTCGAAGTAGACTGCGTCCAACGTAGCCCTTGGGGCAGTACTTAATCAATTAGGACCTGATCAACGCATGCACCCAGTTGCGTTCCACTCTGAGTCACTAACAGAAGCGGAACGCAACTACGACATCTATGACAGGGAGCTACTAGCGGTAGTCAAGGCGCTACGAGCCTGGCGTACCTACCTGGTCGGCTCCCCTCACAAAATTATCATCCACACCGACCACGCCAATCTGCAGTATTGGAAAGACCCCCGAAAGATCAGCCGAAGAGTGGCACGCGAGTTTTTGGAGTTATCAGAGTACAACTTCGCACTGAAGCACGTACCTGGTATAAAAAACGGTCGCGCGGACGCCCTCTCGCGACGAGCTGACTATGAGCCCAACGAGGAGGACAACAACGATGTAATAGTCCTCCCCGCTGACCGATTCATACGCGCAACCCAGATGTCAATGCACGACATGGACATCTGGACGCAAATAGCGCAAAACATGGACGAGAAAGCCGTCCTCACGTGGGTCGAACCCCACAACCTGAAAAAGCACCAAGGTCTCTGGTGGAAGGGCGACGCTCTCGTTGTCGTGGGCGACAACGATCTTAAACGGGGGGTAATTACCTTTTTCCACGACACGCCAAGCATGGGCCACCCAGGAATTGCAAACACGCTAGAGTTGGTGCGACGTGACTACTGGTGGCCGAATATGCGGAAGGACGTGGAAGACTACGTCAAGGGCTGTGCGACGTGCCAAGCCAACAAAATCAACCCCCACCGACAAAAGCCACACCTCTTCCCTATCACCACAGACCCCGATGCCAAACCATTTGAAGTCATAACGATGGACTTTATCACAAAGCTACCCCCATCGAACGGATACGACTCTATCCTCACCATTACTGACCACGATTGTTCGAAAGCCGCCATCTTCATCCTGTGTAATGAGACGATTACCGCGGAAGGCGTGGCACGGCTCTACCTTCACCACGTCTATCCGCACTACGGCATCCCCCGAAAGATGATCACGGATCGAGACCCGCGCTTCACGTCCGCCTTCATGAAGGACTTGTGTAAGACGCTGGGGATCCGCCAGAACATCTCCTCCGTGTATCACCCACAGACGGATGGGCAGTCAGAGCGCACTAACCAGTGGCTGGAACAGTATCTCCGCCACTGGAGCAATGTGCAACAGGATAACTGGGCGGAGGCACTCCCAGTAGTGCAATTCGCACACAACTCATGGCCAAACGCCACAACCAAACATTCCCCATTCTCATTGATCATGGGATGGGAACCACGTACCATGTGGACATCAAAACCCACGTCAACTCCGTCCGTTGATCAATGATTGGAAGAGATGGGTGACAGACGCCAGCACGCGCAGGACTGTATCAAGCACGCGCAAGAGCTTATGGCGAAAAGGGGGAAGACGCGCTTTATACCTTACCTGGAAGGCGCTCAAGTGTGGTTGGAGGGGACGAACCTCCGGACCTTCTACCCCACCGCAAAGCTCGCTCCGAAACGCCACGGACCGTTCCAAATCAAGAAAGTCTTATCGGCGGTCTCGTACGAACTGGACCTTCCAAAGACGTGGAAGATACACCCCGTGTTCCATGCAAACCTCCTCACGCCATATAAGGAGACGGAACTCCATGGAGCTAACTTCACGCGACCTCCACCTGACCTTATCGAAGGAGAAGAAGAGTTCGAAGTGGAGCGCGTGTTACAATCTCGCCTTCATGGCCGAGGGCGCAAACTCCAATTCCTAATCCAGTGGAAGGGATTTCCCATGAGTGACAGCTCGTGGGAACCACTCGATAACGTCCGCCACGCACCTGACTTAATCGCCGAGTTCTACCGGCAAAATCCTACCGCCGAAGGGGCTGGATGAAAGATATAAAAGATGCACCCCCTTCGCCCACTCTCGTTACCCATGATCATCCCCGGAAACCTCATGTCTGATACACCCATCGTCACCTCTGTGCCCGTTCGCCCCCCTTCCCAGATCATTCTTGAAAACTTGACCATACCGTCTCAAGAGGCCGGTATCCCGGTTATGGGACCCAACGCCTTTACTCCTTACTCGCGAATCACTACCCCTCCCCCGCTGCCCGAGTTTACACTTGACCCCGAAACCTCACTACCCACTATTGCCGAGCCACCCGAGTCGTCGGAATCCTCTGAGTCGACGTCTCCGCCGCCTCTTATCTCGCAGCCGACGCTCAGCACTCTGCACCAGTCGTCGCTCCCGCTTCCCCCATTCGCACCAGGGATTGACCATGTATTCACCCCCATCCCCACCGTCGAGCTCGCTGTCCCCGACCCACGCTACGCTCTCCTTGACAATGAAGACCCAGACACGTCAGGGGAACCGGGCATACCCTACTTCCCTAACGACCCCACCTCCCCGCGCTTCTACCCGCTCATGATAGGAGAGCTGGGAAAGAAGGAAGTGGCGCGGTACATTTACTACCGCAAGGACTACCAGGAGGTGGTAGGCACGATGGGGAAAGGGGAGCCATGCTACGTCACGTCTATCTACCTGCGCACCACCACAGCTAACCAACTACCACAACACGTAACGGATCAGCAGATAGACCTCTTCCACCCCCACGACCCTCGCCGCCTCGTCATTGACGAGGTTATATCCTCCTTACATTACCCCGCACTCCATGCCGACGTCGCCCGCCTGCGTACCTGCCTGGAAGCCCGAGACGCACTTAAGGTGCGGCGGGACGACCTCCGCAGACTGGAGATGGAGGCCGTCAAGGACCAGTTCCACCTGGACATGAATATGTCCAGCGTAAGAAAGCGGTTGCAGTACACCCGCATTATTCCCCTTATCAGCGACCGATACGTTGAGCTCATGACCAAACCCACACGACCCCGCCACTCATCGATGCCACTGCCCCTGCACGCGGATGGACCTGGCGAGATGCCATTGCCCCCGCGGGAGGGAGGACCCTGCGAGATGCCGCGCCTTCAAGGGGAAGGCAGCACGCGTCGTCGCAGGTGTTACGAGTGCAGGTCCAAGGACCACCTTGTAAGAGACTGCCCCAAGCGAGGACGGCGGGACGCGTGCCAGTGGTGCGGCAGTCTCGCCCATCGTGTGGACGTTTGCCTCATAAGGCGAATGTCCCCGATGTCCGCCCGATACGAGAACCCCACGCCGCGTACCCGTTGGTGTGGGAAATGTCTCGATTGGAAGGCGACTCATGACGAGATCGACTGCCCCCAGTACGAGGGATGCCGTAAGTGTGGTCGCAGGGGGTGCCATATGTTCTTACACTCCCACACCTGTCCCCGTTCCCCCTCTCCTGATCCCGCTACCGTTATCCCCGAAGAGGACTGTTACTATACTAGTGACTAGTCGAAGTCGTGGCGACTTCGAGTCTGAAGGGGGGGTAATGTTACAATTTTTCCCTTCGCTTCGGCCTCTTCCTTTTCGTCTTGTGACTCGCATTCGGTGTCGACTTTCCATTGTACTTTTACGATACGATCCGCTTCAATCCGCGCCTCGGCCCTTATCTCACGCCTAGCGCATGACTGTTACGACGCCCCGTGGCGCGACTTCCAGAACCCACTGACGACTTCTGATCCACACGTCGTCCTGCGGGATTCCCTTGTTCTCTTTTCGTACTCTCCCTTTGTTAGCTCTCTAAGACCCGGATCCTAGGATCGCGCCATATGTTTGTCTCTGACAAACATCGTGTACTAGTATATAAGTCTCCCGCTACCTAGCTTGTACGGTAGACTTGACTTCTTGTGTAATACCACACCGCTGTCTGTTCTCACGACCCGACCCCTTTGAGTCGCACTTTCGCTTGACTCCTCTACTTCGCTCGCCGTTGTGCTTGAGCCTGTCCTCGCTATTACCCTTGTGTCTACGGAGGCCAAGTGGTACTTGTTCACCATCGAACTAAGTCATAACTGACTTACTCCCGTCCCGTTACTGTCTGTGACTTAACCGAAGTACACGTCGTACTTAACGCCCCTGTGGTGGCGTTACAGACAGTGAACCCAGATTGGCAGATCAACTTCCACTCCAGCTCTGAAATCACCTTCCCATTTTCATATTGGACTGTGTGGTGCATAGGGGGTCAGGACAAGTTGCTGGCAGAGCCGCCAACATGAGGATCAGTCTTGCAATCTTGGGTGGTCCAGATGACAGATGCCAGGTAGCAATCTGGGTGGGTGAGTGGTTGAAGAGGAGGGAGGGGGAGTTGCAAGCTGGCTAGGGCTGAACACAAGTCCAGGTTACTCATGGGTGGCTATGGGTTTACTTGTGGGAATACTCACATGGTGTAGCATCTACCATGGATGCTGGCCTGACTTAGGCTTTGTTTGGTGCGGCAATCCTAAGAGGATGGTAGTAGTTGCGATTTGAGTGACTCTGGGTGTAATGTGCAGGATGGGGAAGGAGCTCTCCTTCAATGCCTCGATACCTGTGTAGATCTTCCCCTTGAGCTACTCCTGGTGGGGGTGTGTTGAATAGTTGAAGGTTGTCCCAACTAGGATGGTCGATGATGTAAAGGGTGCAGTAGGGCCTGGCCACACATTTGTTGAGATACAAGTAGACTTGGTGACAGATGGCGTCGATGGGGTAATCCACTGCCTGTAAGGGACTTGGGATAAGTCACGGGGGATCCCTGGTCTGGGGATATGCTGGACAACTCACTTCAAAGGGGGAGGGCCCTATGGAAACAGGTAGAAGACAAGAGTGGTATTGGAAGAAGACCAAGATGCGGTACTTGGTCTTCGCAGTACTCTACTTATACCGATACGTGTGGGCTTTCAAGTGCCGCTCCAAGAAGTACTAGCCAATAGCGTAAGTAGCTTGAACCCTAATACAGCTATCCTAGTAATGAGTCACAACAAGTCATGATCTGATCCGTTTATCATACACAATCACATACGCCGGAGCTTACCTGGCTGACTGATCCTATAAGTCCATGACCATATACTGCTGACACAGTGTCATACCCTTGATGTCAGTGTCCACTTCCGAGCCAAACGTAACACAAGGGTTGCACTCATGAGTTACAAGTACTCATGGTCAAAGGTTTTCCAAGGGTGCAGGTATTGATTTCAACATAAACTATGAGTATTTGCACAAGTACTTGTGACAGGTCCTACAAGTACTTGTGGAAGTCTGAAGGTTACTGATATATTGGTTGATTATATTATGATTTCTGTTACTTTTCTGCTTCATCCTCACAAGTACTTGCAGGTACTTACAAGTACTTATGGGTCTGTGAGTACTCATGAGTATACTCATGGGTATTTGGTACTCATGAGTCAATACTCATAAGGATCCAGGTATCACTTCACTGATGCAAAATACTCATGAGCAAGGGTGCAGGTCACTCAAGGGTGCACTTGTGTTCAGCCCTAGAGCTGGCAGTGCCAGAGGATATCTGTGAAGCTGACTCGCTTGGGTGCAGGGACAAAGTAGTCACTGAGCTAATGGTTGTAGCTAATATAAAAAGGGAAATAGTAAGGAAAAAAGAAAAAGAAAAAAGAAAAAAGTGGGTACTCACAGTTCACTGTCGTTGAGGGATTTTGTCGCAAATTGAGTAGCTCTTGAAGGTGGCTGACCATGTCGACATACTTCATGAATTCAGGGTTGTGTGTGAGCTTGTTGTGAGTCAGCTGAGTGATGGTTTGGATGGGGAGGCCCAAAGGCTGAGAGAGTAGAGATGAAGGCATTCCAAGGGACCATGTACTTGTGGTTGCAGAAAAAGCCACACTCAGGGCGCAAGACCGAAACACTTCATTGTCCTCATCATTTATGTTGTCAAAGTTTAACAATGGCTCATTGTCGCAATCATCAAAAAGAGTCAACATGACTGAGAAAAGAGGGAGAGGGAAGATGGAAGAAGAATGGAGGACAGAGGATGGGAGGATGGGAGAACAGAGAGTGAGGGTAGAGAGAACAAACAGAACAGGACAAAAAAAACACAAAGTCAACATTTGCTTTGTGCTGACAAAAACTGGCAACACTGGCCTGGGGGTTACCAACTCTTGTCCTCGCAACTTGTTATCTGCAGGCCATCAGCATAGTGCTACCTAGTACATATACATCTTCTTACAACAACCATGGCCCCAATACTACTAAAATATATTTGCCCATGCTATAAGTGCACCTCAAATAAGGAGCTTTCTAAGAGGACTATTAGGTTCCACTCCAGGGAGAACCTGAAGCACCTAAATAATCTGATAGCTTCTGGTGCACCTCAGAACACTGTGGACTTTGTCCAGAGCTGTCATCAGAAGCTTTCAGAGCTCCTTACCAGCCTAGCTGAGGAGTCCCAGTCATCTAAGCAACCTGGATTTCCTTATCCAGATGGTGAGCACTTAATTTTTATGCTCCCAATTACTACTGATCTGCTTAGATCTAGCTAATGCCCCTATTGGTTCACCTTCATTTCCAGAGGGGGGGGATGGTCAATGATGATTCTATGATTGTTGATGATCATTGTGAGTAATATATTGTGAACCTATTATATTTTTATTCTAATGCCACCATAGACACCCCACAGGAGGGAGGGCACAGAGTCAGACAATACATCAGACTATGATGTCATACACAGAGGCCAACATGGATATCGACCCTTAAGAAGGGGGGTGATGTCACGGATGTGTATTATTTTCCCTATTTTCATGTTGGATTCTCAAAAGAAGATCCCATTGCCATTGCTATTCAGTCCTTTGAGAAAAATAACTTCAAATATTTTGCTTGTTCTGGATCTGCTGCTGAGGCACAGCTTGGGGCAATTGAGACCATTGCTCACCAGCTCCTTTCTGGGCTCTATAAAGTATCTATCATCCACAGTCCAACTCAGAGATTAGTGACAAATTCTGACTCTTCTTTTTTCAGATTATGTGTAAAAATATGGCACAGATTGAACATGAAGGCAAGGACAACAATGAAGATGAAGATTCAGACTTTAATATGAACAATGTCATCTAGTGAGGTGACAACACAACACAAAAGTCATTTTGAGGAAGCCCCAAAGCCTGCATCCATGTGACACACACCACATATATTACACATATGGAGGTAAGTTCATCAAATTGTATGTGTATTTGTACTCATATTTATCAGGAAGAATATAGGCTAAATATATAGAAATTCTTGTCTTTTGTTCTTTTAATTAATAACATATAAGTATTATAAAAATAAATTGGTCTTAAATAATTGATGACTTCCTCATGAAAATTGAAAATCACAACCTGGGCTGCTATGTTATTACAAAGGTTATATCAATTAGGGCTTTATCTGTGGTTAATGATTTATTCCCTAAAATAGAGGATAATTTTAATCTTATATTTAATAATTCATTTAAATATTTGACCCTTAAATAATTCACTTAATACTTTTTAAATAATTAATTAAAATAATAAATAATCTATTAATGTTATTTATTATATATATTAAATAAAAGGGGGTAAATTTATTAAAATAACAACAAAAGTATTTAAATTAACAAAATAAAATCCAATAATTTATTTGGTAGTTTCTAACTGATTTGATTGTTAACAGATTAAATTAATGTATAAATTAAACCAATATAAAGTATCTATGTGAGTCAAGAATATTAAATAACAGTTTTATTTAAGATTTATTATGTTCATCCAAGAATAGAAGGCACAGAGGTAGGTGAGGCACTAATCAATAGCTAGGAGATGTCAAATCTAATAAACAATGATTGTAGCAATGATTGTAGGAAGCTATGATAGTATTATGAAGAATGTTAAATTAAAGTCCTTTAATAATACTCAACCACAAGCTTATCATAAGATGATCAGAATCTTGTTGTTTGACAATAAGTGCTACAATTATATCATTCACATGTGGGTATTTGAGGCATTATCTATCCTACAGGGCATATATTACAGTTGTTTGTCCTCAATATTTAAAATCAGAAAGAAAGGCCATGATTACAGGTATGTTTTTTCATCTGATTAACTTAAACACTACTAATAGCTATTTGGTCTCAGTCAGGTATAGTTGACAATAAAGACTACTTTTTGTCATTAGACAACCTACCCCTTTTAGATACTCTTAGTCAAAGCCTTGGCTGGGGTTCATAATGGCTTTAAAGAGTGCCATGAATGAAGCAAGAGATTTATGCATTTTAGAGGGTGACATCAATCATTGTTGTAGGTATTGATATATCAATTTTGGAGTCTCATATGAGGGTGACCAATCAGTGAGTAAATATCTATATATTTTATCTTTGAGGTACTAAATAAGTGTTTATAGCTAGCTCCCTATGAATTTGGCTCACTACAACAAATCAGACCTTGTTAATAACTTAATGAAAAATTAAGCTCTCATCAGAATTGCATCTTATATCAATAGTGAGTGCTTAGATTTATATCTAAGCATTTAATAGCTGCTTTTGCCACTTTAAAGCTCTATAGATGCTATAAGAGACTTGCTAAATCCCTCCTCTTATATAAGCTTAAAGATAATCTCCAGAGGCCCTACCTATCTATACTGTGTTTTTATGACAACTACCAGTGATTACTGTGAGACACAAGGATTAAAAAACCTTTTAAATGATTTATGCACTGTATCTATGAGGGACTATAACCACAAGTGTAGTGGTCACCTTGTTCTTCATGAACTGGAACTCTTTATAAAGTTCCCTCCTGACTATGTCATCACCGCTAGCATCACACACTTTAACATAGGAGTCTTTGATAATGAGTGAAGATCTTTTATCACTTATTACACTGCAGAAGGTCTTGGCATGCAATGGAGGTAGAACTGAGGAGACACTCAAAAAAGAGGATCCATAGCTTTTGATTGAATGAAAGCTAGGTAGAAGAAAGCCATAGATTTATTCTTTAAGCATGAAGAACTTAAAGATGATGTTATAAATTCTTTTTATCATAGTTTTAACAGTTTTAGTTATTGATATATATATTACTTAGTACTAGTACACTAGTAAAACCCTGAACCTTATACCTTGACCTTTTTAGCAAAAGTATCTATAGCATCTAAGCAAAAACATTATAGTAAGTTTTGCTTCACAATGCCTTCTGCAGCTACAGACAGTATGCTTGATGGGATCAAACCAAGAATGCTGTGGGACCTTTTCAAGTGAAGGTAAGACCTGGTCAGATGGGTCTAACAGCATGAGTTAGATGTGGTCTGAGCATTAGTGGCACATATGCACTGCAAACCCCAGTTCAGAGAATGGGTTGTAGAGATTGCAAAGATAGAAAATGACAATGTTAAAAAGGCTGCATGAGCTAAGTAGCTGCTTGTGAGTTGAAAGATTGGCAGCAATATGGAGGTTGTGCTGGATTGGTTTGAGTATCACTCATCATCTTCAAGTTCTTCATGCTTAGAGAATAAATCTATGAAAGTTTGCCAGGAGGTCTTTCATTGATTTGAGGGCCAGATAATACACATGCATATGTTTGCTTGATAGGACTAAAAACAATGAGGATTATAAGATAAATGCAAAAGATAAGATCTCCCCCCTTAAAAGCAAGCTTTGATTTGTTTTTGTTCATTGCTCTTATCTTTTGTTTTTGTTACTATCTTACTTGTTAACTAAACTGACTTTCTCTAGGATGTAATAGAAGTAACCCTTGGGTTTTTTTGGCCATACCCATACTTATATCTATGAACACTAGGATGGGTAGAGGTATAAAACATATGAGGATCTAAGAAAGTGCCCTCATATTGCTAAATTAGTAGTAAGTATAACTAAGCTTGCTCAAATGCATAAATGTTTTTGACAAAGTAAATCACATTATTAGTGCCTATAAACATTACTATCTCAAGCTTTTAACCAAGCTGCACAACTTACTCTTCATACTGAAATATTAAAGACATGCAGCATCTGGCATCAAATATATAGCTTTCAATGAACCAAAGCTTTTTAATCTCAAGTAGAGGGAGGATATGATAGGGCTTTCTTATCAAGACACTGAAATTACACTTGATATTCTTATATTTGATCTCTCAATGATAAGGTTAATTTTACTGGAGGAAACTTATTGCCCTGTGAGATCTTTAAAGACTTAAATAATGCAATGTTCAAATCTACTGCTGACTACTTATTCTTTGCCTTCACTGACATCAGTTCTTTACTCACCATCATCTAAAAATTGTTTAGCATATGTTCAAGGTTCCAGAGTTTGACTTTGTTGCCTTATAAGATGCCTCCAACCATCTCTTTCTATATCAAGAAAAGATGCAACACATTCTTCAGACATGTGTAAAGATTAACAAACTACTGATGATCCTCATTCACACTATGCACCTATATTCCTTTGAATGTAAAGGAGCTATTTGAGGGTGGTCTAAGCTAATTATAAGCAATCCAACTTAGAGAGCTCAGAGAGTCATCTGTCAACTACAGAATGTAGGATGAAGGCACCTAGCTTAACTATGCTATTCAGCAGTGCTCTATCTGCTGCATTACCCAGTTGTATCACACTTGCTGATGAGGCCAGCACAGAGAGATAGAACCAAGCTAAATATAATAGAAAGAGTAAATTAAAATGTTGAGGCCTGGCAAGGCTGAATGGCTAAATGGCACAGGACTCAAGTAGTGCCTCACCTACTTTATTATTTAGTGCTTTACTTGCTGATGAGAGTAGTGTTAAAAAATGGAGTTAAGTCAAATATAACAAAAAGAAAAACATTGAGAGATAACACACTTGAAGGCAAAGGACTCAAAAAAAAGGTTATAAAGAAGCAGCAAGCACAGGTGCCTAAAAGAGCTCAGATAATAAATTTCAATGCCAGCCTGAATGCAGCAGTCATAAAGCCAGCATAGGTTGAAAGGGGAAAGCTAAGTAAGCAGCTTAGACAAAGGTTATACACAAAGGAGGAGCTAGCTAATGAGTGAGGCTGAGTAATGACCTACACAACATGAAGGTTATTTCATGAAATGGCAGGTGAGAATCTAATATTTCAGAAGGATTGAGTTATTGCTGTCCTTATCAGCCAGCCATGTGATGAAGGCTGGAAAATGGTTCATAATGAGGCTATAGGTATGCTTGGGGCCCTTATTGCACAAATGTCTGACAAGGGTAAGGAGGGTACATACTGGTGTGGTACCTTTTCAATCATTACTCATAGAATTTCTTTTGAAAGGGGTCAGCCAGTAGGCATTATTTTAGAACCTCACAGCTATTTTTATATCAACATTTGCAGGGGCCTCAATTTTATAATAATATTACCATGGTGAAAACCTTATGTCTGCAACACTACAACATTTGATTGAGAGACTAAGAGGACATGTTTCAAGGTAAGGCATTGAAGCAAGGAGACCCAGACAACTAGGTGATGACTCTGAGGTAATGAAGGTGAAAAAGTAGGGTCATTTAGCACTTTTAAATAGCAAACAAAAGGGAAAGGCTGCAAAGGAGCAAAGCAAGGGACAAAAAGTGGTGTTAAGGCATTGACTAAAGAGCAAAAAGTAGGTGACTTCTGATGGACCTTCCAATGTTAGAGATAGGAGAGACCACAGGCACTTTAGGCCTCTGGTGGGTGAGTAAAAGGTTTTAAAAAATGATACTTAACTCAAAAAGGATGCCAAATGAGGAGACAAAATTATCTTATAGCTATAACTGGTGCATTATCAATGACTCCTATGATTGCATTCAGCACTCCCATCAAAAGGAGCATTCTGAGGAAAATTTAACAATTAAAAAGTTGATGAACAATGGGTGAATAATTCAGTCACAAGCTTTACAAAGAACCTAGAAAACTGCACAGATGTGACTATCATTGAAGTAGTGGTCAAGAAAACTTGGGTGAAGAACTTTGACTCAATCATGTCCACTGTAAACAGGCACCAACTCTAAGAGGTACCTGAAATTGAATTTACTACTGATAAAGGAAAAGAAGCCATTGCAAGGGATAACCTCTGGATGTTGAACAGAAACCACCAACATAAGGCACTCACAAAAGTATAGGAAGACGAAGTGTGAGGATCTGAAGAATATGAAGAACTAAGTTGAGAAGGTAGAAACTGAGACACTGGCAGATGAAGCTAGAAAGGAACTTGATACTGCAAAGAAGGTGGTAAAGAGATTGAAGGAGATGGTTGCAGCTTCAAGCATCTGGGCAATCTGATTGTTGATAGAGGTGTGTAATAAAGGAATAACAGCCACCTTCCTTTAGGTTAATAGTACACAAAGGGTGATTGAGCACTAAGACCAAAGTTCTTGTCATTAGTGTGAGGGAATGATGTAAAAATATTAAAAGATCAACAAGGGAAGATATCAATCTTGTTATCATATGCTTATCTAAGCTTGAACTTATTAGAGGCACTCAAAGTTGCCCCTACTTGTCTCATTATCTAACCATTATATTATAATATCATGTTGAGAACCATTAAGGAAAATGATATCAAATGGAAAATATAATTTGAATTTTAAGGATGGGTAGAGGCTCCTACTTTACATATTTCTGTTTTATTAAGTGAGGCCGCTAAAGAAATGGAGTTTTATTTTATTTTATGTAACACAACAAATATGATTACATTTTATGAACTCTGAATTGAAACTAATAATCTGATCTAGTGAAGATCAAAAAAAAATTTACCCTGTCAAAACATTGCCAGGGGCTTTGAGGCACAAAAATAATCATTATGGTTTCATTGGCTTTTTTTTTAGGGGGGTTTTCAAAGTTGAACATCATTGATCCATCTTTATTTCATTAATTTTCCACATCAACACCAAAATAAGTTAACTTTAAAAGACCCTATTGTCTAGTTGTTTATCCTGATCTGCCTTCTGCCTCAGCTGCTTTACAGTAGTCTTTATATACAGGAAGTTCTTTTTCCTATATGAATAAAGGACCTCTAGTAACCTGTAAGTTGCTAGACAATGGGTTAAGTACCTACTATTTGGCAAAGTTGCAAATTTATTGGAATTTTTAATTCTTGATGAGTTCTTCCATCATGGCAATATCACTTTAGCCACCTTTTTTTAACTTTTGATTAAGTTCTATGTGTTTAAGTGTGTTTTGATTTACTCTGTTTGCTATATTCAGTTTCAATTCCATTTCTTAGCACTGCCCTCATCAGCAAGTGAGGCACTGCTGAATAATGCAATAGGTGAGACACTGCTCAAGTCTTGTGCATTTGAGCACTTCACTCTTGTCAGGCTTTAGTGTTTTGATTTATTTCTATTATATTCAGCTCAATTTCATCTCTCAGTGCTCTCATCAGCATACTGCTAAACACTGCAGCAGATGAGGCATTGCTAGATAACACTGCTGAGCTAGATGCCTCTATTCTGTATTCTACAGTTGATGGACAACTCTCAGACATTTATAATCAGTCAGATCATCCTTAAGCTCCTCTATGTTCAAGAGAACATGAGTGAATGATAGGTTCATAGGCACTGCAATGATGGTTGGCTTTATATTTAATGAATTGTTATATAATTATGGGTTAATGAGACAATTCTAAATTAAGTAATTAATTTAGATATCTAATAATAATCTATCTCTATTATTCACTTTAGATTCAGGCCAGTTGAAAGAACAGCCTGCATAGCAGCCATAAACCTCTGCTGGGCTAATAAAAGATAAACTCACATTTTTGAAGAGGAATGAAAACTGAGCTGCCATTTCCATTTGATATTAAAAAGGAGCCATTATAGAAGGTTGACACAAGTGGTAGTTTGTAGGTTGAATACTTGTACAACACTAGGTTAATCACCTTGAGGCATTCAATAGGTGTAATAGCTTCCTTAGCATTAAGGTAAGTCTATTTTGACTCTATGAACCTGGAGAAAAACAATAAATAATGCTGAACTAAACTTTTATCAGAACTTACTCATCTATCTTCACCACTGGCAGTGTGAAATTTCCTTCATCTAAGTTGGAAAAATGAATGTTCATGGCAGTATATATCTTTTGCAGAGCAATGTCTTTATCCTGGTGTCAAAAGAACATACCCAATGGAACCATCAGCAAGTTCTGTTCTATCTTCCTCTACATCTGTATAATCTTCTTCATCACTTTTGTCAGGAGCTTTTAAAACTTCTGGGGCTTTACCTTTAGGGCTATTATCTGTCCTTGCTGTATAGGGTGAATGTGCATCAAACAGCTATTATATTGATTAATTTGTCAAGGGAAAGATACTATGAGCACTGCAAACAAGCCCAGTTTGTAAATGTGCCACAGAATGACTGTGGATGTAGCCTCTGATTTTCACAGCCCTCATTCATTTCTCAGATGAAAGGAAGCTCAATGCAAGCAGTATCTGCTCTCCTACATCCTCAACTTTTGCTGTTGTGTGAGTATCACCATTTAAAAGTGTAATAAACAATTGACACTTTATGTCTAGCACATATCATCTACATCAGGAAAAACCTCCTGCACTAGCGAGGGATAATTTGACTAAATTAGCGAAGCCTACTGAAATTAGCTACATTATCTTTATTATTTTGCCACAACTAAAATAGTGCTAATTATCGATATTTTTGCCATAATATCAGGTATTCTTCAGAGAGGTTACTGATAACCGTGATCTCAAATTCCCTCAGATTATCAGGTCTTACTGACCATTATTGTTTTAATAACCATTATCAGATTTTATTATAGCAATCAAATGAATGACTAGGCATGACAGACACAAAAATGAGGCACAAAAACGAGCACAAAAAACAAGTACGGAAATCAAATGAGTGAGAGAAATGTTTTTTTTTTGTTTTTGAGATTTTCTGACGATCACTGCCAATTGTTAGATTCGCATCAAAACTGACTGTAAACTTACAGTGGGTATTATTGTTGAAATGGTCTTCCAACATGCCTTCATTCGAGTTCATCGAGATCAAGATTAGCAATCGGAATAGTTGTCGCAGCTGTACCTCCTGTGGTGCTACCGTAGCACCAGTCAGAACTACAAGAGGGTAAATGACAGTGGTGGACTCACCTTGCTTGGGCATATATATCATTCATCATGATATGATAAGCATGTTCTCGGTTGTTCAGAATATGCTTGAGGGTATTCATGTTGGCGAGGTATACATCCAAGTAAGCATTGGCTGAGAACTCGGCGATCTGCTGTGCACCACCACGCCACTCATAGAGAGTGGCATACAGCTAATACACAAAGTTAGCATCATAAAAATTAAGTATTATTCGACTCACTGCAGTGGCGACCAGAGCAACCATGGGCATTGGAACTTCCTGACGTACCACACCATCTTCACCTTGGTACGTTGGGAAAAGATGATGGAAATGAGACACAAAAGAAGTTGAACCACCTGTGAAATATAAGTCACAGATAACAGCAATGATTCATGGGTTCCGATATGGTTGTGAGGTCCTCACAAGTCCAGCAATTCCCATGTTCTAGGAAAAGGTATCAGAATAGCCCATCAAAAGAGACTGAACATACACCAGGTGGCAGGTGCCCCTGGAAAAATATAATTGTAGCTGAAAAGTTGCTTCCGAATCAACTGTGTTATTTCGGCTGCTGAACCAATAGCAATGATTGGTGGCACGCTAACTGTGTTGCACCGCTCCTTGACCTCCCCATGGAAAAGGGGAAATTGTACATGCATCTGTCGAATAACTTGAGTAATGTTGTCTCCAGTATCATAAAACTTACCAAAGAAATAAGCTTGGTCAAGTATTCGTTATTGACTTGAAGTTGGCATTGAACAATGCCTCCTCCATGTCCATGTGTCTCGGTAGCGGTGATGAGAGCATCTCAACTCAAAGCAAAAGCAATAGTCACATCTGGGAAGGCGTTACGAAATAACATGGAAGCTCGAAGGTTCTCGATTGCGTCCTGAGCAATTGCTCGGATGAGCGGGCGCTGACTGGTTAGCATAATCTTGGTTGTGCCCTCCACAAATACTAGATCAGTATCAACACGTGAGACAGTGGGTGCTGGCGATGAAGGCGTCACAGTTGGGGACCAGTTTGGCGGCGGAGTACCAGCTGTTGGTAATGATCAGCCAAAGAACAGACACCAGACAAAAAAAAAAAAACCTTCATCCGAGAGTTCAGTCAGGTGCGCCTGGGGTCCAGGGGTCAGTGGCACTGATGTGGACGCAGGGGTAGCACCTGTGGGTGCGCTGCCAACACTGCCAGAAGAGCCAAGACTGTCAGTACTCTGTCTGGACTTCAGCTTCACTGAATGGGGCATGTCTATACTGCCTGGTTCCTTCCAGGTGGGCCGCTGCAAAAGTGGAGGTCGGACTAAAGGATGTCAAAAAAAAAAAAACTTACTTCAGTAGCCATAACCTCAGCAAATTTTGCAGGGTTTTTGAGAGAAAGTTCAACAATCTGCTTGTTGTCGTTGTCGTCATCCTCAGATACACTATCGTTGTCATCCACATCGAAGTCGTGGAAACTGTTGGTGTTGGAATAGGAAGGAACGCGGGTGGGGGGACATGACCAGAGGATGGAGCTGAAATTTTTTGCTTGTTTGACAAACAAACAGATTAGTAATATTTTCACTCACCACCTTGCCTCTGAACTTGTTTCCCCTTTATCGCGCCACCATCAAACCCTTGTTGATCCACTATCTTGCTTTCCTGGGTCAAGTTGAGTGGCATCGGACGACCATGGGAAGGACCTTCATCAACTTCAAGGTCAGTCTCATTGTCAATTTTCTCTGTGACGCACATACCAATAGCTCGAGTTCTCTTAGCTGTGCCTGACTGTGTCTCCAAGGGTGTGGATGTAATGACATCGCTGAAGGTACATTTCCCACGTGCTTGTGATAATGAGATACATGGTTTACTCCACGAAGTTGTAGACTTACTGGGTGGAGGGACCTGAATCGTTGTGTTACTATTCGAGCCCGTAGTGTTGCTTTGGCCTGTCAGAGTCACAGTTTGAAATGGAGTCTGGTTTTTGTTTCGTCCTCCCTGCGTAAGTTCTGTCAGCACCATCTGAGCACGGTGGGTTCGTGGGGCCATCTATGAAGATCAAAGCAAAGGTGACAATATTGAGAGAAAGTGATGCACTACGATCACTGAGTAAAGACAGGAATTAGAATGAGGAATGGGGACGAAGGTACGTCCTCTTTATATCGATAATCTGCTGCGCTAACTGAAATGTGTTAACAGTCTGGTAATTGTATTCTACTTGGCGCTCACTCCTTTCCCTCTACTGCCACCTAGACCGACCTGCCATCATGAGCTGAGTGCAAATACATTGTCGTGGCTGCAATTGGGCATTCACCCCTCAGGGCCTTTCCCAACACATCAACAGGACTCAGCTTCTGAGCTGCTGTGCTCTGCATGCAGCTATACAATTGCCTGCCACACATCAAACTCAAGGGTCTAACTTAGCATCAAACATGGGTCCTGCATCATGGGACCATGATGAATTTGCTAACGAGGACACCGCTGCCGAGTTTGAGGATACTGCCACTGAGTATGAAGACGCTGCTGCAGTCGCCACTGCAGACACCTCTGATCCAGCTGACACCGCGGATGCTGATCTTCTCGAAATATTAGTTCAGGACTATGGTACTAATCCTGACCAGGGACTTTCTGCATCACCGGACCAGCCAGATCAGCCCCACTCACCCAGTGCACCACCATTAGGCCCAGCATGGCCTCTACATTCCAAGCCTAGCGATGCGAATGGCCCCCAGTTGGTCATCGACCGCTTCCCACATGGCAGTCCAGGCGCAACAATACCCGGCACACTTCAAGGCTCTCATGTGTATCAGTCCAGTCAAGAGACATTCGGGTCCTCAGTTTGGGTACCATTTCATTCCCAATGTGACTGGGAGATTGTGCGTTGGGCTAAAATGCGCAGGCCAACATCATCAGCTGTCACTGATATCCTCGCAATCCCCAAGGTATATACATGTTTATTGTTTCGGAGCATAACTAATGCATATTGAAAGGTTGTTGACAAGCTCAGCTTGTCATATCACATGCCAAATGAGTTGAACAAGATCATCGACAAGGAGCTACCAGGGCGCCCTCAATTCAAGTGCGAAGACATGACCATCGCGGGTAATACCCTTCAGTTCTACTTCCGTGATGTCCTGGAATGTATTCAGATGCTTTATGGTAACCCTGAGTTTGCACGTGACTTAGTCTTTGTGCCAGAGTGCCACTACACCGATCACGAGTGGAAATGCTGTGTGTATAGTGAGATGCACACTGGTGACTGGTGGTGGGCAGTACAGGTATGCCCTCAATTTCTTAAGCTGTTTCATGTACTTACGACTTGTGATAGACATCCCTCGAAGCCGGCCAGGTGCTACGGTCATCCTGGTCATCCTCTCCTCTGACAAGACCCAGCTCACCCTCTTTCGTGGTAAGGCCGCCTACCCTGTTTATCTCACGATTGGAAATGTTTCAAAGGATATCCGTCGAAAACTGTCACGCTGTGCTCAAATGCTGATCAGTTACATTCCAACTGCCTGCCTTGAAGGAATTGGCAACAAGACAGCTCGGCGCCACACGCTCGCAAATCTATTCCACTTTTGCATGCGAAACCTCCTAGCCCCAATTACGTCCCACGGTGAAATGGGTATCGCAATGATGAGTGGTGATGGGGTTTGGCGCTGGTGCCATCCCATTTTTGCCGCATTCATTGGTGACTACCCTGAGCAGGTGTTGGTGACTTGCACGTTCAACAGCCGGTGCCCAAAGTGTGTTGTGCACTGTAATGACCTCAGCGACTATTCCAGATCCCCTCTCCGTGATTACGACAAGGCTTTGGAAGCTTTTCTTTTGGCAGATGGGGATGTACGCATGTTCCATTCTGTTTGTCGTGAGGCCGGCCTCAAGCCAGTCTTCCATCCATTCTGGGAGGCACTTCCCCTCACTAATGTCTTCGTCTCGATCACACCTGACATTTTACACCAAATGCTTCAGGGTGTTATGAAGCATTTGGTTGCATGGCTGAAACGCGCCTTCGGACCAGCACAAATTGATATGTGATGTAGGTCTTTGCCGCCCAATCACCACATCAAGACCTTTGTCAAGGGCATTTCGACCCTTTCTCGGGTTTTGGGTCTCAAACACAAACAGATGTGCCAGATCCTCCTCAGTCTCATCATCGAGCTTCCCCTTCCTTCTGGAGGATCCCCTGCGCAGGTTATTAGGACCGTGTGTGCACTACTTGATTTCTTGTATCTCGTGCAACTTCCGTCACACACCACTGAGACTTTACTTAACCTTGAGGAGTCCCTGGCCCAATTTCATGACAATAAGGATGTATTTGTTGACCTCGGCATCCACAATCACTTCATTATCCCCAAAGTCCACAGCCTCTTACATTACAAATCATCAATTACCCTTTTCGGCAGCACAGACAATTACAACACAGAGCAAACAGAGTGACTCCATATCGACTTCACAAAGGATGCTTACTGTGCGACCAATCGTAAGGATGAGTACCCTCAGATGACCGCATGATTGGAGTGGCATGAGAAGATACAACAGCATGCGAAGTTCATTGCATGGTGGCAGCAAGCCCAGCACAACAGCACTCAACACTCGGAGCCAATTGGACCTTCTAAGCCAGTTCCGTGGACCATCCAAATGGCTCGGAATCTGTCTCTGAAGGCTGTTACTTTCAATGACCTTGCTGACAAATACAGAGCCTTCAACTTTCAGGATGCACTCGCCGATTTTATTGCTCAGCTCAATCACCCCCAAGCCTCTGCAACAGCACTGAGAGCTCTGGCCAAAGACACGTTGTTACCTTTCCACCATGTCCCGGTATTCCACAAAATCAAATTTCTCTCAATGCCCAACCCTGAAGTCATCGACATCGTTCATGTTTGGCCGGATCAAAGGGACGCTCGTGGGTGCACGATACCATCATGTTTTGATACAGTCATTGTCCACGGTGGGTCTCAAGATAGTGCACACATGAATAAAGGTAAGTTCAAGCTATATTAGTGTAGTGGTCCATCTAACTATTTCCCAGGTCTCCAAATTGCACAGGTTCGCGTGGTCTTTCAACTACTGGGCAAGGTGCTTCCCCAGCTCTTCCCATCTGTGGACATTGCCCCGCCGACCCATCTCGCATACGTGGAATGGTTTTCCCCCATTCCCACCACGCTGGACAGCAACAGTCACCTCTATAGAGTGTCTAGGTTAACTTGAAACGGCCGGTGTGTTGCCAGCGTTATCCCAGTAGACAATATTTACGCTAGTGTCCATTTATTGCCCCGCTTTGGTCAACTTGAAGACACTCCTAGATGTAATACATTTTCGGTATTGGAATTATGCCCCAGCTTTTACATAAATCCTTTCAGTAGCTGAGACATATATCTCCTATTGTCGTAGATAATTAGCATTATGTCATGACCTGTGCAAAGGCGCTTGTCATTATTGAATCCTAGCGTGAATTACTCATGCATTATCTCTCTTATTTGGGTTATTAATAAACTACGGGCGCTTATCCTTTGCTAGTGTGGGAGGTTTTTCCTGATGTAGTGTTGGGGAAGTTTGGTTTAGTTGGTTTGAGGCCATTTTTGCTAAACTGAAATCAAACTGAACCAAACTGATTCAAACTGCTCCAAACCAAACCAAATCAAACCAAACCAAATCAAACCAAACCAAACCAAACCAAACCAAATTAAATAAGCACCTATTAAGCACCCAGATAATGTGTCAAATTGCTTACAAATCATTTTGGTTTCAGTTTGTTTTTAATGGTTTCTATTGCCCAGGTGTGTCACAAAATTCCCTGGGAGATTACAATGTCATCACATAATTTATTATATTTGTTGTGCCCTAGGAGCCCAAACTTCTTCAATCTTTATCATTTTTATTTTTAATGCAACTCCCACTGCTAATCCTGAAGAGTCTTGGGTTGCAGACTTGAGATGGGATGAAGAACTTCACTGGATTTTAAAAGCTATAGGATGGTCAAAGGAGGACACCATGAAGCTATATGACCTTGTAGTACTTCCTAGTGTCATGGATGTGTATTATTTTCCCTATTTTTCTGTATTTATACGGATTTATTTGGTGAAGATATAAGGGCCGAAGTACAGAGACATTCTTAGTCACATGTGTTTGCCACCATGTGCACATGATCGTGGGATTGTCATCCCTTATTCGTACAGACTCATATGATTGGAAGATAAGGATGGAAGGTTCTGGAAGGTTCTGGAAGGTTCTAGAAGAATCTAGACTATGCTTAGTAGTTTACACTTACTAGCTGTATTAGGATTTACTCAGCAAAGTGGAGCCGCTCATAAGCGCTATGACAAGTGCCTCAGTCAGCACAATAGATAAGCGCTATTAATAGACACGACGCATCAGCTCCTGAGTCAAGGAGTCTTACTGTACACTTAGTAATAGTGTTTAGACTCAGTTCAAGCTCAGCTCCAGTAGTGTATATAAACCCTCCTGTAGCATCCTGAGTGGAACCAACTTGTCCTCTTGGTTCTCCACTCAGGTGCGTATTCCCCTTGTACCTTCTCACATCTCCAATGTTAACTTGTCCTCTTGGTTCTCCACTCAGACATGCCACTGCGTGATCACCTTAGACTTGAGCTCTTGTATAAAGACTCCAAGTGTCTATCTCTCCACAGTGACTGTACGTTGGCGTGTGACTTGTCTCCGTGCCGAGTTGGGTGTGCTCACCTGTTCAGTTCACTCTCTAGTTCACTTGACTTGGCGTAGCGCGACTGTCATACCGCTACACCTAGCAGAGATAGAGTCTAAAAAACTAAGGGGGGTGATGTCCTCAAATATGTAGAGCAAGGCCTTTTCAAGTTAAACAAGCTAAACCTCTAATAATATTTCTTGTGATATATTGGATTGCTGAGAAACATTCTTTGTTTCAACTTCTAATGGTTTTATTGTGCCATGATGATGATTATCAAGGCCCTTGTAGAATTAATAATCCTTGAAAAGCTTACACAGAGGTGAAACACCTAGGTTATTTCATCCTTCACTTATTTATTCAATCAAAAAGTGGCCCAGATGATGATATTAGTATTGAGGAAGTTTGATTCCAAACTGATCCAAACTCAGTTTGAACCAAACCCAAACTGGAAATTTAGTTTGAGGTTTGAGATTTTCTGAAAAAAGCTAAATGGTTTGGTTTCTAGTTTGAGGGTCCCAAACTGAGTTCAAATCATTTCAAACTGATTACTAAGTGCACAATACATGTTTAATAATCACATTTAAACTCAGTGTAGTTCAAAATTTGTTCAAAATCAGTCTAAAACTGGTTCAATGTAACGCCACCACAGGGGCGTTAAGTACGACGTGTACTTCGTTAAGTCACGGACGGTAACGGGACGGGGTGGAGTCAGTTATGACTCAGTTCAGGGGTGAACAAGTGTCACTTGGTCTCTGTGGACACAAGGACAATAGCAGGATGCTCAAGCATAAAGGTGAGCGAAGACGAGGAGTCAAGCGAAAGTGCGACTCAAAGGATCAGTTCGTGAGAGGAGACAGTGGTGTGGTATTACACAAGAAGTCAAGTCTACCGTACAAGCTAGGTAGTGTGAGACTTATATACTAGTACATGATGTTTGTCAAAGACAAACATAAGGCGTGATCCTAGGATCTGGGTCCTAGAGAGCTAACAAAGGGAAAGTATAAAAGGAGAACAAGGGAATCCCGCGGGACGATGCGTGGATCAGAAGGCGTCAGCGGGTTCTGGAAGTCGCACCATGGGGCGTCGCAACGGTCATGCGCTGGGCGCGAGATAAGAGCCGAGGCGTGAGTCGAAGCGGATCATATCGTAAAAGTACAGTAGAAATCAGACATCGAATACGAGTCACAATCGATAAGGGAAATGGGAAGAGAAGGGAGAAATCGTAACATTCAAACTCAGTTCAAACCAAGTTTTAAATGGTTTGAGTTTGGTTTAAACCAAACCAACTTACATATACAAGTCAATCACTATCCCCTTGACTCACCAATCCAAATCTCCCAACCAACTGGCACAGTGGCATTCATGTATGTCCAAAACTGCCTCCATGTCCTTTTAAACCTGTCAGCTTTGGTATTTTATCTTGAACCACTTCACCCACATGTCCTTCCCCATCTTATCATTGTCTTCTTCTTTCATAAACTCCTTGACCCACTATTATATTTTAGTATTTCATGCACCTGGCAGGCTAGCACTCTCACAGCCTTCAGCTCATGGGGATCTAGATCAGTCTCTGTCAAGCCATCAGTGGAGAAAGGTGAAATGACATCTTTTGTACACTCTTCAAGTGGAATACCTCATATGGTGTCACCAATTGCAAAGACTGCACTGGCAACTGTTCTCCAGAGGGCATTGCAAAGTGAGAGCAAATATATTACATTTCTAAATTCATATTAAAGATGATGTCAAAATGATGGTTACTTGATATACTTTGTTACAATATCTTTGGTAGGAAATGTAATGATGTTTTACTTAGGAATAGGTTAGAAAGAGTGAATTATACATATTTATTTCAATATGAATGGCATTGGCCATTGGTATGTTTAGATGAAAAATACTTGAAGAATGATATATTTTTCTACTTTAAAACTGTGACAATATTATATTAAGTAAACATCATTTTAACATCATTTTCTAACATGAATTTAGCCTAATAGTATATAATTAACTTGAAATAAAGATGTATAATTTACTTATTTTTCTAACTTATTCCCTAAGTAAAATATCTTAGAAGAATAATCACATTTTTTACCAAAGATATTGTAACAAAAGTATATATCAAGTAAATATCATTTTGACATCATCTTTAATATGAATTTAAAATAGTGATATATAATCATTATATTTGGATTTTATATTATTAGGATAAAGGAAAATAAATTGCCTTTTATTACAGAAATGTTACTATTTTGACAGTGGGAAAGGATAGAGTTTGAAAGTCTGGTTGGGTCCAGTCTTTTTCCTAATTTGGCTGCAACCACAACTGCAACTCATTGGTCATCCAGCCTGGCCAGTGCAACCACAACCCGACCATGACCAACTGGTTGTCACCAGTTGCACTACCACTCTGCAACTTGTGTCAACTGGTTGTGACCCAACTTGGTTGCAGTTGGTTGTGGTCAGTTGAGACCAGTTGGAACTGATGTGAATGCCATGTTCATTGCATGAGAAGGCATAGTTGTTAGGGTTTGAAAGTCCGGTTGGGTCCGGTTTTTTGACCATATTTGGTCCAACTGCAACTGCAACTGGTTGCCAAAAAATGAAATTTGTTGCAACCTCAACTGCAACTGCAAAAAACTGCAAGAAAACCAGTTGCACCAGTTGCAACTGGACCCAACTGAATGTTATTTAATCTATCTGAAACTGGTCTAAACTGAGTCAAAACCACTTATAATTAGTGTTAATAGGTACTTATAATAAATTTCTAAGTGCAACTGCCTTATAATGAAAAAATAATTAGGTAAAACAGCCAAAAAAAGCAAAAGTTATGAGTAAAATGATTGTTTTGATCATAACTTGCTCAGTTTTTGGCCAATTTGGGTGATCTTAGGCTCGTTTTGATCAGAAATTCAGCCCAATCACCTGCTGACTAAGAAATCGGTTGCAACCGGTTGGAGGTCAGCTGCCATTTCGGGCAACTGCAACTGATACATTCTAGGATTAGGTACAACTGCAACCAAAAGTCTGGTTTTTTCCAGTTGCAGTTCAGTTGAGTTGCAGTCTTTTTCAGTTCCTGCAACTGGACTTTCAAAGACTAATAGTTGTATGTAGTTAATGTACTGGAGTAATCTAATCAAGTCTCCCCATCTTCACACCTCGTTGCCATTGCCACCCAGAGATGTCAACGAGTGTTGCCAAACGAGTATACTCGCAAGTTTGACTCGTCACGTGACGAGTACTCATGCCTGAATACTTGGGTGAGTATGAGTCTACCTTTTTCCGAGAGCGAGTACTCACCGAGTACTCGTCCTAACACTGGTCTACTAGCCCCTTTGTTGGGTAACTTGGGTTGGTATTACAGTTTTTCAGAATCAATTTATTTCGTGTCAACTACAATGTACTACTGTAAACTACCAGTTACAACAGGGCCCGCCACCATCCGAGTTGTCGTTGCAGTTGCCTGTTGTCGTTGTTGCAGTTGCCATCGTTGCTGCCGTCGTTGTTGTCGTTAGCGTCTTCCTGTTGTTGTTGTTGTCGGTTGACGTCATCCCATTGTCGAGTCACCCTGTCATCGTGGTTGATGGACACCGTGTTGTGTTGTAGTTGATGGGCATCATCCTGCGGTCGTGGTAGAACGTCACCCTGATGCCATGGTTGATGGGTGTCGCTCCGTTGTTGTCGCGTCGCCCAAGGCGTCGCTGTCTTGCTGTTGCTGGTGGTGGTATTAAGTGTTGCAGCCCGCAGGCCAGTCCGCATGTAGCCTGCGAAACTGGCAATCACTGGGCGTGGGAAGCTCTGCGTTCTGACCTACACCACGTGAGTTGCTTACACATTGGCCTGACCACAACCACCACCTTACACCTGGACGACGACGACGGCAGTGGCAGCATACCACCAGCGTGTGGCCACTCACACGACAACAACAACCCCCACCAGCACCACGACTACCACCACCACCATGACCACCACGGTCTACGGCCACCACAGGGTCCACGACGTCCACGTCCACGACGATGGCTGTCCATAACAACGGCTGTCCACGATGACATCGACGATGATGGCGGCAGAGGCAGTGATGACATGGCAATGATGCTAGGACGCAATGGCGGCGGGTAGCGACACTGCGGCGGCGGTAATATTAGTAGTAGTATTTAATGTTTTTACCTACTAGTATAGTAGTTTTAATGATAGTCAATCTGCGCTGGAAACGTACGAGTACTCGCCCAAAACGGTACTCATAGAATTCGAATGAGTACGAGTACACGAGTACTCGTACTCGTGGCTCGAAACGGGTACTCGCGAGTATAACTCGTTGACATCTCTATTGCCACCCTTACAGTTGTCACTGCAGTTGTCATCACAATCAGCAACATGGCCATAGTGGCCAATCGGTGCACGGGTCACGTGGCATCATTGTCATCGCTGTAGCCGCCATTGGTCATAGCTGTCAGTTGGTGAGCTGCTATGGTCATGCAGTGTCGCTGTAGTTGCCATAGTCATCACTGTAGTCATCGTCATAGTCGTTGTAGCTGTGGTGGCTGTAGCAGTCAGTTGGTGGGCCACCATAGGTCACGCACTGTTGTCTTCGTCGCTGTAGTCACCCACTGTAGTCGTCATAATCATCGTAGCCATCATCATGGCCATGGTGGTCGTGGTGGTTGGCACAGTTGAATCTTCAAGTGTCTTCAAGCTGTCATCCAGTCGTCATGTGGTGGTAGCATTGGCTGACTGCCACCTGAATGGCTGCGGCCATTGTTGTTGTTGTGGTTGTTGTTGGCATTGTTGTGGTTGGTGTCGACGTGTTGGTCGTGGTCGTAGTGTTCAAGTTGGCATTGGTGTGCATGTACCAATTATTGGTTGAGACTAGTCCTAACTGGTCCTGACTGGTTCAGCCACATGCCAAATTTGGATGAACCACAACTGGTATAATTCTCGGGCCAGACAAACCACAACTGAAGGTCTGGTTGCCACTGGTTGTGGTCTGGTCCAGTCCCAATTTTTTCTGGTTCAAGCAACTGGACTTTCAAACCCTAGACCTTGTTACCATTGCCATTGACATCATCATCTTTGTTGTTGTTGTTGTTGCAGCTGCCTTGCTGTTGGCTACCCAGCTGTTGTGGCAGTCAATATAGCCTTGTTGTACTCACTGTTGCCACATTGATTGTTGCTGCCATCATTGTGGTTAGTGTTTAAAGGTCCAGTCATTAGAACTGCCAAAAACCAGAACTGAACTGGACTGAAACTGGTTAAAACCAGACTTCTGGTTCCAGTTCCATGATTTCCCAAGAAGTTCATGATGCCCAAGAAAACCTCACAAGACCAGTTAGGGTCAGGCCTAACCAGTCCTTCCCTAACTGGTCTTTCTAACCAGACTTTGGTAGGTGCATCACACATGCGTACCACTTCCTCAATCACCACAACAATCTTGGATTCAACCTCAACACGATGATGCCAGTGTTGGCTGCTGGGCCAGCACTGACAACAGCAATGTGGGGAATACCCTTGGGTCTCAACACAATGTTGATAAGTGACCTGTGCGCACTTAGCAGCTCAATGGACACACAGATAATGGACTGCTTTAGATTAGATATACAGGACTTGTAGATTAGATTATATTGATCTGTACAATCTCAGACTTCTTGTATTCTCCTATCTATGACATCACATGTACATGACATCATGGACTCCCCTAGACCATCCTTGTACTTCGTCTTTGTACTTTCCTTTGTTCCCTTATCTTTATTGTGATGTCACTATGATATCATAGCCTGGACTCTTATTGTTCTTACGCCTTGTTCTCCCAGAACAGCACACTCCTTTGTCTGTATGTAGAACAATGTGTCTTGTATTTACTGTGACCTGTGTTACTAGTGTCACCCTCTGTAGCAGTATAAGTAGAGTACTATGTATGCTCTGGCACCACACCAGTTCTCATCTGTTGTGTGCCAGGTATGTCTTATCCTCTTGTATAAACACCAGTTCTCATCTGTTGTGTGCCAGACTCCACATCTGCTTCACTTGCTAGATCTACTCTGTTGCTGCTTTCAAGCCTACCTGCATATCTCACCACAGTCTCCTTTGTCACTGTGAGTATGCCCTTTATGTATGCTGTTCATCACACAAACCTGACCCACCACTGGCAGCAGTGGGCCTGTGCCACTAACCACAGTCACCATGGCACTGGTGACAACAACAAAGAATACACTGCTACTATGGCAACAGTGACAATGGTGGGGAGCTGACATAGATATGGGTTCCATCATCTGTAAAGTTGGGACCTGTCAAAAGCTGTCAAAAGCAGTCAGAGACCAGTCTCCGACCACTTTTGACAGCTTTTGACAGGTCCCAACTTTACAGATGATGACTTACTAACCATGGCAACAGCAGATAGTAACCTGGGCCCACACTAGCTATGATGTGGGCAATGGTGGTAGTTAGCAGTCAGCCAACACTATCCACCACTGCAACCACTGCCATCACCACACTGACAACAACAACCATGGACAAGAACTCAACCATGGCTAAGGTGTGACACAGGTGCAGGTAACACCACAGGTTTTTGGTCATGGGTATACAGGTATGCTTACATAGCAGCTTGGGTATTTTTGGGTATTTTTCTGGATTGTTACATGGTTTTTATCAATTATCCTCAGATTTCGATGTTATTCAAGGCCATAATGGCTTCTGATAAGAAATAAATAGTCAATCTAATGATTATCAATATTTTTCAGACTAACTTTCACCCAGATATATTGAATTTATATTGATTTTATACAAAAACCCATATACCCTTAGGGGTTTTTCCATACTCCTGGAAACCCATGGAAACCCATGTATGTTTTCATACCTGTACCTGTATGGGTACAGTGTTCACAGGTACAGGTACAGGTCAGGTATGGCTAAAAAAACCTGGGGGTTACCCCTGTCACACCCTAACCAGGGCTGAACACGAGTGCACCCTTGAGTAACCTGCACCCTTGCTCATGAGTATTTTGCATCATTGAAGTGATACCTGGATCCTTATGAGTATTTGTTGATAAGTGACCTGTGCGCACTTAGCAGCTCAATGGACACGCAGATAACGGACTGCTTTAGATTAGATATACAGGACTTGTAGATTAGATTATTTTGATCTTTACAATCTCGGACTTCTTGTATTCTCTTATCTATGACATCACATATGTACATGACATCATGGACCACTCTGGATTACCCTTGTACTTCGTCATTGTACTTTCCCTTTGTTCTTATCTTTATTGTGATGTCACTATGATATCGTAGTCTGGACTCTTATTGTTCTATATGCCTTGTTCTCCAGAACAGTACACTCCTTTGTCTCTATGTAGAACAATGCGCCTTGTATTTACTGTGACTGACTGTTACCAGTGTCACCCTCTGTAGCAGTATAAGTAGAGTACTCTGTACGCTCTGGCACCACACCAGTTCTCATCTGTTGTGTGCCAGGTATGTCTTATCCTCTTGTATAAACACCAGTTCTCATCTGTTGTGTGCCAGACTCCACATCTGCTTCACTTGCTAGATCTACTCTGTTGCTGCTTCCAGTACCACCCTCATATCTCACCACAGTCTACTTTGTCACTGTGAGTATGTCCTACATGTGTACTGTTCATCAGTATTGACTCATGAGTACCAAATACCCATGAGTATACTCACAGACCCATAAGTACTTGTAAGTACTTGGGGGTACTACTTGTGAGTATGAAGCAGAAAAGTAACAGAAATCATAATATAATCAACCAATATGTCAGTAACCCTCAGACTTCTACAAGTACTTGTAGGACCTGTCACAAGTACTTGTGCAAGTACTCATAGTTTATGTTGAAATCAATACCTGCACCCTTGGAAAACCCTTGACCACGAGTACCAGAGATGTCAACGAGTGACACTTGTGAGTACGAGTGACACTTGCAAGTATGAGTGACACTTGCGAGTATGAGTGACACTCGTGAGTATGAGTGACACTTGCAAGTACGAGTGACACTTGCGAGTACAAGTACTTGTCAGAAATCTCCAAAGAGCTACTTGTACTCAACTCGTACTCGCAAGCACGAGTACTTGTCAAGATTTCCTGATCGACACTCGTACTCGTGGTGTGAGTACCCGTCTGTGGTGCGAGTACTCGTATTCATTCACATAGAATGAGTACTTGTCTGAGACGAGTACTCTAAAGATATCATTATTTTTCCCATAACTAACTACACAATGTACTCTAAACACTAGCTACAGTAGTATCAAGCCCACTGCACTGTTGCTGCCCCCTCCTGCCGTCGCGTACTGGCGTCGTTGTGTCACCGCCGCTGTGGTTGTCGTCGGTGTCGTTGTGGGCTGTTGTCGTTGTGGACTGTTGTCCAAGTTGTCATGGATTGTCGCTGTCATGGATTGTCGCCATCATGGATTGTCGCCGTTGTGGATTGTCATCTTCGTCTTCGTCTTCTCATTGTTGTCATGTTGTCGTTGTCTGTTTGACCTGCCTTGTCGTCGCCATAGTGTCATCGTGGTCAACTCATCGTCGATGGTGCACCAGCGGGGGTTTGTTGTCATCTGTAGCTGGTCACTTGCTGGTGGTTTGCTGCCAGCTGTCATTGTGTATACCAAGGTCGTGGTCATAGTCATGGCGTGGTTGATGGTAACTCACATGGTGTGTAAGCAACTCACCAGCGAATGACACCAAGTTTCCCATGCCTGGTGATTGCCAGTTTCGCTTGCTATATGCAGACTGGCCTGTGGGTTGCAAACAATACCACCACAGCAAGACAGCAGCAGTAGCGACAACATGTTGGACGACGCAACGATGACAATGAAACGACACCCATCGACCACAACAACGGGGTGATGGCTGTTGATCCGGCTCAATTGACCACAACAATGGGCGATGCGACTTCCAAGGCGACAAAGAAGGCCTTGAAGAAGGCGATGCATCGACGACGACAACAGGGGCAGCAATGACCAGACAACAACAACAACAACACCGCTGCACAACGATGGGCAATGGCGACGACAGCGCTGACAACAACTCGGGAGGCAAGCCTTGCAGCTCTTGTACTAGTAGCAGATTTCTTAGATAGATTGTAAAGCAATATGAAATAGATTTCTTCATGCAAAACTGTAGCTCCAACTTAAGCACAGGTGGGACCAATGGTAATGCCGAGTACCATGAGTACTCAGCGAGTACTCGTGCTCAGAAAAAGTCAAACTCATACTCGTGCTTGGCGAGTACTTGCGCCTGCGAGTACTTGTCACGTGATGACTCAACGAGTCAAACTCACGAGTGTACTCATTTGTCAACAACTCGTTGACATCTCTGACGAGTACTTGTAACTCATGAGTATGACCCTTGTGAGTATTCCCACAAGTAAACCCATAGCCACCCATGAGTTACCTGGACTCGTGTTCAGCCCTAACCCTAACCATGACAGTGACAATGGATTCACAACCACAACTACAACAACCTGGACGACGATCACAGCTATGACAACTTAGACGACATTGCAACTACAATGACTCTGGCGACAATTGTGACTAGGATGACTCACACAACAGTCACAACTTGGATGACAACTCAATTGCAACTAGTGCATACCAGGGGTTTTCAAACCCCTGGGGGTTGGGGGTAAGGGTATGAAAGGGTAAGGGTAAGGGTTGGAAATCTCATACCCTCCATAAACCCCTGACCCTTGAGTAAGGGTCAGGGGTTTTGAAGGGTCAGGGAAAGGGTACTATGAAATCTCAGATTTCACCTCTGAGGGGTACAAGGGTTGAAAGTCAGACTTCATGAAGTGTTTTCCATCTATGATACCAGTTTATTGTCCCATAAAACATGTTGTGGACACTGTATCATTGACAGTATCAAGTGAACCCTTGACCAAACCCTGGGGGTTGGGGTAAGGGTATGGAAGGGTAAGGGTAAGGGTTGGGAATCTCATACCCTCCATCAACCCTTACCCTTCTCAAGGGTAAGGGGTTTTGGAGGGTAAGGGTAAGGGTAGCAACAAAAATACCCCAGGGTTACCCCTGGTATGCACTAATTGCAACTCAGATGACTTGGATGACATTCATGACTCAGATGACAACTCAGTTGCAACAATGATGATGCAGATGACAATTGCAATGATGATGACATGGATGACAATTGCAATGATGACAACATGGATGATGACATTGATGATGATGACAATGGTGGCAATGATGATAGCAGCAATGATGACAGTGACAGCAATGATGACATGTTGTAGCTATGCTATTGTAGACTTATAGTATTGTAGTATTCAAAATAGAATTATCATTACATTTATGATTGCAGTTGTGCAGTCCAAGTTGACCATTGGCCAGTTGTGACCAACCCAGGAAGAGCCAGCTTGGACCAAGTTAAGCCAGTCTTTGAAAATTCTGCAACTGGAAACAACTGGTTGTTGCTGGTTTGGTCCAGTTTAGGGCAAAATTTGTGAAAATGAAAACAGGTTCCAGTTCAGTTTTTCCAAATTAGGGAAAAAAACTGGACTGAGTTGGACTTTCAAACACTAGTTGTGGTCACCAAAAGGGTCCTGTGTTGGCAGGACCCTGGTGACAGTTGGAAGCACATGCAGCTTGGGGCTGCATTGGGGAGGTGCATGGTGTCTAGTGTTTAAGGGTCCAGTTAGGTTAGGTTATTTGGTCTAAAAACAGATGACTGCAACCATGACCAGTCATGAAATTCTGCAATTCTTTGTAACTATCACCTGACTGAACCTAACCAGTCACAAAAATCATGACCAGTAACTGGACTGGTCACAACCGGTCATGACTGGTCTGGTCACAACCAGTCATGACCAGTCATAACTGATCATATCTAGTCAATTTCAGTCATAATTGATAAAAAAAACTAAAATTTAGTAAAATTTGAACTTTAAAAAAAAAAATCTTTATTTTTGTGCTCTGTAAGTAGGTGATTACTATATATTTACACAATATGGTGTGACTGGTCATGACCAGTTATTTCTGGTCACAGTAATTTTCGAAAATGCAATAACTGGTGACCAGACTGGTCATGAATTGCTGTGACCATGACCAATGGTCTGGTTATTTCTGGTCCAGTTAGGTCCGGTTATTGGTTATTTCCAGTTATGGTAACTGGACCTTTAAACACTAATGGTGTCCAAGTCATTGTGGAGTTGATGTGGTTGATTTGATCATCAACATTTATAGCGCATGTGGCTTGCAGAACCAGCACAAACAAACCATAACACATTGGGAAAGGTTACTTCCCAGGCCTTAGGGAACTGTGACATGATGGCTGTGTGCCAGTCACTTTGTAATGCCACCACAGGGGCATTAAGTATGACATGTACTTCCATAAGTTGATTGAGATAACAGGACATGTATGAGTCAGTTATGACTCAGTCAGGGGATGCACAAGTATCACTTGGTCTCCTTGGACACAAGGATAATAGCAGGGAGTGGGGGCTCAAGTGTAGAGGTGAGCAGATGGGGAGTCAAGCAAAAGTGCAACTCAAAGGTTCAGGTCATGAGAGTAGACAGCAGTGTGGTATTATGTCACAATTCAAGCAAAGTGGACACTTACCCATGGTGATGACTCCCTCTGTAAGCCATAATCAGTCATGGACAGTTGTATCAGTCAGCAGTTTCATATATCACATGCCTCTATGGCATGACTCATTACTAGGATAGCTGTAGTAGGGTTCGAGCTACTTATGCTACTAGTCATACAGATTCAAGGGGAGCTTTAAAGCTGCCTCATCATATGTATAAGTAGTAGTTGTTGAAGACCTAGGATTGCTATCCTGGTCTTCTTCAATCACCACTCTCTTCTCGTTATATCACATGTGCTATACTTGTCTCCCTGACCAAGTCGTCTACATTGATAGGGTATCCAGTGACTAAGATGTCCTGGTATATGAAGAGGTCACATGCCCAGTTATAAGTGCTGTGTACCTGTGATCAGTCATGTGCTGAGTCAAGCACCATGTACATAGAATTTCACTAAGTCATAAATGCCCTTTCACAATTCAAGTTGAACTCATTGTCCATGGTGGTGTTACATTAAGACCAGGATCCTTTCATCATGGCATTCACAACTCAAGACCATTGGACCAACTTCAGGACTTATTCCCTTGACCAAAGAGGAGACTGCAATGTACCAGTACAATTCCTAGGAGCTACTAGGTGGAGAGAATACAGAGACGATATTGGATACTTTGTAGACTTCGCATCAGGACCCACCTGGTACAGACCAGTTGAGTTCAACTTTGACCATTTGTGCTGGATAGAGATTACATGGAACCTGATTGACAACAGGTGGGACATAATATGACCAGCAGGAAGAAACTACAACTGTGATATTGACTCCCACGGACTACCTACTAGGGAGCAGTATGGAAGAATTGATGGACAACCAGAGGAAGAGCCAAGTACTTCCAAACCAAGGACACCAGCACCATCCGAAACAAGTGGCAAAGAGGAAAGCCAAGAAAGTGACACTGGAGAAGAAGAGCGAGAGATAATCCAAACAGCTGAGTCCCTTCATATTGCAGAACCAGAAACAATCCAAATCCTCTCCCCAGCAGTAGCAATGGCCCCAGCCACAGAAACCATCACGGAAAACCTCCACCAAGTAGCAATCGATGATGAAATCAGGAGGGTAGTGGAAGAAGCAGAATCCTACCTACAACCTATCAATCTGAGCACAGGGCATCACATGACGGTTGATGACACTGCAATATTCAGAGCAGTAGGACCTGATGTTCTAGACCTGCCACCCAGGAGAAGGAACAACCCACCACCAGGAGCAGGAGGAAGACCACCCAACAGCCCAGGAGGAGGATGACTGGGAGGATTTGGTGGAGGGTTTGGAGGAGGACCACCCAGAGGGGGCCTGCCAGCAGGACCAGGAGCAGCAGCAGGAGCACCAGGCGCACCTACACCCCAATTAGAGGGTGAGCCTCCATCCATCTTCAAAGGAGACTGTACTGAGTATGAGTCATTCCTCACGCAATGGCATGGTTACATGGGGCTCAACTTTGACACCCTGGTCATGAGGAATGTCTACAAAAGGTGTCTTTTGTTTCTAGGCTACATCAAGGGACCATTGGTCAGCGACTGGACCCTAGGGTTTCTCCAGTGGCTTAACAACAAAGTATGCAGAGGGACAGATCAATACAACAAATTCCTATGGGATATGCTGACAGCAGGGTTCATGGATCGCTTCTTGAACATGCTGGAACAGGAACAAGCCCAGGCAACCCTGGCAAAGGGGTTCTAGATGGTAGGGGATGATATTGACACATATGTCACCACCTTCAAGCAACTGGCTCAGAAGGCTAACTATCACCTTAATGACCAACAAACCATTGACTGCTTTATGGTGGGACTACCGGGCAAGTTGTTCACCAAAGTCTACAAGTTGGACAATCCGAGAACCTTCATGGACTGGAAGGATGCAGCGATGAGATGCCAGAAGCAATACATCCACCTCCATGCCAGACTCAACCTACCCACACCCACCAGAAATGCACCCCTGTGTTTCATACCTCCACAAAGATTCAGAGGCCAACCATGGAATGCACCACACAATGCCCCACCCCAATATGATCCAAACACCATGGACACATCGGCAGACTGCTCTCATGCACAACTCGCTGAAGTGGGGGATCCCAATAGGAGTCAGTACCAATCAAAGCCCCCATTCACACCAAGAGGAGGATTGGGAAGAGGAGGCGGACAGTGCCAAGATATGAGGGAAGTCATCTGTTACAACTGTAACAATCTGGGCCACTTCTCACACGATTGCACTCACCCAAGGAAAGCCATGCCAACAACGATGGCAACCCACCACAAACAGCTGCAGTGTGGAGACAGATTACTACAGTCAAGAGCCACCCGCAGCATGAGTGGCTAGTATGTCAACCCCACAACAAGCCACCAAGGACTGGCTCAATGGAGTAAGAGGGGCTAGTGATGAAGTAAAGGACCTGATATTCCAAGACATGTAGAATCAGGGGGATTTTCTGGATGCCTGAACCCATCAGCCTGGGTGAGGGCAATCAATTGTAACTCTGTAATCATGACTCACTTCCATTCACTTCAAATTCCAGTCTCAATTTGCACCAGTTACTCTATGGCTGACATAAAAGGCTCATTGACTCCAGAGCCACCAACAACTTCATAAGACCAGTGTTTGCTAAATGCATGGGACTTGGGCTACAAGCCCTGGAATGCCCTAAGAAAATATGGAACATCAACAACACAGAAAATAAAGCTGGGTCAATCACCCACTTTATTGACCTAGATGTACAGACAAAAGGAAACCACAGGACTATGCAATTTCTGGTCACAGACATTGGCAACAAAGACCTCATGTTAGGATACCCATGGCTAGCCACCTACAATGTCACGATTCAGACGTGGACGCTTACTGGTGCATGTGACTGGCATAGTAAGAAGTAATTAGTCATGGACTTACCAACCCCAACGTGTTGTAGTATCACCTGTACAGGTACTATGACTCATTCCTAGGATAGCTGTAGTAGGGTTTGAGGTACTATAGCTATTGGCTCATGTGTTTGGAGAGGAGCTTTAAAGCTACCTCATATATGTATAAATACTGTCGGTGAAAGACCAAGATACGCCATCTTGGTCTTCTTGCAATCACCACTCGATTCCTTCTCGCAGACAACTGAACAACCTCTCCCTCCTCTCATCTCTTTCTCTTCCGTTTACTTCTTGTTCGGAGGCCGATGTCTACCTTGTCACGGACAAGTGTATAGGGCATGTGATCACAGATCACTCGTGAAATAGCTAAGTCGTGAACACCCTTATGAAGTCTAAGTCAGACTTAACGCTCGTGGCAGCGTTACATACAAACCAACTATTAGTTGGACCCATGCAACCATACATGAAGATGCACTCCCAGTAGTCATCTGATCCATCAACCCTGAGGAAACTCAAACTGTTATAGCTGGAGCTATCACTCAGGAGGAAGCAGAAGATATAGTCAAAGAGCTAAAAGAGGCGTGCCGGATATGTACCACAGCCACAGAACTGGCTAACCAGAACAGGACCGCAGCCGTGATCCCAACACCCTATCAACAGTTTGCTAAGATCTTTAGCAAAGAAGCTTCACACTGATTTCCCCCTTTGCAACCATGGGACCATGCTATTGACTTCAAACCAGGCACTCCTGCCACCATTGACTGCAAAGTATACCCCATGACACAAGGTGAGGATGGCAAACTCAAGGAGTGGCTCAATGAACAGCTTAAAATGGGGTACATCTGACCATCCAAGTCACCCTACGCTTTGTCCTTCTTCTTCATCAAAAAGAAAGACAGAAAGCGGCATCAGTAAGTTGACATGTTACTGCCAGGGATTTCCCAACTTTCTGCTTGTGCACCAGCAGGAAACCAGTGCAAGTTGGACAAGTTGGCAAGTTAAAATGTAGAGCTGGTCCAAAATATTGTTTAATATCATTCTTATTTGAATATATAATAAAATAAGTTATTTTTATTGTTAATTACCACTAGTCACAAAATACAAAAAGAAAAAATATTTATATTGCCAATTATTAATACAGGCATTCAGAGATGTCAACAAGTTGTTGACAAACGAGTCAACTCACGAGTTTGACTCATTTGAGTCGTCATGTGACGAGTACTTGCAGGCGCAAGTACTCGTGCGCGTGAGTACGAGTTCAACATTTTCTGAGCACAAGTACTCACGAGTACTCGCGGTACTCATAGCAATGCCATTGGTCCCACCTTTGCTTAAGTTGAAATTACAGTTTTGCGTGAACTAGTTTATTTTGTATCAAGTTACAATCTATCTAAGAAATCTATGTAATCTACTACTAGTTAAGAGCCACAGGGCTCGCCTTCCAAATCATTGTCAGCATTGTCATTGCCATCGCCCGTCATCGTGCGGCGGTGTTGTCATTGTCATTGTCTGGTGTGTTGTTGTCCCTATCGTCATCGCCAATGCGTCACCTTCTTGGATGCCTTGGACGCCTTGGATGTCGCCAGTTGTTGTGATTGAGTCAGATCAACGGGCATCTCCCCATTGTCGTGGTTGACGGCTATCACACCATTGTCGTCGCTGCGTCATCCAATGTGTCGATACTGCTGCTGTCTTGCATGGTGGCAAAGGTGGTGTTGCAACCCATGGGCCGGCCTGCATGTAGCTAGGCGAAACTGGCAATCGCCGGGCATGGGAAGCTTGAGCGTCATTACGTGTTGTTATCTTACACCATGTGAGTTGCTTATCATCAACCACACCATGACCATGACATATGCCTGGACAACGATGGCGGCAGTGGACACAATAACAACCCCCCACCAGTCGATCCATCGTTGATGGGTCGACCACAACAATACTACGGTGACAGCAAGGCAGGTCAAACACTGGCACGACAACAACGATGGTCCACAACGCCGACGGTCCACAACAACTCGGACAACAGTCCATGACAACAACGGCCCACGACAACGACCCATGACGATAACGACCCATGACGACAACGACCCACTACGACAGCGGCCCATGATGACAACGGTCCACAACAACATAGATGACCACCACTGCCGCTGCGACACAACAACACTAGTACACAACTGCGGCGAGGGGGCAGTGATAGGGCGGCGGGAATTGTAGGCCTTGTAGCTACTGTTTAGAGTACATGTCTGTAGCTAGTTCTGGTAGCAAAAGTGAGAAATCTTTAGAGTACTTGTTCTAGACGAGTACTCATACTAAGTGAATGAATACGAGTACTTGGGGCTCAGATGGGTACTCGCACCGTGAGTATGAGTATTAGTCCTGAGAATTCAGCAAGTACTCGCGCCTACAAGTACAAGTCAAGTGCAAGTTGCTCTTCAGAGATTTCCGACGAGTACTTGTACTCGCGAGTGTCACTCGTTGACATCTCTACAGGCATTGCATATATCAGTTCAACTTTAGTCACATAAAATTAAAAAAGAATCCATTTTTATTTATTGTAATGTGGTGCGATACATGGGAGAAGACATTGGGATGAATATGGCTACTTTTGAACAATCATGATCCACATCCATCTGCTTGGGGTAATTTAGTGATGAAGTCTAGGGCAATAGTCTCGAATGGAGTTGCTTCTGGGAAGATGGGGTTGACTTTGATCCTCTGACAGTTGGCGCATCCTTTGACATAGTCTTGTGCCTCTTGTTGCAGGCCTGGCCACCAGTAGTACCTTTCTATCATTTTGATAGTTCAGCTAATTCCAGGATGACCATGGACTGGTGGGTTGTGGTGTACCTGTATGATGCATCATTGTTCATGTAGGTCTCCTGTGACCATGTGTCGCCCTTCCTTGTACCAGGTGCCCTCAATCTTTTTCAATTTGTGGGGGTCTACCCATTTCTGTATGGTTTCCTCATGTTGGGTATAGACAGGATTTGTCGACTGCATTTCTGTAGTTGTGACCATTGGTGACATGCATGTGGGGTTGTCTGTCATGTCTAGTGTTGGGGAGGTTTGGTTTGGTTTGGTTTGAGGCCATTTTTGCCAAACTGAAACCAAACTGAACCAAATTGATTCAAACTGCTCCAAACTAGGCAACAGCATGGGTTTGGGTGACCCACACAGGTCACAGCTATGGGATGGGACAGGTACGGGTACAGGTGGCACCTTGGCCAACCTGCCACCCATGTCATTACCCACACTGCTAGTGTACTATGTGCAACATTACCAGAGTATAGATTAAAGAATAACTACTGTACAAGTACTGTAATACAAAGTACAAAACCCGCCACAGTATTGCCACTGTGTGACTGCCCCCTGCCATCGTTGCATCCCCAACTGTTGTTGTTGTCATTGTCCATCATCATTGTCCATTGTTGTTAGTGATTTCAGGTCTGGTCAGGTCCGGTTTTTTTCCCCTTTTGGCCACAACCGAAACCGCAACTGGTTGGTCTTTTTCTGGCTGTGGCACAACCGACAACCGGTAATTGTCGGTTGTGTGACCGGTTGTCATTGGTTGGAACCAGTTCCAACCGACATGGCCTGCCAACACAGTGGTGTGCACCTCAACACCACAGTATAGGGACATTGCCCTATACCATGGGTTATTATCATTTACTACTAGATAGCTACTACAATGTACTACTGTAAAACAAGTTGATAATGTCTGCCGCAGCGAGCGTCGCTGTCCCACTGTCGTCATGTCGTCAGCCTCCCGTCGTGTGTTGCGTTGTGTGTCGTATGTCATGTGTTGCATCATGTGTCATGTGACTTGTGTCGCCGTCACTGTTGATGTCGCCGCTGTTCGCTGCCATCGCCGTCATCATTGTCACCATTGTCGTTGTTTGGTGTTGCCTCGGTCTTCGCCTTGCTGTCGCCATTGTCGAGTTGGAGATGGTGTGCCTTGCACCTTGTCTTTGTGGCCCAGGCGATGCATCTGGATTTGCGGTGGTGGGGCAGTGGTGGCGCCGGTTGGCAGCTTGATCGGCTTGTCGTCGTCTGGGTATGGGGAAACTTGGCCGTCACAGCTAAGTCACAGTTCCCTAAAGCGTGAATACGAATGGCCCAGGTACTGCTGGTTTGTTCGCTGCACGTGCACTATCAACGTACTGTATTACAACTTGCTATCAACACATCAACAATGACCAACCACAACCACGACTCAATCCATCTCCCCAACACTGCCTCAAGAATGCTACCGACTGCCACCAGGGCCCTGCCAATGTAGTGGCCCCAACCACGACAATGGCAACAACAGCGGCGACAGCGACTACGACAAGGCAATGTTGACTGCCACACACAACGCCCAGGCAACTCAGATAGTTGACAGCAAGGCGGCAGCAACAACCAAGATGGCGGTGTCAACAGCAACAGCAATGACAGCGACAACAGCACGAAGACCGATGACGATGGTGACGGCGACAGCAACGGCGATGACTACAACTACTGTAACGCCACCACAGGGGCGTTAAGTACGACGTGTACTTCGGTTAAGTCACGGACGGTAACGAGACGGGAGTGAGTCAGTTACGACTTAGTTCGATGATGAACAAGTACCACTTGGTCTCCGTGGACACAAGGGTAATAGCAGGGACAGGCTCAAGCGCAACAGCGAGCAAAAGAGGGGAGTCAAGCGAAAGTGCGACTCAAGGGATCGGGTTGTGAGAATAGACAGCGGTGTGGTATTACACAAGAAGTCAAGTCTACCGTACAAGCTAGGTAGCGTGAGACTTATATACTAGTACACGATGTTTGTCAGAGACAAACATATGGCGTGATCCTAGGATCCGGGTCCTAGAGAGCTAACAAAGGGGTAGTACGAAAAGAGAACAAGGGAATCCCGCGGGACGACGCGTGGATCAGAAGTTGTCAGCGGGTTCTGGAAGTCGCGCCACAGGGCGTCGTAACGGTCATGCGCTAGGCGCGAGATAAGAGCCGAGACGCGGATCGAAGCGGATCGTATCGTAAAAGTACAATGGAAAGTCGGCACAGAATATGAGTCACGGGATGCGAAAGACGAGTGGAAGAAAGAGGGAAAATCGTAACAACTATGTGACACAACAACGACAACTGCAAGCATTCTCTGGTTATTAGCTTTAGGCTTTGAAAGTCCAGTTGCTTGAACTGGAAAAACCGAAACCGGACCGGACCACAACCAGAAACAACCAGACTTTTGGTTGCGGTTGGGGCCCAGCACAGAAATGTGCGGTTGCGGTCACTGCGATTACGTCGCATTCTCCAACCGGTTGCAACCAACTTCGACCGGTTGCAACCCGATTATGGGTGCAGTACTATAGTTCAAAACATATTTTATTTGAGGCTGTAATATACAAAAAAACATCACTACTACTAGCTACACTAAGCTAATGACTATGAGAATGTTTGCTGCTGTCATCATCGTCGTGTCACGTAGTCATAGTCGTAGTCGTAGCCGTCCGAGTCACCATCGTCGGTCGTTGTCATCGGTTGCTGTTGTCGTTGTCGTTGTCATTGTCGGTCTTGCTGTTGTCGTTGCCGTTGCCATTGACACTGCCACTGTTGTTGCTGCCTTGCTATCGACTATCGCCCGGGCATTGTGGCAGTCGATGTTGCCTTGTCGTGGACCGTGGTGTCGTGGTCGCCGTCACCACTGTTGCTGCTGTTGTTGTGGTTGGGGCCACTGCATTGGCAGGGCTGGTGGCAGTGAGTAGCACGTGCCAGTGCAGCCTGGGGCTGCATCGGGGAGGTGCATCGAGTCATGGTCGTGGTCAGTCGTTGTTGATGTTGATAGATAGCAGGTTGTAATAGATAGTGCACGTGCAGCGAACAAACCAGCAGTACCCAGGCCATTCGTTACTCACGCGTACTCACGCTTTAGGGAACTGTGACTTAGCTGTGACGGCCGAGTGCTTACCCAGAACAACGAACAACAACGACATCATCAACAACTTCGCTGATCCGAGCCGATCAAGCTTCCAACCGACACCACCACCACCCCACCACTGGCACCGCAAGTCTGATTGCGTCGCCTGGGCCGCAAAGGCGAGGTGCAAGGCGCCGACTCCAACTCGACACGGCGACAGTGAGGCAAAGACCAGTGAGGCAACACCAAACAACAACAATGATGACAACGATGACAGTGACGACGGCAACACAGGTCACACAACATACAACGCAATACACGACGGGAGGCCGAGGAGTCAGACAACAGATGCGACACAACGGGCCGTGGCAGCAACAACAACAACCATCCCAACGACAAATACAACACAGCAGACCACGGCAGCAATGATGACAACACAGATGGCGGTGGGGGGGATGCAGTGGGCTGTATATTTATTAGTTAGAGGTAATTACATTGTTTAGTGCTACTTTAACAATTACATGCGACTGCAGTGCAAGCTGTACGGTGCCCTGGTTCTAGTCAGTCCCAACCAGTCCCAACCAACTGCAACCGACTGCAACTGGGTTGGGTTACAACCGGTTGAGAGGAGTTGAGGATGGTGCTGCAACCAGTGAAGACCAGTCGGCCACAGTTCGGTTGTGGTCGTGCTGTTCTGGCCCAGAGGACCAACCGGTCTCGGTCCAGTTGCTGACAAATTGGGAAAAAAACCGGACTCAACTGGACTTTCAAACTCTAATTAGCTTAGTGTAGCTAGTGAATAGTAGTAGTAGTGTTTTTTTTGTATATTACAAGACTATAAAAAACCTGTCGTGACCTGTATTACCGCACCCAAGACCACACCCATAATTGGGTTGCAACTGGTTGCAGTCAGTCACAACCGGTTGGAGAACGCGACGCGATTGCAGCGACCACAACCGCACCTTGCTGTGCCAGGCCCCAACCGCAACCGGAAGTCTGGTTGTTTATGGTTGTGGTCTGGTCCGGTTTCAGTTTTTTTCTGGTTCAAGCAACTGGACCTGAAAACACTAGTTGTCATTGTCATTGTCATCATTCAATGTTGCATTGCCACCGTGTGACTGCCCCCCACCATCATTGCGTCCCCAACCGTTGTTGTTGTTGTTGTTGTCCATTGTTGTTGTCCATCATTGTTGTTGTTGTTGTCATTTGATGTTGCGATGCCACTGTTGTTGTTGTTGTGCATGCCAGTGGTCATGGTCAAGTTGGATGCCACCACCCATTGGCGTGGTTGGATCACCATCTTGATCGCTGTCGTCACCTTGCCAGTTGCCATTCTTGCTGGTGTTGTTGGCACACCATTCTGCATCACAGTGGTTGGAAGTTTGTTCAACTTGAGGCTGCATCGAAGATGTTTGCGCATGCCAGTGCCAGTGCATGGCCAGCCAGTGAGTTGGCAGTGAGTTGGCAGAAGTGAGTTGATGCCAGTGCTAGTCTGGTCAATGCTGAGTCATGCATCATGGTTCCCTAAAGCATGGGAAGAACCTTTCCCAATGTGCCAGTTTTGTTATAGTGGTGCAACAACACAACAGTGACAATGGCAAGGCAGCGGCAACAGGGTGACTACAACAATGCGACAACCTATGACAATCCCATGATGACAACAGCAAGATGACAACAACAACGACAATGACAGGAAGACAATGACAACACACAACGACAACAACATATGACAGCAACAATACACAACAATGACCATACACCAACAATGACACACAACAACCACAACAACAACAACAACACCACACAACAACCACAACCCACATCGACAATGATGCGATGACATTGACAACAATGGACACAACAACAGACACAACAACAACAGATGTGACGATGACAGACATGACAACAACAGATGTGACAACGACAACAACATGATGATGACACCACACGATTGCAACAAGATTCAACAACTTGGACAGCAAGGTCTGGGGGCTTGTAGTTAGATAGTGTAGGGACTTGTAGCTAGATAGTATAATATATTTTTGATGTGATTACCATGGTGCAAATCTGTACTACCCATACCTGTAGGATTGCAGGTATGTAACCCATGTGGGGTCAGGTACAGGTCGTGCTCTCCATGCCCGTGGGAATACCCATGCCATTGCCTACTCTGAACCAAACCAAACCAAACCAAACTGTTTCAAACTGATTAAATAAGCACCCATTTAAGTGCACACTAAGCACCCAAATAATGTGTCAAATTGCTTACAAATCAGTTTGGTTTCAGTTTGGTTCAGTTTAAACCAAACTCAAACCATTTAAGACTTGGTTTGAACTGAGTTTGAACCAGTTTTGGACTGATTTTGAACTAATTTTGAACCAAACTGAGTTTAAATGTGATTATTAAACGCTTATTGGGCGCTTATTATGTAATCTGTTTGAAATGGTTTGAACTCAGTTTGGGACCCCCAAACTGGAAACCAAACCATTTAGCTTTTTTCAGAAAATCCCAAACCCCAAACCAAACTTCCCCAACACTAGTCATGTCAACTTCTGCTGCTCTGATGAAGATATGGTCTGGGAGAATGGTTACTTGTTCATTGTCGTGTTCTCTTTGGTCATAGTCCAGTCTTTGTGATAGCACATCTGCACAGCCATTTGCAGTTCCCTTTATGTGATGAATTTCTATGTTGTAATTGGAGAGTTCAAGTACTTCCCTGGCTACACATTGGCTTATCTTTTGAGGGTGTCTCCAGTACAACAGGTTCATGTGGTCCAAGAATACTTTGATCTTATGCAGTGATCCTGCTAGGTACTGTCTCCAGTTTCATAGAGCTTTGACAATTGCTAGGAGTTCCAGGTTGTAGATGTCATAGTTTCTTTCTGCCTCATTGAGGGTGTTGGAATAGAAGGTGATGGGGTGTCATTTGCCATCTTGTCCTCATTGGAGGAGTACTGCTCCTACTGCATACCCTGATGCATTGACCTCTAGTTTGAATTGCTTGTCTAGTTCTGGGTGTTTGAGTATGGGTAGTGATGTCAGGTCCAGTTGCCCAAACCGGAAAAAACCTGGAACCCAACCAGACCCCAACCGCAAACAACTGGACTTCTGGTTGCAGTTGGGGCCCAGCACAGCGAGGTGCGGTTGCGGTCGCTGAGATCACACCACATTCTTCAACCGGTTGCAACCGCTCTTGTATTGACACTGGGGGCCCGGGTTATTATCACTGTGGTACCAAGCGTGGTACTGTATTTATGGAGCAGTAAAGTAGAATACAAGAAGAATTGTAACACAACTATCTATTAGTACAGTAAAGCCCGTCGTCTCTGCCCCTCACCATCGTCGTGTTGCTGCCCATCATCTGCTATGTCGTCCACTGTGTTGTTGCTGTCTGTTGTCGTTGCCGTTGCAGGCCAACTTGTGGGCGCAGCTTGTGGGCAACGTCGCTGCCCCCTTCTGTTGCTGCGTCGCTGCCGTCGTCTGCTGTGTCGTCCACTTTGTTGTTGCTGTCTGTTGTTGTTGCCATTGTGGGCCAACTTGTGGGCAGCTTGTGGGCAACGGGCATTCAACTCGGATGCTGCCTTGTGGGTGCCACTGCCGTTGTGCTGCTTCACCCTGTTGTCATCGTGGTTGAACATTGAACTGTTGTTGCCTCACCATCGTTCCTGCCACTGGTGTCGTGGTTAGCGTGGCATTGGCGGGGGGGTTGTCATTGGTGCCGTCGTCGCCAGGTGTACATGTACATGATGCTAAGTCACATGCAACTGTCCCAATTTGTGCCCAGCCTGGGTGATTGCCGCAGTTTGCCAATTTTGTTCGCTGAATCCCTTGCTTACTCAATAACAACAACACAGCACTGACAACAAGCCTCAAGCTGTACACACCACCAACCACCCCCTGGGACCCACCAACACAGGGCTCGTGGTGACCCTAACCACCATGGCAGCGGCAATCAGCGACAACTACAACACCAGCAGCGGCAGCAACACAAGCTCACAACCAAGACCACAACACCTCAGAACAGGCAAATACAAGGTGAGGTTGACCACCATAACAGCGGGCAAGGTGAGGTTGACCACCACGACAGTGGGCAAGACAAGGTCGACCACCACAACAGTGGGCAAGGTGACTACAACAGCAAAACGGCAATGGCGAGGTGACGACAATGACAGACAGCAAGACGACATTGGTGGCGACAACAAGTCCACATGACAGCTTGGATGGCGAGCAGTATTATCATCTAGTAGCTAGTATACAGTACAATAGACTTTCTATACAAGACTTAATAGAACTTTTGTTTCCCTTGGTACGGAAATGACAGTGATGTCAGTTGGAACCAGTTCCAACCAACTATAACTGGTCGCACAACTGATGACAATCGGTCGGTCACAGTCCAGTTGTCAGTTGTGCAGTGGTGGTAAAAATACCAACCAGTCAGGGTTTCAGTTGTGGCCAAAAGGGGTAAACAACTGGACTGGGTTCTTTGGTTACTAGGGACTTGAGTTTGTCAAACGCTTGTTGTTGTTCTGCTCCCCATTGCCATTCCATGTCTTTCTGTGTGAGTTTGTTGAGTGGTCAGGCATGTGTGGCAAAATTTCAAATGAAAGTGTGATAGAAGTTGCAGAACCCAAGGAACGATTGCACCTGTTTGACAGTTTTTGGTGTTGGCCATTCTTTTATGCCGGAAATTTTGACAGGATCCATGTGGATCACCCCCTTTTCAATGATTACCCCCAGGTAATCAAGGGACGGGGAGTGGAAGGTGCATTTTTCTGGTTTGAGGTATAGGTCATGTTGTTCTAGTAGGTCCAATACATTGTGTACTGCTTCTGTATGTGCTTGACCTGTGGTTGCCATTGTGATGCCAATATCATCCATGTAGACTCTGATAATGGTCCCTCTTGTTTCGTAGTATTTGTTTTGATGAGGGGTTTAAAAATGTGGTTCATCATTGTCTGGAAGGTGGATGGAGAGTTTGTCATTCTGAAATACATAACCAGGTGTTCGAAGAGGCTGTATTTGGTTTTGAAGCTGCTTTGCCTTGATCTCTGTCTTTGATTAATATATTGTTATACCCCCATTGGATATCGAACTTTGAGAAGATCCATCCTCCACTAAGGTCTGTGATTAATTCTGGTATCAGTGGGAGGGGATATTGGTTGTGTATAGTCCATTTGTTGAGTGCTCTATAATCCTGTACTGGACATAGCTTTCCATCCTTCTTTTTGACAAAGAAGAAAGGGGATGCATATGGGGATTTAGAAGGTCATATGTATCCTTTTGCCAGTTGTTTGTCTAGGAATTCTTGTAGGGATTTGTCCTCTGCTTGGTTTACCAGGTATACTTTGCAGTCAATGGAGTCAGGTGCATTAGGTTTGAGTTCAATTGTGTGGTCCCATGGAGGGGGGAAGTGTTGTGATTCTTCTTCACTAAATACTTTGGCATGTTGCTGATATTCAGCTGGTATTTCCTTCTTTTCCATATATTGTTGTGCCAAAATTGCCATGTCCATTGCCATTGTTTGTAGGTGTATGGGGAGTGATTCTTCTTCCAGTTCCTTGAGGACTTGGTTTTTGTTATCATTGACGATCTGTGTTATTAGCCTTCAGATTTCTGTGAGGTCAAGGGTTTTTAACAGGTTGGTGGTGCATATGATGATCAGACATTGTTTAGTGTCTAGTGTTGCTGTTGCCCATTGTATTCTGGGTTGGAAGGTTGCAAGCCATGGATGATATCCCAGTATAAGGTCTTCTCCTCCTACATTGGTGACTAGGAAATGGATGTCCTTGAGCTTTCCATCAGTTTGTACGTTTAGGTCTACACAGTGAGTGATTTTCCCTCCTTTGTTATGTGTTCCATCTATGTTCCAGATGTTGTGGGGTCATTCCAGTTCCTTGGTCCCCAGATCTGCCAGGCTGTCAAGGAGTCACCAACTTGGACAACATGCCAACACTGACTGACAACAACAACAACTCGGAGACAGACGACAACTTGGATGCAACAAGGGATGCGACAGACGACAACTTGGATGCGACAGGCGACAATTCGGATGCAACAGATGACACACGACGATGACAGGGGGGCAGTGACCACTCAGATGGGGCAGGAATTATACTAATTAGACTACAGTATTGTTTGGTAACTACTAGTACAAGTCCTTGCAATGAGAGTAGTATCTAGCTAGCCTACAAGACTGGTCTCAACCTCAACCAGTTGAGACCAGTCTTGTAACCGGAAAAAACTGACATAGACTGGTCTATGTCGGTTCAGTCTGGTTATCTGTGACTGAAACAATTTGGAACACCAGTCTTGGTCTCAGTCTGGGCTCTCAGGGTCCAAAAGACTGGACCGGACCGGACTTTCAAACACTAGTTCATCTAGACAGTAATCAGCTTGTCTGACTAGTTTTTCAAATTTAGTGACATAGCCATTGATGTCTGTTCCTGTCATTTTAAATCCCTGATCTAATTCCAGTCTGGTGTGTTCTTGTTCCATGTTGTCCCAGAATTGCCTTTTGAAGGTGAGTTCAACTCCTGTCCAGAGCCATGGATCATACCTGTCCACATGTGTATCGAGCCATTTCTGCATTTCTGTGGTCCATTCATTGACTAAAGTTCCTTGGATGTAGGTGAGGAACATCATAGCTTTGATGTAGGGGATTTGCAGGCTTCAGTTTGTGAAGTTGACTCCTACATAACATTTCCACTGAGTTAGGAATGCTTCTGCTTTGTCACAGTCTCCTGTGATTACTGCCAGTTCTTTCCCTATGAATTTGTCTGTGCCGGTGTTCGTGTTGTTTAGGGGATTGACATTTTCTGCAGGTCCTCCTCTATTAGGGGGTTTCAAAGTTGGACATTATTGGTCCATTTTTATTTTATTAATTTTCACATTATCACAAGATTTACACCAAAATCAGACTTAATGGATATTTTAATGGGTCCAATCAGGGACTGAAATAAGGGAACTTTGAAAGACCCTATTGTCTCCATCTCCTCCTCCTCCTCGGTCATCTGGGTTTCCCCTGGGGGGGTCCTTGTGGTCTTTGTGCATTTGTTCTTTGGTGAAAAATGCTGTCCTGGCATGGGTTTCCTGAGTGATGGTCTGTGACATGGTGGGGATTGACTTAGCAATTTCCTCAAGGTGAGTTTCCTCTTGTTCATTTTTGAGGATGTGGATTTCTTCTGGGTTGCTTGCAAGTGATGGTGATGGAGCTGGGGTTTTGGGTGTGGGTGAATGGAGTGGTTCTTCTTCTTGGCTGTCAATTGTCCCCCACTGGTCTCTTGTTACTATGTTTCCTGATGGGATGTCTAGTCTGAGGGCTCCACCCACTGGTCTGACAACTTGGTATTTGTTGTGGAGGTTATCCCAACGGATTTCTGTCCAACAGGTATTTTCGAAGTTGAATTCTATGGCTATGAGTTGAGTGTCTCCTTGTTGGTTAGTGTAGTATGTGACGTAGCCTGGATTCAGTGTGTTGTCTTTCAAAACATGGATTCTAAGTATCTCTTTGGTACATTGCGTTCTCCCCTTCTGTCAATGTGGTACAATCTGAATGGGACCCAGTAGTCCTTAGTTGGTCTTGTCAGATTGGCCACAGTGGGATCTTGGTCTTAATGTAACATCTACCATGGACATTGGCCTGACTTAGGGTTCATTGTGAGTGGCAATCTGAAGCAGCCGATGGTAGTTGCAGTTAGATAGCCCTTGAGGGAAGTGCAAGGGGTGAGGGAACAGTTCTTCACCTAGTCCTTTGTACCCCTGAGGGATACCAATGGGTCTGGTGTTGCTGATGTGAAGGTCATCCCATGTAGGGTGATCGATGATGTAGACATGGCAATAGGGTCTTGCAACACGCTCATTGAGATATAGATACACAGAGTGATAGATGGTGTCCAAGGGATAGATGTCCACTACCTGTGAAGGGACTAGGGATAAGTCATGGGGGATCCCTGGTCTAAGGGGATATGCCAGACAACTCACTTAACAGGGGGAGTTCCCTAAGAGGAGAGCAAGGCTGTGGTATTGGAAGAAGACCAAGATGTCATTCTTGGTCTTCACATCATACTACTTATACAGATACTCACAGGCTTTCAAGCGCCACTTCAAGGATTACTAGCCAATAGTGTAAGTAGAGTGAACCCTAGTACAACTATCCTAGTATGAGTCACTACAAGTCATGATCCAATCTGTTATCATACACAATCACATGTGCTGGAGCTTACCTGGCTGACGGATCTAACAAGTCCATGACGATATACTGCTGACACGGTGTCATACCCTTGTATGCCAGTGTCCACTTTCAGTCCAAATGTAACACATGTGTAGCCTGCAAAACTGGCAATCACTAGGTGTGGGAAGCTTGGCATCATTCATGGCTCTTAGTGGTAAGTTGACCTACACCAGGTGAGTCACTTACACATGCCTAACCACAACCACCACCCTGGACGATGACAACAGCAGTGGCAGAAAACTACCAGCACATGGCCACTCCATGACAATGACAACCTCTGCCAACCACAATTACAACAATGACAATGATGGTCTACGATGACCACAGCCCAAGATGACCATGTCCATGACAATGGTGGTCCATGACTTGGATGACATTGGTGATGATGGCAGCAGCAGTGGTGGCGATGACACAGCAACAATGCTAGTACACAACAACAGCAGGGGGCAGCAATGCTGTGGTGGTAATACTAGTAGTAGTATATACTGTTCACTGATAGTACCTAGTATATGTAGTAGTTTAACTAATTGATACTCTGTTTGTGCACATGAAACATATGAGTACTTGCCCAAAACAAGTACTCATAGAACTCAAATGAGTATGAGTATAAGTAGAACTCAAATGAGTATGAGTATGAGTAGAACTCAAATGAGTACAAGTACATGAGTACAAGTACTTGTGGCTCAAAATGGGTACTCGTGCTGCAAGTATGAGTCTTGGTTGGGGAAATCCAGCAAGTACTTGTGCTCATGAGTACAAGTTGAGTATGAGTGGCTCTTCAGGAATTTCCCACAAGTACTCATACTCATGAGTATAACTTGTTGACATCTCTAGTTCATGTGTGTCTGATCTGTCACCTTCTACAGGTTCCAGTGTGTTTGGTGATGGCAGTTGTTCTGGATTTCCTTCATCTCCTGGTTGCCACCAACCTAGTCCAAGCTCATTTTCATGTTCAATGCAAAGGGACCATTTGGTCACAAAGTTGTCTCCACATTTCTCCAAGAGGTACCAGGCATGGTTAATGAACTCAACGTAGAATGTGTTTCCATGGATGTGGACTCGATAACCTTCTTGTGCATCGAGTCATCAACCATCTTGATGGGTGTATGACCAGTAGGCATTTCCTAGAACATGGGCTGGAAGGTTGTTGTGTTGGCATCAAAATACTTCAACAACTTGCTTGTTTTTGGGGAGGTGAAGCTGAAGGCTAGCCACTGTATTGTCCTTGTTTGTTGAACTACATGCAAATACTAGTTGCTGTCTGTGCTATGCTTGTGGTGTCTGTCATTTCCATCAAGTCACATTGTTCATTGAGGTCAGTGTCCACACACTAATATGGATTGCATGGGGTCAGTATGAGAGAGCTAGTCTTGTGTTATGATCCCAGCAGGTCATTGGTGTAATGCCACCAGCGGGGCGACGTCCATGGTTCGAAGTACCCACAGCAGGTCTAGCAGAAGACGCGTTTGGCATTATCAGACAATGGCGATAATGGAGACTGATATCGGTCGAAGGCACTTGCTCGAAGAGGCAAGGTGAGAACAGTGATGCACAAGTAAAGGGGAAGGTTTAAGACAAGGCAGAGCAGGGTTCCCAAGATACAAAGCTGGTATTGCTAAGTAAATCAAGTCTGAGGACTCGAGTACAAAGACAAGCCTGGTATATATACATGCAGGTACATAAGGTTTGTACTCAGCTAAGTCCGCTCTATCTGGGATCTGGGTCCGTGTGCAGTCATGGAACCTACCAGAAGGTCACATGCGTATTGCGCCATCGTTCGTCATCGTTCTAGGTCAGTCTAGGCTCTGGTCATGTGATCATACCGTCATAAGCCCAGACCCTTCCTGAAGGTCTCCCTAGTGCTCCGTAAGGTCCCGCTAGCGGTGTCTGAGCCATCGGGAGTCTCCGCCCGGCTAGGCGGTTCCTCTGGCCTGCGTCCTGTAGCGTCGGCGGTCAGGATTCGTAACAATTGGCACAAGGTGCTTTGAGTGATAAGGTTCAAGCACAAGCTTGAAGGGTTCAAAGGCAACTTGTTAAGGGTTGCAGCAAATGGTTCAAGAAGGCAAGTTACTGGGGGCTTTGCTCACAGCAAAGGAGAGGAAAGCTGAATTGTGCTGAGAATTTATCAAAGACTAGCTCCTGAATACAGGCTAGTCTACTCCTCTACTTATACTCATACAATACTGGTATTTTCATGCTATTTTTCTATGACACATAAGTGCCAGCACAAGAGAGTCCTTTGCTGGCACCATGAGCTGGCAGTCAACTCACAGGTGATGAGACCGCTATCTGAATCAGGAAGCCGCTTACATGGCATGTCATGTGATCATGACACTTGTTATTGTGAATGCTCTGGACTCAGCTTCTCTGTCCTCCACTAGGTGTTCAGAGCTGTTCAGAGCTGTTCAAGGACACTCTAAACAGCTCTGAACACTCCAAACACCTAATTGCATTTACAGATGTATAAACTCACATGGACTCAGCTCCATACAATGACAAGCCATGCCACCTGTCATGATCACGTGACATGACGCCATGTACACATTCCCATCGTGGTTTTATGACTCATTTCCATAATTAGAACATGACTCCTATGCTGCCAGCTCAGCAGTGCCAGCACATATGACCTTGCTGGCACTTATGTGTCCCTCAGAAAATAGTCTAGAAAATAACAGTTTGTAAGATATATAAACAGTCTGTAGTTTACATTGTAGCCCCCATCTTGGTCTTCAAATAATATAGCCCAAGTTTCAAGTCTAGTCAACTTCTAGCAGTCAAGTCCGCTTTGTTGCTTAGTAAGCACTGGCAGTTCACCAGACTGGCTTGCTAATTCTCAAGACACTTGTGAGACAATCCAGGTGATCATAACACCACCACCAGCCTCTGCCACTACCACCACCACCTGAGCCAATGCAAGCCCCACACAGCCATGGTGGGTTTTAGAACTAGTGTTGGGGAAGTTTGGTCTCAGACCAATCCATACTCAGTTTGAACCCAAACCCAAACCATTTAATCAGTTTGGGTTTGAAAATTCTAAAAAAAAACCAAATCACTCAGTTTGCAGTTTGGGACCCCCAAACTGATACCAAACCATTCCAAACCATTTAAGAAAAATTATTAAATTTTATTTAAGATTGTTGAATAATCACTCAATAAATGGTTTGTTTTGGTTCAAACTTGGTTCAAACTGAGTTTGAACTGAGTTTGAACCAAAACAAATAGTTAATTTTATTATTATAAAAAAATATTCATGTTTTTGATCTGTTAACTGGTTTGAGATTGAACTCAGTCTGAACCAAACCAAACCAATTAAGAAGGAATTTAAAATGCCTTTTTAAATTGGTTTGAATTGGTTTGGAACAGTTTGGTTTGGTTTGGTGAAAATTAAATGGTTTGGTTTTCCAGTTTGGCCCAAACTGGCCCAAACTGAACCAAACTGAACTTCCCCAACTAGGGTTGCTCTGGTCCAGTGTGGTCTGGTTTGGGCTCTCATGCTGAACCTCAAACCTCTCAGAGGTCCAGTCTGGTTCAGGTCCAATTCAGGCTCAGATGTGGCTGAACCCAAACCTGAACCCTGAACCCTCACAAAAATTCTAAAAAAACATTCTAAAATTCTAAAACAATTACAGAACATCTACAACTATCTACCTGCACCCACACCCACATGAAACCCATAAGCAGAGATAGTGCATAACATGGGTTTATAAACCTGTGTGGGTACGTGGGTACCCGTATGCCGGGTATGGGTGTGGGTACGATTTCGGTACCCATTGAGAACCCACACCCATATGATGGGTTTGGCGGGTTTTTCAAGTACACAACAGCCTTTATTACTACTAGACCTAGACATACATTTGTACATATACTAGTTACTACTACTAACTACTACTACTCCTCATGAGAATTCCCATCAGAGTCGCAGAGCCCGCCGTCATGTCTGGGTCGTGGTATTGGCGTGTCATGTTGTTGTGTCGCGCTGTCTGAGTCCCCGTTGACATGGTCTTGTTGTTGTTGTCGGTGTCGTTATTGTTGTTGGCTTCATTGTTGTTGTTGTTGTTGTTGTTGTCATTGTTGACGTCGATGATGTCATCTTGCTGTTGTCGATGGCGGAGTCTTGGGGGCAGCAGTTGTGGTTGGTGGTCTGACTTATTGACTCGTCATGGACTTGTGGAGCACACAAAACCTTGCACAAAATGGTGGTGACGGCAGCAGGGTGATGCTGTCTTCTCTGGTTGAGGTGTTGAGGTGTTACCTGCAGATGGATGTCAGCAGGACATAAGATAACGTGAAAGTGATAACTTACTGTACTAATGACGATGCTGACATGGACAATGATAAGGTGACTAAGCAAGGTAAAAGAACAAAACCGGCAATCACTGGCTAGAACCAGAATTGGGAACGCACACTTCAAGTTTCAATTGTAGGGAGCCGTGACAACCGTGACTTAGCATCCTTGGTGTGCACTGTGGTGACAACATCAGGCAGCGAAGCCACACCCCACCAGCGCCACATGCACTACTGACCACAACAACCCAACAACGACAAGACTTCGCCAATGTGCCAGCCCCTAGCTGAACAAGCCTCCAACCGCTGGCACCGTACCAACACAAGTCCCAAACGCGATGGCAGGCACCCCAACAACAGCTATGACACCATCAGCAGGAGCGACGGCAATGCAGCAGCGCTGCGGCGATGATTCCACGATGATCAGCATACAACTCCAAGTGACTCAACCACGACAACAGGATGAAGGACAATGACAAGGCAATGAACAACTATGACCATGACCACGACCACATGACAGATGACGGTGGTGATGCGACGATGGCAGGGGGCAATGCCAATGCAGCGGGTTTTTGTAGTTCACAGAAGGGGCAATGTATTTGAGTAGACATAGTACTATATTAAATGCCAAATTCCAAGCTCATGACATGCTGCACAGCACTCACATTGAACTTATCACACTGACCCACAGTGCTGACCTGCACAGGTTCCGCTACCCACGTGACCCACCAGAACCCATACCCGCATCTGCTGGAACCCATACCCATGAGCCCGGGTATGGGTTTTTGGTGGGTTGGGTGCGGGTAGGGGTCTTGTCTAGTGTTTGAAAGTTCAGTTCAGTCCAGTTATTTTGGGTAATCTTGAGTGAACTGAAACTGTGACTGGTCCTAAAAACTGCTAGATGTAATAAAAACTGGACTGAACTGACCATAACCGGTCCATTTTATTTTAGTACCAGCTGCAAAACCGGTCTGCACCGGTTCAAACTGAGACCGGTCTTAACTGGTCAAGTGACCAGTTGAGACCAGTTATCTGCCAATTATTAAAAACCTGTGTCATGGGTTCACGGTGTATGGAACCGAGTCCGTGTGAGTTCAAAGCAGAGAGGATTCCACGTGGGGTTAGTAGGGTTTGAAAGTCCGGTTGGGTCCGGTCTTTTTCCTAATTTGGCCGCAACTGCAACCGCAACCGGTTGGTCATCTGACCCAGCCAGTGCAACCACAACTGGACCTTGAGCGACTGGTTGTCACCAGTTGCACTACCCTTCTCCAGCTTGTGTCAACCGGTTGTGACCCAACTCAGTTGCAGTCAGTTGCAGTCGGTTGAGACCGGTTGCAACTGAGTTTATCACGCAAGATGAAGTACTTCAATTCACTACTATAGACTACTAGTGCTACTACTACTGTACAAGACTATCTATCTAATATATACACCTCGTCGCCATTGCCACTGTTGCAGTCTGAGTTGTTGCAGTCGTCGTTGTGATCGGCAACGTGGCGGTTGGTTGGTGAACCGACCTGGCATGCAGCATCATCGTCGTCGTCGCCGTAGCTGCTGTGGGTCACGGCTGTCAGGTGAGCTGCCATGAGCAGTGTTGCCATAGTCGCCATAAGTCGTCGCCGTGGTTGCCATAGTTGTCCGAGTTGCTGTAGTCGCTGTTGTGGTTGTTGTAGCCGTCATGGCTGTGGTGGCCATAGCGGTCGGTTGGTGAGCCGCCGTAGTCATCTGCTGTAGTCGCCGTAGTTGTCGTAGCCATCGGTCATGGCTGTGGACCTGTGGTGGTCATGGTGGTTGGTGCAGTTGTTGTGAGGGTCTTGTCGGAGTCGGCACACTGCCAGTCTTCAAGTTGTTGTCCAGTTGTCACATGGCAGTGGCGTTGGCCGACTGCCAACTGCCATGGCGGCGGCCATTGTTGTTGCAGTCGTCATCAGCATTGTTGCGGCTGGTGTTGATGTTGGTCGTGGTCGTAGCATCCAAGTTGGCGTTGGTGTGTTATTGGTTGAGACTGGTCCTAACCGGTTCGGCCACATGCCAAATTTGGAAGAACCGCAACTGGTAAATTCCTCAGGCCAAAATGAACCGCAACCGAAGGTCCGGTTGCCATCAGTTGCGGTCCGGTCCGGTCCCGGTTTTTTCCAGTTCATGCAACTGGACTTTCAAACTCTAGGGGTTAGACAGAAGCTCACGATCCAAGAAAGGATGATCGAGAGCGAGCGAATGTGGGACAAGGCGAGGTGAGCAAGAAGGGTGTTGAGAGCGTTGAGTCGGGAGAGTAGGCAAATGGCTGGCAGGGCTACTAAGGCGAAGGCGATGACGATGGCGGTAACGTGGGCGTGACTAGGCGGTGGCTTGGTTGACAAAGGTGAAGGTGAAGGCTAGGCGTGGTGTGGTGGCAGGGTCCGAGGTCAGCGGCTTGGATGGCAATGGCGACAGTGATTTGGCGAAGGCAGGCATGGCGAGGTGGTGGCAAGCTGGAGTCCGAGGTCGGTGGCTTGGATGGCGAAGGCAGTGGTTGGACATGGGCTAAAACTTAGAAGCAGGCAATAGGAAGGAAGAGGGAGAACAATGGTGACATTTTGAGTCAGAGCGAGCGGTTTATATACATGTGAGCCTGTATACGATGCATTCCGAGTCTAAGTCATAAGTGTAGTGGTAAGGGAAGGGAACGGGAAGAATGTACGAGCGTAGGTATGGCAAGTACAGTGAGGCGGGGGCGAGCTGTGGCACAGGAATGAGCAGACAAACAAGTCAAAGAGATATGGGCGCAGACACGAGAAACAGAAACCGATCATCTAAGTAAAAGGAAAGACATGGCATACGAAATATACAAACAAAGGAAATCGAGACACGGTGACACACAACAATGAGACCTCGTCCAACTCCATTGGCAGCACAATGGCCCAGGTGATCTCCAATGGTGTCTTGTGAGCGACTAGGTGCAACTGACAGGGTGGATTGGCAAGAGACAAGGAGTGAAGGCAGTGATTAGTGGAGTGATAGAGGGAGGTTTGACAGGATGAAAGAAACTGATAGTGATCGACGTGAGGATGGGCGGTGCGTTGAAAGCCAGAGCTTGGGTGAGGCATCTGAGGCATGTTGTCCGGTGGCATTCCGTGGGTGTCCGGGGTCAGACAGGGTGACGGCGACTACAAGAGGAGATGGAAGACGACGAGACAGGAAACGACGAAAACAGAGATGAAGATGACGCGGCGGGACCAGGATTATGACTGAGTATTAGCGTATGAAGGAGACAGAAACATGAGGGTGAAGGGTGGCGAAGGGAAGCAGAGATGGAAAATAGGAACGGAGACGGCTTGACTTTGAATCCAGGTGGCTGCTGGTGGCTGAGGAATACAGTAAGTGGGCAAGGCCGAAACAGGTGATTTCGGGCCCAGAGCCCGAGGGAACCTTACAATGGGCATAGAGGTTGCCAGGCCAGATGCTGCTGCAACTGGTTGCGTGCAGCTAGTGTGCAGCTGCAATGTGTCAACAACCGCCATTGCAGCACCTCATCGACTGTGTTGCTTTGGCCCAGGAACCCTCAAGAAACTAAGCATTCTTGCCTTTCCTTTTAGCTGACTTGTAACTAACCTAAAAATTATTTTCCCCTTTGTAGGTTTCAAACACATTCTCACTGGCGCTGTGACTGACTCTTGAGAGGCTGAGATGAACGCGGTGGGGCACCCCATGACACCAACACAGTGCCACGCCCCTACGACACCAATGTGGTGGGTCGCCCTCATGACACCATCGTGGTGCCACGCCCTTATGACACCGACATGGTGCAGTGCCCATGACATCAACGCAGCGTGGCGTGCCAACGACACCGGTGTGGTGCCACGTGCTCACGATGCCAATACCGCACCGCGTGCCCACGACACCGATGCAATGCCATGTTCCCATAACACCAATGTGGCGCGGCGCCCCCATGACATCAACGTAGCGCGGCGCCCCCACAACACCGGCATGGTGCCACGTGCTCATGATGCCATTACCGCACTGCACCCCCACGACACTGATGCAATGCCACGCACCCACGACACCGACATGGCGCGGCACCCCCATGACATCGACATAGCACAGCGCCCCACAACACTGGTGTGGTGTCACACTCACAATGCCAATACCACACCGCGACCCCACAACACCGACACAATGCCACGCGCCCACAACACCGACATGGCGTGGCACCCCCACGACATCAACATGGTGTGGCGCCCCCACAACATCGACGTGGTGTGGCACCCCCACAACACCAGCGTGGTGCGGCGCCCCCACGACACTGGCGTGGTGCGGCGCCCCCACAATGCTGGCGTGGTGCAGCACCCCCACAATGCCCATACCGCACCATGCACCCACTGTTGCGGCACAGCCGGAACGGGACCCGTGAAGCGACCAGAAGTACGCACAAGACGACCCACAGTGGGATCGAGAAGTCCGCGGAGCCACAGCAGTGCTCGAAGACCTGCTGGAGAAATGGAAGAAGGAGCCGTACGCGCAAGATCACGTGCGAGCTGGATGCGCGGTGAGCACACGTGACCCTTACCCGCCATCACGTGACTATCAGGAAGCGTGGGAATAGGGCGGAGTTATCGGCCGTCACGTGACCCCGGCATGTGACCTGCCTCGAACAGTCCGGAAGAGCCTAGATGAGCTTGCGCCTAGGCTGAGGCTGGAATGTGAGTCTGGATGAGCTTGAGCCCGGACGCGGTCTAGATGGTGACCCCATGACTGTATGGCTGACTAATGCGAATCGAGAGCGAGTTATGCTATTGGATAGGTGTATTAGGGTTTCGGATTCGGGCTGAGCTTGAAAGCTCCCCTCTGTAGTATAAGTAGAGGGCTGAGGACGCGTTATAGTCCTTAGCTTTGATATCTTGTGTCAATCCTTCCAACTGTGGAGATTGTATAAAGCTAGATTGCCTCATTGACCATCCCTTCCTTTGTCATCTGTGCTAGTGTGCCGGTTATCGCCACTAAGCGTTCCGCTTGCCGTCATGCTTAGTCATCGCCGACGCCTCGTATCTTATCATTACCACCTTCATCATTTTCATTGCCTTGGTTGGCCACGCCCTGCGTATCGCCCTAGTTGTTGCCTACGGGATACTGAAGACGTTCGAACATGTGCAGCAGCAGCAAACAGGCATTTAGAGGGAACGTCCGAAGGAACGTAACACCCACGACACCAACACAATGCCACGCACCCATAACACTGATGCAGCACTGTGATGACAGTGGGGAGTAGTGATGCTGCAGCATGGGATTTGTAGTTACTTTGTAGTATTGAAGCTGTATCATTCCCTACAAAACAATAGCAGAACTTTTGGGACCATATGCAGTTTGAACCGGTCCTAACCGGTTTTCCTGTGGTTAGAGCTTTGCCCCAGAATGGTTGGACCAGCAACCAACAAATTCACAAACCGGCAAGAACTGTAACTGACGGTCCGGTTCATATCGGTTACAGTCCGGTCCAGTTTCCGTTTTTTTCGGTCCATAGGACTGAACTCTCAAACACTAGTCTTGTCACCCATGGGTTACCTATGTTATGCCCTAAGCAGAGAACATTGTGTGTGTGTGCGCACACATATGAGGTGAGAGAGGAGCGCTCAACTGCTGTCACTGCTGCAGTTTGTTGTCCTTGTGGAGCAGCTTGCAATTTCTTGATCGAGCTCACAGATGTGCAGAGTTGGTGGTGGCAGCACGACAACCTGTTCTGGAGAGAGCACAAGCACAGTTTGGGGCTTGGTCACGGTATGCTCAAGCTGTTGATAAGTGACCTGTGCGCACTTAGCGGCTCAATGGACACGCAGATAACGGACTACTTTAGATAAGATATATTGGACTTATGTAGATTATATTATTATGATCTTTACAATCTCGGACTTTCTTATCTATGACATCACTGTACAATGACATCATGGACTCCTCTGGACTCCTATTGTATTTTGTCCTTGTACTCATTCCCTTTGTTCTATCTTTATTGTGATGTCACTATGATATCATAGTCTAGCCCTTCTTTGTTCTTTGCACCTTGTTCTCCATTTACACACTCCTTTGTGTCCGTCTGTAGAACAACGCTCCTTGTATTCTGTGACTCTATGTTACCTGTGTTGTACTAATGTCACACCTCTGTATAGTATAAGTAGAGTACTCTGTACGCTCTGGCACCACACCAGTTCTCATCTGTTGTGTGCCAGGTATGTCTCCTCTCTTGTAATAACACCAGTTCTCATCTGTTGTGTGCCAGACTCTCCATCTGCTTCACTTGCTAGATCTACTCTGTTGCTGCTTCCAGTACCACCCTCATATCTCACCACAGTCTACTTTGTCACTGTGAGTATGTCCTACATGTGTACTGTTCATCACAAGCTGCACAGAGACGTGAGTTAGAGGTCGCTGTGGTCACCACTTGTGGTCGAATTGTTGCCACATTGTTGTCGTACTTGTGGTCGTCGCCACTGTCATCATGTCTGGGTTGTCTTCGTGGTTGTCTCCTTTGTGTCATCACAGTCGTGGTCATGGTCGGGTCATTGGCACTTTGATGCACCAGTCATCTTTGTCCCTAACTTTGCTGCCCTGCATTGACACGATTACCAAATTGATCGAAGTCGCTGATTTACCAGTGGTGGATGATGGCTTTGTCAGATGTTGAAACTGGGGTAGTTGGGGTGGAAGACGAGGTGGGAGTAGACAGGGTGGGAGTAGACAAGGTAGATGAGCTGGTCATCATGGGTGAAGAGCTGGTTGAACTCATCGAGCTCATTGAAGTAGTTCTCAACGGGACAAACTGTATGAGGCTGTATGATGTCAGCAACCTATAAAATTTTTAGGGTTGAAGCAAATCTCTCTCACCAAGGAGCTCAAAATCAGGGAAGAAGACAATGAATGAGAGGTGCTTGGAGATGGAGGGGAGGAAAGTACTCTTGCCAGGTTAATACTCAGCTGAGTTGGGACCATCGTGGTCAGGATTGCTCACGGCCATGTCATCATCATTGCATGTTTCACAGCAGTGTTTCACAGCAGTGAGGAGATGGCAAGCATGATGGCACCAAAGAAGTAGCCTGTCATCTTCACCTCTACGTGGAGGTGTGGCCTCTGGTGCTGTGCGGATCGTGACTTGCTAGTTGCTACAGCGGGGAAAGGGAGTGGAGAGGTTACAGAGGTAAACATAAGAAAGAGCAAGCAGTGTATTGTGGTAACTTATGTAAACAAAAACAAAGTAAGCCCACAGTACAAACTGTGTGGGTGTGGGAAGTGTTTCCCACATTCTTCGATACTACCCCCTCTGTAAGTTACAGTAACCTGGTTCATGCTTTTTTTGAGCACACTCGCTGCACACCGATCCTGCATAATGGACCACCCTTGTTACTACCGTCCTGCATCAGTCATTGCTAGGTCATCAACTAAGGTCATAAGTCCAAACCTGTGCACTCCTTGCATCCACACTAATGAGCAGCTGCTCTTACACAAACCAGTGTGCGCCTGCTACAGGTGTTCACAAGACACCAACAATTGTGCCACCCTCATATAAACCCCAAATAGATAGGGTTTGAAAGTCTGGTTGGGTCTGGTTTTTTGACCATATTTGGTCCAACTGCAACTGCAACTGGTTGCCAAAAAATGAAATTTGTTGCAACCTCAACTGCAACTGCAAAAAACTGCAAAAAAACCAGTTGCAACTGAGTCAAAACCACTTATAATTAGTGTTAATAGGTACTTATAATAAATTTCTAAGTGCAACTGCCTTATAATGAAAAAATAATTAGGTAAAACAGCCAAAAAAAGCAGAAGTTATGAGTAAAATGATTGTTTTGATCATAACTTGCTCAGTTTTTGGCCAATTTGGGTGATCTTAGGCTCATTTTGATCAGAAATTCAGCCCAATCACTTGCTTACTAAGCAACCGGTTGCACAACTGCAAAAGACTGCAGTTGCTGATGTGTAAAACTCTGCAACTGCAACTTTCAGTTGCAGTTGCTACCAGTTGAAGTCAGGTTGGATTGCAGTCTTTTTCAGTTCCTGCAACTGAACTTTCAAAGACTACAAATAGATGAGTATTGTTCATTCAATCTATGCAGTGCTGACATTTATCACAGCTTCCCTGGCGAAACACCTGCTGTCATTGACATCACCTCTGCTGCTGCCCACATGGCCCCCGGCCATGCCACTGCCCCTCTGTGCCCTGCACCCCCATCAAAACAACACAACCACTGCAGTACCATGCGCCAATGCAGGCCACAAGTGATGATAGCGACATGACAATGGCAACAGCCATAATGGTGAGTCGGAGGTGGTGGCGTCAAATGGTCAAAGGGATAATGGCAACACAATGACAGCAATGCAGCGTTGTGACACCGACAACAACAGTGGAGTGGTGCTGCAATGGCAACACAGTGACAGCAGCAATGATGATGGGGGGACAATGGTGCAGTGATGACAACAACGATGGGGATGACCATACAGCAACAGTAACGATGGTGGGGATGATGGTGCAGCAATGATGACAGGGATGACAGTGCAGCAACAACAATGACAGTACAGTGCAGCACAGTGGAAGCGACAATGACAACAACAACAACGGTGCAAAGCAGTGATACTGACAGTGACGAAGGGGCTAGTCCTGTAGTAGCTAGTAGCTACATGTAGAGATTTCATTATACAATAAACATATTTTTCTGTATTGTTGAGCGGCCTCAAACAAGGCCAGCGGTTCAAGGTGCAGTCCAGTCCAGACCAGGTTCACACTGACTCAGCCAATGGCAAACCCCAGACCGGACCTTCTAGCTGGGCCCCAAACTGCACCCCAGACTGAACTGAACCTGGAGTGCAGTCTGGTGTGGTTCAGGTCCGAACCCCAATCCAGACCAGACCCCAGCATCCCTATCCCCAACACTATTTAGAACAAGCTGCATGATGACTGCCACAATGATGAGGTGTGATGACAGCATGATGGTGGTGCAATGACCACACAAGTTGGTTGCACGATGACCATGCAATGACTGCACAACAACAGCATGAGTTGGCTGCATGAAGACACCACAACAACTACCACAACCACAACCATGACACTGTGGCAACTACTGCCACAATCACAACAACTGCCACAATCACAACAACTGCCACAATCACAACAAGGATTGTGACCACAACCACAACAAAGTGGCAGCAGCAGTGATAGGACCACACTCTCCCTGGGCTCTGAAAAGGGCTATTTTTGCACTTTATAGATCCCTTGTGTTTGTACATGCTCTCCCATGCTCTGCGCACTTTCTAAGCACCACATTCCTGCACTTTGCCACTTTCCCATGCTCTGTGCATGCTCAGCCTCCCACTTATCCTGGACACTTCCCTTTGTGTTTTAACATTCCCCTGTTTAGCTAATGCACCAGTGGTGTGGGGATGGTGACAGCAGAGACAGCAGTTCTAACTACTGATATCATTATGTGTGTGCATAATCAATGTATTTCCATTGTGATCATGTTACAACAAATATGATCTGACATTTCTAGGGATGCCAGGTCCAGTCTGAAATGGGGTTCAGACCCAAACTGCACCAGACCACACCCCAGGTCCAGTTTGGTCTGGGGTCCGGTTCTGAGCCCAGCTTGAGGGTCCAGTTTGGGGTTCACCATTGACCAAGGTTATGTGAACCCAGTCTAGACTGGACCACACCTCAGACTGCTGGCTGGGGCTACAAACCTTGCACAAAGCACAGTACATCTGATGCAATACACAAAAGCTTGCACAAAAGCGTACATTATTGAATGAACTAGCTAATACATGACTACCCCACCTGTTGGCAGTTGCTGGTGCTATCCCTGCTGCTCACCCCAGCCATTCATTGTAGTCAGTGTCACTATCCCCATGCTGCACCCTTGGCTGCACCATACCATTGTCATCACACCCATTGCCATTGCCACACTGTCGCCATCATTCCTGTTGCCACACCATCGCCATTGTCACCATACCATCCCGCTGCCATTGTCACCAGTACCATTGTGGCTAGTATCATCATTGATATCATGATGGCACATTGCCACTGTCATCATCATTGCTGTTACTCCCTTGGTGTTGCTGCCTCCACACTGCCATTGTGGCCATTGTTGTTGCTAGTGTGGCTGCAGCTGCACTGTTGCTACGGGGGTGCAGGGAGTGGAGGGCAGTGGCATTGGGGGTCCACCCAGGGCAGGGGTTTTGGTGGTGATGCTGAGAATGGCAGATGTTTCACTGGGGAAGCTATGTAAGTCTGTTAGCATGATGTAGCTTAAATGAATCAATACTGTATCCATCCATTTGTGTTTGTAAGGCACCGTTGTCAGTGTCCCTGCAGGAGGCACAGACTTGTTTGTATAAGAGTGATGACTGCTCATTAGTGGGGAAGATGCAATGAGCAGATGGGTTTGGACTTACGGTCTTCCATGATGAAAAGATGTGGTGTACTCTGGGCATGGTGGGTGTGATGACTGGAGTGTTATGTCTTTAATGATGTCTTGGAATTGACTGATGATATCACCTTAGGCACAGTGGAAGTAGGTGGATGCCAAATAGTAAACAATGGGGAGTTGAATAGACAGACAGAAGACAAGGTAACATGCTCACTGCACCAAAATGTGATGACATTGAACTCATTGGGAGAGGTTTGCTATGAGACCATGATGAAGTGTACAGGCCAGATCTACATGTTCTGAGGAAACATCAACTTGTCTCTTGGCATAACCTCGAATGTTATGGCTGGATGATATGGCCAGAATAGGTTCACTTGGCACCACAGGATGCTCAGCCCTTTCCTTACAGCCATGAATAACATTGAGTGACTTCTGCATGTCTGCAAGTGACATCAAAAATGTGTGAACCATTTACTGTACAGTAAGGGGGGGAATTAGTAATTAGTGTTTGGAAGTCCAGTCTCAAGACTGGAAAAAGACTGAGACTGGACCAGACCTGGACCAATCTGGACTGGAAATTATTAAGACCGATCTGGACCACTAACCGTGGTCTGGTCTTGGTCTCATCATGTTTCCGAAATTTGGTAGACCAATCCAAGACTGGTCAAGACCAGTCAAGACCAGTCTTTTCTCCTTCTCGGACTTACTTTGTTCAAACTTGAATTGTATTCTCGCACAAAAATGAGCAAACAAAAAGTAAGATTACAGCATGAGTAAGTATCTACACTAGCCTAGCTACTAGTCATGCCCACTGCTGCTCATATCAGTATTTGTACAGGTTGCTTGACAGGGGTTGTACCACCTGGCACCTGGTGGTGCCACCTGGTACAACCCATAAAGTTAGCAATTTGGCAGTTGCACAAGCCATGTCTAATCCTTCAAAAAGTTTTTTACACAGCGATGACCAGCAAGCAGGACAAGTTCAGAAAGTCAAGGAAGTCATACAAGTCCAAGTATTAGGGATATCATCTAAGTTAAATATTTGTCATATTATATTTGTCACATATTTGTCATATCATATTTGTCATATCATATTTGTCATATCATATCATTAGTCATATGTCACATCAGGTTTGCAGCATAAAAATATTATTTTATTCAGAATCAAGCAAATACATGAGTACTAGTACAGTAGTCTAAGGCGCCGCAAGTCCCAGTCGTGACAGGTCGTGACGTGGCATGTGGGGCTTGCCATGTCGCAGCGAGCTGGCGTGGTGGTAGAGTGGCGCGATGGGGCTTGTAAGTGTGGTGGTGGCGGGGTTGTGACGAGGTGTGGTGGGGTTTGCTCACTGTGTTGAAGTGGCGTCGCAGCGAGTTGGCGGTAGCGGGGTCTTGCGTGTGTTTGGGATAACGCCACGCGGAGCTTGTGCGCAACGGGTCAGCCTCATGGTGTAGTTGAAGTAGCACAGTTGGGGTGGCATCGGGGTCTTGCGTACCACGTCGGGGGTGGGTTGGTAGCAGTGGCAGGGCTGGGGTTGTGACATGGCATGCATGGCGCTGTGTTGCGGTGGTGTTGGGGCGGGATCGGGCGTGGCGGGTCAGGTCGGCATGCCAGTGGAGTGGCGCAGTGGGTGGTGGGGCTGGGCCGTGTTGCTGGCATCACAGTGATCGCGAGGTCTTGTGCGCCGTGTTGGGGTTGCGCCGGGGTGGTGGTGGCGTGGCGTAGTTAGTGTGGCATGGGCCGGGGTGGCTGTGGTGGCGCCTGGGTCGTGACGAGGCATCGTGGGGCCTGCACCGTTGAGGTGACGGCGCAGCGTGGTGGTGAAATGGTGTGGTTGGGGTGGTGATGAGTGAAAGAATAAAAACAAAAAACAACAAACAGAAACTCACTTAACGGGTGCGTAGTCGCATGAGTGGTAGGTCTTGCGAATCGTATTGAGGGTGCCGTTGTGGTGGGTCTTGCATGTCGTGACGTGGCTCCGGGGGCTTTCGTGCGGCGAGTTACTGGCGGTAGAGGTTGTGGCTGGAGGGAGACGGGGCCATGAGCTGACACATGGCGAGACGGCGAGGCAGCTGCAGCGGTGACGTGGTCTGTCACATCAATGAGAAACGATAGGGAAAAAAAGAAAGAAAAAAAACTTATCATAGAGCCATAGACTGAAGCCGAGCTCGTCGTCGTCAGCCAGGTCTTGCGTTTGCGTGTTGTGACGGCATGGTGTCAGGGGGGGTGTTTGGAGTTCGCACGGCAGGGTGGTGGTGGTGGTGGTAGTGGTGAACTTGCATAGGGGCAAAAGACGGCGGCGGGGTGATGTATGGCAAAGGTGGCAGAAGTGACGTGGTTCTGTGACAGTGAGCAACGATGTCAAACACAAAAATAAGAAAAGAAAACTTATCTGGTCCAGCTCGACGTTGTCGCGTGTTGGTGACCATCGTGATTGCAGTGGGATTGTGGGCATCAGTCCTGCCACTTGAAAAGTAAGGGTTGGACTGTTTATCAGGATGGAGCAAGTTGGCAGGAGGAAGACGAACTACAAGAAATGTCGTATGCATGTCGTGTCACTGGCACTGGTAATGTGGGAGTAGTTGGCAGTAATTCAGTCAGCGTTTTTTGGGAACAACCAAAAGTCCGAATTATGTAAACGCAGACATTTTCCGAAAGTCGTATACCGTACAATGTTCCTTGCAATTGGTTCACAGTTCATCTCCCTTCTACCAACCTGCTCCATCCTGAAAAATGGTCCAACCCTTACTTTTCAAGTGGCAGGACTGATGCCCACAATCCCACTGCAATCACGACGGTCACCAACACGCAACAATGTCAAGCTGGACCAGATAAGTTTTTTTTCTTATTTTTGTGTTTGACATCGTTGCTCACTGTCACAGAACCACGTCACTTCCACCGCCTTTGCCATACATCACCCTGCTGCCGTCTTTTGCCCCCACGCAAGTTCACCACCACCACCACCACCCCACCGTGCGAACTCCAAACACCCCCCCCTGACACCATGCCGTCGCGACACGCAAACGCAAGACCCCGGCTGACGACGACGAGCTCGGCTTCAGTCTACGGCTCTATGATAAGTTTTTTTCTTTCTTTTTTTCCCTATCGTTTCTCATTGACCATGTCACCACTGCAGCTGCCTCGCCATCTCACCATGTGTCAGCTCATGGCCCCGTCTCCCTCCAGCCACAACCTCTACCGCCAGTAACTCGCTGCACGAAAGCCCCCGGAGCCACGTCATGACATGCAAGACCCACCACGACGACACCCCCAACATGATTCGCAAGACCTACCTCACGCGACTACACACCTGTTAAGTGAGTTTCTGTTTTTTGTTTTTTGTTTTTATTCTTTCACTCATCACCACCCCAACCACCACCACGCCGCGCCGTCACCCCAATGGTGCAGGCCCACACGATGCCTCGTCACGACCCAGGTGCCACCACAGCCACCCCGGCCCATGCCACGCTAACTACGCCACACCACCACCACCCCAGCGTGACACTCACAAGCCCCGTCGCGATCCCAACACGGTGCGCAAGACCTCGCGATCGCCGTGACGCCAGCAACACGGCCCAGCCCCGCCACCCACCATGCCACTCCACCGGCATGCCGACCCACCACGCCCGATCCCACCCCAACACCACCACAACACGGTGCCACGCATGCCACGTCACGACCCCAGCCCCGCCACCACTACCGACCCTGTCACCACTGGCACTGTAGTACTTAGTACCTATGTATTTGTCTGATTCTGAATAGAATATTATTTTTATGCTGCAAACCTCACCATCATGACTAAGATAGATATGACTAAATATATATGACAAATATGGTGTAGTAATTAACACTAATTAATACTATAAATAGTTTTATCTATTATTTATTCTAATATTAAAAATATTTTGAAACAGCTATATTCAACTTGCCAACTTGTGCAACTTGCACTGGCTTTCTGCTGGCACACCAGCTAAAAAGGTGGAAGTTCCCTGCGTTCTTACTGATGGCCACCACCTGAGTTGTTTGAATTGTGTCGCATTGTTGTTGACCAAGTCACCGCTGTCGTCGCTCATCTTGTTGTTGTTGTGGTTGGCTTCATCTTGCTAGCATCACCTTGTCTTGCTGTTGTTGTCATCTTGCTAGCATCACCTTGTCTTGCTGTCGTTGTCGTCTTGCTGTCATTGTGGTCGTCTTGAGGTCATCATTGTGTCTTGAGGTCATCATGGTCATCTTGAGGTCGTTGTGGTCATCTTGAGGTCATTGTGGTCGTCTTGCTGTCGTTGTGGTCATCATCTTTCCATCATCGTCGTCACCTTGCCATCAACTACTGTTCCAGTGTTGTGGCAGATGACCCTTGTTGTAGTCACCATTGTCACTGCTGCCAGTATTGTAGTTGTGGCCAGTTCTGTGTTGACAATGTAGTTGAGACCGAGCAAGCCTGGCAGCTACTCACCAACTGGAAAGTCAAGGATGGGCATCATCAGCAGGCTCCAGATGCGGCGAGCCATGGCAGACTCACATCCTGCCAGTGGAGAGCCAAGGAGAGTCATCATCAGCAGGCTCAAGACCCAGCAAGCTGTGGCAGATGCTCATGGACTGGCTGGGGAGTCGAGGATAGAGGTGGCAACGGCAGTGGCATGACGCTGTCTTCTCTGGTTGAAGTATACCTGCAGCCTGATACAGAAGAATATAAGATAACATGTACTTACCTGCAACTCAGAAGGAACCAGACTGCGGGATGGGCACAGTCAGTAAGGTGACCAAGAGCAAACTCAGATGAACTCAGATGAAGTGAACAAAGCTGGCAATCTCTGTTGAAAGCACACTTTAGGAAACCGTGATGTGTTTGTGGCTTACTACTATACTAGCATACTCACTCCACTCAGGGACAGCAACAACAGCATCAACATGGCCCCACAGCATCAACATGACCCCACTGACACCACATACCCAAGGTGGCAATGACGATTCAACCATGATGATGGGGGATTGTCCAACTTGACTACGACAATGGTGGGATGAAGATGACAAGGCCGGCGGCAACCAACAATAGCAATGGCAAGGCAACATCAACATTTCAACACTGAACAACAACAACAACAACAACTTGACATGCCAACACCAAATGACAACAACAACAACTCGACGATGACCCAGATTGATGAACAGTACACATGTAGGACATACTCACAGTGACAAAGTAGACTGTGGTGAGATATGAGGGTGGTACTGGAAGCAGCAACAGAGTAGATCTAGCAAGTGAAGCAGATGGAGAGTCTGGCACACAACAGATGAGAACTGGTGTTATTACAAGAGAGGAGACATACCTGGCACACAACAGATGAGAACTGGTGTGGTGCCAGAGCATACAGAGTACTCTACTTATACTATACAGAGGTGTGACATTAGTACAACACAGGTAACATAGAGTCACAGAATACAAGGAGCATTGTTCTACAGATGGACACAAAGGAGTGTGTAAATGGAGAACAAGGTGCAAAGAACAAAGAAGGGCTAGACTATGATATCATAGTGACATCACAATAAAGATAGAACAAAAGGGATGAGTACAAGGATGAAATACAATAGGAGTCTAGAGGAGTCCATGATGTCATTGTACAGTGATGTCATAGATAAGAAAGTTCGAGATTGTAAAGATCATAATAATCTAATCTACATAAGTCCAATATATCTTATCTAAAGCAGTCCGTTATCTGCGTGTCCATTGAGCCGCTAAGTGCGCACAGGTCACTTATCAACACAGATGACAACAACTTGGATGGGACAAACAACAGGACATGTGACAATGGCGGGGGGCAGCGACAATGCTGTGGGGCAGGCTGCAGGCTTTATATTAATTAGACTACAGTACATTGTTCAGTAATTACAAGAAGTTACTAGGCTATGCAGAGGCAATTGTTTTATGAGGCTCCAAAAGACTGGTCTTTACCAGTTGCAACTGGTCTCGACCTCAACCGGTTGAGACCAGTCTCGTAACTGGAAAAAACCAACATAGACTGGTCTATGTCAGTTTGGTCCAGTTATTTGTGTCCCACTGATTTTGGAAGACCAGTCTTGGTCTCAGTCCAGGCCTCTCAGGTCCAAAAGACTGGACCGGACTGGACTTTCAAACACTAGGGGGAATGCACCAAAACAGGTCAAAGAACGGAGAATGTGGAAACAGCTTCTCACACCCAGTCATCAGTAAGAATACAGGTAACTTCCAACTTTTTAGCTGGCATGCCAGCAGAAAACCAGTGCAAGTTGGCAAGTTGCTGTTCCAAAATATTTTTTAATATCATTTTATTATTAAAATAAATAATAGACAAAATTATTTGTATTGTTAATTACTATTGTTAATTACTACTGTATTACAAAATATAATATAGAATATAATTGCACAGCTAATAGTGCTTAGTCATATAATGGGTTTTGCAGCATAAAAAAATATTTTATTCAGAGTCATATAAATACATGGGTACTAGTATTACAGTGAGAGCCAAGGTGCTGCAAGCACTGGTGGTAACAGGGCCAGAGTGGCAGTGGTGGGGCTGGGGTGATGTGGCAAGAGTTGCCATGTTGGGGTGGCATGGCGGATCGGCGGGGTCCTGCGCACCACGTTGGGGCAACGTGGCAGGTCGGCGGTGGTCGGGTCTTGGTGTGGCATTGAGTCTGCGGGTGGCGGGGTGTTGCGCGCCATGTCGATGTGGCATGGGGGTCGGTGGTGGCTGGGGCCTTGCATGTCACATTGAAGGGGCGTGGCAGGTTGGCAGGGTCTTGCACGATGTCCCAGTCTTGGCGTGCCATGTTGGGGCGGCATGGTGGTGGGTTGGTGGTTGAGGTCTTGCGTGCTGTGTTGGGGTGGCGTGGTGGGTTGGCAGCAGCGGCAATGGCCTGCAATGTCCACAGTAAGTGGGAAAAAAAAAAGAAAAAGAAAAAAAAACTTATCTCATACATTGGGCCAAAGTCTTGCACGGGTTGGTGGTGGCGGTTGGGGTAGTGATGAGCGAAAGAAGAAAAAAAAAAACTCACTTGAACGAGGAGGGTAGTCATGTGGGCTTGTGGGCAGCGAGTTGGCATGGTGGTGGGCCTCACGAATCGCGTTGGGGGTGCCGTCATGACAGCTGGCGTCGGGACAGGGGCTTTTGCGTGGTGGGGGTACTGGTGGTGGATGTTGTAGATGGAGACAGGGGCCACGAGCTGATGTGTGGCGAAGCAGCAGCAGCAGTGATGTGGTCTGTGACACCAATGAGAAAACGATAGGGAAAAAAAAGAAACCCTTACAGCATTAGGCTGAAGCCGAGCTCGTCATCAGCTGGGGTCTTGCATGTCGCGATGGCATGTTAGGGGAGAAGGACTTTTGCACAGCGGGGTGGTGGTGGTTGAAACTTGTGTGGGGCAAAAGGTGGTGGTGGGGTGAGGTGACGGCAACAATGATGTGGCTCTGTGACAGTGGAGAACAATGTAAAAAAAAAGAGGGAAACATATCTGGGTGCACTAGGCCGAAGCCCAGCTCGTCACAAGGCTTGTCGTTAGCGTGTTGGTGACCGTGGTTGCAGTGGGGATTGTGGGTAACGAGATGCATAAGTTGCGCCACTTGAAAGGCATGAGTTGGACCGTTCATCAGGATGGAGCAGATTGGTAGGAGGGGAAGGAGGTGAAGGAGACGAACGTGAAACCAATTGGAGGAATGTTGTGGCTGAACTTTTGGAAATGTCTGCGTTTATGTAATTCGGACTTTTTGCATCATCATACCAGTGAGTGACACGACACGCATACATTCCTTGCAATTGGTCTCGTTCATCTCATTTCGTTCATCTCCCTCCCCTCCCACCAATCTGCTCCATCCTGATGAACAGTCCAACTCATGCCTTTCAAGTGGCGCGACTTATGCATCTCATTACTCACAATCCCCACTGCAACCACGGTCACCAACACACTAATGACGAGCCTTGTGACAAGCTGGGCTTCAGCCTAGTGCACCCAGATATGTTTCTCTCTTTTTTTACATCATTTCTCACTGTCACAGAGCCACATCATTGTCGCTGCCGCCTCGCCCCACCGCCACCTTTTGCCCCATGCAAGTTTCAACCACCACCACCCCGTGTGCAAAAGTTTCTTGCCCCTAACATGCTGTCACAACATGCAGGACCCCAGCTGACAACGACGAGCTTGGCTTTGGCCTGATGCTGTAAGGGTTTCTTTTTTTTTCCCTATCGTTTTCTCATTGGTGTCACAGACCACGTCACCGCTGCTGCCTCGCCGCTTCGCCACATGTCAGCTCGTGGCCCGTCTCCATCTACAACATCCACCACCAGTACCCCGCCACGTGAAAGCCCCTGTCCCAACGCCAGCCATCACGACAGCACCCCCAATGCGATTCACGAGGCCCACCACCATGCCAACTCGCTGCCCACAAGCCCACGTGACTACCCACCTCATTCAAGTGAGTTTTTTTTTTTTCTTCTTTCACTCATTGCTACCCCAACCGCCACCACCAACCCGTGCAAGACTTTGGCCCAATGTATGAGATAAGTTTTTTTTTTCTTTTTCTTTTTTTTTTCCCACTTACTGTGGACATTGCAGGCCATTGCCGCCACCGCCAACCCACCATGCCGCCCCAACACAGCACACAAGAACTCCACCGCCAACCCACCACCATGCCACCCCAACACGGCACACCAAGACTGGGACGTCGCACAAGACCCTGCCAACCTGCCACGCCCCTTCAACACGACACGCAAGGCCCCAGCCACCACCGACCCCCACACCACATTGACATGGCGCGCAACACCCTGCCACCCGCAGACTCAATGCCACACCAAGACCCGGCCACTGCTGACCCGCCATGTTGCCCCAACGCAGCGCACAGGACCCCACCAATCCACCACACTGCCCCAACACGGCAACTCTTGCCACGTCACAACCCCAGCCCTGCCACCACCACTCTAGCCCTGTTACCACTGGCGCTTGCAGGCTCTCACTTTAGTACTAGTACCCATGTATTTGTATGACTGAATAAAATATTATTTTTATGCTGCAAAACCTATTATATGACTAAGATAGATATGACTAATGTATGATATGACAAATATGATATGACAAATGTGACAAAATATGATATGACAAATATGACAAATATGATATGACAAATATTTAACTTAGGTGATATGCCTAATACTTGGACTTGTATGACTTTCTTGACGTTCTGAACTTGTCTTGCTTGCTGGTCATCACTCTGTAAGAAACTTTTTGAAGAATCAGACATGGCTTGTGCACATGTCAACTTGCTAACTTTATGGGTTGTACCAGGTGGCACCACCAGGCACCAGGTGGTACAACCCCCATCAAGCAACCTGTACAAATACTGATGGCCATGTTACTCTACATTTTCAAGTTTACTATCATACCACTGCATTTTTGTCCTGCTCCCCTGCTGTAACAGCATTGTAGCAATCTGCATAGCACCAGAGGCCACACCTCCACACAGAAGCAAAGACAACAAGCTACGTCAGGCACATTCTTTGGTGCTGTCATGCTTGTTGTCTCCTCACTGCTGTGGACTCAGTGTGGAGCATGCAATGATGATGACCCCTCAGCTGCGAGCAATCCCCACTGTGACAGTCCTGATTTGGCTGTGTACTATCCTGTTGGGAGTACTTCCTTCACACCATCTCCAAGCCCCTCCCCCTTGCCAACACCCTCACCACAAGTCTCATCAGACTCTAATTTTATCACCTCTAGTTCATTGTCTTCCTCAATTTGAGCTCCTCAGTGAGAGAGATTCCCTTCAACCCTAAAAGTTTTATAGGGTGCTGACCTCATACAGACCTCATACAGTTCGTACAGTTCGTCCACATTGAGTACTACTTTAATGAGCTCAACAAGTTCAACCAACTCTTTGCCCACAATGACAAACTTGTCTACTCCCACCTCATCTTCCACCCCTACTACTCCAGTTTCAACACCTGACATAAGCCATCATCTACCACCAGTAACTAGTGTTGCCACAACTCTGACTCTGGATCAGCTCGAGTCAGAGTCAATCTCGACTCAAGCCAGGCCGAGCTGAGTCATGGTAATGTGGCAACTCCGCTGAGTCACAGCTCCGAGGTCATGACTTCGACTCAAAGTTGACTGGAGTCGTGTCTTTAGCCAAAAATAAAATAAACAAAGTGGCTTTTTTTATTCAGCGTGGATTAGCGCATGTACTAGAGCTACTCTAGAGGGTATCTACATCCGTGATCTACAAAAGTCCACCACGTCGTCATTGCCCCCTGCCGTTGTCGTTGTCGTCTTTGTCGTCATTGTCGTTGTTATCATTGTTGTTGTTGTTGTTGTTGTTGTTGTTGTTGTTATCGTTGTCATTCTTTGTCGTTACCTTGTCGTGGTTGAGTCGCTCGGAGTTGGCCATGGATGCCGATCGTCGTGGTTGAGTCGTCCTGCCTTGCCGTCGCTCCTGCCGCTGGTGTCATAGCCGTCATTGCGGTGCCGGTGCCGTCGCTGTCGCGTTTGTGACTTGCGTTAGTACGGCGGCGGTGGTTGGTATGCTCTTCACGTAACGAAGGACCCTGTATGTGCTACAGTCAGCAGACAAAAAACGAAATAAAACCCCGGTGGTTCTACCAGTTGGAGTTGGCCTTCGCGACTAGTTCGAAGCATAATATTCGCTGTGAAATAGCTTAGTATGTACCGCGAGATACTTGACAGTGACATACGTCCTCTGCAAGGTCTCTGATTCATCGTTAGCCCCACTACCGTAAGTAGTCAACCATTTGATGCACACATGTTTGACGTGAAAATGTCAGTACCCCGGCCGTGCAGAACCTCTCCTTTGAAGTATGAGGCTAAAAATCTCGTCTTCCTAAACACATTTCAGCTTCTCGAATCGAGTTCACGTAGGGACACAGAAGGGCTTACGTTGTACATGGTTATGCAGACGAACAACTCAGTACGTCGGTTCATTTGGTTTTGACGCAAAAAGTGGCCGCTCTTTTCAAAGTCATCCGGGTTGCACGTCACTGCTGTGTACCTCGTCTTCATTACTTCAGGTTGGCCCACACGGGGCAGAACGAGCTTGGTGGTACAGGGAGGTCCAGGACAAGGTTCCCATTCGTGAGCGGTTCACAGTCTTGTTCCGCCGCGCAACACGTCCGGTAGGTGCTGGCCCGAAGTGACGCGTCTCCACTGGTGTCCCCGGGACCTCATCCTCGAGCGTCGTAGACTTTGGAATTGGAAATACCACGCGGCACGGATCGGCGAAGATATTCTGAGGCGTGTCTTTCTCTTCAGGTTTCGGATTCAATAGTGCTTTGGTACGTACTTTAGCAAGGTACTCTTGAAATTTGCTCTTTGGCATGGGCTTTTCCGTTTTCTCGTCGTGGTCTTCTCCATCGGTGCTATCTCCATCGTCTTCACCATCATCTAACCCTTCTGTCCCATCGGTATATTGGGATGTTCCAGTGTAGTGGGTTTCAGCATGGTGAGATGTTCCGTTCCAGTATGATGACCATTCACCATCACGGGTACCGACTGCTTCGTAACTGTCATCGGCGAGAGCCGGGGTGGGAGAACGAGAATGAGGGACAGTGTAAGCAGGAAGCGAGTTTCTCCCCGAAGCATACGCTTCAGTGTCGTGACGGAAGTGGTCAATGGGTGTGACAGGTTTCGCGAGGTGAGGTTGGGCTGGGTTGGGCCACCACACCAAACCAACGGTAGGTTGGACGCTGCTGTCTTGGGACGGCACAGGCAGCTGCAACACCGGTGCAGCGCCTTGCACAGGAGAACGGACCCCTGTGAGTTGAACCTGCACTTCGGGCAGAGGTCGCCGAGAGTTGCGATGGCGGGCACGGCGGGTGGTTTGCTCCCCCTTCCATAGAAATTTCTCTAGCATGATCGTGGCTAGTAGACAAATCCAAGGAATGACGCTGAAGTGTTTGAGATGGGTATGGTGGGGTTGCTCACTGACGAGACGGAGGCCTGTCCGAGAACGGATTGTTGCTCTTCGATAAAGTCCAGGCCTTCCCATTGAAGGGGCTGACCGGAGTCGATGGTGGGAAGGGACGGTGGCTGCTGATATGAGGGGCGAGTGGTAGATCCTGATCGGTTTGCTTGGCTGATCTTTATGGGAGCGGCGTAGACCGTCGCCACAGTGTAAGTGGACTCACTGGAGGAAGTTGACAGCGGCCTGTCATAGGGCGGGGTAGGTTCCCTAGCACTCGGTTGAAGAAGCGCGACGTTAGGTATATCATATAAAGAAGTTGACGAGTAACGGTCCTGTAGTTTGTTGACGGCCTCGGTGATGGTATCGAAAGCGGGTATATCGGGAGGGCGGGAAGATGACGAAGCCATGGCGTACTGCAGAGTTTTGGAACCTGGTGAATGACCCGAAGCGGGTGGTAGGGGTTCTTCATCAAGTTCTTCATCGCCGAAATCGTCGTAATATTTGTCTTCGTCGTCCCGATAGTCATCATCTTCTTCATAAAGGGAAGGTGCCGATGATGTACCCTGGACATCTGTAAGAGAGCACTTTTCTTGCATCAGCCATGGGGCAGAACCACGAGAATGTACGTCCTTAGCGAGGTCTCCCTGGATGCACTTTCGTCACAGCGTGTGCTCCAGTTGATCATCGGTGGTCGCAGGCGATCGCACATGGTTGTGCATGCTTCCGCGCAACGCGAAACTTCGCAGCGGTGGCTACCTTGGTCGGCGACGTGTTGCGCTTGAGTTGCTAAGGATGCACGCGGGTGCGGGGAGGTCGGGAATAGGAACAGCGGGCTGCATGGACCCCTGCTGGTCTGGGTGATGTGACCGCTCATCACCGGCAGAAGCCCCGCTCGTCGTCGGTTACATCTTGCGTGGGCCGTGGGGATGGTCTGTGTGCAACTGCGGTGGTCGTGGTGGTGCGACTTCAAAGTGGGCTAAGGCCGAAAAAGGTAGAAAACGTCTAAAAAAACGAAGCCGTATATCAAGAAATTTGTACTCTATATCTCTAACGCATTTTGTGGGTTTGCCGAACTCTCTTGGGTGCTTTCCAAATTCGCCTTCTCTTAGCCAGTCCTTCGTAGTAGAACAAACGTCAGAATAAAGGGTTTGTATAAATCGATGCACCTACCATCGTACGCTGCGTCAGTGCGGTAGACATGATCGGTGGTGAACTTGCCGTTCCGCTTGCTGAAGTCTACGGTAAGATGGCCCCTGTATGGTACTGCGCCGTTTTCCCCATGCCAACCCGTATTCCTGCAAGTGATTGTGAGTGCCAGGGAGCATTAAGTAGCACGTAAGAACGTACCTCACAGTGGCTACCTCCACCCCATATTTCTCGAATCCCATCCTCACAAAATGGGCCAAAATGCGTCTTTCGGCTGTTTCCCGTTCTCGTTCGCGACCCTTTGAGCTATAGAGGGTATTGAGGGACAATGGTGAGAGACATCGAGGTGGAAGGAGAGCAAGGTCGGCGAGGTAGCAGTCAAGGGAAAAGAGTTGTACTCGTTTATGTTAGCGCGTGAAAAAGATATTAGCACGACACGAGAAAAATGAACGTGAATCAAAAGCATTCCTCTACCACCAAAACAAAGCCTAGAAGGCTATCTCACCCCCGCCTCTCTCTGTTTCTCGATCTCGTCATCAGAAGCATCTGATGCGGTACCGTCGACGTGAGAGGAGGTAGAGAAAACCGTCTCACCTGTCACTTTTCTCTGTTTCTCTCGTCATTGGGTTAGGGTTTGGGGCGAGACTGATGACACTGGTGAGGCAGCGGGGTGAGGGAGAAGATAAAAACCTTCTCACCTGTCGCCTCGCTCTCTGTTTCTCGGCCTCGTCATTATGTTGCGAAGACGCCGAGGGGGGGACTGAAAGTTTGTGAGATCTCGAGACGCGACGTCAAGGATCCGGTGGTCGTAGCCGACGAATAGATCAAGCATGTACTTAACAAGAGTATGCGGCCAAACCCTTGACGAACTGGCCGACGAAGGGTAGGACTGCAGCACTATGGATAGCGATGGCGTTGAGGGATTGGAGGTCGTACAAGCCAAAGGGATCCGTTCTTCTTTGGGACGCAGAACCGGTGAAAGCGGTACGAGACGTCTGAAGGCATACATACCAGCGGCAATCTTATCTTTGAATGACCTCGTCGAGTGGGCCAGTCAGAATCAGGAATGTTCTTGTAGACCCAGGGGATGTGGGCGATTGTCGGGATCTTGACAGGTAGAAAAATGATCGTCTCAAAATCGTCCTCGCTTGGCTTCACTTTGCCGCCAACAACAGCAGGTCTTTACAGATGCGGAAGTACATACCTTCAGTCTTCTTGAGTGCATAGTCTTTGAAAGTCCGTTGCAGGAACTGAAAAAGACTGCAACTCAACTGAACTGCAACTGGAAAAAACCGGGACTTTTGGTTGCAGTTGTACCTAATCCTAGAATGTATCAGTTGCAGTTGCCCGAAATGGCAGCTGACCTCCAACCGGTTGCAACCGGTTGCAACCGATTTCTTAGTCAGCAGGTGATTGGGCTGAATTTCTGATCAAAACGAGCCTAAGATCACCCAAATCGGCCAAAAACTGAGCAAGTTATGATCAAAACAATCATTTTACTCATAACTTTTGCTTTTTTTGGCTGTTTTACCTAGATTATTTTTCAGTATAGGCAGTTGCACTTAGAAATTTATTATAAGTACCTATTAACACTAATTATAAGTGGTTTTGACTCAGTTTAGACCAGTTTCAGATAGATTAAATAACATTCAGTTGGGTCCAGTTGCAACTGGTTGCAACTGGTTTTTTTGCAGTTTTTTTGCAGTTGCAGTTGAGGTTGCAACAAAATTTCATTTTTTGGGCAACCAGTTGCAGTTGCAGTTGGACCACATATGGTCAAAATACCGGACCCAAGCGGACTTTCAAACCCTATGAGTGCAGCATGTGACTGTTCTACATATTCATTGTGCGGAATAAGCACGGAGCAGAAAGAACACTTGTATTTATTTCTTCTTGGTAGCCGAGCAGGGGTTCGTCTCATCTCGATCACTACCTTCGTTCCACCCTTTACTCCAGTTTCGGTCTCCAAACTCACATTTCATGGGTTCCAATACGGCTCATGGGGGCCTTCCTCGAACCACGGGAGCGCCTTCTTGCTTACCTTGAGAACATGAGCCGCGAGCTTCACCTCTTCAGGACAAAGTTGAGTTCGAGGGCTCTAAAGCGTTCTCACGTGATACGGGCGCCAGGTGGTGAACTTGGGAGGGTGGGCCGGGAGTGCAGAAAGAGAAGGAAGGGTCGGTATTGACGCTGAACATTGCGAAAGTCCTCGAAGAGGGAAGCGGCGACCGGGTGAACCCTCCTGGCGGACTTCTTGTATGCTAGGATTGTGACAGGCAGGTCAGGAAGCGAACAATCGGGGAAAGAGAGGAAGATGGAGAGAAGCAACCTAGCGTTCTAGTGCACCCATACGCGGTGGGCTCGGGTCGGACCTGGCAGGCGAAGGCAGTGACAAAACCAAGGCAGCTCGCCTAGCTTGGGAAGGGACCCAGATGTATGATACACACGAGAGTCAACAAAAGCCAGCAACAACGAAAAGATACCACTTGAGGTATGAGATCGTCTAAGCACGAGCTCGCCTTGGTGCACGTTGTTGAGGAACGGCGTAAAGTGGATCAAGCGAGTCACGTGTCCATCCCTGGCCTCACACAACACACTGGAACCATGGTTGGAATCCAAACACCTTGTTCGTTCAATCTGACAATAGTCACAATACTGTACATGAATTTCTGTGTAAAGACTGCTCGACGCTTGTAATATCAACCCCTCAATCGTCATCCTCGAAGTTAATATAGTTCATGAGTTTGTCCAGGCGATCTTGAACCTTCCCCAAGTCCGGCGAGTCGTCCAGTAACTCACCAAGGGGATCACCCTCTGGGTCATTCCTGGCCATCTCACTCTCTTGCGTGGACCAGGTAGCCCCAAAATTAAGGCGCTCCCTCTTGAGACTAAACTTGCGCATTTGAAGGGCCTCCATCAACAAAGGGTTGATGCGATTCCGACGCTTGGTATCGGTTTCGGAACTAGACGAAAAGATTCGTTCGCACGGTACTGAGGACGCCTGGATCGGAAGGTAGTCCATCGCCATTAAAAAGAGGGTCGGGAAAGTACTGCTATTGAGCTGAGATGTCCAGTCAGCATCGCGCGCACATGCTGAATCATGCGTGCGCTGTACCTCCCAAAACTTGAGGACATCTGTACCCCACGGTGAGGGGACCTTGATATACGCCTCGTATTCCTGTTTAGCGGTCGATGGAGTCGGACGCCTGCCAATTTCCATTCCGGGAAGGCCATACTGTTCCAACAGCAGCATATAACCCGGAATCGTTACGTTCTGTATGTTACGAGGCTCAGGCTCCTTGTAGTATTCAAGCATCTGTCATAGTATTTAGGACATGCCGCCCAGCAATCTGAGCTACTCACTGCATCCTGAATCTTCGTTTTAGCGTCTTCGATGTATTCCTCCTCCCACTGATCAGCCATCCAGCTCATCCGTATCATCGGATTGAGGACTTGATATGAATATTAGTCAACCAGATTTAGAAAAATGACTGTTTACTGACACATCGCAATGATATACGCTCTTGTACGATCCATTTTGGCATAATACTTATACGCCCAGTTGAGGCCCGGTTGCACAATTGGTTGCAAATGGGGGTAATTCTCGCAAATACTCTCCCAGCTCGACATAAACATCTCAAACATGGGAACGGCACCAGATAGAATCGGTGTATGCTCTCCGGACATGACTTGTTGTACTTGGTGGGGCATCTAGGGTTGGTCAATGGACACCGGTCAGTTAGACTCAGAGTTTTGAAGACGCGAATCACAACTTACGCTCAAAATCAGTTCCAAGTCTTGCATGGCCTGCCATTCTTGGGGTGAGATTACATACTTCCTGAGGTTTCCGTTGGGGAGATCGAGGAAATAATCGATAGCCTGAGTGGTTTGGCTCGGTTTTAGTCACAGATGGAGATGAAATAGCAAGCGACATACCGGGCGCATCTCCCGAAGCCGATTGAGCATACTATAAACCGAGTCCCACCAGGTGCGTACGTCGCGCAGGAGCTGCAGAGACTGGACTTGGACTGGTTTATTGTCTAGTCTGAACGACCCATCTTCATTCCCTCTCCGAATAGCAGTCTCAAAGGCTTCTCGACGAGCGCCTGACCCTCGGATGGCTCGGACCACTGCACGAGCAAGGGCAATGGGGTCGCGTTTGAGACTCGGAGCCATGTCGTCAGTCTCACTAGCAGATCCTCCACCTGACAAATCATTAGTGCCCGAGTTTCGCGACTGCATGGCCACGTTATTGATTACGCGTCGAGAGCTAAGGTCAATAACATGACCATAACACATTACACGACGGTCTTCCGCATCAAAGGGGACGTCACGAAACACGAGCAGGTCCTGGAGACAGTTCATCATAGAGTTATTGTTACTCGCGTTATCCAACGTGAAATGACCAGTCTTCCAGTCAAAATATGTTAGAACTGTAAATGTTGATTATAAATTTTATGGTTTTACTTACCTTCACGGTGATGTCAGCCCTATCCAGAAGATCTACCACTAGCATCGCAAGCGCTGCACCGGTGTGACGACCACGAAGTCCTTGGAACGCGATAAGAGCCGAATTGAGTGTAAGCGACCCTTTCACCTCACCGATCCAGTGGGCGGTGAGTGCGAGAAAGGATTTGCGGTTTTGATCGGACCATATGTCCATCGTGAAAGAGATTCGACCCTTTGAGTTCTGGACACAACATATTAGTAAGAGAAGAACCTCAAGCGGGAAAATGGTAGTACCGCGAGTTCTTGCTTCAAAACCTGGAAGTTGCGTACCCAAGATTGGATAATCAGTGCTCGTACCTTCGTCTGATGGGGGATCATTGATTCCTTGAGACCGCTGTCAATACTGCCCCGCAAGTGGCGTAGAAGCCTGCAAAACTCAGGGATTTCGACGACACGAATGGACTGAAACAAGCAGTGAGGGATAATGGCACCTTTGTAGCCCGGTGCGAACAAACATACCTGATCATCGGCAGTAATGAAGTCCACCAACAATTGAAGGAATCTATCTTGACTGAATTCCTCAACTGGTTCGTCGGCTTGTGCACGTGCGACCGAATCAGAAGTTTGCGATTGGCCTTTTAATACGAGGGAAGTATTCCATCCCCTCGCCTTAGCCAAAATGAGATATGACTCAAGATGATACTTTGATATGTGGGGCCGGAGGGAGGTGGTGGACGTGTTCACAGAATAGACATAGTTAATATCTGACGGCCAGGTAGAAGGGTTTTTCTTGCGCGCCTCCCTGTTTATTCCGAAATGTTAGAAAGTTAAGTGGGGCGTAGGCTACGGAAACACTTACCTGCACTCCTTGCAGGTGGCTTTACCCGTGGTAACATCCCTATCGAAGAAGTGATTAATGTCAGCCGCAGCCCTCTTAGACTCGGTGGGGATGGGGGGGCTAAGATCGTTGACTTGGGTCTTGGCTCCAGTCGTCCTACCTTGGGTGTGACCGCTATGCCGAACTGGCACGTCGCTCTCCTCCCTGTCTGGGCTGTTACTGCCCGGGTCATCACTGCCGGAAACATCGTCCAAACGAAAAGACTCCCCCTCGTCGTTGTCTACATTGGTTAGCAGACGAGCACGGGAGGGTTGTGTCCGAGGTGGCATAGTATCACTTGTTGAGGGAACAGCCTGCGCAAGAGGAGAGATCTGAGTAGTTCAACGAGGTACCATGACTGCCAGTGGGCCAAGAGTTTGGGCATTTGGTCAAATATATAGCACACAGGTTTCCAAGTATGTCACTCGTAAATGTCACTCGTAAGTTTGTTTGTCGCTGGCAGGAGTCTGCTGACAACGTCTGCTGGCAGGAAGTCCGCATCTCAGGCTGCTGGCAACCTGCTGGCACAATATGAGGCGTGGGGACTTCTTTTCTTCCCAAACTCCGACCAATCAAATGGAAGGACGTTGTATCGACTAGCCCACCTTACTCGTCGCATGGTTCAAACTTTGGATAGCAAACCGACTTTAAATCCAGGTCGTTCATGCGCACCCTCTAGACTGTTTTTGATCCAGCATGACGTCAATTATCTATCCTCTTTCAGTTGTCGTGTAAGATCGTGCGTGACCTCTTCTTTTATTCGCAGCGTAAACTCATGCCAGTGATCGTAGGGTTGGTCGAGACACTGCTTCAGGCCACCCTCCTCGTTGCGATTGGGACTTGCATCTCAAATCTCGTGTGTTACTCCCCGGCTACAATGCACAAAGAAAAACTTGTAGGCGAACATGGTCAAAACAGCCGACTTGTTCTCGATGCTCTTGTCATTGCTCACCGGCACGTTCCTCCTCGATGACCATAAGAGCCCGGAGTCTAGCGAGCTTGCATTGGCACGGCGATAGGTCATGGACATGCTGAGCGTAATCCTTCCTGTGCGTCTCCCGCAACTACTGGGCCTCGCTGTGCTCACCTCTTTGCAAGCTGTTTTCGTCCAAGTAGCCCGTCAGACGCACGAGCGTGGACTCGGAGCCTGAGGTCGTGCAAATTCAGCTACATCTGCTCACGTCTCCTTGCTCACGCGTGGTGTCACATACTTCTCTCCATCTTATATCCCCGACATTGCTTCACCTCTCCCGCTTGTGACACACTCGCTCAACATCTGTGATCCCCGTGCACCAGCATCAGAAGCCATCATGTCTACCACACGCTCGGCATCTATCACCCCTGCCCGAATTTCAATCCCTGGTTTCCCTTCTGCTCACCGATCAGGTTGCATGGGTCCCAAGACACATAAGTTCCGACACCTTTTTGCAATATTGAAGTCATTTTCCTAGGCCACAAGTGCACATACGAAGGACGTGTCCCTGAAAACTCGAAGGTGGCGAAAGTTCGCACCTTCAAGTTGTCCCCGTGCAAAACCGTCCCTGGACCCCGCAGTGATGATCAAGGAACTACTGGACACACGCGTAAGACCGGCGATTATGGAGTACGGTGGCGATATCAAGTACCGCGGGTTCACGGACGACTCGCGACGGGATTGTGGGGATCAAGTTGAAGGGCAGCTGCCGCGGATGTGACTCGAGCACCGTTGCGCTGAAGGGCGGCATCGAGCGCATGCTCACGCATTATATCCCGGAGGTCAAGGGGACGGAGCAGGTACGCATACTTCGCCCCCTCGTTCCCCATCTATCCACGTCGCTGAATAACTAAGCAGGTTTTGGATGAAGAAGAAAAGATCGCACAGGATGAGTTCATCTTCTCATTAATGACCCGTAGACGCATCCTATTGTGTACCCTTACTCATTTATTCACACTCTTTGCATCCCGGCTTCCCACACTTGAGGTTCCCGAGAGGTCTGACATTGCTCCTTGCTCCCGGTTCCCACGGTACTAGAGAAAAGCACGACCGGGGCTTGGTGTGCGATTGACACACGACGTCCGCGCGTTCTTCGGCACTGCGGGAACCATGCACATTTAGATCAAGGACTTGTCCTCCGAACCAGGCCTCTTGTTGGACACGATAAGATACTGACGTTATTTGGTGGGACGTGCATGACCGCACCATGCACAGCTCAAAACCGCCATCCTTTCTTACGTTCCGCGCACTCACCGACCTTGTATAACCATTTTTGTAAGTACTGTTCTTGTCCCTTTCATATCTGTTTTCAGGACGTCAAACCCGCCGCATCCTCCAAGGCATCCTCTTGTTACTCATCTTGCTTTGCTCTCACTCGCTCTCGAGTTCACCCGGTCCATTGCACTCTCCACGAGGGAGGGGATATATCCAAACATCGTTTCAGTACGCATTCATAAAACACTACAGTAAACCAAAGGTTCTTTGTACCTTGCTTTGTACCGTACTCTAAAATCTAAAAGACGCATTGGTAACCACATCAGTCACGTGAGATTATAGCCTGGGTTGAAAAATGCGCCACATGTTACCTCTTGCTGCGTCGTTTGTTGTCCTTGTACCATCGTTGCGTCAATTCTATTTTATTTGTAACGTCAAGGTTCTTATTATGTGAGTGACATTTAGCATGCAGTTCATATCTAATCTCCTTCCCGCTAGTCTTGTCCACTACGTTCTTCATGGACTTCACTCGCATCAATGGGAGGTATAGGCTGCAGAGAAAGATTGGGTCTGGGTCTTTTGGTATGCTGCAGGCAGCTGCTTCACTTGTGATGTTTGACTTACAAGTGGATAGGCGATGTATTTTTTGCTCGCGACATTTTGTTGCTACAAGACGTCGTGATCAAACTCGAACCACTGACGGCAAGACAACATCTCCTGGAGCATGAGTATCATGTATACCAGAAGCTTTCCGGGGGGGTAGGCATTCCACGAGTCCGTTGGTTTGGTACAGAAGGCGGCTTTGATACGCTGGCACTCGACCTCCTGGGTCAGTCGCTTGAAGACCTTTTCATTGGCCACCACTTCAAATTCACTATTCAAACCGTTGTACGCCTTGTCAACCAGCTGGTATGTGTATTTTCTCTCCAGAAATGGCGGACATCCTCATCTGCGGTTCCAGGTCTGTCGCCTAGAGTACATCCACTCTCGCAACTTCGTTCATCGTGACCTCAAACCGAGCAATATTGTCGTAGGCCTTGGGACGCAGGCTGACATAGTGTACCTCATCGATTTCGGTCTATCGAAGGAGTACAGGAGTCCCAAGACGCATAAGCATATTCCTTCCAAGACACACCTCGGTTTCACCGGAACAACCACTTTCGCCTCCATTAACAGCCACCTGGGCTTGGAGCTTGGACGGCGAGACGATATGGAGTCGCTTGCCTATATTCTCATTTACTTCCTTCGTGGCTATTTGCCATGGCAGGGCTTGCCACGTGGGTCACAGGACGTCGTCGAATACAAACAAAGAACAACACCATGCGACTTGTGCCATGGCCTTCCAGTGGAGTTCTGTACTTTTCTTGAATATTGTCGCTCACTCAGCTTTGAAGAAAAACCGGACTATCGGTATATCAGCGGTCTTTTCGATGATCTGTCTTCACGGGAGGGTTTCCAGAACGACTTGGCATTTGATTGGGACGGCACCGACAACGAGCAGCCCTATGTCAGCGACAGCCCAGCAAAAGGGACTGTCAGGGGTCACCATGGTCAACCCCTGAAGCGTCGTGAGGGGTATGTAACTTTTCTATCATGAACTTCATACGTTTACATCATGTCCAGATTGCGCTCCCAGACACATCAACAAACTGGTATCACTTCCACCTAGTTTTAACCTCCCCCGGGCCGCCTTATCGTGCACCCTGTTCCCTGACTGTCTCTTTCGCGACTCCGACATGTCATGTTCCTTACTGTCTGTGTACAATTGTTACCGTCTATGTCCTATAAATTCTATCATTGAAACACACACTTGAATTGACTTGGGAAAAAGTGTCGGGCTTAATATGGAGCGTGGGAGGACCAGCCGCTGACTTGAATGCCCTGGCGCGACAGGCGAGTTTCTTTTGACGAGTTTTTTCCCTACTTTTAATCTTCAAAATGGACGGTACGAATTCCACGTGGGTGACGGCCCCACACCAGCGCCTTCACCAACATCCCTTCTAGCCGACAATACTCGGGCACGATCCCCCCGTATGCCATGAACGCATCGACGTCTGGCTCCGCCACTTTTGCGAGCCCGACTTGCGTTTCCGCTTCGCCCGTCGGCAGCGCCGTGACAGGCATATGTCGACCTTACACATACTCGAATAACTGCGTGGGGATCTTTTGATACCGAAGCAGCCCAGACCGCGATCACGAAAGAGGTCTGTAGAGTTCGATGCAAATTGATGGCTCATATGTCAACTACAGACATCTAGCAACCGCCCATGTGGAACCAAAAGAGCTACAATGGGTGGCAGGTACGTTCTCTCCCTTGGCATTGAACAGTGACGAAGAGTCTACCAATTTCGCTTACCGTGGTTTCTGGCAGTGTCTGTGACATGCGGGCGCGATGCCTCCAGCAACTCCCGGCTATAGTCCCAGTTTTCTGAAGATGTACTCGCCAACGTCGCCGTATGTCTGCAGTCACCATCACCGTTCAGCACTTCACAAGCCCTTAACTTATCATCACCTGGGCCCTGGATATGACCAACTGGATGTCGCCATCATTCTCACCAACATCCCTGCGCTTCCACAATCTCGTTGTTCGGTCCCTCCTCTCCATGGAGTTACCATAATCAACCACGCCAAGGTACGCAAACCACATCACTACCCGCAGGCACGTAAGTCACTATGACATCGTCGCCTCCCCTTGGCCCCCACACCCACCGTTGCGCATGGCCAACTACGACGGTCACGAACACGCGCGGACAATGAGCTGGGCTTCTGCCCAGTGATATGAGTTGTTTTTTTTGTTTCATACTACTTGTATCGTTTCTGATTGATGTTGCAGAGCCACCTCGTCATCGCCGCCTCCATCCATCCTTCGCCATATGCAAGTCCACCGCCACCACCACCACTCCGCCGAGCAAAGCCCTGCCCCGACGCCAAGCCGTCGTGACATGCAAGACCCATCACCACGCCAACCAACTGCCCACAAGCCCCGTTGTGGCGCCACCCAAAACGGCGTGCAAGACCTCGCCATTGCCAACGTGGCATGCAAGTCCCCACCGCCGATGACGACGACCGGGCGACATCGACACCGCGAAGACAATGGCTACAGCGACGGCGCAAGACCCCTCCACCGCCAACCTGCCATGACGCCACCCTGACACAGCGCAGGCCCGCCCTGCCTCGTGCAAGCCACCGCGACGCCCAGGACCCCACCACCGTCAACTCGCAGCAACGCCACCCCAACACGGTGCTCAGGACCACACTACCGCGCCGCACAAATGTTCTGGCCTGGGCCACAATGACTGTGACGAGGACAAAAGTAACAACCACAACCACAACTGCAAGAGGTGGCAGCAGTGGAGACGGCGGCAGGGGCGGGCAGGGCAGGGCATTATTATTAGTTTCATAGCTACTTTACTTGTAATGTATCGAATTTAGTTCAATTTACCGACTTAAGTCGACGATGGTCAACCAGGAAGTCGAGCCGTGTCGATTTGAACAACTCACGTGACCTGTTGGGTCACAACTCGGCAAAAGCCGTGACCGTGCGAGCTGACTAATGGCTGGCCGGGTCGTGGCAACACTACTTGATAGTAAAACAATCCCTCATTACATAGAAGTGCCCAATAAATCAGTTGTGTTGTACCCCCTCATGTTTGCATTTTGGGCTCACTATCCCCCCAGGATTTGAAAAGCCCTAATCTAGGGTTGGGCTTATGTAAGAGTGAGGGTTCCTGATTTCTTCCTGCCTTAGTGAAACCAGTACAGTAATTAGGCCAAGAATTAGGCAGGATAGAAACGTACTCCTCAGAACATAGGAACAGGTGAACTGAGGAAGCAAATAGTAAAGTACAGTGTAATATACGATGGGTTATGTTTATCAAGATGTTTATGGTTTCCAATGTGCAAACACTGTCTGAGATAGTAAGAGTCTTTCCAAAAGTGATACATTACACGGTGCGGTCCGATGTTCCCCCTGTGGTATGACATAGGTATCGTCTGGTTCTTTGGCTCTTGATCATATGAGGCTGTCAGGCATACCAAACCGCCAAGTCGGATCAAAGTATCAAAGTCACCCTAAGGCGCAAGTACGTCATTAGACCTCCGGTTCCGATCCCCACACAAGGGTCGCAGTTTCAGTGTGCGGCACGAGAAACACATTCACGGTTCGGTTGAACACCGAGGACTCCAGACAAAGTAATACAATCATACTATTGTATCGATCACCATTTATCGTTCAGATTACCCTGCCACTGCACTTGGCAACCGCGCCTTCATATCGATTGGGAATCTAGGGACCTGTCTTCGGCGCGAGGGTGCCGCCTTGATTGTCAAACGTGATCGCATTGCTGGACGCGTTGACCTGTCGAGTGTAGGTATTACCCTCGGTGTCGATATAGTTGAACGTGTTGCTGCTACGTCCATCCCAGCCATCGCTATTACTCTGCTCCATCCCCGCCGCGACCTGGCGTTCGATAATGGTGGTGCCCATGATGAACGGCGCAGGGAGAAGCACGCGGTCGTACGCGCGATCAATTTGCACCGCGATGATGACTAGAAGAGGGGGTTAGCAAGCGGAGGAGACACAAGGAGAGATAATACCGGCTGGGCTGCCCGGCGGCGTCAAATCGAGGAGGAGAGGATATGTGAAGGTATCCTGCAGCGCTGTCTCGCCATTGTGTGTCGAGAGGGTTTCACCAGAGGAGATCTGGAAAATATGCTAAAAAAGTCTGAAATCAGTGCGAATCGTCACAGTTGGTCTTTTCACACAAACAAACCAGCCGAAAGGGATATTGGAGATAGGTCTGCACGTTCCCATATTCCAGATTCTGTGTGAATACCACTTTGGTTTTCTCCCCGCTCCCAGCCATGATCTCCGCCTCGATGTGTATACTACGCGATGCGTTAACAATGATATTTATATCGCTGTCATTAGATCCCGAGGCAGTCGACAAAGCATAATCGTCCGCCTGATATAGCGTGATATTCCCCGTAGTCGGTAAAGTCGACGAGTCGAGGTTGACTTGTAGCAACCCGGAAAGATACCAGTTTGGGTTGATTTTGTGATCTGACTCGACAGAGGCGACATCAAGCGTGATGTTGTGCGGCTGGCCATTGGTGAGAATAGGTATGAAGGGTGTGAGGTCAAGATGGTAAGTGGGCATATCTAGGGCACCGTATGAGGCGATTGGCCTGGGGGATTCCTAAGGCTGGCTGAGGCACGAAGGCACAACGGTAGGACATACCTCCATGCGGGAGGTAGTGCACTTCCTGTGGATAAGAAGGCATAGGGAAATGCAACGCCAGCAACCTGGCCATCCACCAGGACACGGACCTCGCGGAACGGTCCTTCACCTACTGTCCCAGCAGGAAAATAGCTAAGGAACTGGTTGGGAATGTTATAATACTAGCACGACAGATAGTGCAACAATCAGAGCAGGGAGGCTTCCAACAGACGGCACACACACCCAGAACGTGTCGCGGCCGCTTGCAGAGGCTTGCAACTCGGCGAATGCCGTCACAGCATTTCGAGGGAGCGTGACTTCGACCTAAAGAAAGTATAAAATTTGCATGTGTTCAGGGGGGATATGGAGGTCCTGATAGCTCACCGAAAATCCAGGAGGGACCGATGCTTCGTCGCCTGTATTATTAGCGAGAGTCGTCAGCGGAATAATCAAGTCCGCGCGCTGTGCGGGCGGGAATCGCGACGAGCCCGAGAAAATCGTCGCTTCGAGTGTCACTGCATAATATTTATGAGTACTTCTGGCAGAATCGTAAGTGTAAATAAGATTCACCGGCGTATTCGCCATCGAGTCCGGCCTGGATGTCGTTGTCGAGCTGCAAAATGAATGTGCCGGGTTCGGAGAAAAGGGGGATGAAGCGCGTCACGTCTTTCACGTACGTCCAAACGATACCGTCGCTTCCTAAGTTGTTCGGAATAGGTGTCGAAGATTGCCAAACTATGCGACCCGTCTTCTTTGAAAACGTCGAACAGCACAACAGTAGGAAATTGACAAACTTTCGACATTGTGGAAAGTAAAAAATACGAAACGGGGGTACTGCGTTCCCTTGGCTGTGACGGTTAAATTTAGGGTGACACCACCCCACACGTTGGGGGTACTGCAATCTGATGGTGGTCTGAAAGTGAGGCATCAACGGGGACGACAAGGAGGTACAATAACAGGTCACAGACGTGTACTGGACGATCTCGGGACTGGAATTCACAAGCATCAGCATATAGACGGTAGAAGTACCAAGTGAGAGTTGCATACTCTCCCATAGAGGATCCAAATGTGCGCCTGAGAGCCAAACGAGGTGAGTGCGTACGCGCTGAGATGAGCGAGATAACGAGACTGACTGAAATATGGTAACAGTGCACTGGAGTGATTCCGTGTCGAGAATGAAGGGGGGAGGCTGAGCGACTTGAAAGTTGACTAGAGGATCACAGAATGCGTAGTTCGTACACAAGAGCAACAAGAGGAGAGAAAGTAAAGATTGCAGAAATGGGATCGACTGGGACATGGTGAACTTTGCTTGGTGGTGGCACCGCAGGACGAAATACAGGGCTAACGGCGACCATGGCGCACAGCAGCTATAAATAAGTGGAAAAAGTAAATAGAATTAAGGATAGATCCACGGAAAAGAAGGAACGAGAAACGACGTTGCAACCTCTATCACGGTAACCACAGAATCCGGGCGTCTCCATCCGTGGTGTAGCACCGTACGCGGCCATATGCTCCAATGAGATGTGTGCGCTTCACTGGCATTGGACGACACAAATAAACCTGTATTTCAGGATTGAGGTTACAATAGGCGGAGAGTAAAAACCACTTTCGCTTTATCAACGTCAACGGTATTTGACCCGGACTCCTTTAGTGAAGACATTCAAGTATTTTTCAGCAAGCTCCACCACAGGCACCTGTTCCAGCGCGTCTTTATTGTCTCCATCAGCCAAGACTACCACTAAGGAGAGATCACTATCATCCCCTTCCTGTTCTTTCCCAGGTGAAATGTAGAGGAAAGGCGCAGGAAAATGTTCCCAGAGTTGCATAACTTAACGTTTTCGGGGTCTTCTTCGGTGCTACTAAAGTTGGCAAAGAGTTTTTCGCGATCGATTTTTATAGCCTTTGATGAAAAGGTCTCTTTCGTCTATGCTGGATAAATGTGAAATTAAAACACTGTCGCCTATGGTTGCAACACACCTTTCCACGGTAGAGCGATGGGAGCCAAGTGACGTCACTCGTGTAAGTTAGAATATTGTCCGGGTCAAGTGCTGCTTATTATTCACTCTTAGCGTGACTTATGTACTCGTGACTTACTAGTGCAATTATGCAATATCTCTTTTACATCAGTTGTCAATAAATCACTTCCGCTTACAGTATCTCTCGTTAGTCTTTCCCTCGATCTAGGATTCTGTTCTCGCCAAGGTTCTCGCGCAAAATGCCCTCACATCGCTCCAACCATTTCGGCACTTTGGACTTCAAGCTTCAGGCCGCCTTCTTCACCTCACAAATTCATTGTGTCGCAGACACCATCTCGCCGACCTCCCGCAATCATGCACCACTACCGTTGTATATCTGTGCTTTCCGCCCTCGCTTCTGGTCTCCTTGGAGGTCTTGCGAAACCCCGAACACCACCTTGGGACGACATGCACGTCAAACACTCCTGGAACGCCGTCCCGAGGAACTGGGAGAGCCTAGGCCATCCGCCTTCTGGCACCACAATCGATGTTTACATTGCTCTCAAGCCTCAGCGTGAGAACGCCTTGGTTGACGCGCTCTACGAGGTCAGTGAACCCGGCCATCCAAGGTAAGTCTATCACTACCCCTCCGCTACCGCATATTCTCACGGGTGCCGCTGCTCCGATGCAGATATCGTGCATATCTGACAAAGGAACAGGTGGCCGAACTCGTCGCACCGCGTCCAGAGACGCTCGAGCTCGTGAATTCCTGGCTCGAACACCACGGCATATCCTTTTCGTCCATTTCCATGCACGGCGGCAATACACTGATGCTCAAAGGCGTTTCTGTTACCCAAGCCAACACTCTCCTCAGCGCATCGTACCAGCTCTACAGGCACGTCGAGAGGGACGAGACCGTTGTCCGCACTGTCGGTTACTCGCTTCCCGTGGCGCTGCATTGGCACGTGTTGACTGTGACGCCTACGACGTCCTTTGTTTCTCCGCGCACGCAATGGCCGACACCGCGGAATCGCTCTGACAGGGCTGTGAAGGCGACACCAGGAGAGCCTGCGACGATGTTATCGAGCCGCGCAAAAGTCAATGACGTCACGCCGTCGTTCCTGCGCTGGCTGTACGAGACGGAAGTCTACAACCCAATACTCGGGGCGAGAATGTGCTCGGGATCGTGGGACTCTTAGGGCATAACCCGATCCCGGCGGACCTTACGGCGTTCATGCAGAAATATCGCTCCGAAGCAGATGATGCGACGTTCACCATCGTAGAGGTCAACGGCGGAGGATACGACCCGACCCACCCAGAGGCAAACATGGACATCCAATATGCTGAGGCCATAGCGTATCCAACCCCTCACATCTTCTACAGCACCGGCCAGTCGGACACGGGTAACGATTTCGCGGTCTGGCTGGATTACATCCTTAACCAGGAGAACATCCCTCAGACCATCAGCATATCGTACAGCCATGGAGAGCAATCCATCCCGAGGGAATATGCCATCCATGTGTGTGAACAGTTCGCGGGGCTCGCTGTACGTGGCGTCAGCGTCCTCGTATCGAGTGGTAACGACGGCATCGGCGGAGGAACCTGCCTGAGAGACGACGGCACCGTCCGTTTCGGACCTACGTTTCCCGGAACCTATACGTGTGGCGATTTTTTCTCAGATTGGACGTAGTACACGAGTGTGGGTCTAGGAAGCTCACAGCATCGCCACGCTTTTGCAGGTCCCTATGTTACCGTCGTCGGCGCAACGACGGACTACGAGCCGGAGGTCGGAGCGGATTTTTCTGGTGGTGGCTTCTCGGACTACTTTTTGAGCGCCCATGGTACCAGGAGGAGGCCGTGTCTACCTTCCTCTAGCACCTCGGGAACCAATATCAAGGCCTTTACAAGTGTGTTCGCTTCTGTGACCTGATCTACTGTAACCCATTCGTAATTTGTACTTGGTGCAGTGCTTCTGGCCGCGGCGTCCCCGACATCACCGCGCAGGTAGCTATTGGCACGGGTTTACCCGCGTAAATCACGCGGGTAAACCCGTGCCAATCACTACGCGCAGGCCATCGTGTTGAGATCGAGCACAGATAATGCGCGATGAACATTTGCTTCCGTCCCGCGTATTCTAAAACTTACTATAGCACAATACATCCGTTCCTTGTCCTGTCCCCCTGAATATACTACTAGTATGACAGCCATACGTATTAGACTTTGGACTCCGTAGTATAAGTACTTTCGTTCCCTCGTACCTAGCACCTCAGACATCGCTTGTATCGCGTGATCCTGAGGTGAGCTTACTTTACCACTCGTTTACTCTCCAGCACGCTTACGCCCGGATAGACTTTGTGTTCTATCTAGGTAAATACATTATAGACATCGCTCGTACTGCGCGATCCTGAGACTTTGTGTTCTATCTAGTTCGCCTCGCACGCTGCTTCCAAGCTCCCGAAACTATCCATAACTTACAGGTTATGGGCCCTGCCGAGCGTCGCTAATACCTAGGGATGCCGGGGTCCGGTCCAGATTGGGGTTCGGACCCGAACCACACCGGACTGCACCCCGGGTTCGGTTCGGTCCGGGGTGCGGTTCAGGGCTTAGCTAGAAGGTCCGGTCCGGGGTTCGCCCATCGACAGGCATAGCGCGAACCCGGTCCGGACTGAACCGCACCCTGGACCCGAGTGGCAACTTGGCAACTCGACGCTGACTCTACTTCAGCGCTCAGCGCTCAGCTGCAGGCAGACATGAACCAATGGGAAGATGACTCCTGCTAGATCAATCAATCTTTTGCTAGACCTTTCCAAGAGAACAGAATCTAGTAGCCATTTCGATACGAGTAGTAAAAGATGTCCGTAATGACAGTGTCCCAACGTTCCCGCCGCTGCCCCATCCGCCGTTGTTATCATTATCACCGCACCCATTGTCCTTGCATCGTCGTCAACATCGCCGTTGTGGTCATAGTTACCTTTGTCTTTGTCTTTGTTGAGGTCGTTGTGTGGGTCAGCGTTGAGGTCATGGTCATCGTCGTTGTCGCTGTCGCCTCATCGCCGTCGTCATCATTCTGACCACCTTGTAGCAGTCGTCGCGTGGTCGCGGTTGTGGTCGTGGTCGTAATCGTCGTTGCCGGGGTGGTTGTGGTTGTGGTTGTCGTCGTCATTGTTATCGTTGGATTTGTCATTGCCGCCGTCATCGATCGTTGTTTTTGTTGTTGCACAGATCCGGGCTCAATCTTGGTGGTGGTGGCATGGTGGTAGTGGACGGCATCCAGGGGTCGGGGTCGTATGCGGCTGATTCGGAGTCGTCACGGTAGGGATCACGCACGGTCGAGGTGGGAAGCCCAAACCGCTTGTGGCTGGCGTTGTTGGTGGTGGGGCTGCTAACTTAGCCGTCATCGCACCACTCGCACGCTCCACGGCAGAGAAGACGGCGAGCACGACGGCACCAAAGAAGGTGCCTGTCGTAGATCGTCGGCTTCACCTCTGCAAGGAGGCATGGTGCGCTGGAAAATCCTGGTGCTGTACGGATTGTGGCTTGCTACAGCGGCAGAGGAGTAATAGGACAAGAATGACAGTGGAACCAAAAAAAAAAAGCCACGTTCGTTGTTGATTCCGAACGTGGGAAAAGCCTCGTATCAACCTCCTCTCTGCGTTCCTCAGTGCGAGTCTACGACTCAGACCCTCTATATGCTAGCTTCCTTCTCCTTGGCATCCCTGGGGAACTTTTAAGCCATATCCCACTCTATCGGACCCGGGTCTTCCTAAGCTTTTCCCAAAAACGTGCCCATGTATGTATTTCTCGTTGCCTGCACTCACTGGTGCTGAAAGCTTTGTGTGGCAGATCTTCGCTACCCGGTCGTGACGGCGCTTCTGCACCTACACGCCTTCCTATTACTCCCACTTTCCACCACTTGTGGATCGGAACGGGCACGAGAAATGCAAATTTCTTCTACACAAGTACTCACGCTCGTCTTCGGGCTTGCCAATGGTAGCGCCCTTCTCAATTCCTTCATCTATCGCCGTCTCCACTCGCCACACTATTCATACACAATGGGACTGACGTGCAAGCCCGGAATGGGAGAAAAAAAAACTGTTTTGATTCTGATCCACTGCCAGACCCGTGGCACCATATCCCACGCCAACACCACCCGTACCGCTACTACCCCAGCCGTTGACACGTTCATGGTCGTAAGTCTGAACTTGTCTGCCCCTTGCACCCCACTAACTAATAGCTATTACTTTTATACAAACCAGCGTGTACCTGCCAGTTCACCGCTGACGGTACCCCCGCAAATTCAAAGTAGATAAGTATCAGTCCATTATGATGACTTAAGCTACAACACTGACAATCATTGCAGGCACACAGCTGCTTTGGCATAACACCCACCTTCATCGAATTGACGCCAATGCCGTTGCCCCACATAGTCCCTCAACCACGCCACTGCCACCTCCACGCCCCGCAAGCCATAACAACAACCCAGTCGCAGCAAGACCGCTCATTAATGCAAGCCGTGAGCAACGAAGATGATGGGGAGGCGACGGTGAGGCTACAACGGTAAGGTGATGACGACAGTGTGACGACATCGCAACATCAACAACGACAATTACGGAGGCTACGATGATGGGATGGTTCGGTGACGAAGGGGCGGGATGGGCAGCGGGGCGGCAACGATGGCGATGCGACGGCGGGACGGTCATGTCACCATGCTGCCACCACCGACCCTACACATCCGCCAGCAACTCCAGCGCATACAGGCCGACTTTTCAATAGAGCTGGAGAATCAGCGCTCCGCCAACACCCTCCTCATTTCAGAAGGGCCAGCTCCTTTGAACTGGCACAAGTTTACGCAGCTCGTCAAGTGCAGGCCACCGATATCCACAAGATCCGCACATCGTAAGCTGAGCTGGCCAGTTGCATGCGAACGCTTTCGCTCGCTGGGTGCATCACAATCAGGTTGGTTGCCGAGATCGGAGCAGAAGGCCAAAAGTAGGACCTTGTGGTCACAGCGTGGAACAAGTACTTATAATTGTGAACACGGGTGCGCGTTTTACGTGGAAGTGTGAGTAGAGTAGCTGTAGGGCCTTCTGTAATTTTTTTTAGAATTTTAGAATTGTTTTTTAGAATTTTAGTGAGGGTTCAGGGTTCAGGTTCGGGTTCAGCCACGTCTGAGCCCTGAACCGGACCTGAACCGCACCGGACCTCTGAGAGGTTCGAGGTTCGGCCTGAGAGCCCGAACTGGACCCAGGTCTGGTTCAGGGTTCGGAAAAAAGGGCCCCCGAACCGGACCGCACCGGACCGTGGCAACCCTACGGAATACGCCATTGAGGTATGCACCCTTGATATCGACTTGGTGCAGGACGAGGCTGAGACGGTTGGCCATTGCAATGATCGCGCGCGAGGACGCAAGCTTCGCGACCGGTGCAAACGTGTCATCGTAGTCAACGCCATCGATCTGCGAAAAACCCTGGGCGACAAGCCGGGCCTTGTAACGGGCGATGTTCCCCGCGGCGTCCTTCTTCGCCTTGAAGACCCACTTTGAGCCTATGACATTGGCTCCGGGTGGTGGCTCCTCCAAGCGCCAGGTGCCAGCTGCGTTGAGCGTGGCGAGCTCCTCAGCAATGGCCTTCTCCCAGAGAAGCCAGTCTGGGCGACGTTTTGCCTCAGCCAGCGTTCGCAGCTCTAGGGCCTCTGCCTCTGCGGTCTCGGCGGCGAGAACATGCTCGAGCCAGCCTGAGTCCTCGAGTGCGTCGAACGGCCCACACTCCCCCTGTCTCCTCGGTGTCTCCATCGAATCCGCCAGGCAGCTGAAGGCCAGCGGGGATGAGAGGGTCGGAACGGCGCGCTGACGACACGCCCACGCCGTCGAGTAGATGGCGTAGCGTGCGCGAGGGCTTGCGAGTCCGAGTTGGCCGTGGCGTTTTCCACGGGTCGGCCTCGTCGTCGCCTTGCGCGCTCTTGGATGCAGAGGTGTCAGAGAGAGGTGTGAGGGGTGAAGGGGGTGATGCTGGGCTCAGCTGCGCGAGGGTCTTAATGTGTGGTAGGGATGATGGAGAGGAAGGGGTGGAAGAAGTTGAGGGAGTCGGTGGCGCGGCATGCTGCTCGCCCTCCGTACCTGGGATCAGTATCCCCTCCCCCTCGAGCTGCGATGCCGTGCTGAAATACACGTTGCGCTCCGTCGTAACGCCCCGCGTGGCTGGGAAATAAACACGATGCCCGTGTGACTCAGTTTCAAAACCGAGCCAACGGCCCTCCCGTGCGTGTGTGTCAAGCTTGGTGCCCGTGGCGTCATGCACCCACATGTGCGCGCCCCATTGCTGCAAGCCCGAGAGGTCGGGTGCGTGTCCGAACAGCGCCTGGAACGGCGTCAGACCATCAAGGGCTCGCGTCGCCATGTGGTTCTTCAACCAGGTGGCATGCCGCAGCGCCTCGCCCCATAAGAACTTGGGGAGGCCACTTGAATGCGTGAACGCCCGAATGCGCTCGGCGATGGTGCGGTTCAGGCGTTCGGCGATGCCATTGAGCTGGGGGGTGTCATGCACAGTGAGGCGGCGTGCGGTGCCAGCCTCCTTGAGATGCTGGTTGAACGCCTCGCTGAGGTATTCACTGCCACAGTCTGACCGAAGGACTTTGATGCCCGCGCAATGCTGCTGCGTCACGGCCCACTTCTCGAACGTTTTGTACGCGCCCAGAGCCTCCGCCTTTGTGCGCAGGAGGTAGGTGACAGTGTACCGGGTAGCGTCGTCAGTGAAAGTGATGAAGTATCGACATCCACGCTTGCTGGCGACGGGCGACAGTCCCCACATGTCCGTATGGATCTCCTCACCGAAGCGTTGAGCCTGTGGGCCGGCACGCATCTTTGGCACAGGTTTGCAGGTCGCGCGCGCGAAGATACACGCCTCGCACTCCGCCTCTTGCGAGTTGGGATCCAGCTTGATCCCGGTGATGAGGTTCTTCTCGACAAGAGCGCGGGCGCTGGCCGGTGCAATGTGGCCCATCCGGCGATGCAACTCCATGACCGTGATGGTCTCAACGGAGTGCGCGGACTCCACGGGGTGAACGACGCGGTACAGGCCGCGAGGGGACTTGGGGATGCGAGCAACGCGTCCACCAGTTGGGGCGAACAGGTCGAGGTGGCCGCCAGCGATGGAAACGCGGTAGCCCTTCGTGTCCAACACGCCGAGTGATACCAGCGTGTATCCGACGGCCGGTGCGTGGAGGACATCTGTGAGGGTGAGGGTGGACGGGGTGCTGCCGTTCGGTGTATGGAGGGTGAGGGTGCCAGTCCCGATGGCAGGGAACTGCTGCTGGTTCGTGGCGTTGAGGGTGATGGGCGGGTCGAGAATGGTGTAGTTGGTGAAGTCAGACTTGTAGGGGGATATGTGGCGAGTCGCGCCCGAGTCGTATAACTCGATGCGCTCACTCTGGTCGGTGCTGGCTGGCACAGCTGCTGCCGCCAAGGTGTCCCCCTCTGTTCCCACTGGTTCCTTTGGAGCGAGATCCACGGCCCAGCACTTGTCGACGTCCTCGTCGTTGGCCGCGACAGCGTTCGCTGACCCGACAGGCTTCGTCTCCGCCTTGTGCTCCTTGCCCGGTTTCTCCTCCTTCTTGGGAGATCGGCACTCCCGCGCCCAGTGACCTGCTTTGCCACAGTTGTGACAGTTGCCCTTGCGGTGACGTCGTCTGTTCTCAGAGCCCGTGGCTGCGAGAGCGTCATCTCCAGCGGCCTGAGACCTGGCCCCGGACTTGTTGGGCTGAGACTTGGCCCGGTAGTTCTTCAAGCGGTCCGCTTCCTCACATATGTAATCGATGAGGGTGTCTGTGTCGACAGTGGTGACGTGGTGGACAAGGCGCGCAGAAGATAGAAGGTTTGCCGCGAAGCGCGCGAGCTCTTCTGGGATGCTGCGAAGCACCGTCCGCTGGTAGTCCTTGTGCAGGATTGTCACTCCGGCGGCCGCGAGCTCTTCACACTTGTAGCGTATGGTGGTGAGGAAAGCGCGGACATTGCCTCCCTTGGGGCAATGCATCTCGTGGAACGTGTTCTCAAGATCGTTCTGTGCGTAGACACTCTTTGCTGTGAACTCATCGGTGATCTTCATCCATTGGAGGTGCGCGGTGTTGTAAGCACCCATGCGCACGACCGTCACGTCGGGGAGCCGCTGCGAGAGGAGGTATTGCGCCACCTCGTCGTCATACTCCCACTTCTCCTTTGCTGCCTTCTCTTCATCTGTGGGGGCCGAGGGGTCTTTGGGCAGCGGGGACGAGTTGCTGCCGTTGAAGAAGCCCCATTGGTGGGTCACTCCCATCACCCTGCGGAAACGCATGACAAAGACGGCCCAGTTTGAGCCATCTGTTTCCAGACGAGGGATGTTGGCAGGGAGCTGTTCAATGGTGGGAGGAGGTTGTGAAGGTGGTGCAGTCGACGAAGATGAGGACGAGGAGGACGAAGCGGCAAGGGTTCCAGTCATAGTGATTTCAGACGATAATGCGGAGGTAGATGTGTGGTATTAGTAGGGTTGCCACGGTCCGGTGTGGTCCGGTTCGGGGGCCCTTTTTTCCGAACCCTGAACTGGACCCGGGTCCGGTTCGGGCTCTCAGGCCGAACCTCGAACCTCTCAGAGGTCCGGTGCGGTTCAGGTCCGGTTCAGGGCTCAGACGTGGCTGAACCTGAACCCGAACCCTGAACCCTCACTAAAATTCTAAAAAACAATTCTAAAATTCTAAAAAAAATTACAGAAGGCCCTACAGCTACTCTACTCACACTTCCACGTAAAACGCGCACCCGTGTTCACAATTATAAGTACTTGTTCCACGCTGTGACCGCAAGGTCCTACTTTTGGCCTTCTGCTCCAATCTCGGCAACCAACCTGATTGTGATGCACCCAGCGAGTGAAAGTGTTCGCATGCAACTGGCCAGCTCAGCTTACGATGTGCGGATCTTGTGGATATCGGTGGCCTGCACTTGACGAGCTGCGTAAACTTGTGCCAGTTCAAAGGAGCTGACCCTTCTGAAACGAGGAGGGTGTTGGCGGAGCGCTGATTCTCCAGCTCTATTGAAAAGTCGGCCTGTATGCGCTGGAGTCGCTGGCGGATGTGTAGGGTCGGTGGTGGCAGCATGGTGACATGACCGTCCCGCCGTCGCATCGCCATCGTCGCCGCCCCGCTAGAGATGTCAACGAGTTACTGTCAAACGAGTAACTCGCGAGTTTGACTCGTCACATGACGAGTACTCGTGCCTGCGAGTACTCGTGCCTGAACACTCCCGTGAGTACGAGTTTCCCTTTTTCCGAGCGCGAGTACTCATGAGTACTCGTGGTACTAGCAGTAATACATGGTCACAGCTTTTGTTCAAGTTGGTACAGTTTTGCATAAGTGAAATCTATTTCGTATCAAGTTACAATGTGTCTACAATAAACTACTAATTAAAGGCACTGGGCATGCCATCCAAGTTGTCGTTGTGGTCGCCCGTTGTTGTTGTTGACGGCGGCATCTTGTTATCGTTGTCGGTCGATGTTGCCTCATTGCCGTGTCGCCCTGTGGTCGTGGTCGATGGACGCCCCATCGCCGTGGTCGATGGACGCCTCGTGGTTGTGGTCATGGTTGACGGACGTCGCCCTGTTGCCATGGTCGACGGGTGTCGCTCCGTTGTCGTTGTCGCGTCGTCTCGTCCAAGGCGTTGTCGTCGCCGCTGCTGCCGTCTTGCTGTTGCTGGCACCACCCCGTGGTTGTGGTCGACGGACATCGCCTATCGCTGTGGTCGACGGGCGTCGCTCCGTGGTTGTTGCATCGTCCAAGGTGTCGTCATCGCCCACTTGCCGCCGTCTTGCTGGTGCTAGTGGTGGCGTAGTTGCAAGTGCCGCAGCCCACGGGCCGGTCCGCATCTGGCAATCAGTGGGCGTGGGAAGCTCAGCGTCATTCACGGCTCTTACTGGTGAGTTGAGTTGCTTACTTACACCACATGAGCTGCTTACCATCAAACCACGATGACGACAACCTTAGTACACGCCTGGACGACTACGGGCAGTGGTAGCAAATCGCCAGCAAGTGGATGGCTACATGACGACAACATCCGTCGGTGCCCCATCAACGAACGATCGGTCGACCACGGCGTTTAACGACTTGGAGGTGACGACACAATGACGATGGCGAGGCAGGTCGACACGACAACGACGACAGCTACGATAACGACGATAACGACCACGGTCCACGGCCACCAACAATGACCACGGACCACGACCACCGACAACAACGACGACGGCAGCGGTGGCAACACGGCAACGACACTCGTACGCGACGGCGGCAGGGGGGAGCGATGGTGCGGTGGGCGATGTAATCTTTATAGCTAGTCTACTTGTACATTGTTCGTAGTTAGTAGTGCCTACTAGGCTAGTATTTTATAGGTGGGATATTATAGAGTACTCGTTTGACACGAGTACTCGTGCAGCTTGCCGCGAGTACTCGCAACTCAGACAGGTACTCGCCACGAGTCCGAGTCAAGTACGAATCTCGGTTTTGAGAAATCAGCGAGTACTCGTGCCCACGAGTACTCGTACCAACGAGTACGAGTCGAGTACAAGTGGCTCTTCGGGAATTTCCAATGAGTACTCATACTCATGAGTATAACTCGTTGACATCTCTACGCCCCGCTGCCCATCCCGCCCCTTCGTCACCGAACCATCCCATCATCGTAGCCTCCGTAATTGTCATTGTTGATGTTGCGATGTCGTCACACTGTCGTCATCACCTTACCGTTGTAGCCTCACCGTCGCCTCCCCATCATCTTCGTTGCTCGCGGCTTGCATTAATGAGTGGTCTTGCTGCGACTGGGTTGTTGTTATGGCTTGCGGGGCGTGGAGGTGGCAGTGGCGTGGTTGAGGGACTATGTGGGGCAACGGCATTGGCGTCAATTCGATGAAGGTGGGTGTTATGCCAAAGCAGCTGTGTGCCTGCAATGATTGTCAGTGTTGTAGCTTAAGTCATCATAATGGACTGATACTTATCTACTTTGAATTTGCGGGGGTACCGTCAGTGGTGAACTGGCAGGTACACGCTGGTTTGTATAAAAGTAATAGCTATTAGTTAGTGGGGTGCAAGGGGCGGACAAGTTCAGACTTACGACCATGAACGTGTCAACGGCTGGGGTAGTAGCGGTACGGGTGGTGTTGGCGTGGGATATGGTGCCACGGGTCTGGCAGTGGATCAGAATCAAAACAGTTTTTTTTTCTCCCATTCCGGGCTTGCACGTCAGTCCCATTGTGTATGAATAGTGTGGCGAGTGGAGACGGCGATAGATGAAGGAATTGAGAAGGGCGCTACCATTGGCAAGCCCGAAGACGAGCGTGAGTACTTGTGTAGAAGAAATTTGCATTTCTCGTGCCCGTTCCGATCCACAAGTGGTGGAAAGTGGGAGTAATAGGAAGGCGTGTAGGTGCAGAAGCGCCGTCACGACCGGGTAGCGAAGATCTGCCACACAAAGCTTTCAGCACCAGTGAGTGCAGGCAACGAGAAATACATACATGGGCACGTTTTTGGGAAAAGCTTAGGAAGACCCGGGTCCGATAGAGTGGGATATGGCTTAAAAGTTCCCCAGGGATGCCAAGGAGAAGGAAGCTAGCATATAGAGGGTCTGAGTCGTAGACTCGCACTGAGGAACGCAGAGAGGAGGTTGATACGAGGCTTTTCCCACGTTCGGAATCAACAACGAACGTGGCTTTTTTTTTTTGGTTCCACTGTCATTCTTGTCCTATTACTCCTCTGCCGCTGTAGCAAGCCACAATCCGTACAGCACCAGGATTTTCCAGCGCACCATGCCTCCTTGCAGAGGTGAAGCCGACGATCTACGACAGGCACCTTCTTTGGTGCCGTTGTGCTTGCCGTCTTCTCTGCCGTGGAGCGTGCGAGTGGTGCGATGACGGCTAAGTTAGCAGCCCCACCACCAACAACGCCAGCCACAAGCGGTTTGGGCTTCCCACCTCGACCGTGCGTGATCCCTACCGTGATGACTCCGAATCAGCCGCATACGACCCCGACCCCTGGATGCCGTCCACTACCACCATGCCACCACCACCAAGATTGAGCCCGGATCTGTGCAACAACAAAAACAACGATCGATGACGGTGGCAATGACGAATCCAACGATAACAATGACGACGACAACCACAACCACAACCACCCCGGCAACGACGATTACGACCACAACCACAACCGCGACCACGCGACGACTGCTACAAGGTGGTCAGAATGATGACGATGGCAATGAGGCGACAGCGACAACGACGATGACCATGACCTCAACGCCGACCCACACAACGACCTCAACAAAGACAAAGACAAAGGTAACTATGACCACAACGGCGATGTTGACGACGATGTGAGGACAATGGGTGCGGTGATAATGATAACAACGGCGGATGGGGCAGCGGCGGGAACGTTGGGACACTGTCATTACGGACATCTTTTACTACTCGTATCGAAATGGCTACTAGATTCTGTTCTCTTGGAAAGGTCTAGCAAAAGATTGATTGATCTAGCAGGAGTCATCTTCCCATTGGTTCATGTCTGCCCGCAGCTGAGCGCTGAGCGCTGAAGTAGAGTCAGCGTCGAGTTGCCAAGTTGCCACTCGGGTCCAGGGTGCGGTTCGGTCTGGACCGGGTTCACGCTATGCCTGTCGATGGGCGAACCCCGGACCGGACCTTCTAGCTAAGCCCTGAACCGCACCCCGGACCGAACCGAACCTGGGGTGCAGTCCGGTGCGGTTCGGGTCCGAACCCCAATCCGGACCGGACCCCGGCATCCCTAGACCCCGTTAAGGTACGGGGAGTCCTGGAGTGGCCAGCCCCGAAAAGCCTCAGAGAAGTGCGAGCCTTCCTCAGCTTCTGTAACTTTTATAGGCGGTTTATCCGAGGATTCTCCACCCTTGCCCGCCTGTTGCACAACCTCACGAAGAAAGACACTCCCTGGCATTGGGACCAGGAACAACAGGATGCATTCGATAATATCAGACGAAGCATCGGCCGAGAACCTACACTCCTCTTCCCCGACCTCACAAAACCATTCGAGCTCGAAGTGGACACGTCCAATGTAGCTCTTGGGGCGGTACTTAACCAATTAGGACCTGACCAACGCATGCACCCAGTTGCGTTCCACTCCGAATCGCTAACGGAGGCGGAGCGCAACTACGACATCTATGACCAAGAACTGCTAGCGGTAGTTAAAGCACTACGAGCGTGGCGCACCTACCTAGTTGGTTCCCCCCACAAAATCATCATTCACACCGACCACGCCAATCTGCAGTATTGGAAAGACCCACGAAAAATCAGCCAAAGACTGGCACGCGAATTTTTGGAGTTATCAGAGTACAACTTTGCACTGAAGCATGTACCTGGTATAAAAAATGGTCGCGTGGACGCCCTCTCACGATGAGCTGACTATCAGGCCGATGAAGGGGACAACAACAACGTCATCGTCCTCCCTGCTGACTGATTCATACACACGACCCAGATGTCAATGCACGACATGGACATCTGGACACAAATAGTGCAAAACATGGACGAGAAAGCCGTCCTCATGTGGGTCGAACCCCACAACCTGAAAAAGCACCAAGGGCTCTGGTGGAAAGGAGACGCTCTCATTGTCGTGGGCAACAACGATCTTAAACGGGGGGTAATCACCTTTTTCCACGACACACCGAGCATGGGCCATCCAGGCATCGCAAACACGCTAGAGTTAGTGCGACATGACTACTGGTGGCTGAACATGCGGAAGGACGTAGAAGACTACGTCAAAGGCTGTGCGACGTGCCAGGCCAACAAAATTAACCCCAATCGACAAAAACCACATCTTTTTCCCATTACCACAGACCCTGACGCAGAACCATTCGAAGTCGTAACAATGGACTTCATCACAAAGTTACCCCCGTCGAATGGGTACGACTCCATCCTCACCATCACCGACCATGACTGTTCAAAAGCGGCCATCTTCATTCCATGTAATGAAACAATCACCGCGGAAGGAGTGGTGCGACTCTATCTCCATCACGTTTACCCACATTATGGCATTCCCCGAAAGATGATTACGGATCGAGACCCGCGCTTCACGTCCGCCTTCATGAAGGACCTGTGTAAGACGCTGGGGATCCGTCAGAACATCTCGTCCACATATCACCCGCAGACTGATGGACAGTCGGAACGCACTAACCAGTGGCTGGAACAGTACCTTCGGCACTGGAGCAATGTGCAGCAAGACAACTGGGCGGAGGCACTCCCAGTAGCGCAATTCGCACACAACTCGTGGCCAAACGCCACAACCAAACACTCCCCATTCTCGTTGATCATGGGATGGGAACCACGTACCACGTGGACATCAAAACCCACATCAACTCCGTCTGTTGATCAACGACTAGAAGAGATGGGTGATAGACGCCAACACGCGCAGGACTGCATCAAGCATGCGCAAGAGCTTATGGCAAAAAGAGGGAAGACACGCTTCATACCCTACATGGAAGGCGCTCAAGTATGGTTGGAGGGGACGAACCTCCGGACCTTCTATCCCACCGCAAAGCTCGCCCCAAAACGCCACGGACCGTTCCGAATCAAGAAAGTCTTATCGGTGGTCTCCTATGAACTAGATCTTCCGAAGACGTGGAAGATACACCCTGTGTTCCATGCGAACCTCCTTATGCCATATAAGGAGACGGAACTCCATGGAGCTAACTTCACGCAACCCCCACCTGACCTGATCAAAGGAGAAGAAGAATTCGAAGTGGAGCGCGTGTTACAATCTCGCCTTCATGGCCGAGGGCGCAAACTTCAATTCCTGATCCAGTGGAAGGGATTTCCCATGAGCTGTCACTCATGGGAACCACTCGATAACATCCGCCATGCACCTGACCTAATCGCCGAGTTCTACCAGCAAAATCCTACCGCCGAAGGGGCTGGACGAAAGATATAAAAGATGCACCCTCTCCGCCCACTCTCTTCACCTATGATCATCCCCGGAAACCTCATGTCTGATACACCAGTCGTCACCACCGTGCCCGTCCGCCCCCCGTCTCAGATCATCCTTGAAAACCTGACAGTACCGTCCCAAGAGGCTGGCATCCCAGTTATGGGATATGACACCTACACCCCCTATTCACGCATCGTCACTCCCGATCCCCTGCCGGAGTTCACGCTTGACCCAGAAACCTCGCTGCCCACTGTTGTCGACCCAGCTGAGTCGCCGGAATCTCCTGAGCCCGCATCTTCACCCCCACTCACCTCACAACCCACGCTTAGTACACTCCACCAACCCGACCTCCCGCTACCCCCGTTCCCACCCGGCATAGACCACGTGTTCACCCCTCGCCCTACAGTTGAGCTCGCAGTCCCTGATCGTCGCTACGCCCTCCTCGACGATGAGGATGAGGACAGGTCAGGGGAACCAGGCATCCCATACTTCCTTAACGACCCCACCTCCCCACGCTTCCACCCGCTCATGATTGGAGAGCCAGGAAAGAAGGAGGTGGCACGGTACATCTATTATCGAAAAGATTACCAAGAAGTCGTAGGAACCATGGGCAAGGGGGAACCTTGCTACGTCACATCTGTCTACCTGCGTACCATCCAAGCTAACCAGCTCCCACAACACGTCACGGACCAGCAGGTGGACCTATTCCACCCTCACGACCCTCGCCGCATCGTAATCGATGAGGTGATTTCCTCCCTCCACTACCCTGCGCTCCATGCAGACGTCTCCCGCTTGTGCACCTGCCTCGAAGCGCGAGACGCGCTCAAGGTGCACTGGGACGACCTTCGCAGGCTGGAGGCCGAGGCAACGAAGGACCAATTCCACCTTGACATGAACATGTCGAGTATACGGAAGAGGTTGCAGTACGCCCGAATCGTCCCCCTCATCAGCGACCGATATGTGGAGCTGATGACGAAACCCACTCGCCCTCGCCATTTGTAACGCCACCACAGGGGCGTTAAGTATGACGTGTACTTCGGTTAAGTCACGGACGGTAACGGGACGGGAGTAAGTCAGTTACGACTTAGTTCGATGGTGAACAAGTACCACTTGGCCTCCGTGGACACAAGGGTAATAGCAAGGACAGGCTCAAGCGCAACGGCGAGTGAAGCAGAGGAGTCAAGCGAAAGTGCGACTCAAGGGGTCGGGTCGTGAGAACAGACAGCGGTGTGGTATTACACAAGAAGTCAAGTCTACCGTACAAGCTAGGCAGCGTGGGACTTATATACTAGTACATGATGTTTGTCAGAGACAAACATATGGCGTGATCCTAGGATCCGGGTCCTAGAGAGCTAACAAAGGGAGAATACGAAAAGAGAACAAGGGAATCCCGCGGGACGACACGTGGATCAGAAGTCGTTAGCGGGTTCTGGAAGTCGCGCCACGGGGCGTCGCAACAGTCATGCACTAAGCGCGAGATAAGAGCCGAGATGCGGATCGAAGCGGATCGTATTGTAAAAGTACACTGGAAGTCCAACACCGAATACGAGTCACGAGACACGAGGCGAGCATCAGTAAGAACACAGGCAACTTCCAACTTTTTAGCTGGTGTGCCAGCAGAAAGCCAGTGCAAGTTGCGCAAGTTCACAAGTTAAACATAGGGCTATTATTTAACATTTAATATTCATATAGATAATATTTTTTTATTTGACTTAAATGATTAAACATTTATTATTATTATTATTATTATTATTATTGCTCAACGTCACACAAAATACAAAAGTATAGAAAGAAATTTGTTTATTGCATAATTAAATATGTACGGTGTAAAAATGCCCTGCTGTCCTCCCTGATTGTCCTCCGCTGCCCACCGTCGTCGCTGTTGCTGGCAGTGCTGGTGTCTTGCACGTTGTGTCGGGGTCGCGCTGTGTTGGGGTCGTGCTGTGTTGGGGTCGCGTTGCAGTGGGGGCTTGTGCGCAGCGGGCCGGCGTGGTGATGGAGTGGCCAGTCAGGGTCGCATCGTGGCGGGGTCTTGCGTGGCGTGTTGTGGTGGCGTTGTGGGGGTTCCAGTGTTGGGGACTTGAAGCAAGAAGTCGGGTAGATGCATTTGTCACAGGCAAAGGTGTAGCTAAGGCGCGATGTGGGGATGTGGCGTATACGTGAGAATGCCAAGACCAACATTGATAAGTAAACAGAGGCGAGGCGAGGGAGAGCAGCGCACCTGTAGACGTGTCGTTGTTGCGGTCGTGGGCACTGTGAGTCAGTGACGCCGAATGGAGACAGCATGAGAGTCGAGCGCGGGAACGCGTGGCCGATCCATGAGTGCCAGTGCCGTAGAGGCAATTTAGATGAAGGCGGGTGGTCACTTCATTCGAGTTGATGCATATCTGAAAAGACGTCGTGAGGGTGAGTGAGCGAGATAATGAGAAATTGCAAACATTGTGCGTGGATGGAGGCCGGATGGGGATGGGATGGGGGAAATCGCGAGAGAATCGATGGCGACGAGTCGATGGCATCACGGCCCAAGAAACACGCACCTAATGCCGACCAACTGTAACTTAGAAAGAAACACGACACATACAGAGAGAAAGCGGTCAAAGATGTTCACTGCAAAGGTAAAGAAGTGACGGGAGCGCATGTCCACCTGAAGCGTCTCCGTTGAACATGATAAGTCAACCCAATAGAGGAAGTTGACTGCAGACAGTAATAGACCCAAGAAACATGCACCTAATATCAATAGACTGCAGGTTAGCGGGAGATACGACATGCGCAGAGAGGAAGCGGTCGATGACACTCACAACAGCGAGGTGGAGTCCTGGGGAAGCAGAAGTACATGTGGGCTCGTACCAACCACGCGACGTCATTTTGGCTGTCCATATAGTTCGGGTTGGGAGAGTAGTTTGCTATTCAATGCAGGCACTTCGTCAAGTGAGGATGATAGAAAAAGAGTGCGCACCCCGACTGACCATCATAGCATCATCAGCATCACCGACATCAGGTCTTCCCATTTGGCACCATTGGGAGTGGTTGACAGAGAACGATAAGAGCGAGAGAAGAGGAAGAAGGCAAAGGGCAAGCCCGAGATGAGAGTCTATGCGGCCTTGCTGGACGAGGCATGTTGAGGGACGGGACGAAAGTCCACTCGGTAAGAAATCGTGCTGTGTCGGTCAATGTCGGGTCGGTCAAGATCACAGTTCTTAGAATTACAAGTCTACAGTACCAGTGCCGGTGTTTTTGTCAGTTATGAAGTACCTAAAAACTCGTACATGTGATGATCTGCGTATCTACTGACAAAATATGCCTGAAAAGCATGTAGCGAATCGGAAAAATGGAACTCTTCGGGGAGGAACGAAGACCCAAAAACGGGAAGGAGGTGGGCACCTCGAACGATGCAATCAACATCAGCAAACCCTGGGCCACCCCAGAAATTCCTGTAGTGATGGTAGAGACTGTAGATGTCATAGATGTCACAGTTATTTGGTAGTAGATTGGTAGAGACTTTGTCACGGCGCAGCCGGGACGAGACCCACGCAACACCCCGAAGTACACCCAAGACGACCCACAGTGGGACAGAGAAGTCCACGGAGCCACAGCAGTGCTCGAAGACCTGCTGGAGAAGTGGAAGAAGGAGCCGTACGTGCAAGATCACGTGCGAGCTGGACGCGCGGTGAGCACACGTGACCCTTACCCGCCATCACGTGACTATCAGGAGGCGTGGGAATAGGACGGAGTTATTGGCCGTCACGTGACCCCGGCACGTGACCTGCCTCGAACGGTCCGGAAGAGCCTAGATGAGCTTGCGCCTAGGCTGAGGCTGGAATATGAGTCCGGATGAGCTTGAGCCCGGACGCGGCCTAGATGGTGACCCCATGACTGTATGGCTGACTGATGCGAATCGAGAGCGAGTTATGCTATTGGATAGGTGTATTAGGATTTCGGATTCGGGCTGAGCTTGAAAGCTCCCCTCTGTAGTATAAGTAGAGGGCTGAGGACGCATTGTAGTCCTTAGCTTTGATATCTTGTGTCAATCCTTCCTTTGTGAGGAGGTTGTATAAAGCTAGATTGCCTCACTGCCCATCCCTTCCTTTGTCATCTGTGCTAGTGTGCCGGTTATCGCCACTAAGCGTTCCGCTTGCCGTCGTGCTTAGTCATCGCCGACGCCTCGTATCTTATCATTATTCCCTTCATCATTACCATTGCCTTGGTTGGCCACGCCCTGCGTATCGCCCTAGCCGTTGCCTACGGGATACTGAAGACGTTCGAGCACGTGCAGCAGCAGCAAACAGGCATCTAAAGGAAACGTCCGAAGGAACGTAACAGACTTGGTAGAGACTTGGTAGCAAACCTTTAGACATGGTAGAGACTGTAGATGCTGTAGATACCATAGTTATTTGGTAGTAGACTGGTAGAGACTTGGCAGTGTGACTAGAAATTAAGCTAGAAATCTGGTAGACATGGTAGAGACTATATGTGTTGCAGACATCATAGCCACTCAAGATTGGTAGTTGATTGGGACACCTGGTAGCAAACCTGTAGATGTGGTAGATATTGTAGATATAGTAGATGTCAGTAGTAGTTGCAGACTTGTAGCTGTTGTAGTCATGGTAGTGGTGGTAGATGTGGTAGTGGTGGTATATGTGGTAGTGGTCAAGGTAGTGGTGGTAGATATGGTAGCTGTTGTAGTTACAGTAGACTGTGGTAGACTGCAGGTAGAGTTGTAGGCTGCATGTAGACTGTGGCAGTGCTGCAGCAGTGCTATGCAGAACATAAATCTCTCTACCAGCACTACAGAAACTGTGGGCCACTATGGCCTCTACATAGTGCTGCTGCAGACTTCCACAGACTACTGTAGTGGCCCACAGTTTGTTGATGCCTTTGGCAGGTAGCACAAGTTCAGAAAGTTATACAAGTCCAAATAGTCAAATATCTCTTACCAAATCTATTGGTCATAAGTTATCATAGTCAAGTCACACCAAATCACAGTCACACCATCTATGCATAAAAATAATATATTATTTAAAACAAATACATGATATTAGTACTACTGTAGGGAGGTGGAAGTGCCATAGATGGCGTGGATGGGAGGCGCGGATGGGGTCGGGGTCGTGACGGGTCGGCGGGGTGTTGCATGCCGCGTTGGGGTGACGTGGCAGGTCGGCGGTGGCGGGGTCTTGGTGTGGCGGTGATTCGGCGTGTGGCGGGGTGTTGCGCGCCGTGTCGGGGTGGCGCGGGGGTCGGTGGTGGCTGGGGCCTTGCGTGCCACGTTGAAGGGGTGTGGCGGGTTGGCGGGGTCTTGGCGTGTGTTGGGTCGGGGTGGCAGTGAGTCGGTGGGTGGCGGGGTCTTGCGTGCCGTGTCGGGATGGCGTGGGGGTCGGTGGCGGCTGGGCCTGGCATGCCGCATTGAGGCGGCGTGGCGGGTTGGCGGGGTCTTGGCGTGTGTTGGGTCGGGGTGGCAGTGAGTTGGTGGGTGGCGGGGTCTTGCGTGCCGTGTCGGGATGGCGTGGGGGTCGGTGGCGGCTGGGCCTGGCATGCCGCATTGAGGCGGCGTGGCGGGTTGGCGGGGTCTTGGCGTGCCGTGTTGGGTCAGCGAGGTGGGTTGGTGGTGGCGGGGTGGCGGGGCAGGATGGAGGTGGCTCGCGTGCACGAATGGGCTGCAATCTCCAGGGTGAGTGGGAAACAAAAAGAAGAAAACAAAGAAAAACTTATCTTAATCATTCGGCCAAAGGTCTTGCGCCGTGTTGGGGCGGCGAGGTGGGTTGGCAGTGGTGGGGTGTCGGAGCAGGATGGAGGTGGCTCACGTGCACGAATGGCGGTGAGCAGGAAAAAAAAAAAAGAAAAAAAAGAACTTATCTTATACATTGGGTCGAAGGTTTTGCATGCCGTGTTGGGGCGGCGGGTTGGCGGTGGCAGCGTGTTGCGAGCCATGTCGGGGCGGCGTGTTGGGGCGGGGACGAATGGAAGCGGCTCGCATGCACAAGGGGGCGGCAATGGCCTGCAACGTTCAGGTTGAGTGGGAAAAAAAAAGAAAAAAAAAACAGAAACATATCTTGTTGCACTGCGACTAAGCCCAGTGCGTCATCTGCCGCGTCTTGACCACGAGTGAGGATGAGAGAGGGGCTTGAAAGGATGGGTCTGGGGAGGCCGGACGAGGGGTGGAAGTGGGAGCACAGGCAGCAGGAGTAAGGTGGGAGATACGTCGTGTCGAGCGGAGGCTTAATCTGTGGCGTGGGAATGTGTGTCGTTGACCCGTTTCTCCCATATACGGGCAAGTTTTTTTTTAATGTTCTTCTCTTACCACCACGCCGTTATTCCACGCGGACCATCCCCACAGCTACACAAGATAGAGGACATGGCTGAGGACGAGCTGGCCTTCGGCCCAATGCACAAGATATGTTCTTTTTTTTTCTCTTTTTTTTCTTCGTTCCGCTCACCTCACCTTCAACGTTGCAGGCCATTGCTGTCCCCTTGTGCACGCGAGCCGCTTCCATTCGTCCCTGCCCCAACACGCCGCCCCGACATGGCTCGCAACACGCCACCACCACCAACCTGCTGCCCCAACATGGCACGCAAAACCTTCGACCCAATGTATAAGATAAGTTCTTTTTTTTTTTTTCTTTTTTTTTTTTCCCGCTCACCGCCATTCGTGCACGCGAGCCACCTCCATCCTGCTCCAACACCCCACCACCGCCAACCCACCTCACCGCCCCAACACGGCGCAAGACCTTTGGCCGAATGATTAAGATAAGTTTTTCTTTTGTTTTCTTCTTTTTGTTTCCCGCTCACCCTGGAGATTGCAGCCCATTTGTGCATGCGAGCCACCCCCATCCTGCCCCGCCACCCTGCCACCGCCAACCCACCTCGCCGCCCCAACACGGCGCAAGACCTTTGGCCGAATGATTAAGATAAATTTTTCTTTTGTTTTCTTCTTTTTGCTTCCCGCTCACCCTGGAGATTGCAGCCCATTCGTGCACGCGAACCACCTCCATCCTGCCCCGCCACCCCACCACCGCCAACCCACCTCGCCGACCCAACACGGCATGCCAAGACCCCACCGACCCGCCACGCCGCCTCAACGCAGCACGCAAGGCCCAGCCGCCACCGACCCCCACACCATCCCAACACAGCGCGCAAGACCCCACCACCCACCGACTCACCACCACCCCGACCCAACACATGCCAAGACCCCGCCGACCCGCCACGCCCCTTCAACGTGGCACGCAGGGCCCAGCCGCGACCGGCCCCCACGCCACCCCGACACGGCGCGCAACACCCCGCCACCCGCCAACTCACCGCCACCCCGACCCAACACACGCCAAGACCCCGCCACATCGTGCAAGACCCCGCTGACCCGCCACGCCACCTCAACATGGCACGCAAGGCAACCACCACCAACCCCCATGACACGGTGCGCACGACCGCGCCACCCGTCGACTCACCACCACCCCAACGGGTACTCAGTACTTACAATGTACATATTTTAGCTTTTGTTTTTTGTACTGTAGTAATTGAAATATATATTTTTTATCTATCAAAAAGTGGGACTTTCCTGCTGGTGCACCAGCAGAAAGTTGGGAAATCCCTGCCAGTAACATGTGTTCTTACTGGTAGACTACAGTAGACTGTGGTAGACTATGGTAGACTACAGTAGACTGGGGTAGATTATGGTAGACTACAGTAGACTGGGGTAGATTATGGTAGACTACAGTAGACTGGGGTAGATTATGGTAGACTACAGTAGACTGTGGTAGACTGCAGTAGACTATGGTAGACTATAGCACTTGCTGGCATCAAAACTACAGTCATTAACTGGGTTGGTACAGTACTACAGTGAGATTGGTCAGACTGTGGTAGACTGTGGTAGACTGTGATAGACTGCAGGCAGAGTTGTAGACTGCATGTAGACTGTGGCAGTGCTGCAGCAGTGCTACACAGAACATAAACGTCTCTATCAGCACTACAGAAACTGTGGGCTACTATGGAGTGCTGCTGCAGACTTCCACAGACTACTGTAGTCAATAATTGGGTTGATATGGTAAGACTATGGTAGACTGTGGTAGACTGTGGTAGTAGGCCTGGATATGGTAGACTGTGGGTAGACTACAGCAGTGCTACAGCAGTGCTGCACAGAACATAAACGTCACTACCAGCACTACAAGAACTGTGGGCTACTATGGCCACTATGTAGTGCTGCTGCAGACTCCTGTAGCAGCCCAGGGTTTGCTGATGAAGATGAATTATAGAAAGACTGCGACGGTTACCCTTAAATTCAGGACGTACGACCCACATACCAGTTTCATGGTCTGGTTCATCCCCAACTGGAATAAACCAATGTACGAGGGCACATGGGTAGTGCTGGTCACGGAAAGAAAATGAAAAGAACAACAAGACCCTTGCCACAAGCATCCCATGCATCCCAGGGAGCCCCACACCGCGCTCGACAAATACAGTGTCGTGCCGTGGGTACTCCCCACGCCAATTTGGGGTGGATCTGATCCGCTCACGATACATCCCCCCAGTGCCACAGAGGTCACTTGGGGCATAAAAGCAGGCGACAGCGGAGTGATATACATTGATGTGGCCTCCAAAACGTGGGCACTCATCAAGGGGAACATCATCAGGGGATCTTGAGGGGTCAGAGATAACTTGGTCCCAGAGAAAACGCCACAAGACTTCCAGAAATCGAGGCTGGTTTATAATCTGGCCAAGATCATCTGCATTGTGTGGGTAGCCACGTGCTACATGACGAATAAGCAATACTAGGAAGTGGGTTGAAATACAGCAGAACGCACCGGGAATTTTTGCCAGTTCAATTGAAGAAAGCACCTTTGGCCCCGATACAGGACCAAGGTCGTGATCCTCGTTGTCATCATTGTGATCTTCAGTCAGATCAGCAAGTCGTTGAGGCTGCTCGCCTCGCAGGACCATAGCCGTGTACGAAGAGGTTGACCCTTCCATCATCCCATCACTGGTAAAAATGCGACAAGTGGCTGCCATCTTGTCTAACCGTGAAAGTGTCCGGAGCATCTGAACCAAGGCATGGTATCGACTTGACCTTCGCCAGGGCTCCTTGACAGCTTTGATATGTTTGGATTCCGTAATTGACGAGCATAAGCCATTTGGCGAACCAAAAAGGCAGATGGAGCGAAAGTAATGGACAAGTGAGTGTTGTCGTGGGTGTAACGTCTACCACGGACGTTTGCCTGACTTAGGCTTCTCGGGTTGTGGCGAATCTAACGAGAGGGTAGAATAGGCGATTGACTCTGCTCTGCGGATAGAACTGGGGGTGCGGGAATAACTCTCCTGCTAGACCTCGGTATGCGTGGAGATCGTCTCCTTGTTGTACGCCGACGGGTAAGGTGTCGGAGGTTTCGAGTTCGTCCCAAGTGTGGTGGTCGATGATGTAGAGGGTGCAGTAAGGAGATGCTACGCGTTCGTTGAGGTAGAAGTAGACTTGGTGACAGATAGCGTCGAGAGGATAATCCACTGCCCACGAAGGGAACGTTGGGATAAGTCACAGGGGACTCCTTGGTCTTAGGAGTATGCTGGACGACTCACTTAAAGGGGGAGGTCCCTATAGAGCGAAGAACTGGTGTGGTATTGGAAGAAGACCAAGATGCCGTTCTTGGTCTTCACAACTCTCTACTTATACAGTTACGCGCGGGCTTTCAAGCGCCGCTCCAATCCGTACTAGCCAATAGCGTAAGTACCGTGAACCCTAGTACAGCTATCCTAGTGTGAGTCACTACGAGTCATGATCCGATCCGTTATCGTACACAATCACATGCTCCGGAGCTTACCCGGCTGACTGATCCTACAAGTCCATGACGATATACTGCTGACGCGGTGTCATACCCTTGACGTCAGTGTCCACTTCCGGGCCGAACGTAACATCACCCCCTTTTCAGGATCGGGCCCCAGACCGACCACGCTCCAGAACTTCCCTGATCGTTGCGATCCTCTGCCCTTCCTCTGCTCCCGGGCGGTAGGAGTCCCTCTCGTCTTCGATCCGCTTGATAGCGTTCGCGCGCTCCAAGCGCAGTACGCACTGTCGTCGGGTGATACCGATCCTCTCGAGTTCCTCCACCTTCTTGCACAACTCCTCCTCCTTGGCGGCGTACCCCACCTGGAGACATCGGTAGCGGTGTATCTCCGCTGTCACCGAGAGGTCCTTCATGCCCAGAAGGGCGGCGTCGACGGACTCGCGGTAGCTGCTGTCTTGATCTAGAAAGATCAAGTCGTCGTCGGTGTAGGGTGCGGGGTGCGGATGGTCGTAGTCGGGCGCGGCGTGTACGGACTTCCCGTACTGTTGTTCGCTGCCCTGTCGGTAGGCGAGGACGAAGGGGTCCGCCGTAAAGACGAGCTGCGTATAGCGAGCTGGGTGCAGCCTCCCCTGAGCGTCGCGTATCTGGAATGGGATGTAATGGACTCCCCTGTTGTGTTGGTACCCGTGGGGTGGCGGAGTTTCCACCCGAGATTGGGAAACTGGACTGTGTTCCTCCGCCTGATATCGGCGGAGCGCGGGTCGAGAAGCCTTCGGAGCACGTATTGGTTTCCCGTCGGTGGTGCATACCGGCGGGGTTTCGTCGTGAGTAACTGTGAGGTGAGTCCCATACGTGATATGGCGATTGATCGGGCAATGCTCCTCCGACAGGTACCGGTCGTACTCTCGATCTTCCGGTACCGTAGTCTGGTCTTGACGGGACAGAGGTCGCGTCGGGACGTAACCTTGCGCCGAAGAGGGCCGTGAATGTACGGCTGTAGGGCTTGGCGAAGGAAGAAGGGATGGGACGGGGGAACTGTGACGACTGACTGCTGGTTGAAGGGGGACGGGAAGCGACACGGGTGATAATGTTGCGGCGTCCTGTACGATGAGGGTTGGCTGTACTGAGATGGGGAGTAGGTCGTCGAGGACATAGTGTACTTGGACTGGGGATTGGGACATGAGTGTGAGGGATAGAGAGGGAAGGAGATGGGGACGTCTCTTGGGTTTTCCCTGTGCTTATATGCACTTCTCTGGCGGGGTTCAAATGTTTGAACTCCCTTATCGCTTCATCAGCGAATACGTCATCCTTCGAGACCCATTGATTATCGGAGTCCGGGTATCCGCGCCACTTTACCAAGTATTGCAGTTTCTTGGTTCTGCCGAACCGCCGAGAGTCTAGAATTTTCTCGACCTCGTATTCTTCTTCTCCTCCTACCAATTCCGGTGGTGGGCGCTGATAGTTGGGGCCGTGTGTGGGAGTTTCTTTGTATGGCGTCAGAAGGTCTGTATGGAATACGGGGTGGATGCTCCACTGTGTGGGAAGTTCTAGGCGGTAGTTGACTGCGGACATCACCTGAGTAACCTTGAATGGGCCGTGTCTTCTGGGCGCAAGCTTGGTGGTTGGTTGGTTGGTACGTAGGTGGCGTCCTTCTAGCCATACCAAGTCCCCAATTTGGTACTTGGGCGTATCTTTGTGTTTGATCCACCCCTGCTGCGCCTTGATCATCAGTTCCTGGGCGCGCGTTCTAGCCTCTCTGAATTGTTTCAGGCGTAGTGCCACTTGGGGAATCGGCGAGGGGCGGTCCGTCCAATCGGCTCGCGGGTTGTATCCCATAAGAAGGTTGAAGGGTGATTCCTTTGTCGCTTCATTGGGCCAGTTATTGTGCGTGAATTCCGCCATTGGAAGGTACCTGGTCCAGTCGTCTTGTCGTTCGTTAACCCAGAATCTGAGATACTGTTCCAGCCACTGGTTTGTTCGTTCCGATTGGCCATCTGTGCGAGGGTGATAAGCCATGGAGATATTCTGTTCGATGCCCAGTATCTTGCATAGTTCTCTTACGAACTTGGAGGCAAATCGGGGGTCTCGGTCACTGATGATGCGCGACGGTAGTCCGAATCGGGTGAACACGTGTTTTACGTACAGGGCTGCAGTTCCTTCTGCCGTGATTTCCTCCAGGCATGGGATGAATATGGCTGCTTTAGAGCAGTCGTGGTCTGTTATCGTCAGTATCGAGTCACATCCCTCTGATTGTGGTAACTTGGTGATGAAGTCGAGTGCTATGGTCTGGAACGGGGTTGCTTCCGGTTTTGGGAATATTGGTTGCAGCGGGGCTCGTGTGGGTCGGGTATTGACCTTGATCCGCTGGCAATCGGCGCATCCCTTGACGTAATCCTGGGTTTCCTGCCGTAGACCCGGCCACCAGTAGTATCGTTCCACCATTTTGATTGTTCGGTTGATCCCTGGGTGTCCGTGTACCGGTGGGTCATGGTGTACTTGGATGATGCGCCGTCGTTCGTGTAGGTCTCCTGTCACTACGCGTCTTCCATCTTTGTACCATGTCCCTTCGATCCTTTTGAGTTTGTGCGGGTCTACCCATTTCTTGATCGTTTGCTCTTCCTGGGTGTACACCGGGTATGTTGCCTCCATTTCCATGGTGTCGATTGTCGTTCCTGTACGAGTGGGATTTTCTGTGGTGTCGATGACGTTTGCTCGGACGAAGATGTGGTCTGGTAACACCGTGACGTGTTCGTTGTCGTTTTCCCCTTGGTCGTAGTCCGGTCGTCGTGATAGTGCGTCTGCTCGTCCGTTTGCTGTTCCTTTAATGTGGTGAATTTCGACGTCGTATTCCGACAATTCCAGTACTTCCCTCGCTACTCGTCTACTGATCTTTTGTGGTGATCTCCAGTATAGTAAGTTCATGTGGTCGGAGAAGACTTTGATCTTGTGTGGTGATCCGGCGAGGTATTGTCGCCAGTTGCGTAGAGCTTTTACGATTGCGAGGAGTTCCAGGTCGTAGATGTTGTAGTTTCTTTCGGCTGCGTTTAGGGTGTTTGAGTAGAATGCGATGGGGTGTCGTTTGTTGTTTGCATCTCGTTGGAGGAGTACCGCCCCTACTGCGTATCCTGAGGCGTCTACTTCCATTTCGAATTGTTTGTCTAGTTCCGGGTGTTTGAGTACCGGTTCGCTTGTTACTAGGCTTTTGAGTTTATCGAATGCTTGTTGTTGTTCCGTTCCCCATTGCCATTCCGTGTCTTTTCGAGTTAGCTTGTTGAGGGGTCGTGCATGCGTGGCGAAATTTCTGATGAAAGCACGGTAGAAATTACAGAATCCCAGGAATGATCGTACTTGCTTTACGGTTTTTGGAACTGGCCACTCTTTAATGCCTGAAATTTTGACGGGGTCCATGCGGATCACCCCCTTTTCAATGATTACCCCCAGGTAATCGAGGGAGGAAGAGTGAAAGGTGCATTTCTCTGGTTTCAGGTATAGGTCGTGTTGTTCCAGTAGGTCCAGTATGTCGTGTACCGCTTCGGTGTGCGCTTGTTCTGTCGAGGCGGTTGCGACTCCGATGTCATCCATGTATACTCGGATTATTGTTCCTTTGGTTTCGTGGTATTCGATGAGGGGTTTGAATATGTGGTTCATCATCGTCTGAAACGTGGAGGGAGAGTTGGTCATTCCGAAGTACATTACCAGTGGTTCGAAGAATCCATGTTTGGTTTTGAATGCTGCTTTTTCCTGGTCTCCGTCTTTGATCAGTATGTTGTTATACCCCCATCGTACGTCGAATTTGGAGAATATCCACCCGCCGCTCAGGTCTGCGATTAGCTCCGGGATTAGCGGGAGTGGGTATTGGCTGCGTATGGTCCATTTGTTCAAGGTTCGATAGTCCTGTACTGGGCGTAGTTTTCCGTCCTTCTTTTTGACGAAGAAGAAAGGAGATGCGTACGGAGATTTGGAGGGTCGTATGTATCCTTTTGCCAGTTGTTCGTCCAGGAATTCTTTTAGCGCTTTGTCCTCTGCCTGGTTTACCGGGTATATTTTGCAGTCGATTGAGTCCGGTGCGTCGGGTTTGAGTTCTATCGCGTGGTCCCATGGTCGGGAAGGGGGAAATCTGTGGGATTCCTCTTCGCTGAATACTTTGGCGTGTCTTTGGTATTCTGATGGTATTTCCTTTTTCTCCGTGTATTGTTGTGCCGATATTGCCATTTCTGTTGCGGTGGTTCGTAGGTGTACGGGGAGTGACTCTTCCTCCAGTTCTTGATATATTTGGTTGTTGGTGTTATCCGTGTACTGGGTGATGAGTCGTCGTATTTCGACTAGGTTATTGCGTCGGGGATTTGTGGTTCGTAATATGATGGGGTATTGTTTGGTGTCCAGAGTAGCCGTTGCCCATTGAATCCTTGGTTGGAACATGGCTAGCCAAGGATATCCAAGTATGAGATCTTCTCCTCCGACGTTGGTTACCAAGAACCTAATATCCTTTTGTTTCCCGTCAGTCTGGATGTTCAGATCTATGTAATGGGTGATTTTCCCCCCTTTGTTGTGTGTCCCATCTATATTCCAGATGTTTCGGGGGCGTTCTAGTTCTTTGGTTCCCAGGCGCATTCTTTTGATGAAGTCCGGGTGTATGAAGTTGTCTGTTGCCCCGGAGTCGACTAGTGCTTTCTTTTCGGCCATGAAGTAACTCGTGCGGATCGAAACTGGAACATGCATAGATCGATAGCGCGTTATGAACGACGAGTTACAATTGACTGCCCTCACCCAGGCCGTTGGGTTCAGGCGTCCTGAAAATCCGGATTCCCTGCCATATTTCTGGCGAACATTTCTCTTCCTTCTTCCTCTAGGTTCGCAATCCTGCCCATTATGTCCTCTACCCGCTGCTGGGAGGTGGTACCGCTATCGACTTGCGCGGGTTCATCGAGGTTGATGAGTGGTTCCCCTGCGACACTCTGCGAAGCGGAGGGTACTTCCTCGATGTATGCGGTTCTTCCTTGGAGTGTGCTGCGGTTGCGCGGTTGGCGTGGCTGTGTGCATTCCCGTGAGAAGTGACCCTTCTGGTTGCAGTTGTAGCAGGTGACGTCCCTGCTGTTGAATACTCCTCGTCCCCCTCGTCCTCTACCCAGGAATCCTCCGCGGGGTGCGAATGGTGGTCGTCCTTGAGTGTAATCCCTCCATTCTTGGGGATTGTTAGGATTTGCTTCTTCGGATCCTGCGACTCTGGCGCGGATTCTTCCTGGGGTGGTGTCCATTGCGTCTGGGTGGCTTCGGTATTGTTGCCATCCTTGTTGTCTTGTGGGGGGTTGGAAGCGCGCCGGTTGTCCTTGCTTAGGGCGTGCGTTGGTTTGTGGTTGTCTTCCGAACCCGTCCGTTCTGGCCTTCATGTGGATGTAGCGCTTCTGTTGTTCAATGGCTGCGGTTTTCCACTGCTGGTAGGTGTGGGGGCTGTGGAATTGGTATGCGTTTCGGTAGAGGTCCATCGGTAGTCCTCTGGTGAATTTGTCCAGGACTAAGGGTTCGTCTAGACGGTAATCAGCTTGTCGGACCAGCTTCTCGAATTTAGTGACGTAGCCGTCTATGTCTGTTCCTGTCATCCTGAACCCTCTGTCCAGCTCTAGTCTGGCCCTTTCTTGTTCCATGTTGTCGCGGAATTGTCTTTTGAAGGCAAGTTCCACTCCTGCCCACAGCCATGTGTCGTACCGATCAATGTGTCCGTCGAGCCATTTCTGGGTCTCTGTGGTCCATTCGTCGACTAGTGGTCCTTGAATATAGGTGAGGAACATCATTGCTTTGACGTAGGGGATTTGTAGGCTTCGGTTTGCGAAGTTGACTCCTACATATCGTTTCCATTGCGTGAGGAACGCCTCTGCTTTGTCGCGGTCTCCTGTGAACACCATTGGTTCCTTTCCTATGAACTTGTCGGTGGTTGCGTTGTTTGGGATCTGAGCGGCGTTGATGGGTTGTCCTCCGTCGTCTCCTCCTCCTCCTCCATGGTTTCCATCTTCTGGGTCTCCTCCCGGAGGTCCCTGATTTTCTGGTTCTTTGAACAGTGCTGTTCTGGCGTGGGTTTCTTGAGTGATTGTTTGAGACATGTTGGTGGGAATAGACTTAGCGATTTCCTCTAACGTGGTCTCTTCTGTCTCGTCTTTGGTGATCCGAATTTCTTCGGGGTTGCTTACAAGTGAGGGAGACGGTGCTGGGGTTTTGGGTGTGGGAGATCTGGCCGGTTCTTCTTCTTGTCCGTCGATAGTACCCCACTGGTCTCTGGTTACTACGTTGTTGACTGTAATGTCGAGGTTGAGACTGGAGGTTGCGGGTCGTGTTATTTGGTATTTGCTGTGGAGGTCGTCCCACTTGATTTCGGTCCAGCAGGTGTTCTCGAAGTTGAACTCTACTGGTATGATCTGTTGCTGGTTCTGTCGGTTATAGTAATAGGTCACGTAGCCTGGGTCTTCCGCGTCGTCTTTCCAAAACGCGGATTGTAGATATCTTTTAGGTACGTTTCGTTCTCCTCTCCTGTCGATGTGGTAGGGCCTGAAGGGTACCCAGTAGTCTTTGGTTGTTCGAAGATTGGCCACGGTGGATCTTGGTCTTAATGTAACGTCTACCACGGACGTTTGCCTGACTTAGGCTTCTCGGGTTGTGGCGAATCTAACGAGAGGGTAGAATAGGCGATTGACTCTGCTCTGCGGATAGAACTGGGGGTGCGGGAATAACTCTCCTGCTAGACCTCGGTATGCGTGGAGATCGTCTCCTTGTTGTACGCCGACGGGTAAGGTGTCGGAGGTTTCGAGTTCGTCCCAAGTGTGGTGGTCGATGATGTAGAGGGTGCAGTAAGGAGATGCTACGCGTTCATTGAGGTAGAAGTAGACTTGGTGACAGATAGCGTCAAGAGGATAATCCACTGCCCACGAAGGGAACGTTGGGATAAGTCACAGGGGACTCCTTGGTCTTAGGAGTATGCTGGACGACTCACTTAAAGGGGGAGGTCCCTATAGAGCGAAGAACTGGTGTGGTATTGGAAGAAGACCAAGATGCCGTTCTTGGTCTTCACAACTCTCTACTTATACAGTTACGCGCGGGCTTTCAAGCGCTGCTCCAATCCGTACTAGCCAATAGCGTAAGTACCGTGAACCCTAGTACAGCTATCCTAGTGTGAGTCACTACGAGTCATGATCCGATCCGTTATCGTACACAATCACATGCTCCGGAGCTTACCCGGCTGACTGATCCTACAAGTCCATGACGATATACTGCTGACGCGGTGTCATACCCTTGACGTCAGTGTCCACTTCCGGGCCGAATGTAACAGTGGGAGAGAGATGTCAGTACGGACTCCTGTGCGAATAAAGATGTCACGGTGCTGATGAAACCGAGTAAGAGCATCTTGAAGGTTGTCAAGGCCCTCGGCGGAAATTGCATTACGACGGGCAATGTAACAAAAGTCCAGGAATGCGGAGACACATTTGACCATGTCCAAGGGGACATGTCCAACAATTGCGGCAAGATAAACCTGTGTAGGCAACAAGGTAGGCAACACGGTTCAACAAATAGCAACAAAAAAGGGTGGCGTTTGATTACCTTCATCAACGACTTTGAGTCGTCTCCTGTCCACTGGGCAAAATCACGGCCGTCCGGAAAGCGTCTCAGACCTGGAAAGGGCGGAACTGCAGAAATACTGACAAAAAAAAGTTCGGCACTTCAGCGCTTGCTTCAGCGAGCTACGGAAATTGATACATACCGGCGGTCAATGTCTTGAATAATTTCAAGACCACGGGTCTCGCCGTGTTCCTCAATCTGGTATTGGTTGACCCACGTAACAAGATGGTCCTTGAACGTGCCTTTGATGACTTGATGAAGCAGGTCCGGACACAGTAGTTCATGTATGTCAGCGTGTGGAAACTCATGAGTAAATGGCTGTTATGGTGATCAAAACTGAGCGGAACAGCTCAAAACAATTGACTCACCATCACATCGCTATGTGTCCCATAGTCATCCCACAGAACTTCGGGATTGAACGAGTTAATCAAAAGATCTGTTTTTTCATGTGTTCGACGGTGTGCACTGGGGTCGTCAAGAAAGTCGGGCCTGGCAAGGCATCTGAAAGCAAGATGCTCAATGAAAGTATGCATGATAGAGACAGGATATACTTTGGGCACCAGCCTTGAACGATTCCCAACAACCAGACTTGTTCCGGATAATCTGCGATATAAGGCCCAAGCCCATATATTGCTCTACGGAAATGTCCATCAGGACATTTAACAACCTCGGGGGTTATCATTCCAGGCTTGAGGGGACAAAAAATTTGAGCGAGGCACGCATGATAGAGCTGGCGGCAGAACTTTTGATATTGAGGTTTCTTCCGCTGCCTTTTGCTCGCTGTGATGCAAATTGAGGCGCAGAAACTAGAGAGACCATCAAGAGGGGCTCACTCTTTGGAATGGGAAGGAATGCGACAGGAAGTAAAGCGTTGCCGTGTGCTCTGCGAGCGATGTTGGAAAGGTTGCCAGGGGACATATACACCGGATGGTATTCTTGATGTCCAGTTGCAACGGAGACCGTCGTCTTGTCACTTCCCATAACAATGGGCACGAACATTGCCCCGTGAGTTGAAGAGTCGGCAGCTATCAGATCCTGTACCGTAGATAGCAATAAACTTCTGAAGCTAATGTGTTTGCACACCGGCAGAGGACTCGGAAACGCACTGCTTGTTTTGCTGCCCAATCTGCCGACATTAAATTCGACCAAACGTGACTACCATCCCCCCTGAACTGCTTATACAGTGCATAGTGGATCTTGTCTTTGAAGTCCATCGTCTCCAACTGTTGATGAAGAAGGGTCCGTGAGTTGCACGTACAGAGTTCAAAGGTGTCCGTCATCCACCGTGGCGGTGTGCCTTTGGGTAACGGACCACTATAGGACAATTTGAACGTTTTCCATGGTGCTTGACCGTGTTGAATAGAATCGATGGTTGCGTAAAGGCCCCGTGCATTAGTCCATGGAATGTTCTCACCATGCCCGAGAAGCGACGACAACCATAAGTCTAATGCTTTATTAATTCCGGATTCAGAGGTCTGTTGTTCGACAAAATGAAAGTAAGCAAAATCGAAAGCAACTCGGCTGGGAAAAGGGTCCCAAGATGTGCTGTCTTGTGGTGGTGAAGAGGGTCTTGAAGAGGATGGTGGAGGAGCGTGAGCGGGCAAAAAAAATCCATTCTCATCACACGGCAATGCTAGAAAAGTTTCAGTGATAAGGTGAGAAAGCGACAGCCAAGGTAATAACGCCACTTTACCTGTCAAGAGGTGATGTCGATGGTAAGAAAAAACCTCTACATCACTGTTGTCGTCTGGTGTGGAAGTTAACAGTTGATGCGATGCATTGCGATGTCTTGTCAGTCCACTGCTGCTGCTGCATTTTCGTGTACAATCTGGACACGCGTATACAGAACGAAAATGGTTCATGAGTGGGAAGGTTAAACGTTGTGGTTGTTGATTTGTAATCATAGTGACGGGAAACTGACGGGAGACTCAAAATCCGACTCAGTTGTACAGATTGTAATGTCTAAGTAGTTTTTTCTCTCGGTTGTTCACCGAAAGACGGATCCCCTCCAGCGTATGTACATACCGAACTGCTCCTCCAGTTTCTGTCGAGTCCCGCGCTTCGTGATGGAGTTGAAGATCGCGTCGCGTAAAGGTGTCCGCACAGTGCAGTCGATGCCCGCGTTCGACGGCCCAGTCGCACCAAATTCGCCTGCAGCATCTTGTGCGGCATCAGATGGTGAAGTGGCTATTGCAACATCGAGGTAGTTCGTCGGTGGTCACGAGTACGATGAGTCTCATTGGGGGTGTTCCGTCGGTCGATATTGAGAGCACGGGCTCCGTTGCCAAGCTGTTATGGGATGGCGAGGAGCTACGGGAGTAGTTGGGTTGGTAATATGTCTCGCGATCACAAAGCGAAGTGCGTGATTCTGGATGGCGGGCATCGTTCATAAGCTGCAAAGGTCACGGCTTCTACATCTGCGTGAAAGTTGTTCACGGACCGTGTAAGGTCTTCCTGGCCTGGGTATTTTTGGCCCATCGCAACAGGCATATAGGCCTGAATCTTGAACAGCCAGGAACGACGACGTAAGTGGACCATTATCGTGCCTCGACGGCACCCTTACGCGCTCCGCTGACGTCGCATTCACTATCACTTCTTTGCTTGCCCGGTGTCTGAAGTGGCAGCGCGAGGAAACAAAGAACACGGTCGGCAATTGTTTGCATATGCCGTGTAGCGCCATGGAGAGCACGTAGCCGACAGTGCAGAGAAAATCACCTCGGTCTCATTCGTCCCAGCGTACCTGTAAAGTTGTTACAACAACCTCGTCAGCTTGGTTCACGGATACGCCGGTGATCGCCAGCCAGCAGCCGCCATGTAACATCGAACTTGAAGGGGAGGAGGACGGTACACCACGGTCATCAAGTCAGGAGTGCACGAGTCTCGAGTGTGTCTTGGCGCGGCGTGACGAGCCCAGCGACCTGCTCCTTAGATAAATGTGCACCATAATCCGGAATGGAGCAGAGGCACAGGATAAGGGCTAAGGCTTGGATGCCGTACACACTGCGATCAATATCAGGGACAGAGTCAAAATGGGCTTGTGCTTGCCGGCAGTCAGAACGGCGACCCAAAAAAAAAGGATAGAGCAGGCATTGAACACGTCTAGTGGACAAGAGATGATATATGATACGTTAGTAACGCTACAAATGTGGGAGACAGGAGGCTCCTGCAGATTGAAGGACACGGTTGGAGACTTGATGCATGAAGAGAATCAAGAACCAGCGTGTCTGGCACGTGCTACTATCAAGATCTGTACTGTACAAAAGCGAAAAGCGGATGTATTTAAACTCTCACAGTTCCAAATTTAGGATTTAGAGAACTAGATTTTGAGTGTTTGGAACGGGCGTTTCGCTCAGTTGCCGTGCTTGGACATCACAAGCCGACACATGTCAATATTTTCAAGTCACTGCGCTTTGCTAGCACCGTGCCAATCGGTCTCCCATACAAGCTTCCATGCAGCGTACAGGTTCCCAAAATTAGATCACACACTTTCACAATTTCAAGCATGGCATCAGAAGAGGGTTTGGTGCGCATCCAGAAATCCCAACCCTTGTCCCGAGTCAGACTCCCGATGACATACTCTTAAATTAAGGGTGCCAAGAAGGCTGCTCTAATGAGTGGTGAATGTATTTGGCAGAGGACGCGGACGGGAGATAGCGGAAACATTACGTTTGTAAGAGGGCCATGTACAAACTTGAAAAGGCACACGTATGCACTCTCGGGTGAACTAAAATACTGTAGAGAAGAAATCGACTTAGTACTACTGTACTGTATTCAAGTTGCGCGTTTGTGGCACCGTATTGTGAGAGATCGTAATTTGAATATGATCGGCAAACTCTAATTCATACCGTAAGTAAACTATCGATGTACTGAACCATTACATTGGGGCATGTGGTCCTATACTACTACCACTGACAATGCAGCTAGCAATGCGATGTGCCCTCGCCGTCATCTTTGCCTCTTCATGAGCCAGGAAGGCTATGTTGTACTCCATGGAGATGAATTGTTTGAAGAGTCGTGCGGCCTCCTCTGTCATCCCAACCCGGCTTGACGCATAAAAACGAGTTTCAAGCATATCGGCAGCTTCGAGGTATGAGATATCGAGTCCCCGAAGATTCCCGTCATACTTGAGGAAGCCCAATTCCGGGTGTATGGCATCAAGTCTGGTGAGGGTCCCCTTAACGTCAAACTTGACCTTGACACCGGCACATTGGGGGGCTGGGTCAAAATAAATCGTGTGTTGGCGAGTGAGGGGGCGATACGCCCGGTGCGCCAAGGAGTTGTCTTGGTTTTGGGTGGGGAGATTAACAGGTTGTGCAGCAACATGCGGGTGGTCGAGGGTCTGAGCTACCATCACTGCGGATGACAAGGGAGTCACATAGAGATGAGACGGCATTACACAAGTACATACCATCCAGGACGGGCAGAGGGTTCTGCGTGGGGGTTTGAGCGCATGGTGGGGAAGTATCAGGACCGTCGAAAGGACCGTCGAAAGAGGGAGGAGACATTGTGTCAGGAGGATAGAAGCGGGAATACAAAATACGAAGTGATATTAAATACTGAGTGATGAAAAGTTAGTCGAAGGGAATGAATACATGAGCAAACATACTAAAAGTTGAACGCCGCATAGTCATTTGCTACCGCTCCCGTCGCTACCCCTTGAATTTCTTCTTCTTTCTATCTGTCATCCACCCGCACGCTCTTTGGTACCTTCTTTATTGGATGTCGGCACAGCGCCAGTCCGCACGCAACAAGGCTAGACAAGCAGTCGAGTCAGAGACCCCGTCTGTACCAGACTCTCGCAAGACACCTGCAGCCGAGAGGCATCAGCCAGCTAAAGGAAAGCTGACAAGCAAAGCCCGACGGGGTGCACCAAAGGTGAAATTGGTAGCCAAGTCAACTGATCTTACCGCAGGAAGCGATGCGGAAATGGAATCTGAGCCAGACAACCCGAGTCCTGCACGGAGCGTACCACACAAGCGTAGTCTCCCAAAAAGCCGAGACACCGGCGAGGATCCGGCTACTCAAATTGTCGAGCCAGTTGGGAAGAAACCGAAAGTTGGGGTGTGCACCGCGCCAGAAAATCCCCGTGTCAAAATAAAGAAACCTATCCCCCCACGGTCTCCACTGCCCCAACGTACCAATCGCGTGGTACAGCCAGCCAAGCCAGACATGCCGCGGCCGAAGCGCACGTCGGCGCAAGTCGCAGCTGCTGAGGCCGAGAAGGTTAACTTGCTGCGGAGGCTGGAAGAGCTGGAGAAGGAGAAAAAGCTCGCATTAGCTGAGCTGGGGCTTAACGAAGAAGCGCAGGACGCAGTGGAAGAACGGAAATTTGTCCGACACTTCAAAGACTTACCAGATGTCGACAAGGATTCCGAGAGCGAAAAATCCCCGGCCGGACCCAAGGACGATGCACTCGAGGCCTTCCCAGTGGACGAGGATGAGCCTTTGGTATCACAGGATGGGGAAGACGAGGCACTCCGTCCAGAAGACCCATTCTTGGAGCTCGAGACCATGCCGGTGAGTTAGATGTCACCTCATAGTTTGGTTCACGACTCGGACTCACGTATGACCAAAGGTGACGGAGAGTGGAGCTGCGGCAGGCATGGTGAAGAAGAAGAAAAAGCCAGCCAAAGGAGAGACGAGGAAAGCCGTTGAAGCCGTGATGACGAACTTGAGACAAGAACAGGAAGAATCTCTCAAGAGAACAGGGGAGAAACACGAAGCGTGAGTTACGATCAATGTTGTTGTTTGATATCAATGTTTGATCAACGAATCACGTGAACCTCAGTGAACCGCGCAAACGCCTCAAAGAAACTGTCCAAGCTGTCCAAGCCACAAAACCGTCTGGTCTCTTGAAAAATTGGTCGTCAAGGGCCGTCTCTCGAGGTGGTCTGACTGGAGGGACCCCCACACCTCGAGATGATTCTGTACTTCCAGATAATGTTCTCGGCGGCCTTGCCGATGAGGATGCAGATTCGGAGCGACCATTGTCGACAATGTCAAAAGGTCGGGATGTGACACGAAAGAATGAGGTAAGTTCCCGAGTTCGTGTCTGGTCACACACTATGCTAATTAATTCAGATCGTCCGTATCGCAGACAGCGACTCTGAGGTCGAAACCACAAAGATATCATGGCAAGCTCCGTTCGTTGGACCAATGTCCAAAAGGAAAATGGTAAAGTCTGAACCGTCGTTCGACAACAGCTCCAGCAGCCCCAATGATAGCTCCAACATGCCCTCATTTGTTATGTCTGACTGGTCCACACGGTTCCTTCCGACGTTGTATCATGTTTTGTTCTGCTCAGAGAAGCCATTCCATGAGTTCAGCAAAGGCTCTGAACTTTTGAAGACTGTTCAGATGGTCATCGACATCGTTCATCCCCACCATAGCTATGTTGTGACAACGGAGAGTAAGCTTTACCTGAGTGTAGCATCATTTTCACACTTTCGCTTTCATCACTCGCTAACCACGTTATTATTGTAGGCATACGATCGGCTTGTCGAAAAGCGGTCTGATTTTGGTGCACGTGCTCTTAAGATTGTCGAACAAGTTTTCAGACAAGCCGAGTACTTGGACAACGCACGTGCGGTCTCGCAGTATGCTAGATGGGCCATGAAAGGTGATGGGCCTGCACTGTGGAGGGTTCCATCACCTCAGGGAGCATTGTCTACTGACGATGATTATGTGGTAAGAACTCTGAACTCGGGAAATACCAAGCTTTGAGGCTCATTGTTTCCTTGTTAGAAACCCAAAGACCTTTTCGAATCGCGATATATGATCGATATGTTGAAACAGCTCATTAAGAAGCCAATTGTCAATTCCTGACTTGTTGAGTACGGTTATCCCAAGGGTGCAGTTGCCCTGGCTGCTGCAGGGGTATGTGACGATTCTATGGTCATTTTTAGGAGTTAACCACCTCATAGATTGAACGGGCATTCTCTACCTTTGAAAGTGGTCAACAAGTTCAAGCTAGCCCGTTTTCACGGGACAGCCATGGGAGTATTGTCGCAGATTACATGAAGAATTTGAAAAAATTGAGTGAACGTCGTTGGAAGTCACTGCTGATCGCATATGGCACCATGGAAGAGGGGCAGGTTCGAGTTCAAGTTAGTCCCTCCAAAGCATCTTCATTGGAATCCATGCGTCATGCGCTCTACATCCCGAGTAGTCCCTGAGACTGCACACTCGGAGGCTCTCGATATTTTCACGGCAGTAATTCAAACTGGCGACTACATTCGTTCATTACCTCGTCACCAATCTATACCTTAATTTACCACTTTATTAATACTTACTGAGGCTATATCTCTATCACCATCGTTCCCGTCGTACCTCCTTGGACTCTATAAATTACTAGACAACCTATTCCTAAAACATGTGCTTATTTTGAGAAATCCCCAAAACAGCCACCTCAACATGACTAATCCAACAAGACCCTTGTCTCGGGCTTGCCCTTCGCCTTATTCCTCTTCCCTCGCTCATCGTTCTCTGTCATTCGCGCCCAATGGTGCCAAATGGGAAGACCTGGATGTTGGTGATGCTGATGATGCTATAGTGGTCAGTCGGGGTTGTCGAGGTGCGCACTCTTTTCCTATCGTCCTCATCACTTAACAAAGTGCCTGCATTGCTGCATTGAACAGCAAACTACTCTCCCCAACCAAACTACATGGACAGCCAAAATGACGTCGCGTTGGTTGGTACGGGCCCACATGTGCTTCTGCTTCACCGGGACTCCACCTTGCTGTTGTGAGCGTCATCGACCGCTTCCTCTCTGCGCATGTCGTATCTCCCGCTAACCTGCAGTCTATTGATATTAGGTGCATGTTTCTTGGATCTATTACTGTCTGCAGTCAACTTCCTCTATTGGGTTGACTTATTGTATTCAGCAGGGACGCTCCAGGCGGACATGCGCTTCCGCTTCCTCTCCGCGCAAGTCGCGTCTCTTGCTAGGTCAGTTAGTCGGCTTTAGGTGCGTGTTTCTCGGATCGTGGCGTCACCTGTAGTCAACTTCCTCTCTGAGATCCCTCATGCAAACATGTGCCAAATGGGAAGACCTCGGTGTCCATGAAGTTGATAATCATATGATGGTCAGTCGAGGTTGTCCCTCTGTTCTCCTATGATCTTAGATACCTGCATTCAGCAGCAAACTACTCTCCCCAACCTGAACTATATGGACAGCCGAAAGGACCTCATAGAAGATGTGTGGTATCCTTACCGACTGATTGGTACAGACCCACATGCGCTTCTGCTTTCCTGAGACTCTACCTTGCTGTGAGCATCATTAACCGCTTTCTCTCTGCGCATGTTGTCTCTCCTACTAGCTCACAGTCTACTGGTATTAGGTGCGTGTTTCTTGGGTCGGGGTGCCATTTTCAGTCGACTTTCTCTAAAGTGCTTCATCGTATTCAGAAACCAGACTATTCAGGTGGACATGCGCTCCCGCATCCTCCCTCAGACACCCTACCTTTCCGTAAACAATGTCAACCGCTTTCTCTCTGCGCGTGTTGTGTCTCTTGCTGGGTTGCAGAATTGGGTGCGTGTTTCTCGGATCATGGCACCACCTGTAGGCAACTTCCTCTGAGATCCTTAAAACTGACATGAGCCCATTCGAGTCAACAAGGTGCACCATAGTTCTCCCTTTGACGCGGGGCCACGCTCAAACCCCGCCCTCCAATTATCCCGCTTTGCTGATGTCATGATCTACGTAGGCGTCCTCAGATAAGAAACAACTTGACGTCGGCGCAAACCTGTTCATCGGCTCCCTAGATGAAAAACGTAGACAAACGTCTACTCTATGATACGTTCAGCGCATTTGGCATGATGGCGACTACTGCGAAGGTGCACTATCCTGACAGCCATACAGTGCAGCCTGTTCACGTGTCACTCACCCAATCGATCAGATTGCGCGTGACCCACAGACTGGTCAATCCAAGGGTTACAGATTTGTGTCTTACACAGACTTCGAATCCGCTGATGCAGCCATCGAGTCTATGAATGGACAGTTCTTCATGAATAAGCCCATCACCGTTCAATATGCGTTCAAGAAGGATGGAAAGGGGAGCGCCATGGCACGGCTGCCGAACGACTTCTGGCAGCGCGGGCCAGGAAGAACAATGCCCTTCCGCTTGCCCCGCGACCTCCCCCTGTTGCTTACAGCGCTGCACCCCCCATACAGGGATTTACTGGCCCATACCAAGGGCAATTCGCTGGTGGCGCTAACCAATTCTTTTACAGAGAATCACCATTACCAATCGGATCACCTGCCCTTAAAGACAGGTTATCCTATCGGGGAAGCTTCCAAGACAGCTCGACATGTAGTAGACCCCCAATCCCACCTAATTGAATTAGGTTTAGAATACCCAAAACTGACATGAGCCTCTGCCTCCTCCCTTCATCGACCACTTTCTCTCTGCACGTGTCTTGTTTCTTGCTAAGCTACAGTTGGTTGGCACTAGGTGCGTGATCTTGGACCGTTGCACTATCTGCAACTAACTTCCTCTACTCCTCCCGACTCATCATATACAGAGGCCGCCATCTTTCATCTGAGAACTACATCCTCAAAACACTAGAGTGGAACATGAGTTACCCAAACTCTATCCATATTTTTCGCTGAGTCAGTGAAGCGGACGAGTGTGACGTCCAGGTGCGCACCGTTGCAAAGTACTTCTTAGAGATCGAGTGCGTAGAGTTGACATTGATCGCTGCACTACCTTCACTATTTTCTGCAGCCTTAGTGTGGTTGGTTCCCTTCGTGCTGGGGGAAGAGGACTAGGTATGTCAGCCGGTGACAGATCTTCCATGTGCGACAGGCTCCCTCTAGACACCAAACTTGGCACACTAATCGTCGTACACTGAGAGTTCGCTGATCCCAGGGGCCGATACTTGACTACATCTTGAAGCTAGCCTGACACGCTTCATTCTTTGTCTTTTCGACCAATACAGCATCTCATAACCGGTACGCATGTCTCACACTACCCGGATGTGATGAACAGTGCACATAGGGACTATACTCACAGTGACAAGAGGAGACTGTGGTGAGATATAGAGGGTGACTGGAAGCAGCAACAGAGTAAACTTGCAGTGAAGCAGATGAGAGTGTCTGGCACACAACAGATGAGAACTGGTGTTATTACAAGAGAGGAGACATACCTGGCACACAACAGATGAGAACTGGTGTGGTGCCAGAGCGTACAGAGTACTCTACTTATACTATACAGAGGCGTGACACTAGTACAACATAGGGTCACAGAATACAAGGAGCGTTGTTCTACAGAGGGACACAAAGGAGTGTGTAAATGGAGAACAAGGCACAAAGAACAAAGAAGGGCTAGACTATGATATCATAGTGACATCACAATAAAGATAGAACAAAAGGAATGAGTACAAGGACGAAATACAATAGGAGTCCAGAGGAGTCCATGATGTCATTGTACAGTGATGTCATAGATAAGAAAGTCCGAGATTGTAAAGATCATAATAATCTAATCTACATAAGTCCAATATATCTTATCTAAAGCAGTCCGTTATCTGCGTGTCCATTGAGCCGCTAAGTGCGCACAGGTCACTTATCAACATCTCCCCGTGATCAGCAATCTAGGTTTTTTAGCACAAGCCCATGTCAACGTTGTGTTGTTGGAGTAGGGTGCGCGCGAGCGACTTGGTAAAGCCGTCTGCGACCATTTCTAGAGTAGGGGTTCTAATAAGAGTGATGGTCCTCTTTTCGATGTATTCCCTAATGACATGATGTCTAATGGCAATGTGCTTTGATCGCCTCCCAGTGACAGGGTTCAAGGCCAAATCAATGGCACCCTTATTGTCACCATGCAATGGGATGGGGTCGTCGACCTCGTACCCGAGTTCCGCAAGGAAGCTCTGATACCAAGCGGCTTGGTTGGCTGCATCGGTCATGGCCATGTATTCCGCCTCTGTAGTGTTTTGGGCCACTGTCTTTTGCTTTCGCGAAGACCAGCTTATTGCACCATTGGCTAATAGGAACACATAACCCGAAGTGGAGTGTCTATCATCAACCTGGTCACCCAGGGAAGAATCAGAGTAGCCGTGAAGGCCGTCTCCACTGGCGCCATCGTAGACTATACGCATGCCCACAGTGCCTACTAAGTAAGCCAGAACATATTGCGCAAGCCGCAGATGTTGGGGGGAAGGATTCGCTGCGTACTGCGCCAAACGTGACACAGCGAAGGAAATGTCCAGTCTAGTACCAATCTGAACGTACAGCAGACTACCAATGAGTGACTGGTAGTGCGTAATGTCAGAGGCAGTAGCCTGACCCATATATTTATGAAGGTGCTCGTCAGCACCAGCGGGCAAGGGTGTGGAGTGTGGAGTGGCATCAGACATGCCAAAGTGTTCAAGGACATCCTTGACATAGCCAGACTGGTCTATTTCGATGCGTCTGAGGGAGCGGTCGCGCACAATGCGCATACCAAGATATGACTCTATCTCCCCGAGATCTGTCATCTCATAGCGCTCAGAAAGATCTGACTTAAGACGCTTAATCCTCTCCAAAGAGGCACCCAGTATAGTGATGTCGTCAACGTAAACGATAACGAAGAGTGGTCCATCCCCCTCTCGTTGAGGCAACACATATACGCCGGCATCAGCAAACGTCCACTTAAAGCCAAGTGCAAGTAGCACTCCATGGAATTGCAAGTTCCATGCACGGGAGGCTTGTTTGAGACCATATATCGCCTTGACTAGGCGACACACCTTCGTCTCTGAACCAGTGGTGATGAACCCTTGTGGTTGCTCCATGTAAATCTCCTCGTCAAGCATGCCATTGAGGAACGCAGACTTGACATCCATCTGATGGATGTGCCAGTCCTCCAGCGCGGCCAACGCCAGAAGTAATCTCAGCGACTCGAATCGTGCGACGGGAGAGAAGGTTTCATCAAAATCTATGCCAGGGATTTGCATAAACCCCTTAGCCACCAAGCGAGCTCTGTAGCGGCCATCCGCCTTGAGCTTAAAGACCCATTTGGATTTTACTTGCGATTAGGCGGGAGATTCACTAACTCCCATGTGCCATTCTTGGCGAGCGCATCCATTTCATACTGGCACGCCGTTGTCCATTCATCTGCATCCACAGACCGCATGGCCTCTGCATAGGATGCAGGATCTCTACCTATGTAAGCTGCAGCTAATAGCTCCGCGTATCCCAGCCGTCTGCCACGCATGGCCGTGTTATCCGCCGTGAAGTAGCGGGGGTTGGGCACAGGTGCACGGGCAGAGCGTCTAGGCACATTGTCCATTTCACGCAACAGCTGACTACGCTGTGCGCGATCCTCAAAGCCTCCAGGCATATCTGGAGAGGGAGGAGGGACATGGCACATAATGCGCGTTGCGCCTTGACGCGGCGGTGGCGAAGTGGGAGTGGGCTGCTCACGCTTAGGTGTAACAGGGAGAGATGGTGGTGCAGGTGGTGGTGGCGTGTGGGGGCGCTCTGGTTTGGGGTCTAGAAGTTCTTCAACATCCTCCTCCTCACTACTGTTAGAGTGTGCAGGGGAGGGTGCTCGCTGTGGTGGTAACGCCGACGTGCTAGGTACGGCAATCACTGATACAGGTGGTGGCGGTGAGGCCACTTGCGTAGGTGTTGGGTGTGTCTCAGCACCCTGTAGGGACGGGAAGCTGCTCTCGTCGAATGTCACATCCCTGGACAAACGGACAGAGCGGGTTTGGCGGTCCCAGAGCTTATAGCCCTTAGATTCGGGCTCAAACCCAATAAGCGTGACCTCAATGGCCTTCGCATCCAATTTGCGACGCTTATCAGCAGGTACGTGCATGTACCCCTTGCATCCAAAGACGCATAAATGAGAGACATCTGGTACTTTGCCAGAGTACCAGAGCTCATAAGGTGTGCGCCACTTGAGCGTACGGGTGGGAGAGCGGTTATAGATGTGTACTGCAGTGCTCATAGCATGCTCCCAAAAGCCTTTAGACATGCCAGCTGTGTGAAGCATGGCCATTGCCTTATCCGTGATGGTGCGGTTAAACCGCTCGGCTTTCCCATTTGACTGTGGTGAACCTGGCATCGTAAGGTGATGCTCTATCCCTCTCTGCTTGAGAATGTCCTGTACTTGGCTCGCCATGTACTCGCCTCCGCGGTCAGAGTGGAGTGCGCGCAGTTTATGGGACGTCTGGGTTTCACCCCAGGCCAAATACATCTGCAGTGCCTTCACAAACTGATCCTTCGACTTAATGAAGTACACCACTGCATGCTTGGAGTGGTCGTCTATGAAGGTGGCGGTGTAGGCAGAGCCTTGTAGGGACTGAGTTTGCATTGGACCGGCTAGGTCACTATGTATAATCTCAAAGATACGGGTTGTCCTTTTGGTGGAGGACGCAGAGAAAGGTTGACGAGTGGATTTACCCAACTCGCACCCACGACACACAGCAGTATGCGTGGTAGAGCTGTCAATGTCCATGCCAGTAGTGGCAGAGGGACCGTACGACTTAAGAGCAGCAGGGGAGAGGTGTCCCATGCGCTGATGCCAGATATCAAGAGTGGTGGCGGCACTTTTGATGTGAGCATTTAGGCCAATGCTTGAAGCGTCCAACCAGTAGAGGTTGTCCTCCAAGTAGCCAACAGCTACACAGCTTTTTCTGACAGATATTTTAAAAGAGCCACTGTCAAAGGCCACTTCCGCACCCCTTTGCGCTAGAGCACGCGTCGATAGGAAGCGTGTTTTCACCTGAGGTAGGTGTAGCACATTACTTAGGGTGATAGGAATGCCCTGGCTCGTAGTGAAGACGACGGAGCCTACACCAACTTGGTCGATTGTGGATTTATCACCCAGGCGCACAGCGCCTTTGCATGGGGTGTAGTCTTTGAAGTCAGACCGATGTGGTGTGATGTGGTGTGTGGCACCACTGTCCATCATCCAACGCACACGCGAGGCAGCATACAAGGCAACTCCAACTGCATTGTCCGCCCAGTTAATGGCGGGCTCGTCATCGACCTCCTTAATGGAGGCGGTGGTTGGTACTAATACATGAGAGTTGGCAGCCTTGTTGCCAGTGTCCTTCGCCTTCCCCGCAGCCTCATCCTTCTTCCTCTGCCTGCAATCAGGCTTGATGTGCCCCTTTTTGTTACAGTAGTGGCACGTCAACTGGGAATGGTCCTTCTTCTTACGGCCGCCGCTGGACTTAATGGGGGCAGCCTTGTTGAGGGAGGACCCAGAGGGGCCAGCGCGGCGCGCCTCCTCTGAAACTATGCGTGCAATTATTTCAGCGTGCTTGAGTTTGGTGGGGGCGCCACTGGCAAGGATGGTAGATGCCAACACCTCATAGGAGGCTGGCAGGGCGTGGAGAAGTATGAGACAGAATTGGGTGTCTGTGACACCCATCTGTGCGTTGGAAAGGCCGACCCGCAGCTCATTGAGCTTGGCCAACTGAGAGGCCATGGGTGCGGAGTCGTCGAGATGGGCTTGAGTTAACTGAATCCACAAATTAAATATGGTGGTGCTGCCCGAAGCACCAGCATAGACATCCTTCAGCTTTTCCCACTTCGAGGCGAAGGTGGGGTAGGCATATGGATCGGAGACGAGGGAGTAGACGTCCGGTTTGAGGTATAGGCGGAGGTACGCCTTTGACCGACGCTGGATAGATTCCCACTCATCAAGAGTGACTCCAGAGGGAGGGGTACGATAGGTGAACACATCCTCAGCCTCGTGAAGAGTGAGGATGGCCTCAAGTGTCCCAGACCACTCGTTCCAATTCGAGCCGTCAAACTGATCGAGGCGAATGCCAGAGGGCATGCCAAAGGTTGTGCCATACGCATTTGAGAGGCGCATGGAGGGTGTGGACCCAGAAGTGATGGGGGGAAGGCCAGAGCCTCCCGCTGTGGCGCTTGCAGCCGCACCAGTGGTGGCAGCACCGGTGGGTGAGGCAGCGCGAGATGAGTGTGCAGAAGACATAGGGATGGTTTATCTATCGCCGAGGAGCAGTCAGCGACAGTGCTTCATAACAGTTGCATGATGTGAAGGGGGTAGCTACTCCTGTCTGTGATTCTGTAAGGCCAGAACGCTAACGCGTCCTGCCTCCACTAACATGCCAGTGTTACAAGGGCTACGCCCAGGGTGGAAACCTCTTCGCGTACTAGGAGCCGGCTGCCAGCCAGGATGTGTCTAAGACATGGCTCACTAGAGTGCACCAGAGGGGATAGTGGAATGGTTCTTTCAGAGCCCAAGGCTGTCTACCTCAGCCTTCTCGGCCTGTTGGTTGCCTCATCGCCCGAAGGCTTTACTGCATCCTTTCCCATTGCCGCTACAAGGCAGGTATCTGGTTGCAGAACACCATAAGGTGAACGCCCCCCAGAGTCTGAACCAGGTTTTACACTCCCATGGTGAGGAGATCCTGCGCCCAGTGTGGAGCACCAGAGACAGCTGGCGCTAAGCTCCACAATACACAGCCCAGTGGGCCATGCACACCTGGATATGGATTAAGGGGCTACCAGATCCAATCTCCTTGCGCATAGCGCAGGGGCTAGGAATACAGTAGGGGTGAAAGTAGGACTACTGGGCAGTGTATAGTAGTGGAGGGGCCTCACCAACTGGCGCCTGACGCCTCAGGGCACAGTGGCTTGGGCAAGGAGGGTGAGTCCCCAGACAGACCTCAGCCTGGTGTGTGATCCTAGGAACACAGTGACCAGCCAAGTGGAGTGGCTTGGGCACCAGGGCCCATAACCTGATGAACAGTGCACATAGGGACTATACTCACAGTGACAAGAGGAGACTGTGGTGAGATATAGAGGGTGACTGGAAGCAGCAACAGAGTAAACTTGCAGTGAAGCAGATGAGAGTGTCTGGCACACAACAGATGAGAACTGGTGTTATTACAAGAGAGGAGACATACCTGGCACACAACAGATGAGAACTGGTGTGGTGCCAGAGCGTACAGAGTACTCTACTTATACTATACAGAGGCGTGACACTAGTACAACATAGGGTCACAGAATACAAGGAGCGTTGTTCTACAGAGGGACACAAAGGAGTGTGTAAATGGAGAACAAGGCGCAAAGAACAAAGAAGGGCTAGACTATGATATCATAGTGACATCACAATAAAGATAGAACAAAAGGAATGAGTACAAGGACGAAATACAATAGGAGTCCAGAGGAGTCCATGATGTCATTGTACAGTGATGTCATAGATAAGAAAGTCCGAGATTGTAAAGATCATAATAATCTAATCTACATAAGTCCAATATATCTTATCTAGAGCAGTCCGTTATCTGCGTGTCCATTGAGCTGCTAAGTGCGCACAGGTCACTTATCAACAGGATGTTGATGCGCTGAAGTTACCAAATTCTCCGGCTCCGTACCTTTCCAAGGCCGTCATCTCTGACGCAAGTGTTGCATCTTCTCCCCGAACCTCTTTGCTCGGATGCGTGGCACATCATCTCATTGAAGTCCACGACCATCTTAATATGTCACTCCTGCGTCAACGCAGAACTGGTCATCACTCTTAAACCTGCTGTCCAAATACACATTGCGTTGTCTCGTAATAAGACGTTGGATCCTAGCTAATGTCTACTCTCCGGCCCTGCTGGTCTTGACAATCGGCGTGAGGTAGCTGACTAACCGAACGCAAGAGATGGCATAGATTACTTCTGGTACTAGAGAAATCTCCAAGAAAACATGATAGTTCTTATATATGCGCCAAATGACACCCTTCGCTAGAACAACGAGGAGAGGGTGTCTGAACAAGCATAAATATTGGCTTGTCGATACGTGCGTAACTTTGAAAAAAAGTGTACTAATTAACATATGCGACTCACAGAGGCAGAGTGATCATTGGATTTCGCCGTATTACATTGGATATGTTCAAACCGTTCGTTCCTCCCGACGGTAACAAAGAAACGTGCGTAGTCGTCACCATTGATCTAGCCGCCACCAGCGACTTCTCTGGTGGTAAGCTGTCGGAAGGATGCAAACATGTACGGATTTCGTGCCGATGATGTACCAGCGAACAATTCCACTATAAGACCAACTACTCAATATTTCCCCACTCAAACCCCTCCTCCTTCCTGTGAGCGCGTTCGCATATGCTGCATGGGCAGGCAGACTCTACACACTAACGATAGGATAAGAAGGGTCAACATCGAATATCGAAAGACAAAACCCAACGCAAGACTCACCACTTCTTGATCTTGCAGAGGGGGCGGCGGGGGTGGCGAGGGCGGCGAAGGTGTCGCACAAACAGGTTCGGAGTCTACGCAAGTCAATCAACGTTCGGCCGGGCGACATCTCTGGGGAAGGGTACTCACTGACGCTCGGTAGAAGCTTGGTAAGCTTCTGTGGGGCGGTTGGGAGTACTTCGTTCCTCTTCCGTTTAAGGGGTTGCATGGTGTAGTGAGCAACGAGAAAAGCGAGCAGCCACGTGCAGCGCTGGTGTCGGGCGTTCGCTTACACGTACACGTAACGCTCTTTCCCAACCTTCCTTGTCTTTGCTTGCGTTGTGCACTTACGACCACGTGATTCTTGAAGGGGCGCGGGCTGGTCCCTCATCCCCATCGGCCCTCGCACGTCCGTCGTCTTCTGGACCACCTCCCCACTCATCCCCACCTCTTCTCATGGTAGTCCCCGTCGTCCCAGAAATCCGCTTTTGCACGCACCAGGACTCACCTCAGGTGTTTTGGATGGATGTTTTGGATGCGCGACGGTGTGGTGCTCATAGTCCTTTTTTTCTCTTTTTTTTCTCCTTCCAACGGGGACCCGCTACCATACCCGCCGTCATTGCACGCGGACCGCCCCCACTACCTACGCAAGATGCAGCCAACAGCGACCAGGGCTTCAGCTGGCATTTATATATGCTACTTAGGTGCGTTAGTTTTGTTTGTTTGCTTTTCCCATTAACGGACCTCTTCGAGGACTTGCCACACCCGTTGTAGCACACGGACCACCCCACGTGCCCGTCTGCAGGCACGCAAGCCACCCCGCCTCTGTACCTTAGCCCCCCGCAACCGCTGCTGCCACCCCTTGCAACTCCATTCGCAAGCATGCAAACCACCATGACCATGACCGTGATAGCATTCATGGCCAAGAGATATGTTTCTTAAACAAATTTAATTTGTTTTTTCTTTTCTCACTGCTGCAGAGTCCGTATTTTCCTTGCCACCTCCTCACCCCGCTTCTCCACATACTGCAAGAAGCGCGCCCTGTGCCTCGCCCCTCAAGTCTCCGTTCGCCACACGCAAGTCCACCCGTCACGGCGTGCAAGATCCGCGTCGTGGCGATGCCGCGGGACACAAGACCTTCCACGACGCCAACCCACCACGCACGAACCTCGCCGCAACGCCACCCCAGTATGGTGGGCGAGCCCTGCCATAATGCCATGACGCAAAAGCCCCGCTGCGACGTCATGCCATGGTTGGTACGCAACCTGCTGCGTGCAGTTTCGCCGCGACGCCACCAATCTGATGCCGTGACCCCGGCGACTGCGTCTACCCAATCACCGCTGCCACCACCGCCACTGCTTATATCCTATAGTAGTACCGACTCTATGTATTTATATAATTGCAATTATATATTATTCTTATTCTTAAATGTTGCAAATCTGGTTATGTGATAATGTGATCTGACTAATCATATGACTAATTGTAATGACTAATCATGACTAATTATATGGCCAATATTTAATTACCATTTTATTGGACTTGTTGAACTTGCAGGACTTTCTTGAACTGTCCTGCTTGCTGGTCACAACTTGGTAAGGAACTTTTTGAAGAATCAGACATGGCTTGTGGACATGCTAAATTGCCAACTTTATGGGTTGTACCAGGTGGCACCACCAGGCGCCAGGTGGTACAACCCCCGTCAAGCAACCCGTACAAATACTGATGTCAAGGGTGCTGTAGACTTAGCATTAAACCCTGTCACTGGAAGACGGTCCAAACACATCCTGATCAAACACCATGTAGTCAGGGAGTATGTAGAAAACAAGGTCATAGACCTGATACGTACTCCCACAGGGGAAATGGTTGCAGATGGACTTACAAAGTCACTGCCCAGAGAACCCTTTGACAAAATGGTCAATGATCTAGGAATGGTGTAAAGACGAAGACTCAGAAACACTGTGCTGAAAACACAGTCAATGGTCGTCGATCCTTGGCTTACCAACAAGGACGTCACATTGTCCTGTAACAAGCACATCATGTTCTCTGATCTTCAAGAGGTTAAACAGAAGGAGGCTTCAGGAACGTCGAACTATTGCAAAGCAAGCGAAGCTTTTGCAGACTTCCTTTGGGTCTTTTACAACCACGAAAAGCCCTTCTTAGAACTCTGAAGGAGTTGGATCTTGACTCAAAGAGCCTACAAATTCCGGCTCTTGAAAAGATTATCATCTTATATATAATAGTCAAGGATCTCTTACTTCAGAGCTTCAACTTTAACACACCTCTGTTAGTCACACTATGGACTGTCCCAATCATGGAGGGATGTTGAGACGCAACTGGATAAGTCACATGTCTCGTGGGATCTGATTGTGTCAGCCCACATACTAAATACGGTATCTGTCCCTTATGGACTCTTTTGGACACTCCGGACTCATACGGACCGCTTTTGTTTATCTTTATTGACAGAGTCATATATGGCTCTTATTGTTCTTTATTGTTAAGATACCGGTATTGTCTGCTTTAGGCAGCTATTGTTCTCTGCCCTCCAATGGCATTTCTCCCTCTGGCGCACAGACCACATGTATTGTGTTTGGGTCACCAGTGCGCACAGACCATTCTTAGCTAAGCGTCCTGTATATAAGGACTGCTGTTTACGCCTCTACACTTCAGAGTTCCCTTCACCTCTGAAGTGTAAGTCCCTTTCTCTTTACTTCTCTTATTACCTTTGCTCATAGACGTTCCATAGTAACTTGTCTATTAGGTATGCAGTTGTAATAGAGTTCCCTTCACCTCTGAAGTTAACTTGTCTATTAGCCTTTTTTGCTATCACTCCTCGCTCGTTAGTTCTGCGCTCAACACCAGTAAGGTACTCAGGCAGCGCACCTGGATGCGTGATTGGTAGGCGACTGGCATTGCGAGGGGGGTTCCGACAGCACCATGTATCATAGTGTTTCCGAATATACAAAGTTGACCAATCTTGATTGTGGGAAATAAGCCGTGTTTCTAATAAATAAGGACGTGTCAAGCGGTGAATCGCTGGTGATTGAGTCGTGAATAAGCGAAAAATTAAGCCAATTCAGGAATTGGATCTACTTATTTGCTTAACTCAGTTAAATCTCGGCTAATCTGAAATATGCTTAATGCCCGTTTAGGGGTGCTTAAGTGGCTTATTACTCAAATAAGCGAAAAATTAAGCGAGTGTCGTGTTGCTGATGCATCAGCATAACTTAAATCCCACCGTCGAGTTGCCCACCCCATCCCCAACTCCTTTTTCTCTGTCACAATACCATCAACGCGCACTGCCAACAGAATGTGTGTCCAGCCCCACCACATATTGGGTTTTTTTACATTTCCGTCCACAGCCTATGCCACCTGAAGAGCGTCACAATTTCCTGAATTTCTCACTTCATTGACCTCAAATGAACACCACATGTATTCTACTTTATGTTAATGGGTGGCCAGTGATTCATCACATTTTCCTTTAATTCTGAGGTAGAAGTCTCTGAAATGGAGGGCACCTGGAGGATCCCAGGATCGAGAGAGTTTTTTAAAAAGCGATTTGACTGAGGCAAATTTCTCACGACCTTATCTGTGCCGTTGAGAACGAGACGACGCGAAATGAGCGGAGCTTCCAAGTTCGAAAACCGGCTGGTCCGAGCCTAGGATGACTCGATGAAACTCTCGGAATCTGTGGTTACTGGGATAGTTTGTAACGTCGTTTCTCGTTCCTTCTTTTCCGTGGATCTACCCTTAATTCTATTTTTTTTCCACTTATTTATAGCGGCTGTGCGCCATGGTCGCCGCTAGCCCTGTATTTCGTCCTGCGGTGCCACCACCAAGCAAAGTTCACCATGTCCCAGTCGATCCTATCTCTGCCATCTTTACTTTCTCTCCTCTTGTTGCTCTTGTGTACAAACTACGCTCTCTGTGATCCTCTAGTCAACTTTCAAGTCGCCCAGCCGCCGCCATTCATTCTCGACACGGAATCACTCAAGTGCACTATTCCCATTATTCAGTCGGTCTCGTTATCTCGCTCATCTCAGCGCGTGCGCACTCACCTCGTTTGCCTCTCAGGCGCACATTTGGATCCTCCATTGGAGAGTATGCAACTCTCACTTGGTACTTTTACCCCTTATATGCTGATGATTGTGGATTCCAGTCCCGAGATCGTCCAGTACACGTCTGTGCCCTGTTATTTTACCTCCCTGCCGTCCCCATTGGTGCTTCACTTTCAGACCACCAACCGATTGCAGTACCCCCAATGTGTGGGGTGGTGTCATCCTTAACTTGACCGTCAAAAGCAGCGGAACGCAGCTCCCCCGTCTCGCATTTTTTACTTTCCACAATGTTGAAAGTTTGTCGATTTCCTACTGTTATGTAGTTTGATGTTTTCAAACAAGACGGGTCCAATAGTTTGGCGATCTTCGACACTTATTCCAAACGAATCGGGAGACGACGGCATCGTCTGGACGTACGTCAAAGACGTGACGCGCTTCATCCCCCTTTTCTCCAAACCCGGCACATTCATTTTACAGCTCGACAACGACGTCGGGCCCGGATACGATGGCGAATTCGCCGGTGAATCTTATTTACACTTACGATTTCGCCAGGAGTACTCAGAAATATTATGCAGTGACACTCGAAGCGACAATTTTCTCGGGCTCGTCGCGATTCCCGCCCGCACCGCGCGCGGACTTGATTATTCCGCTGACGAATCTCGCTAATAATACAGGCGACGAAGCATCCGTCCCACCCGGCTTTTCGGTGAGCCATCAGAACCTCCGTATCCCCCCCGAACACATGCAAATATTATATTTTCTTTAGGTCAGAGTCACACTCCCTCGAAATGCTGTGACGGCATTCGCCGAGTTGCAAGCCTCTGCAAACAGCCGCGACATGTTCTGGGTGTGTTTTCCGTCTGTTGGAAGCCTCCCTGCTCTGATTGTTGCACTGGTGCTAGTATTCCGACATTCCCAACCAGTTCCTTAGCTATTTTGCTCCTGGGACAGTAGGTGAAGGACCGTTCCGCGAGGTCCGTGTCCTGGTAAATGGCCAAGTTGCTGGCGTTGCATTTCCCTATCCCTTTGTGAGCGCAGGAGGAACAGCACCTCCCGGATGGAGGTATGTCCTACCGTTGTGCCATCGTGCCTCAGCCGGCCTTAGGAATCCCCCAGGCCAATCGCTCCATACGGTGCCCTAGATATGCCCACCTACCATCTTGACCTCACACCCTTCATACCTATTCTCACCAATGGCCAGTCGCACAACATCACGCTTGATGTCGCCTCTGCCGAGTCAGATCACCAAATCAACCAAAACTGGTATCTTTCCGGCTTGCTACAAGTCAACCTCGACTCATCGACTTCACCCACTACGGGGAATATCACGCTATATAAGGCGGACCATTATGCTTTGTCGACTGCCTCGGGATCTAATGACAGCGATATACATATCACTGTTAACGCATCGCGTAGTATACACATCGAGGCGGAGATCATCGCTGGGAGCGGGGCGCAAACCAAAGTGGTATTCACACAGAATCTGGAATATGAGAACGTGCAGAACTATCTTCAAAATGAACCCCCGGCCTTCCCGCAGGTTTGTTTGTGTGAAACGAAACTGACGATTCGCACTAATTTCAGACTTTTTAGCAAGTCTTCCAGATCGCCTCTGGTGAAACCGTCTCGACACACAATGGCGAGAGAGCGATGCAGGATACCTTCACATATCCTTTCCTCATCGGTTTTGCGACGCCGGAAGGCACAAACGGTATTATCTCTCTTTGTGTCTCCTCCGCTTGTTAACCTCCTCTTCTAGTCATCTGGGCGCAAATTGACCACGCGTACGACCGTGAGCTCCTCCCTGCGCCGTTCATCATGGGCACTACCATCACTGAACGTCAGGCCGCGTCGGGGACGGAGGCATCCACGGGTTATACCTTTGGCACGAATGGAACTAGCAGCAACACGTTCGACTATACCAACACCGAGGGTAATACCTACACTCGACAGGTCAACGCGTCCAACGATGTGGTCACGTTTGACAATCAAGGCGGCACTCTCGCGCCGACAGCTCCAACTTGAAGCTCCTAGAATCCCAATCGATCTCCGGTATGAAGGCGCGGTTGGCAGGGCAATCCGAACGGTAGATGGTGATCAATATGCTGTATTACTTTGTCTGGGATCCTCTGTGTTCAATCCAACCATAGTATGTTTCTTGTGCCGCACGTTGAAACTGCGGCCCTAGTGTAGGGATCGCAACGGGCCAGACAGGGTCGGGTTCTAATAGCGTACAGGGAGACTTAGATACCTGGAACCGACTTGGCGGTTTGGTGTGCCTGACGGCTTCGGAAGCCAAAGCAGCCAGAAGACGCCTACGTACGCGTTGTCCATAGAAGTGGTAGCAGTGATACAGTAGGCCCCGGAGCGCGGACTTGAGCACGGCGGGATGGTACCGTGACGGGCCCATAGGTTTAATGCAAATGATCAGCCTCATATAGATCACCACATTCCTTGCCACATTCGTTGTCTTTTCAGCCCTAAACAAATATAATGGGTGAAGTAGCATCTGTAGATATGAGATCATAAGATTCAGAAAAAGAAGATCTATTCAAAAATTCAACGTTCAACGACAAATGACAACTGTGTACTGCCGCAGAATAAATTAGCATCACAGGAGCTCCGCGTCAAACCCTGTCCCTGCATCCCAGCTTTACCCTCAGGTTTTCGATGTTTCTGCACCCCACAGCCCATTTCACGGCCCCACCATTGTCGCTTCATCATCGTCTCACATGGCCGTTCATCAGCATTGAATCACACCGTCGAGTCGCCCACCCCGTCCCCAACTCCTTTTTCTCTGTTGCAATACCATCAACGCGCACTGCCAACAGAATGTGCACATCTAGCCCCACCACATCTTGGGTTTTTTACGCCACTGACTTCCGTCACCACACCCCTGTGCCAGCTGAAGAGTGTCACAATCCTCTGAATTTCTCACTTCATTGACCTCAAATGAACATCACATGTATTCTACTTTATGTTAATGGGTAATTCATCACATTTTCCATTACTTCTGAGGTAGAAGTCTCTGAAAGCCTATGGAGGGCACGTGGGGGATCCCAGGATCGAGAGGGTTTTACAACAGCGATTTGACTGAGGCAAATTTTTCACGGCCTTACCTGTGCCGGTTGAGAACGAGAACGAGACGACGCGAAATGAGCGGGAGCTTCCAAGTTCGAAAATCGGCTGGTCCGAGCCTAGGATGACTCGATGAGGGGATTTGCAACGTCGTTTCTCGTTCCTTCTTTTCCGTGGATCTACCCTTAATTCAAAAAAAAAAAATCCACTTATTTATAGCTGCTGTGCGCCATGGTCGCCGTTAGCCCTGTATTGTCCTGCGGTGTCACCACCAAGCAAAGTTCACCATGTCCCAGTCGATCCTATTTATGCAATCTTTACCTTGTCTCCTCGTGTTGCTCTTGTGTACGAACTACGCTCTCTGTGATCCTCTAGTCAACTTTCAAGTCGCTCAGCCTCCGCCCTTCGTTCTCGACACGGAATCACTCCAGTGCACTACTACCCTTCTTCAGTCAGTCTCGTTATCTCGCTCATCTCAGCGCGTGCGCACTCACCTCGTTTGCCTCTCAGGCGCACATTTGGATCCTCCATGGGACAGTACGCAACTCTCACTTGGTACTTTTACCCACTATATGCTGATGCATTGTGAATTCCAGTCCTGAGATCGTCCAGTACACGTCTGTGCCTGTTATTGTACTCCCTGCCGTCCCCATTGATGCCTCACTTTCAGACCACCAACCGATTGCAGTACCCCCAACGTGTGGGGTGGTGTCACCCTAACCTTGACCGTCACAATCAACGGAACGCAGTACCCTCGTCTCGCATTTTTTACTTTCCACAATGTTGAAAGTTTGTCGATTTCTTACTGTTATGTTGTTCGACGTTTTCAAACGAGACCGGTCGAATAGTTTGGCGATCTTCGACACCTATTCCAGACAACTTGGGAAGCGACGGTATCGTCTGGACGTACGTCAAAGACGTGACGCGCTTCATCCCCCTTTTCTCCAAACCCGGCACATTCATTTTACAGCTCGACAACGACATCCAGCCTGAGGCCGGATACAACGGCGAATACGCCGGTGAATCTTTACACTTACGACCCCGCCAGAAGTACTCAGAAATATCATGCAGTGACACTCGAAGCGACAATTTTCTCGGGCTCGTCGCGATTCCCGCCCGCACAGCGCGCGGACTTGATTGTTCCGCTGACGACTCTCGCTAATGATACAGGCGACGAAGCATCCGTCCCTCCCGGTTTTTCGGTGAGCCATCAGAACCTCCGTATCCCCCCCGAACACATGCAAATATTATACTTTCTTTAGGTCGAAGTCACACTCCCTCAAAATGCTGTGACGGCATTTGCCGAGTTGCAGGTCTCTGCAAGCGACAGCGACGCGTTCTGGGTGTGTGCCATCTGTTGGAAGCCTCCCTGCTCTGATTGTTGCACTGTCGTGCTAGTATTATAACATTCCCAACCAGTTCCTTAGCTATTTTCCTGCTGGAACAGTAAGTAAAGGTCCGTTCCGCGAGGTCCGTGTCCTGGTAGATGGCCAAGTTGCTGGCGTTGCGTTTCCCTATGCCTTTTTATCCACAGGAAGTGCAGTACCTGCCGCATGGAGGTATGTCTTATTGTTGTGCCATCGTGCCTCAGCGAGTCTTAGAAATCCCCCAGGCCAATCGCCTCATACGGTGCCCTAGATATGCCCACCTACCATCTTGACCTCACACCCTTCATACCTATTCTCACCAATGGCCAGCCTCACAAAATCACCCTTGATGTCGCCTCTGCCGAGTCAGATCACCAAATCAACCAAAACTGGTATCTTTCCGGCTTGCTACAAGTCAACCTCGATTCATCGACTTTACCCACTACGGGGAATATCACGCTATATAAGGCAGACGATTATGCTTTGTCGACTGCCTCGGGATCTAGTGACAGCGATATACATATCATTGTTAACGCATCGCGTAGTATACACATCGAGGCGGAGATCATCGCTGGGAGCGGGGAGAAAACCAAAGTGGTATTCACACAGAATCTGGAATATGGGAACGTGCAGGACTATCCTCCACAAAACCTCGATCCCCAGGTTAGTTTGTGTAGAAAGACCAACTGTGACGATTCGCACTCATTTCAGACTTTTTAGCATGGTTTCCAGATTTTCCAGATCGCCTCTGGTGAAACCATCTCGACACACAATGGCGAGACAGCGCTGCAGGATACCTTCACATATCCTCTCCTCCTCGCATTTACGCCGCCGGGCAGCGCAGACGGTATTATCTCCCCTTGTGTCTCCTCCGCTTGCTAACCCCTTCTTCTAGTCATCGTGGCGCAAATGGATCGCGCATACAACCGCGTGCTTCTACCTGCGCCGTTCATCATGGGCACCACCATTATCGAACACCAGGTCGCGGGGGGGACGCAGGAGAGTGATACCGATGGCTGGAATGGAAGTAGCAACAACACGTTCAACTATATCGACACCGAGGGTAATACCTACACTCGGGAGGTCAACGCGGCCAGCAATGCGATCACGTTTGACAATCAAGGCGGCACCCTCACGCCGAAGGCAGGTTCCTAGATTCCCAATCGATCTCCGGTATGAAGGCGTGCAGTGGCAGGGTAATCTGAACGATAAACGGTATACAATAGTACGATTGTATTACTTTGTCTGGAATTCTCGGTGTTCAATCGGGCCGTGAATGTGTTTCTCGTGCCGCACGCTGAAACTGCGACCCTTGTGTGGGGATCGCAACCGGACGTCTAATGACGTATGTGCGCCTTAGGGTGACTTTGATACCTGGATCCGACTTGGTGGTTTGGTATGCCTGACAGCCTCGAGAGCCAAAGCAGACGATACCTACCGTAACCTATGTACGCGTTGTCCGTGGAGGTGGTAGCAGTGATACAGTACAGTAGGCTCGGGAGCGCGGACTTGAGTGCGGCGGGACGTTAGTTCAGTCCCGTAACGCAGGCTACAGCAAAATCAAGAAAAACAAGGCCCCTTGAGCTAAAATAGACGCTGACCTCGAAATTTGACCTGCGGGGTTCATAGTTAAGCCTAAGTTTGAAATTCTCGAGAAATTCGGTATCTCGCAAATATATAGTTATAAAATAGTTATCTGGGGTATAAAATAATTATCTGGTGAGAAAAACCCTCGGCATGGTTACCCTAACAGAGCACCCTTTCAGATCTTTCAGTGTACATCTAATGTGTGGGTCCCTGTTTTGGATTCTGCTGTAATTTGCTCTTAGCGTTTTTACATCGGCTGTCAATAAATTACTTCCTAATGCACCCCCAATCTAGGATGCTGTTCTTGCCAAGGTTCTCGCACAGAATGCATCATAAAACATCTGTAAATGCAATTAGGTGTTCTGTCATGAACTTTCCTCATTTACTCCTTTTTCTCTCTTTCCTTTCCTTTCCTTTGTCTTGATCTCATCTGATCCTCCTTGATCTTATCTGATCTAGTTCGACCTCAATCGGATCTGATCCCATCTGCTGATGGCTATCAGATCTACTAGTACTGCTTCCCTTCCCCTCACCTCAGTTCCAGGCTCCCTGGATCTCCACCCCTGACCCTTAGCCCTTAATTACTGCCTGTAGTATGGGACTACTTATACCCCATGTACTTGCCTGTATTTCCTTAGCTTTGACTTAATCAATCTACTGTCTAAGCAGTCCCCCCCCCCTCAGCACTGTCCACTCAGCTCCTTCATAGTAACTCCTGACTCAGCGCCACTCGTTGTGGGACGTGCTGACATAAGCACCCTTGACAGGGTTGCTAGGTACTCGGGCATCCCCCGGACCAACTCGATTGCCCTTCGCCTCAGGCGGGGAGTCGTTACAGAACACAGAGACGCCCTGGCAGTGGCGTGACATAAGTCAAAGCTCTCCCTTGGACTCGAGCACTTGGAACACATGGAAACTTGGACATGCAGACACTCGAGAGAAGTAGCCGAGTTACACATGCCGACTGTCACAGATTTTCCCGCAACCGAGATCGGCGCGAGAACCTCACAGCACCATGGAAGAAGACTCGTCGAAACCATAGGACTTGGCGTTGCCAGTCACCACCGTCACCCACAGAGAACCCACGAGAAATCGCTATAGCCTGATAGTTGGCGAACTACACTTTGGCATACCCGGAACCAGGACATCACCACCGCCGAACCGCAGACCGCCAGCCTGCGAAACCATTATCACACGTTACCACAGACACCCCCGCAGCTGAAGATCGGCGTGGCTCCTCGACACAGAACCTTGACAGGACGATCAGCGGCTCAACCTTTGTCACCACAGAACAAGCAGTGATCAGCACTATCACCGACCCCATCCTTGTAACCACAGCAAACGCGACAGGATCGAGGGCGATCGGCGCGATCTCTCAGGACTTGACCCACGGATGGCCGCTAACGTTTGCAGGCCATACCCCCATCACACCAGCTGGTGTGATCACGACACCTCGGTTCCTTGCCCTTGCCACCCGCCATGTCTACCAGAAGAACCCCTCTGCCGAAGGAAAGGTTCGGCAGCAGTACTCGCGCGCTGGACAGCACCAACAGATCCCCACAAAGACCGCCGAGACACCCCAGTAGCAGGGTCACGACCAGCGCCGCGCAGAACAACTGGTGCCAGAGAAATACCACAGCACACACGGCGAAAATCGAGCAGACCGCCACACTCGTTCTCACTCACGCATCAAGCCCGGCACCGTTCTCTACGGTGACACCGGAAGAAGACAACTTCGTAGCGGCGGCACGCACACTGACGAACGATGAGCAGGAGGAGCTAATCGACATCCTCCTCGAATACGACGACCCGTGCGAGGAGGAGCGATGGCACGCCCTCTTCACCATCCAAGATAGGCACCATCACACAAAAACGGATGGAGTTGAAGCGACTCCTGCACCCACCATGCATACACCGAGTTCGGCACAGGCGACAACGAACGTACCGGAAGAGAGGAATCTCATAGCAGTGTTCCGCGTGCTAACCACCAACGGACAGGAGAGGATGCGGGCTCTCCTAGCAGACGACGCCCTAGACGACGAAGAACTGTGGGACGCTCTTACAAAACTCGAAAATAGCGACCGAAGTAACACAGAAGGATGCGAAGACGAAATGATCTCCGCGCCTCCTCTCACACTGGCACGCACGCCCAACCCAGTCCAGCCCCCAACGAACGAGGAGGAGGACGAATTCATAGCGGTGGCACGCATGCTGCCAGACGAGGAACGGGAGGAGCTAATCAACGCTCTCCTGGAGTACGACGACCCATGCGAGGAGGAGCAATGGCACGCCCTCTATACCATTCAAAACAGGCGCAACGCGCGCGAAAGCGCATCCTCACTACCGTTCCCGTCGCGCAATTCCCACGCAATATCACCACCACTCCCACATCGCCTTGACGAGTCATCTGGAGGTTTGGGAGAGGCACGAGATACGCCTACTAAGGCACCGCCCACCATGCGCAAGATGGGCCGCGCGGAAGCACGCGCAGCCAAGGCAACTCTCGCATTCACATCCCCACGCACGTCAAGTCCGACGGACGTACCAGGAGAAGAAGACACCGTCGCGGCACCTTTTGCCAAGACAAACGAGGAGCGGGAAGAGCTGTTAAAAGCTCTCCTAGACGACGACAACTCAGACAACGAAGAACTGGAAAAGGCTCTCTCGGACCTCGCTAGTGACGACCCGATGGACGAGGAGGAAGAGTGGCTAACCGCCCTCATCTACGGCAACCGCGACGACCTCTCGGACCATGACGGATTCGCCACGGGAGTAGCCCACGCAGGCGTAAAAGGCCCTCGCCAGAGCAGACACCGATGCGAGCACACCCGCGTAACGATTAAACGGGGCGGACACACAGAAACGCAACGACGAGGTCACCGTCGGCTCACCTATGGCCGCGGCAGTCACGTCAAACGACGGGACAAGAAATGTGCCCTTCTACCACCACCTCTCGCCTCGACAGCACGCGGCGCTGAAGATCTACAGGTCGCACCCCCTACATCGGTAGGGGAGGACGCACCTCCGCCACCAGTCCCGTCGTGCAACCCCGGCACGACTCCACCCTCAACTCATTTCGACTCATCATCAAACACTTTCAGGGTGGTTCGAGAGCAGCTCCCATCACCCCATCTGATCGCACGAGCCGCGATTACAGATGGAATCGCACCATCAGACGAGGACAATGGCGAGTCCCCATACACAGATGACGCGACCACACTCACAGGGAAGAAATACGTAGGAAACAGAAGCGCCAGAGTAACGAGGAGACGACTGGTTACCAACAACGCAGGAGAACCGCGAGCAATGGCGCTACGATCACTCAACCCCCAAGTCGAAGCCCCGCAGACGAGCTCGTGGGAGGAGACCCCGTCACCTTGCCTGTCACACAACCTCAGCACGACACGACACCTCTGTCGTCCCGACTCAACGTCGAAAGATCGGGACATAACTCGAGAACTACCATTACTCTCCCACCCGATTGCACGAGCCGCGGATATCGATCAAGGGCGATCCCCAGCCAAGAGCATCGCACCTTCGGACAACTCCCCCGCACGAGGACAACCGACGCAGGAAGCAGACGCCACCTCAGCATGCGCACATAGTGCACTTACGTCTCATCGGTGGCAACTCCCGCAGTGGAACGGCTTCAAAGCCAACTTCGCGACCATATGGGCCAACTACGCCCCACCCTCGGACAGACCTAGCAAGAGGACCACCGAGACCCGCACAACCTGGGACGCGCAGGACGACACCCCGCAACCCAAGAAGCGCAAGCACGCGGACGACACGTTCGCGTCTGGAGCGGTGCACAGCAGACTCGCAATCAGAGGTGGACGCCCACGGATGCCCATTGGACGCACGACGCGGGCCACCAAAAACAAACCACGTGTCTGTACCCTTGAGCGCGACCCCCGGAAGGCCTGCCCAGTTGTCGTGGAAGACAACGGTTTTCGGAGGGGGGTAATTCCCTCTGACCCACCTTTTTTCAATCTACCGACCCACGTACCATCGCACAACCATGTCCCCGAGCCAGACACCTCGACAACGGCATCAGCCCTACCATCCCCTCGTCCCGTCTTTCCTTGTTATGCCTTAGAACAGCCCCGCGATCCTGACGAACTCGTGACACGAGAACAATCCCTACCAATCGAGAGCCAACACAATGCGGAAGTCCGCCCACTTATGACCGATCCCGTCATCCAACATCTCGTCAACACAGCTACAGAAGTCGTGACCCGCACTCTGAACCAGTCCTGGCTAGAGGAACACCGCAGTGGCACCTCGCAACGGTCCAAAAAGGCGACCTTCGCAATGACGGCCGGTCGTGTCATTGCCTGTGCTGGAATCACCACAATCGACATACGTACCGCCCTTACCTACTCACACAGAATCGGACCACACCTGCGCATCGCCCGAGAAAAAGGGGCAGACAAACGAATGCGGCGTCTTGGAGCCGTGATCATAGCCAACGAGTATCTACACGACGACCCACTCGGAAACGTATATTGGGCTATGTGCACCCAAAGGTTTAGTCCGCAAGGCATCAGATTGACAGAACAAGAGTTCCTTCACATCGTCGAGTTCAGCTTAAGGACCCCCAACGACGATCTACTAACGCAGCACCGAGCCGTTCTGGCCCCATACTCCCTCGATCGCAACATCTGTAATTGCAGTAGGTGTTCGGAGCTGTTCAGAGCTGTTCAAGGACACTCTGAACAGCTCTGAACACTCTGAACACCTAATTGCATTTACAGATGAAGTACCCCGCAAATACGACCGGTCCAGAAAACGCAACAAAACATCAATCGCCCTGGCCACTCATTCGACGATCCCTCATGATCCACACCCTCGATTCGACAATTAATCCACCCAAGCCCACACGCACGCTACCACCGGTCCTGCCTCATCTCTGTCTCAACCATACACGCCGCGTCCTCGTGCCAACTACCCCTTCTCACCTTGGCGACTCATCCCTCAGGTCGACAGAACAACGCAAAACGATAAAACTTGTGGTCGACGCATTTCGCGCTGACCTCGATCAGGCGCTGACCAGAGAACGCCACGAACTCGTCAACAGTATTGACCAGGCCTGATACGACATCGCCCAGCGACACACCCCAGCCAACGGACAGCACGATACGAAGTGGAGTCGCGACTTTCACCAGTTACACCGCACCACGCGACGCCAACCTCGGCCGCGACCCCTTGTCGACGACAACACAACATCGACCGCTGCAGACACGCCCACTCCCGCACTCTTCAGAACGACGCTGCGTAGATGCATCGCCATATCTACTTTGCCACCCGCCACGCAGCCTCACATCTTGCACCCACCGCAACTTGGCCCTCGCAATTTCAACCCCAGTTTTGACAATCGTAACCAATTCACCATCAACGCCGCAGCGGTTGCCTTGCATACGACCGCAACATTCCCGCTCGCCTCGGTCTTGCCCCCGATACTCGTACCATCACCCCCAACGCAAGGCTCGGTATGGTCAACTCTGGACGACCCACCAGCCAAACCCATTCGGACGCACAGCAATGTTGCGATGATGACCTCGGATGTCGCTCCACTCGAGGACACGCCAGCCTCGATCCCATCAAACACAACAGTTCTCGCCTCCGACTTGATCCCCAGTAGCTCCACGTCCGGTTCTACCCGCACAAGTTCACGATGCACGAAAACAGTCGAAAACGTGACCGAAAGCAACGTCATCGAACCATCGTGCTCGCCTGGCATCACGGCATCCACACCCCTGACTCAAGGAAAACTCGAGTATGCAGACAATAACGACGCCAATCACGAGCCGGAAATCGACCACAACGCGGCAGACAGACGACACGGTGCAGAAGACATTCCTGGTTTCCCAGGCCGGGTGGCTCCCCCCCTGCTGTGATGGACAAGACTTCAACGCATCTGACTACCCGTTCATGACTTCCCAAGCAGCTTGACACTAGGCAATGTGGAACTTGCCCCCTAGAGAGGGGCTGATGTCATGAACTTTCCTCATTTACTCCTTTTTCTCTCTTTCCTTTCCTTTCCTTTGTCTTGATCTCATCTGATCCTCCTTGATCTTATCTGATCTAGTTCGACCTCAATCGGATCTGATCCCATCTGCTGATGGCTATCAGATCTACTAGTACTGCTTCCCTTCCCCTCACCTCAGTTCCAGGCTCCCTGGATCTCCACCCCTGACCCTTAGCCCTTAATTACTGCCTGTAGTATGGGACTACTTATACCCCATGTACTTGCCTGTATTTCCTTAGCTTTGACTTAATCAATCTACTGTCTAAGCAGTCCCCCCCCCCTCAGCACTGTCCACTCAGCTCCTTCATAGTAACTCCTGACTCAGCGCCACTCGTTGTGGGACGTGCTGACATAAGCACCCTTGACAGGGTTGCTAGGTACTCGGGCATCCCCCGGACCAACTCGATTGCCCTTCGCCTCAGGCGGGGAGTCGTTACAGAACACAGAGATGCCCCGGCAGTGGCGTGACATGTTCAGAGTGTTCAGAGCTGTTCAGAGTGTCCTTGAACGGCTCTGAACATGTCACGATCACGTGACATGCCACGTAAGCGACTTCCGAATCGAGACTGAAGACTCATGATGGTGAGCTGGCTGCCAGCTCAGAGTGACGGACAGACCCCGTATGCGCTGGCACTTATGCGTCGTAGAAAATAGCATGAAAAACAATAGTATTGTACGAGTATAAGTAGAGCTACCGAAAGGCCTGTAGTTGGTAGCTAGTCTTTGATAAATTCTCAGCACGCCTTGGATTCCTCTCCTTTGCCTGAAAGAAAGCAAAGTCCCAACCCTCGGCCCTCGCCGACTCGCACCCTTCACCCTAACTCTTATCAGAGTTGCCTGTGAAGTTCTCGAGCTCGGAAGACCCCGAACGAAGCACCTTGTGCCGACGACCCGCTGGGATCGTAACACAAGACTAGCTCTCTACAAACGACCCCGCGTGATATACATCGCACGCGGACCCAGACACCGAACGAACGACCCGACAGACACAACAGAAACCGCGGTTAAGACACGAACCAGTGAACTCGTATTCACGCGTAGTCAAACGAATAACACAACACCGTGGCTAGCCTACAGCTCCACATCCCCGACGACGATACATTTGTCGAAGTATTTCGACGTTGGTCAGAAGACCTCCCCGCACACGTCCGAGGAAAAGCTTATTGGTCCTACGCACACCGATTCGGGCGACGACTTGACGCCAGAGAAGGATACCGCATTCATATCCAGGGAGTCGGGTGGTATATCGAATTTATCAACAATTCCTGGTACTTGCTCGAGAAACGTGGAGACGACTTCGTAACTCGAAAATCCCTTCGCATCGAACGAAACAACGAACTTGGACTCGGCTGGTGGAACCCAGACGACGAAGAAAACCCAGAACGAATACTCCTCCCGACCACACCGAAACCCGAAGAACAAAAACCTACGGGAAGTAACCAGTCAGATACGAACGAACCCGTCGAGACCGCGCCCATCGATAGCGACGACTCACTCGAAGGGCTTACCCAAGCTTTCAACAGACTCACGCCCGTACACGTCGACGTCACTCTCATCGAAACGAACATCGAACCAATCACCGAGGCCGTAAACGAGCCTACAACAGCACCGGTCGTTAGCAATACAACACCGTTCCACGCATACGCACTCTCGCCACCTGCTATAGTTAGCAGTACCACGACGTTCACCGCACCAACACACGTACCTCCAACCATCCCAACAGTCCCAATGGCCACGGCTCCACTAACCGGCAGTCTCAAAGGAACGGCCCCAACCGTCTTCACAGGCGATCGAGGGAAAAGCGACCAATTCCTGCGGGAATTCAGACAATACAAACGAAACAATCGAACCCACGAAATGATGGTCAGCCCATACGCACGAGTCGGCCTCGCGCTTTCGTTTATCCGCGGGAACGCGATAAACGATTGGGTCGACGGACGGGAAACAGCCCTCGATGGCGCCCTCACACGAACTACGAATCGGCTTACCGAAGCCGACGAAGCCCTGTGGACCGAATTCGAAAGCGCATTTAAAAACGCCTGGACGGATACCATGAGCAAACAGAACGCATATCAAAAATTGATATCACTCACCATGATCAACGACGACGTGGACAATTACATCGCCACATTCGAAAGGCTTGCCTCACACGCAGGATGGGACGCCGACGCGCAAGGAACCATCGAATTCTTCCGACGAGGCTTGAAGAAAGGACTTCTCGTGGCGTGCTTACGACGCCCGGCGATGCCCAACACCATGGAACAGTGGCAAATAGCCGCACGCGAAGAATCACAGCGATATCGTACCATCGCTAGCTGTATCGGATCGATCAGTTCGCGCCCACCTAAGGCCGGACCAACGCAACCCACAAAATCAACGCACCCTCGAAACAACGACGTCGTCCCAATGGACGTGGACGTCGCAACCGTGAACCCCGTAAAACCGCGTTACCCGGAACGTCTATCACCGGAAGAGAAGGAAAGATGCCAAAAGGAAGGACGTTGCTTCCGTTGCCAGAAGCAAGGCCACATGTCGCGATTCTGCCCACAGAAACGCAACAACGCACCCGTACGAGCCAACGAGGCCGCAACGATACCAACAAAAGAACCAGTCCACGCACCAGAACCAACGACGATCAACGCCACCTCCATCCAAGCATCGATCCTCGGGCTCAGTAAACAAGATCGCCAAAACCTGATCTCCTGCCTACTACTGGAGGCGGATGTCGAAGACCTGGATGGGGGAGAAAGCATCAATGCGATCGAAAGTACGACACCAACCGCACTCACCATCGACGTTCCGGTCGAAGGACCAGACCGAACGGAGGACGTCTCGACCCTGCTCGATTCCGGAGCAAGCGAAAACTTCATCGACTACCGCGTCGTTGGACGTCTCAAACTCGACATGCAGCGAGTTCCCACGAGAGAAGTACGAAACGTTGATGGTACAATCAACCAAGGCGGAGGGTTGCAGAAGAAGTGTACATTGAACTATGTTAGCGACAACGAAATAACATCGATTTCTCTCTATGTGACGAACCTTGGAAGACCCCGCCTGATCTTCGGATATCCGTGGTTTCAACGCCATAAGCCAAGCATCGACTGGTCACAGGGGGTACTGGCGGGACCAACCATCCGACTTACCCAGAAATCAGCAGAGATCGCGACCATCGCCCAACAATGGGCCGAACAAGCCGAAAAACGAAAGGAAGAAGTCGTCCTCCCGGATGCCTACAAAGACCACGCCATAGTATTCTCGGAAGAAGCCGCAAAAAGATTCCCACCGGAGCGACTCGACGACCACGCAATACTGCTGAAACCGGACGCTCCCGCCACACTATCGTGCAAAATATACCCGTTGAACCCCACGGAGCTTGCGCATCTAGACGAGTTCCTACAAGAACATCTAGCCAAAGGATATATCCGCGAATCTAAGTCCCCATACGCCTCGTCCTTCTTCTTCTTAAAAAAGAAAGACGGGAAACTTCGGCCCGTACAAGATTACAAAGCACTGAACGCACTGACCGTGCGCGATGAATATCCGATCCCGCTGATCTCCAATATACTGGATTCTCTGGCGGACAAAGCGTTGTTCACTAAGTTTGATATACGATGGGGGTATAACAATATTCGAATCAAACCCGAAGATAGCTGGAAGGCAGCCTTCAAAACACCACGAGGACTATTCGAACCGCTAGTAATGTACTTCGGACTGACCAACTCGCCGGCCACGTTCGTCCGCGCAATGTACCGCATCTTCCGGCATCTGCTGGATCGGTTCCCAGGAGAGCTATACGTCTACATGGACGACATCCTGGTCGCAACAACACTAGACTACACGCGGCACCGCCTCATCGTTAACCTCGTCCTCACCACGTTAGCCGCAGAAAGTTACTTCCTCAAACTCTCCAAGTGCGAGTTCGAACGTCGAGAAGTCGACTACTTGGGGATGACTATCAGCGAAGGAACGATACGAATGGGCGACGACAAGGTCTCGGGCCTCAAAGATTGGCCGCGCGAACTAACCACCGTACGACAAGTACGCAGCGTCCTAGGCGTACTCAACTACCAACGACCATTCATCCCCGGGTACGCTCATATGGCCCGACCCCTGAACGCCCTGTTAAAGAAAGACGTCCCGTTTACCTGGACCCCAGAGTGTACCACAGCACTAGACCGTCTGATCACCACCGCCTGCAGCCGCCCAGTACTCCGTCAACCGGACCCGAAAACGGCTTACGAACTGCAGACGGACGCGTCCGCCTTTGCGCTCGGCGACATACTCGCGCAACGCGATGGCCGAGGTAAACCGCAAGTTGTCGGTTATTTCTCCCAGTCGCTTACCGCAGCCGAACGAAATTACGACGTCTACGACCGAGAATTCCTCGGCCTCGTTCGCGGCCTCGAACACTGGCGACACCTTCTTGTCGGCACGACTCATCCTGTCACCGTCTACACGGATCACGCAAATCTATTACATTATTGCCAACCACAACATCTGTAAATGCAATTAGGTGTTCAGAGTGTTCAGAGCTGTTCAGAGTGTCCTTGAACAGCTCTGAACAGCTCCGAACACCTACTGCAATTACAGATGGCCCCAACGCATCAACCGTCGCATTGCCCGTCTAGTGAATCTTCTCGCCGATTATGACCTCCGCTTGCTGCATCGACTGGGCAACCTCCTCCAGGCGGACGCCCTCTCCCGTCATCCTCTCCTTGTTCCCACCGACGACGACAATACTGACGTCCTTGTACTGCCGCCCGCCCTGTTTATCGCCGCCACGATCACGACTCATCTGTAAATGCAATTAGGTGTTCAGAGTGTTCAGAGCTGTTCAGAGTGTCCTTGAACAGCTCTGAACAGCTCCGAACACCTACTGCAATTACAGATGCGATGACTCTCGATGACCGCTGTCACGCGGCCCAACTTCGACACCTCTCCGCATTAGAATCCCTCTCACAACGTGCCCATTTGACTCTGAGCGATGGACTCTTCTGGCATGACGCTCAACTGGTTATCGTGGACGACAACGACCTGAAGAGGGGGGTAATTTCCCTGTTCCACGACATGCCAACAGCAGGACACCCAGGAATCGCTAAAACATTACACGCTATACAGCAACACTACTGGTGGATGCGAATGAAAGAAACAGTTACAGACTACGTGAAAGGATGCGCAACGTGTCAAAGCACCAAAACACTCCCCGGCAGGCCGAAACCACCGATCGCCCCTATCCTCCACAACGACCAAAAACTGCCGTTCGAAGTGATCGCCCTCGACTTCATCACGAAGCTCCCGAAATCGCGAGGATACGATACGATCCTCACTATCACCGACCAAGCGTGCTCGAAAGCCAGCATCTTCATACCGTGCCATGAAACCATTACAGCCGAAGGAGTCGCACGAAAATACTTGCAGTTCGTCCTCCCACATTACGGACTCCCGCGGAAAGTCATATCAGACCGCGATCCCCGTTTCACTGCAACAGTCATGACGGAGTTGTGTAGGGTACTGAAAGTCGAACAGAACATTAGCTCCGCCTACCACCCACAGACCGACGGACAGTTGGAAAGAACGAATCAACGTCTGGAACAATACCTACGAATCTACGTCAACTACCAACAAAATGACTGGGCCGAGTGGCTCCCGATAGCCCAGTACGCGCTAAACAGCTGGAAGTCGGAAACTACCAAAGAAAGCCCCTTCGACCTTCTAGTGGGATTAGGGATGCCACGGTCCGGTCTGGATTGGGGTTCGGACCCGAACCGCACCGGACCGCACCCGAGGTCCGGTTCAGGTTCGGGTCCGGTTCACTGCCCGGCTAGAGGGTCCAGTTCGGGGTTCACCATCAACCTCGGTCAATGTGAACCCGGTCCGGACTGGACTGCACCTCGAACCGCTGGCCTTGCGATTACAAAAAGAGCGGCCACAAACGCATAGTACAATCGGGCAGGGATACTCGCGGAGGTACTCGCGCGGTCTTAAAGATACAGAAACGGGTGATATTTGTATAAATATCTATGGGTAGCTACTACAGGAACTAGCCTACTGCCTGCCCCACCCCTTCGTCGTCGCTATCGCTGCGCAGCCCACGCCGCACCGTCGTTGTCGCTATCACCATGTTGCACCATTGTCGTCATCATCGCTATCGCTGCACTGCGCCGTCGTCGTTGCTGTTGCTGTACTGTCATCACCGTAATTGCTGTCACTGTCACTGTAGTTGCTGTCGCCACACCATCGTCGCCGTCATCGTTGCTGTCAATGTCACCATCAGCGTCGTAACTGCCGTCGTGATTATGGGGCTGCAGGGCGTGGAGGGGCAGTGGTGTAGTTGGGGGTCCACGCGGGGAAGCGATTTTGGTGGTGGTGCCGACAATGGTGGGCGTTTCTCCAGGGAAGCTGTGTAGACCTGCAATAAATGTCAGCGCATCGTAGTATAAGAGGGACGGCCACTCATTAGTGGGGAGGACACAAAGAGCAGACGGATTTGGATTTACAATCTTCCGTGAGGGAAAGGATTGATGCAAACGGCTGTTCTGAAGGTAGGCGAAAAGTTTTAGCGGCTCAAGCTGGGGCGGGGTGGTAACAATGGGAAATACCGATGTGGGACGGAGTTCAAAATCAAAATGAGACGACACAACCTTGGTACTGTATTGAAAACGAACTTCCAATGGATCCAACAAAACCATTTGGGGAAGCGTGTACCCCGAACGGTGGCCTCAAGGAGGCACATGAGATGGAATGGCCCAATGACCCAGATGATATTCCTATGTCCAATCGTAAGTCCGCAATAGTTAGTTGAGGCTTATTCTCACCTTCCTTAGGCAAGAGCGCCTCGAGCGCCCCATCCCGGCAGCCCAGTGGCCCCTCTACCCAGACCACTTTGGGCGCATTTGGCATCGCCGCTGTCACCGCAGCAGGCCAGGACTTTACCGATGATGACTCTGTGAATGGCGCTACCAAATCTGTCAGTAAGCGGCCCAACCACATTCGCAAACCTACGGAGAAGGTGAAAGAAGCACTCGCCACACAGAATTTGAAGACCAAACGAAGCGTGGTCACCTCGGATAATGAAGAGCAGGCACAGCCACCCAAAAAAAAGAAAACCAGGACTAACGTCATAGCTGAGTGCGACACCGAGACTGACGAAGTCTACACCATCGAGGAACCTCCCGAAACACCAAAGACTCGTGTATTTCCACGCGTATCTGAGGATTCTCAAAATACTTGTGCAAATAAAGCCCCGAGTTCAGATGATTCGGGTAACGCGTCGGGAAGGGAGAATGCATCGGAGGCAAAGGGAGGGGAGTCCGATGACGAATGGGAATTTGAGCAGTTGGACGAGATGGCTGCAAAAGATGCAAAGGTAAATGGTCTTTCACCGTAGGGCAATTACGAGTCGACTCACCTTATAACGTATATAGACCTACCAAAAACCCAAGTTGCGCTCGAGCACTGGAGGAAACATCAGGGTCGCCGACCTGATAAGCATATTCCAGGATGGACGACATCCTCAGACTCAGGCGGACGCACGGCGGTGTCGGCTATGCAAAACATGGCTGGCGGGTAATGTTTCGACTTGTCGTACGCACATCATCAGGTAACTACTCATGGGTAAAAGATAGGGCCAGTAACTAAACAACGGCACTAGACAATGGAGTACTCACAGAAAGTTGTACTTGGCCGGATGTAAACACGAAGGGGTCGAGCCGAATGTGCGCATCATGAGCGCTGTGACAGAGGCAGCGGCAGGGACCAAACAACAAGAAAGACAAGGGAGCCTAGAAGATTGGACCGTGGTCAAGGCGCCTCAGTGGTCGAAGGACGGGTTGATGGAACATATCCTCGAGTTAGTGGTGGTTGACGACCAGGTGGGGAATGTCGTTTGTTTACGATACGTGACAATTGACTTACTCAACTCGTGACAAACGTAGGCCTTTTCCCTCGTGGATCGTGCAGCATTCCACCGTTTGCTCAGGTTCCAACGTCCTGCTACCAAGGACGGTGATATTCCACACCGCACAAGCATTGCCAAGGCCGTCCATGCGAAAGCACTCAAAGTCAAGGACATCTTGAAGGACCTTTTCGCGGTGAGTGTTGTTCAGCAAACCCGAGCGCTTCATTCAGTCACATTTTCTGCCAGAGCATCCCTGGAGAGGTATCAGTGACATTGGATACCTGGTCATCACCAGCCCGTGATCCGTACCTCGGAATTACTGTGCACTGGGTCCATAGCACCAAGGAATCCCCTACGGAATGGTCGCTCCGCACGTTGCTGCTTGCGTTCCGGGAAGTTATAGGTAACCACAGCGGCGAAAACCTTGCCAAGGCGGTGATGGAGATCGTCAAAGCGGCTGGGTTGAAGTCTAAGGTAAGTGTTGCGTTCTACGATATATGTTGATTCATTTGATTTGGAGTAGATCGGTTGTATCACGTCGGACAATGTTGCCTCCAACGACAAGATGATGAGACATCTCAAAGTCGAGTTGGACACGATCGAACGTGAATGGAAAGCTTCGGATCGACGTGTGAGGTACGTGGGTTAGTCTAACATTCGGAATAGCTTCTAACATCCTGTAGGTGCATCGCACACATTGTACACCTCGCAGCCAAGCATATCGTCGAGGCGTTCACTCGAAATGGCCCAACCATGGAGTCAGAAATGGCAACGGGTGACTTGCAAGACCTGGCAACGGGCGATACAGAAGACAACAAAACTATGTACGCATCTGGGGACTCCCTCGGAAAGTTATGGGCGCTCATAAATCAGGTGCGCAATCGTTGTGGTTCTCATGGGCGAAAGCTGATAGCGTTCAGGTCCGACTTTCCCCCCAAGCGACCACTTTTTTCTTCAAGTGTTGTGCTGAGGAAGACCTGCCCCGTCTCGAACTCATCAAATACGTTCGGACGCGCTGGTCCTCGATGTACGACTTACTCGAGCGCGCGTTCCTGTTGAAAAGGGTATTCCCATGTCCCCTTATCGTCGCACTCTATCTCATTCATCATAGGGCATTACAAAGTTTATTCAGCTCGCCGACGATAGCTCACATGTCCCCGACCTACAGAAGAAGAGTTACGCCGACTTCAAGCTTACCCCAGATGAATGGGGTAACCTCGATCTACTTCATCAAATACTCAAGGTACGGTAATCCAAGTCTCTCATACAGATGTTTGCTATACCTGTAACACAGCACCCTGCTCTCGCACAACAACAATTCTCTTCCGAACGCATTCCCACCGTTGCCCGCGTCTTTCCGATAATTGAGTGCTTACTTACATCGATGGAAGCCGCTGAGAGGGCCGCGAAGTTTGGGCCAATCCGAGATGCCATAGCCGCTGGTGTTTCGAATCTCTCAAAGTGGTATCGAACACTCGATAACTGCCGTGTGTATGTAGTGTGCAATGGTGCGTCAAACAACTTGGGTATGGCAGTGTGGTTGACTAATCTACTCCTAAGTTCTTGATCCGTCGATCAAACTAGGATACATCAAGAACAACTGGAGTCCTGAGTTCCTTTTGCGTGCCAAGACGATCCTTGCCGTGGTTGTAAGTCTTCCATTGTTTAAACTTATGGTCCGGATACTGAGTATCCAATCCAGTTTGATAAATACAATCGAGCTGCTCAAGACGTTAGAGAGGTAGCCCCGTCTTCGCAGCCAAGTTCGTACTGGAATACCCATTCCGATTATCTCCCATTGACGTAGATCTAGATCTACCAGACAATGACAACGTAGGCTACGGATCAAATTGGATGCAGCTGTCACTCGGGGACGAGAGCGACGACGAAGGGATTGCTGATCCTCGCAGGGAACTCAATCAGTATTTAGGCTCTAAACGTGAGAAGCCGCGGGAAGGGCTCGTTGAATGGTGGGGCGTAAGTGTATTGTTTATATTGTTAGGATGTCTAACTAACAAGTCATGACTCCGTTAGCATAATTCCGCCCGGTATCCTACTCTGTCCCTCATTGCACGAGATTATCTCGCAATTCAAGGGTCGTCCGTTGCCTCAGAGCATGCCTTTTCGAGTGGTCGTCTCACCGGAACATACTTACGCAATCGACTTAAAACCGACACATTCGAGGCGCTTCAAATTGTCAAAAGTGCTTATCGGAATGGCATTATCGATACTGGCAAAGAGGCTGCAGCTCATGTGGCAGCGGGATGGGACTTTGGTGGTCTTATTGACGCAGAAGAGTCTTCAGACCCTATCTAGATATTGTAGTCGTTCCGTTAGTTGCTCTGGTTGTGGGTAGTAGGGTTAGCAAACACGCACAGAACCCATTCAAGACCAACGCTAGATTACTTTATGCCATAAATAGTGACAGTTGACTACTAGTACTGTATCACAAAAGCAACAAATGAGCCAAGAAACGACCAGTGCGCCGAGAAATGGTCTGGCCAAACCCTAAGGAAACGTGGCGCGGGAAGGCGGTGCGCCGCTTTCGACTCGTTTTCTCGACTCCTGACATGCAATCCCTCAGGCTGCCGCATCTTCGCTCTATTCTCCTCACAACGCTAGAACCTCAAAACAACAGGAGCTATTCGACCTGCTCGTTCTACACCGGTGGAACCTCATCAACTTGTTCGACGTTAGTCCCCCCAGTGAAGACGAAAGGAGAGAATTACAGGGCGGCAGCCTACATTACTTGATAGTACTCGACTAATCACTTTTACATCAGGCAAAAGTACCGCGGATGGTCCTTTTCCAACGGACTTCAACCACAAGAGGTGAGTATCGATCTCTTTGCCTCCTTTATTCGGACTTCTCACGTTTTCTCTCAGCTCGTAGTGCGGTGAGCCCTTGCATGCCCTACCACTCTGTCCTCAACGAACTTGCGCACGCACAGAGGGGAAGTGCGCCCACATCCCAAAGATCTACCCTCTCTTCCCTCGCTCTCATCGCCATGGGACTAGTGCCTCAACAGCTCGGCTGACGCTTTCTTCTACCACCACTGACTAAGTACGGCAGATCGGCGCAACAATTCGTTCTCCACTGTGCCTGGGGGCTCCCTTCAGCCTTACCCCTTTGACGCCCCGAGTGCAACGTCTGCGGATAGCGACACCGGAGACCCCCTGTGTCTGAATACTCACCAACAACAAACGTCTCTCAGGCTACTACGGAAGCGTCCTCCCCAAAGGTTCGCACTGTTCAAATGACCTTCGTGGACCATTCCAGAACCTGACAGCTTGAAAACAGCACAGTTCGACAACAACTTGCCGTTTACCAATCCCCGCTGCTCGACGCTGCCTTCGTCTTACCACCTTCACACCCAAGTATGCAAGGTCCTTCAACGCCAACACTGGAGACCCCCGCGTCTGAATACTCACTGACACCAACCCCGACACCGACACGTCTCTCGGGCTACTGCAGAGGCGTCCTCAGTAAAGGTACGCTCTGTTCAAATGACCTTCATTGACCGTTCCTGAATCTGACAGCTTGAAAACAAGCAGCGCGACGACTTACCATTCCCCAATCCCCTCTGCTCGACACTGCCTTCGTCTTACCACCTCCACACCCGAGTATACAAGGTCCGACGACACTCGGAGACTTTGAATACTCACCGACATCACTTGCAGCTCGCTTTCACCTCTCAATAGACTTGGGAAACAACGTACGTGCTTATCTCTTGCCGCATCAATGATACCTTACTAACATTCTTCCGTCTCTAGTTATTCTGGCATCGGTCATCAAACGGAGCGCCGTTCGCACCTGGCTCGTGGGGGAAGACATCGATGGCGGCGCCAGCTAGTGACCGGACTTCATGGCTTCAATCAGCGCGGGTATGTCTACGACAGTGCCGCGTGCATTGTTGATGAGATACGATCGCTTCTTCATCTGCGCAAGTTGAATGCCAGAAATCATATTCATGGTCTCGGGAAGTTCGGGTACATGAATAGCGACGAAGTCAGATGCAGAAAGAAGCGAATGTAAGGACTCGACTTGGCGAGCGGAACTGAGCGTCATAAGGTTGACAACATCATAGAAGAGGACGCGCATTCCGAAAGCTTCAGCGAGGACGGAGAGTTGAGGGCCGATTGTGACCGTAACCGATAGCTCGCGGTCACGGGCCCATGGCATGGTGGAACAGGGACCTGGTATGGGTTTAATGTGGGGTGCAAGTGTGGAGAGATAGCTATAGACCCTCTAGTTTTTTTTTCGAATTTTAGAGATTTTTTTTCGAATTTTTGTGAGGGTTCGGGGTTCGGTTTGGGGTTCAGCCACATCTGAGCCTGAACCGGACCCGAACCGGACCGGACCTCATAGAGGTTCGAGGTTCAGCATGAGAGCCCGAACCGGACCCGGGTCTGGTTCAGGGTTCGGAAAAATTGGTTGCCAAACCGGACCGCACCGGACCGTGGCAACACTAAGTGGGATTCGTGCCCACCGTCCATCAACCATGCACCAGCGATACGAATGCTCCCATGACGAACGAACGCCTCAGACAACTGCAGAAAGCGCGACAAGAAGCACATGAAGCAATGACTCGTGCTCAGAAGTCCTGGGTATCGACAACCAAATTCGTACCATATCGGATGGGAGACCGCGTATGGTTAGACGCGACGAATCTACGGACGACGCAACCCACGGCGAAACTGGCCCCCAAACGCTACGGCCCCTTTACGATAGCAAGGAAGCTATCAGAGGTGACGTATCAACTCGTGCTCCCCAAAGCCTGGAAGATACACGACGTCTTTCACGCCGGACTCCTGACCCCCTACATCCAGACGAACCTCCACGGGCTTAGTTTCACGGAACCAGCGCCAGACCTTATCGATGGAGAAGCAGAATGGGAGGTAGAACGTATCCTCGGTCGAAGACGACATGGACGTGGCAAGGCACTACAATACCTGATACGGTGGAAAGGGTTCGCACCGGCTCACGATAGCTGGGAGAAAGTCACCGACATACACGCCCCTGACCTCATAAAAGAGTACGAGGAAACGCAGAACAACGACATCAAAATCAATTCTATCACCCTCTCACCCGATATGTCTGACCTCCAATATTTCCCATTCATCGACCACGAAGAACTCACGAACGCAGGACGCAACGACATCGAGAACCAAGTTCAGCAGTGGGCGACTATCGACAGCAGTCACGGTTCCCGGGCAAACTCACCAGCTACACAAGAAGACATGCAGGGCCACGCAACATTCAGTTACAATGGCCATAGTATACGACCAGCGCAAGCGTGAGCTGTGAGGCGACACCGACTCCAGCGCGAAGCAATAGAACAACTTCACAACTACCAACAAGACGCCGACAACATACTGAAGAGACGAATGGTAGAAGGGGATGTCAAGACCCCCGTGTCATTGGACGATCCCAGAAAACAAGCCCCGGGAGAAAGGTGGCGACGTGCGTACCCCGACGAACCATACGCCATGACCATACCTCTAGAGTCAGGAGGCATGGGACAGGCACGCTACCTACGTTTCGCGGTAGACGCCGAAGAAAGACCCGTAGTGCTCGGAGCAGAGGGGTATGACTACCCGATCTACAGCCAGACGTTACAATCCAACGAACAACCCGCCGCTGAACATCGCCCTGCAGACGACGAAGTCCTGCAATATCAACCCTACACCCATGACCGACATCACATCGACCACTGCTTACTACGCCTGGCCGACCCCGGAGTATGCGCAGACGTGATCCGACTATGATGCGCGTGGGAACAGAAGAATCTACTCCTGGCCAAGATGCAAGAGCTGGAGAGACGTTGGGCTGACTGGGCCATGACAAACCGCGACGTTGAACAGCGGCTGAAGCACGCAAACATCACGTCTCGACTTGCGAAGCTCACCCACGTCCCCGTACCCCCGCATGCCTCACTCGGAGTTGCACCAAACATACAACCACCCATCCGCGTACCACCCCCACAGCCTCACCTACCCCGTGCGGCACAAACGACCACCCCTCCACACGCACACGCCAGACCACGACTACACGACGAAGCACCAATGTCAGCGGTCGCTCTACCCATGTGTTACTACTGTGAAAGCATGGTACACCTCAGCTTCGAGTGCTGTACGCCGCATGCAAAATGCATGGCGACATGCCGCTGTATCGTGGCCAGGTCGCACGTGTATCGTCGCACGTACTGCAAATGGCGAGACACAGATGAACACCCCACTGTTACGATTTTTCCCTTCACTTCGGTCTCTTCCTTTTCGTCTTGTGACTCGCATTCGATGTCGACCTTCCATTGTACTTTTACGATACGATCCGCTTCGATCCGTGTCTCGGCTCTTATCTCGCGCCTAGCGCATGACCGTCACGACGCCCCATGACGCGACTTCCAGAACCCGCTGACGACTTCTGATCCACGCGTCGTCCCGCGGGATTCCCTTGTTCTCTTTTCGCACTCTCCCTTTGTTAGCTCTCTAGGACCCGTATCCTAGGATCGCGCCATATGTTTGTCTTTGACAAACATCGTGTACTAGTATATAAGTCTCACGCTACCTAGCTTGTACGGTAGACTTGACTTCTTGTGTAATACCACACCGCTGTCCACTTCTCACGAACCGATCCTTTGAGTCGCCCTTGCGCTTGACTCCCCGTCTTCGCTCGCCGTTGCGCTTGAGCTTGCCCTTGCTATTACCCTTGAGTCCACGGAGACCAGGTGGTACTTGTTCACCATCGAACTAAGTCGTAACTGACTTACTCCCGTCCCGTTACCGTCCGTGACTTAACCGAAGTACACGTCGTACTTAACGCCCCTGTGGTGGCGTTACACCCACGCCAAGACGCAGGGGACAAAGCGCGAGGCAACGCCACCATCCGTACCACGCCGCGCAATCGGAGAACGTGGCCAGTTCAAGCGCAAAAAGCCCACGAGACCAAAACGAAGACACGATCGATTGGAGCAAGTACACAGAAGACGAGTAGGGTTCGAGACGAACGGACCAAGAGAGGGGCGTATGTCACGATCACGTGACATGCCACGTAAGCGACTTCCGAATCAAGACTGAAGACTCATGACGGTGAGCTGACTGCCAGCTCAGAGTGACGGACAGACCCTGTATGCGCTGGCACTTACGCGTCGTAGAAAATAGCACGAAAAACAATAGTATTGTACGAGTATAAGTAGAGCTACCGAAAGGCCTGTAGTCGGTAGCTAGTCTTTGATAAATTCTCAGCACACCTTGGATTCCTCTCCTTTGCCTGAAAGAAAGCAAAGTCCCAACCCTCGCCGACTCGCACCCTTCACCCTAACTCTTATCAGAGTTGCCTGTGAAGTTCTCGAGCTCGGAAGACCCCGAACGAAGCACCTTGTGCCGACGACCCGCTGGGATCGTAACAGAACAGCTCTGAACACCTAGTGCAATTACAGATGAAGCCCTCACATTGCTCCAACCATTTCTGCACTTTGGACTTCAAGTTCAGGCTGCCTTCTTATTAGAGCCTGTCCAGTGCAAAGTCGCCCCTCGGAAATAGCTGCTGGCGACCTCAGTCTGATGAGTTGGATAAATCAGTCTGCTCTGGCATTAAAAATATGTAGTTGGACCACCGAATGTAAATACCTGGTCATGACAGGCAAATTTATTTATTCATCAAAACATGTGAGCAAGTGTGACATTTGTGCCCAGTAGACCAGTCCATCTTGACAATACTGTAGTTCCCTCGTGTTCCCCAGTCTGCTGCACTCGCGCACGGCCTTAGCAAATTGAACGCGATGCCTTCCCAACACTGGCAGCTACCTGTACAAAGTTTCATGCTGTGCAAATGCGTGTGCGACCGTTTTCAACCACTCACGACCGACTGACCCTGTTTCCCTTCCTGACCTCACCACACTTGTGCGCGGCTTTAACCCTTCGATTCAAACATGTCCACAATCGCTGCAGACACATATACGACAGCTTGCATCCCGCGGAGGCCTGTGCAGCACCTTGCAACACTTCACACCCCCCAGACCTTGTACAATTTAGGGTATCACCTCCATGATACTGCTCTCACAATAAAAAGGTTCTTAATTATACTGTAGTATTGTGTAGTCAAAGTTTGGAAATTGATGCATATTGATGTGTGGCTTCATTGGTACACAGGCTTCATGTGTTCAAGGCAAACCCAAGGGGGGTCAAATTGTGTTAAAAACTGCACAGGGTTGGTAAATATTTTTAAGGAATTTTGGTTGACCCCCCCTCCCATGTACCACCTAAAAAAGGAAACTTATACCAAAAAAGGAAATTTTGGGCAGCCACAAGTGAGCAGTGTGACCCCAAGATGGACCTGACAGTGAGAGGAGGGCTTGGGAGAGCTTATAAGCAACAAGTGCACCCCCTTGTGCACCCTCTGAACTAATAAGACAGCCCAAAAAGTATTTTTTTTTCAGGGATTTTGGTTGACCCCCCCCAACCTTGCCCCCTGACATGGGTCATAAAGTGGAAAATATTAAATATTTTTAAGGGATTTTGGTTGACCTCCCCCCCCCATCCTCTGGGTCAGGGAACAACATTTTTGACCCCCCTTGGGCAAACCCTCACCAATAACTGAGGTGACGTTGCATTGGCCAAGCGTCATAAGTGTGATTTATCAGACATTATATAATGTGTGACCGCAACACAGTCACGTCCCGACCAAGCTTGTCGAGCCCGACAACGAATAAAAACGGGTCTATACCCGTTTTTTTTTTGGCAGGGCGGTCGGGAGCGACCTTGCCGCGGTCAGGTGCGACCAACTGCACCAGTCATATTGCGGGGACCAACAATTAAAAAACAAATCTTTTTTTTTGGCTGATGCCGGGCCCGACAAACCATGCGCCGGACGGGCTCTTATACACAAACTCATTGTGTCGCAAACACCATCTCGCCGACCTCGCGTAACCATGCACTACTATCATTGTATATCTGTACTTTCCGTCCTCGCCACTGGTCTCCTTGGAGGTCTTGCGAAGCCCCTCTCACCACCTTGGGACGACATGCACATCAAACACTCCTGGAACGCCGTCCCGAGGAACTGGGAAAGCCCGGGCCATCCGCCTTCTGGCACCACAATCGATCTTTACATTGCTCTCAAGCCTCAGCGTGAGAACGCCTTGGTCGACGCGCTCTACGAGGTCAGTAAACCCGGCCATCCAAGGTACGTCCGTCACCACTCCTCCGCTACCACATGTTCTCACGGGTGCCACCGCTCCGATGCAGATATCGTGCATACCTAACAAAGGAGCGGGTGGCCGAACTCGTCGCACCGCGCCCAGAGACGCTCAAGCTCGTGAATTCCTGGCTCGAACACCACGGCATATCCTCTTCGTCCATTTCTATGACGCACGGTGGCAGTACACTGGTGCTCAAAGGCGTTTCCATTACCCAAGCCAACACTCTCCTCAGCGCATCGTACCAGCTCTACAGGCACGTTGAGAGGGACGAGACCGTTGTCCGCACTGTCAGTTATTCGCTTCCCGTGGCGCTGCACTGGCACGTGTTGACTGTGGCACCTACGACGTCCTTTGTTTCCCCGCGCACGCAATGGCAGACACCGCGGAATCGCTCTGACAGGGCAGTGAAGGCGACACCTGGGGAGCCTGCGACGACGTTATTGAGTCGCGCAAAAGTCAATGACGTCACGCCGTCGTTCCTGCGCTGGCTGTACGAGACGGAAACCTATACACCCAGTACTCGGGGCGAGAATGTGCTCGGGATCGTGGGACTCTTAGGGGATTACCCGAGCCCGACGGACCTGACGGCGTTCATGCAGAAATACCGCTCCGAAGCAGATGACGCGACGTTCCACGTCGTAGAGGTCAACGGCGGAGGGTACGACCCGACACACCCAAACAAAGAGGCAAACATGGACATCCAATATGCTGAGGCCATAGCGTATCCAACCCCTCACATCTTCTACAGCACCAGCCGGTCGGACAGGGATAACGATTTCGCAATCTGGCTGGAATACATCCTCGACCAGGAGAACATCCCTCAGACCATCAGCATATCGTACAGCCATGAAGAGCATTCCATCCCGAGGGAATATGCGACCTATGTGTGTGAACAGTTCGCGGAGCTCGCTGTACGTGGCGTCAGCGTCCTCGTATCGAGTGGTAACGACGGCATCGGCCGAGGAACCTGCCTGAGAGACGACGGCACCGTCCGATTCGGACCTACGTTTCCCGGAACCTGTACGTGTGGCCACTTTTTCTCAGATTGGATAGTACTGCACACGAGTGCGGGTCTAAGAAGCTCACCTCATCGCCACGCTTTTGCAGGTCCCTATGTTACCGTCGTCGGCGCAACGACGGACTACGAGCCGGAAGTCGGAGCGGATTTGTCCGGCGGGGGCTTTTCGGACTACTTTGAGCGCCCATGGTACCAGGAGGAGGCCGTGTCTACCTTCCTCCAGCACCTCGGGAACCAATATCAAGGCCTTTACAAGTGTGTTCGCTTTTGTGACCTGATCTGACCCATTCATGATTTGTACTTGGTGCAGCGCTTCTGGCCGCGGCATCCCCGACATCGCCGCGCAGGCCATCGGACTCCCGATCTTTTTCAACAGCAACGAGCAAAAGGAGAGCGGTACAAGTTTGGCGGCACCCGTGCGTCTCTCTCCCCCCTCCTCCTATTTGGGACGTCCGTCCTTGAGCGCCCAGCTGACTGCCAATCTACAGGTTGTGGCAGGCATCATTTCGCTGCTTAATGACTGGCTGATTTCGACAGGCCAGCGCCCGCTCGGCTTCCTCAACCCCTGGCTGTACGGAAGGGGCTTCCGGAGTCTCAACGACATCGCAGAGGGCTCGAATCCGGGTTGCAACTTGGATGGATTCTCCGCTATCGTTGGATGGGATCCTGTGCGTTCCACTAGACTGGATACTTGTTCACTTTCGACGTTGGATGACCCTGGGCTACCTAGGTCACGGGTCTTGGAACGCCTAACTTCCGCAAAATGCAGACTATTTTGAGATAGTAGCGTTTACGTTTCTGAATCCAATCAGCCAATGATTGGGGAAATGGCATCATACATGTGCCGTGAAAGGCCACTAAGTCAAGGTCGAAACCGGCAATCGAAGACAAACAGTACATCTTCTGTGGTCGCAGGCCCCCTGTTTTGGATTTCGCTGTAAAGGGGTCTGGGTCTGTAGAAATTTATAGCAGGCAGCCGAATAGGTGAACGATGTACGAGAGTGGAGGTCCAGAGGAGAGCGTATATTCCTCTGCTTACAAATATTATTCATAGATAACCATTTAACTACGATAATATTACGATTATCTAATTCCTCGGTTTGCCGGACTGTATCCGTTCCGGGCTTGGTTCCGGGCCAACAGGGTCAAATACTGTTGATGTTGATAAGTGAAAGTAGTTGCACTCTCTTGATAAGCGAAAGTAGTTGTACTCTCTAGCCTATAGTAACTTTGTCTCAATCCTGAAATGCGGGGATCATTTGTGTCGTCCAATGCTAGTGAAGCGCACATCTTACTGTAATTGAGCATGTGACTGCATACGGTTGCTGCACGGATGGAGACTCCCTGGCTACCGGGATAGTTTGCGACGTCGTTTCTCGTTCCGTGGATCTACCGTTAATTCCATTTTGTCCCCTCATATTTATAGCGGCTGTGTGCCGGTATGGTGTCAGTCCGCGCTGTTAGCCCTGGATTCCATCCTGCACCGAGCAAAGTTTACCATGTCCCAGTCGATCCTATCACTGCAATCTTTACTTTCTCTCCTCTTGTTGCTCTTGTGTACGAACTACGCTTTCTGTGATCCTCTAGTCAACTTTCAAGTCGCCCAGCCGCCGCCCTTCATTCTCGACACGCAATCACTCCAGTGCACTATTCCCATTATTCAGTCAGTCTCGTTACCTCGCTCATCTCAGCGTGTGCGCACTCACCTCGTTTGCCTCTCAGGCGCACATTTGGATCCTCCATCGGAGAGTATGCAACTCGCACTAGTACTTTTACCGTCTGTATGCTGATGCTTGTGAATTCCAGTCCCGAGATCGTCCAGTACAAGTCTGTGACCTGTTATTGTACCTCCCCGTCGTCCCCGTTGATGCCTCACTTTCAGACCACCAACCGATTGCAGTACCCCCAACGTGTGGGGTGGTATCACCCTAAACTTAACCGTCACAATCAAGGGAACGCAGTTTCCCCGTTTCGCATTTTTTACCTTCCAGAATGTCGAAAGTTTGTCAATTTCCTACTGTCATGTTGTTCGATGTTTTCGAACAAGACCGGTCGAATAGTTTGGCGATCTTCGACACCTATTCCAGACGACTCAGGAGACGACGGCATCGTCTGGACGTACGTCAAAGACGTGACGCGCTTCATCCCCCTTTTCTCCAAACCCGGCACATTCATTTTGCAGCTCGACAACGTCGTCCAGTCCGGATCCGATGGCGAATTCGCCGGTGAATCTTATTTATACCTACGATTCCGCCAGGAGCACTCAGAAATATTATGCAGTGACACTCGAAGCGACAATTTTCTCGGGCTCGTCGCGATTCCCGCCCGCACAGCGCGCGGACTTGATTATTCCGCTGACGACTCTCGCTAATACTACAGGCGACGAAGCATCCGTCCCTCCCGGCCTTTCGGTGAGCCATCAGAACCTATCCTCTCGAACAAATGCAAAATTGTACGTCCTTTAGGTCGAAGTCACACTCCCTGGAAATGCTGTAACTGCATTCGCCGAGCTGCAAGCCTCTGCAAGCGGCGACGACACGTTCTGGGTGTGTTTGCCGTCTGTCGGAAGCCTCCCTGCTCTGATTGTTGCCTTGTCGTACTAGTATTCTAACATTCCCAACCAGTTCCTTAGTTATTATCCTGCTGGGGTAATAGGTAATGGACCGTTCCGCGAGGTTCGTGTCCTCGTGGATGGCCAGGTTGCTGGCGTTGCATTTCCCTATGCCACCTCCACAGGAAGTGCAGCACCTGCCGCATGGAGGTATGTCCTACCGTTGTACCATCGTGCCTCAACCAACCTTAGGAATCCCCCAGGCCAATCGTCTCATACGGTGCCCTAGATATGCCCACTTACCATCTTGACCTCACACCGTTCATACCTATTCTCACCAATGGCCAGCCGCACAACATCACACTTGATGTCGCCTCTGCCGAGTCAGATCACCAAATTAACCCAAACTGGTATCTTTCCGGCTTGCTACAAGTCAACCTCGACTCATCGACTTTACCCACTACGGGGAATATCACGCTATATCAGGCGGACGATTATGCTTTGTCGACTACCTCGGGATATAATGACAGCGATATATATTACGTTGTTAACGCATCGCGTAGTATACACATCGAGGCGGAGATCATCGCTGGAAGCGGGGAGAAAACCAAAGTGGTATTCACACAGAATCTGGAATATGGGAGCGTGCAGAAATATCCTCAACTAGACCCCAATCCGCTGGTTTGTTTGTGTGAAAAGACCAGCTGTGACGATTCGCACTGATTTCAGACTTTTTAGCAAGTTTTCCAGATCGCCTCTGGTGAAACCATCTCGACACACAATGGCGAGACAGCGCTGCAGGATATCTTCACATATCCTCTCCTCTTCGTTTATGCGATGCCGGGCTCAGGCGGTATTATCTCTCCTTGTGTCTCCTCCGCTTGCTAACCCCTTCTTCTAGCCATCTGGTCGCAAATCGATCAGACGTATGACCGCGAGCTCCACCCTGCGCCGTTCATCATGGGCACCACCATCGTCGAGCGTCAGGTCGCGGCGGGGACGGTGCAAACCGTGTCGAGTGATGGCTTTGGCTCGAATGGAACTAGCAGCAACACGTTCTCCTATACCGACACCGAGAGTAATACCTACACTCGACAGGTGAACGCGTCCAGCAATGCGATCATGTTTGACAATCAAGGCGGCACCCTCGCGCCGAAGGCAGGTTCCTAGAATCCCAATCCCAGTACGAAGGCGCGGTTGCCAAGTGGCAGGACAATCTGAACGGTAGATGGTGATTGATATAGTACAATGATGTTGTATTTTTGTCTGGGATCCTCGGTGCCAGACTGTTCAATCGAACCATGAATATGTTTCTCGTGACGACGCACGCTGAGACTACAGTCGGACCCCTCATAACCCATAGCATGAGTAACCCATAACCCCCCATACCCCATAGAAAATTGAGTCCACCAAGTTGGTAGGCGGGGATTTGCACACCATGACCCATAGGTATGCCCATAGACCTTCACCGTGACCAGCAAAAACCCATAGTTGCGAATTGGGTTTGTGTTACACCTTAGTCTAGTTTTAGTTTCAAATGTCAACAGCAATTACACAAACCTGGTTCAGAAACGTCGGGATGGTGGTCACCTATTGGCAAACAACTTGGAAAATCTGAACGCTGTCTTGAAGCTTTACTCCTCTTGTCTTGAAATCAACTCGGAATCCTTCAGAGAAGCCTTGCTGAGTTCTTGGGGAAGGTCAAGGATAGGAAGGACTCAGACAAACTCAATGCGAAGCTGTCCCGGTGATACACCTGGTCTCTCCCTGAGCCCGGGTTGCCCCAAGGGTTGCCCGCACTTGGCCGCGCTCAGCGTGCTCGGCTCCTCATTTTACCATTCTCCGGTTTATCCAGTGCACCCCTTACATTCCTCAGTATATAGCCCATGTAACTACAACTTTACATCTCCGACTTCTAATAGTAGACTTCTCCATCAGATTTCGGACTTGTGAGCTCAGTAGGGATCATCTTTTGCGTTCCCCGGCACGCCGCACTCGCGCGCGGCCTTAGCAACTCGAACCCGAGGCGTTCCCGACCCCGACGGCCGCCTATACGAAGTTTCGTGCCGCGCCGAAGCATGCGCGACCATTCCCGATCACTTGCCACTACCCGGCCTCCAGGCTCCGTGTAGCCTCTCCCGACCTCGCCGCACTCGCGCAGGGTCTTAGCCCTTCGACACCGACGTGTCCGCAATCTCCACAGACATATATACAACAGCTCGCGCCCTGCGGAGGCCTGCGCGACATCCTCTGAGACCTTATTTTATTTTTTCCGAGACCGTAATTTACGTCATTTCTCCTAACCCATAACCCCTCATAACCCATCCACGGAGGGGGTATGGGTTACAGTTACAGTATGAGGGGTCCGACTGTACGGTCCCTTACCCGGCATACCCGGCATGTGCCAGTCATGTGCCACGGCCTCACCCGGGCGACGGGCCGAGCCTCCTTACCCGGGCCTCCTATGTACTGCGAAATGCACCACTCCAATCATCCTACATCGCACCTCCTGAAACAATGGAAAGGTGTGTTGCAGCCCATAAGCTTGCGGTCTGATTTAACATCTATCCAGCATAAATGAAAGAGACATTTTCATCAAAGGCTATAAAATCGATCGCGAGAAACTCTTTGCCAACTTTCGTAGCACTGAAAAAGACCCTGAAAACGTCAGGTTTTTGGCACTGTGGAAACATTTTCCAGAACCTTTCCTCTACATTGCACCTGGGAAAGAGCCGGAAGGGGATGATAGTCATCTCTCCTTAGTGGTTGTCTTGGCTGATGGAGACAACAAAGATGCGCTGGAACAGGTGCCTGTGGTGGAGCTTGCTGAAAAATACTTGAATGTTTTCACTAAAGGGGTCTGGGTCAAATACCGTTGACGTTGAGAAGCGAAAGTGGTTTGTACTCTCCGGTCTAATGTAACCTCAATCCTGAAATACAGGATTATTTGTGTCCAATGCCAGTGAAGTGCGTCAGTGTAACTCACTTGAGCATCCTGGATTTCGTCCTGCACCAAGCAAAGTTCACCACGTCCCAGTTGATCCTATCTCTGCAATCTTTACTTTCTCTCCTCTTGTTGCTCTTATGTATGAACTACGCGTTCTGTGATCCTCTAGTCAACTTTCAAGTCGCCTAGCCGCCGCCCTTCAGGCTTCCACGGAAACACTATTTCCATTATTCAGTCAGTCTCGTTACCTCGCTCATCTCAGTGCGTGCGCACTCACCTCGATTGGCTCTCAGGCGCACATTTGGATCCTCCATTGGAGATCGCACTTGGTACTTTTACTGTCTGTATGCTGATGTTTGTGAATTCCAGTCCTGAGATCCTCCCTGTCGTCCCAGTTGATGCCTCACTTTAGACCACCAGCCAATTGTAGTGCCCCCGACGTGTGGGGTGGTATCACCCTAACCTTAACCGTCACAACCAACGGAACGCAGTTCCCCCGTTTCGCATTTTTTACCTTCCAGAATGTCGAAAGTTTGTCGATTTCCTACTGTCATGCTCGATCTTTTCGAACAAGACCGGTCGAACAGTTTGGCGATTTTTCGACACCTATTCCAAACAACGTGGGAGGCGACGGCATCGTCTGGACGTACGCCAAAGACGTGACGCGCTTCACCCCCCTTTTCTCCGAACCCGGCACATTCATTTTGCAGCGCGACAACGCCATCCAGTCGGACTCGACGGCGAATACGCCGGTGAGTCTTATTTACACTTACGATTCCGCCAGGAGTACTCAGAAATATTGTGCAGTGACACTCAAAGCGACGATTTTCTCTGGCTCGTCGCTATTCCCGCCCGCACCGCGCGCTGACTTAATGAATGATTATTCCGCTGATGACTCTCGCTAATAATACAGGCGACGAAGCATCCGCCCCTCCTAGCTTTTCGGTGAGCCATCGGAACCTCCGTATCCCCTCGAACAAATGCAAAATTCTATTTTCTTTAGGTCGAAGTCACGCTCCCTGTAACGGCATTCGTCGAGTTGCAAGCCTCTGCAAACAACTTCGACGCGTGCTGGGTGTGTTTGCCGCCTGTCGGAAGCCTCCAGGCACTGATTGTTGCACTCTAGCCCAACATTCATAACCAGTTCCTTAGCTATTTTCCTGCTGTACAAGAGGCGAAGGACCGTTCCGCGAGGACCGTGTCCTCGTAGATGGCCAAGTTTCTGGCATTGCATTTCCCTATGTCTTTTTATCTACAGGAAGTGCATCACCTCCCGCATGGAGGTATGCCCTACCGTTGTGCCATCGTGCCTCAGCCAACCTTAGGAATCCCCCAGGCCAATCGTCTCATACGGTTCCCTAGATGTGCCCACCTACCGTCCTCCGTACCAATTCTCGCCAATGGCCAGCCGCACAACATCACCCTTGATGTCGCCTCTGCCGAGTCGGATCACCAAATCAATCAAAACTGGTATCTTTCCGGCTTGCTACAAGTCAACCTCGACTCATCGACTTTACCCACTACGGGGAATATCACTCTCCTCAGCGCATCGTACCAGCTCTACAGGCACGTCGAGAGGGACGAGACCGTTGTCCGCACTGTCGGTTATTCGCTTCCCGTGGCGCTGCATTGGCACGTGTTGACTGTGGCGCCTACGACGTCCTTTGTTTCCCCGCGCACGCAATGGCAGACACCGCGGAATCGTTCTGACAGGGCAGTGAAGGCAACACCTGGAGAGCCTGCGACGACGTTATTGAGTCGCGCAAAAGTCAATGACGTCACGCCGTCGTTCCTGCGCTGGCTGTACGAGTCGGAAACCTATACACCCAATACTCGGGGCGAGAATGTGCTTGGGATCGTGGGACTCTTAGGGGATTACCCGACGGACCTGACGGTGTTCATGCAGAAATACCGCTCCGAAATCGATGATGCGACGTTCACCGTCGTAGGGGTCAACGGCGGAGGGTACGACCCGACCCACCCAAACGAAGAGGCAAACATGGACATCCAATACGCTGAGGCCATAGTGTATCCAACCCCTCACATCTTCTACAGCGCCAGCCGGTCGGACACGGATAACGATTTCGCAATCTGGCTGGAATACATCCTCGACCAGGAGAACATCCCTCAGAACTCATCAGCATATCGTACAGCCATGAAGAACATTCCATCCCGAGGGAATATGCAACCCATGTGTGTGAACAGTTCGCGGGGCTCGCTGTACGTGGCGTCAGCGTCCTCGTATCGAATGGTAACGACGGCATCTGCAGAGAAACCTGCCTGAGAGAAGACGGCACCGTCCGATTCGGACCTACGTTTCCCGGAACCTGTACGTGTGGCCACTTTTTCTCAGATTGGATATAGTAGTACTGTACACGAGTGTGGGTCCAAGAAGCTCACCTCATCGCCACGCTTTTGCAGGTCCCTATGTTACCGTCGTCGGCGCAACGACGGACTACGAGCCGGAAGTCGGAGCGGATTTGTCCGGCGGGGGCTTTTCGGACTACTTTGAGCGTCCATGGTACCAGGAGGAGGCCGTGTCTACCCTCCTCCAGCACCTCGGGAACCAATATCAAGGCCTTTACAAGTGTGTTCGCTTTTGTGACCTGGATCTAAGTTAACCCATTCGTAATTTGTACATGGTGCAGCGCTTCTGGCCGCGGCATCCCCGACATCGCCGCGGAGGCCATGGGACTCCCGATCTTTTTCAACGGCGACGAGCAAAAGGAGAGCGGCACAAGTTTGGCGGCGCCCGTGCGTCTCTCTTCCCCCTCCTCCTATTTGAGACGTCCGTCCTTGAGCGCCCAGCTGACTGCCAATCTACAGGTTGTGGCAGGCATAATTTCACTACTTGATGACTGGCTGATATCGACAGGCCAGCGCCCGCTCGGCTTCCTCAACCCCTGGCTGTACGGAAGGGCTTCCGGAGTCTCAACGACATCACAGTGGGCTCGAATCCGGGTTGCAACTTGGATGGATTCTCTGCCATCGTTGGATGGGACCCTGTGCGTTCCACTAGAGTTGATACTTCTTCACTGTCGACGTTGGAGCCTCTAAGTATTTCTTTCTTCCTTTTTCTTTCTATCTCACCCCGAGTCGGTACAGGACAACGGCGACAACACCGCTGTCGTCCCCTTCCTTCGCACGCACCGGCCACCCCTGCTCGCCAGCTACCACAGCATTCGTGGCACGCCACCGCATCGACCCCGTCCCGTCACCCACGCACCGACCCCATGATGCCCCACTGCCACCAGGTCATCGCTACAATCGCCCCAGCCGCCTCTACCCCGACTACGCCACTGCCACCGATCCTGATGGCTATGGCGTCGATGATGTGGCTACCGTGAGGCGACAGCGACGACCGAGATAGTGACGGCGACGACATGACCACAACCACGGCGAAGGCGACGAAATACTTCAGCCACAACCGCAACAGCGGTAACGATGATGACAGCGATGACAACGAGGTTGGCTGCAACCGCTAGGATGTCAACGGCAAGGTCAGCGGTGGCCATGGCGGTGGCGGCGGCGACGACGACGACGACGACGGAAGTGGTGACAATGAGGACTTTAGCGATGGCGACCGTCAACTGGCAGACAACTGCTGCGACAATGGTGATGACGAGAACAGCGACGGCGATGACAAGTCTCGATTGAATGGACTAGATTTGTTAGCGAATATGTAGAATCATTCTGTGCTGGATTGTATCTAATATCAATCTAATGTATTGTAAAAACTGAGAAGCTCGAAAAGTGGTTAGGGGTTTTGGCAGTGATTTGAAAAGTTCAAGAAGGTATGGTGGAAGTACTCGGAAGGGGCAGAAAAGAGGAAGGGCACCGAAGGGGAAGGGGAAGGGGATGTGATTTTTCTGATGACCGATGACCCTGGTCACGGGTCTTGGAACGCCTAACTTCCGCAAAATGCCAAGCAAAATGCTTGTTATTTTGAGATAGTAGAGTTTACGTTTCCGAATCCAATCAGCCAATGCTTGGGGAAATAGCACCATGCATATGCCGTGAAAGGCCACTCATCCACGCAAAGTCAAGGTCGAAACCGGCAATCAGTACGTCTACTAATGTGGTCGCAACTTGCAAGTCAAATACTGTTGATGCTTGATAAGCGAAAGTGCTTTGTACTCTCCGGCCTATTTAAATCTCAATCCTGAAATGCCGGGATTATTTGTGTCGTCCAATCCCAGTGAAGCGCACACATCTCAATTGAGCAAGTGCATACGGTGCTGCGTGGATGGGGACTCCCGGAATCTGTGATTATCGAGACAGTTTGCAACGTCGTTTCTCGTTCCTTCTTTTTTCCGTGGATCTGTCCTTAATGCCATTTTTTCCCCCTCTTTATAGCGGCTGTGCGCCGGTATGGTGCTAGTCCACGCCGTTAGCCCTGGATTTCGTCCTGTACTAAGCAAATCTCTCACCATGTCCCGGTCGACCCCATTTCTGCAATCTTTACTTTCTCTCCTCTTGTTGCTCTTTTGTACGAACTACGCATTCTGTGATCCTCTAGTCAACTTTCAAGTCGCCCAGCCGCCGCCCTTCATTCTCGACACGCAATCACTCCAGTGCACTACTACCATTATTCAGTCAGTCTCGTTGACTCGCTCATCTCAGTGCGTGCGCACTTACCTCGATTGGCTCTCAGGCGCACATTTGGAAACTCCATTGGACAGTATGCAACTCGCACTTGGTACTTTTACCGTCCATATGCTGATGCTTGTGAATTCCAGTCCCGAGATCATCCAGTACACGTCTGTGACCTGTTATTGTACCTCCCTGTCGTCTCCGTTGATGCCTCACTTTCAGACCACCAACCGATTGCAGTACCCCCAACGAGTGGGCTGGTATCACCCTTAACTTTACCGTCACAAGCAACGGAACGCAGCTCCCCCGTTTCGCATTTTTTACCTTCCAGAATGTCGAAAGTTTGTCGATTTCCTACTGTCATGTAGTTCGATGTTTTCAAACAAGACCGGTTGAATAGTTTGGCGATCTTCGACACTTGTTCCAAACGAATCGGGAGACGACGGCATCGTCTGGACGTACGTCAAAGACGTGACGCGCTTCATCCCCCTTTTCTCCGAACCCGGCACATTCATTTTGCAGCTCGACAACGACATCGGCGAGCCCGGACTCGACGGCAAATTTGCCGGTGAATCTTATTTACACCTACGATTCCGCCAGGAGTACTCAGAAATATTATGCAGTGACACTCGAAGCGACAATTTTCTCGGGCTCGTCGCGATTCCCGCCCGCACAGCGCGCGGACTTGATTATTCCGCTGACGACTCTCGCTAATTTAACAGGCAACGAAGCATCCGTCCCTCCCGGCCTTTCGGTGAGCCATCAGAACCTCCGAATCCCCCCCGAACACATGCAAATACTATACTTCTTTAGGTCGACGTCTCACTCCCTCGAAATGCTGTAACGGCATTCGCCGAGTTGCAAGCCTCTGCAAACGGCTACGACATATTCTGGGTGTGTGTGCCGTCTGTTGGAAGCCTCCCTGCTCTGATCGTTGCACTGTCGTGCTAGTATCATAACATTCCCAACCAGTTCCTTACCAATTTTCCTGTTGGGACAGTAGTAGGTAAAGGTCCGTTCCGCGAGGTCCGTGTCCTGGTGGATGGCCAGGTTGCTGGCGTTGCATTTCCCTACCCCTTTGTGTCCGCAGCAGGAATAGCACCTCCCGGATGGAGGTATGTCCTCCCGTTGTGCCTTCGTGCCTCAGCCAGCCTTAGGAATCCTCCAGGCCAATCGCCCCATACGGTGCCCTAGATATACCCACCTACCATCTTGACCTCACACCCTTCATACCTATTCTCGCCAATGGCCAGCCGCACAAGATCACCCTTGATGTCGCCTCTGCCGAGTCAGATCACCAAATCAATCAAAACTGGTATCTTTCCGGCTTGCTACAAGTCAACCTCGACTCATCGACTTTACCCACTACGGGGAATATCACGCTATATCAGGCGGACGACTATGCTTTGTCGACTTCCTCGGGATCTAATGACGGCGATATAAATATCATTGTTAACGCATCGCGTAGTATACACATCGAGGCGGAGATCATCGCTGGAAGCGGGGAGAAAACCAAAGTGGTATTCACACAGAATCTGGAATATGGGAACGTGCAGAACTATCATCAACAAGACCCCAATCCGCAGGTTTGTTTTTGTGAAAAGACCAACTGTGACGATTCGCCCTGATTTCAGACTTTTTAGCAAGTTTTCCAGATCGCCTCTGGTGGAACCCTCTCGACACACAATGGCGAGAGAGCGCTGCAGGATATCTTCACATATCCTCTCCTCATCGAAAATGCGATGCCGGGCTCAGGCGGTATTATCTCTCCTTGTGTCTCCTCCGCTTGCTAACCCATTCTTCTAGCCTGGTCGCAAATTGATCAGTCGTATGACCGCGAGCTCCACCCTGCGCCGTTCATCATTGGCACCACCATCGTCGAACATCAGGTCGCGGCGGGGACGGTGAACACCATAGAAATTGATAACTTTGGCTCGAATGGAACTAGCAGCAACACGTTCAACTACATCGACACCGATAGCAATACCTACACTCGACAGGTCAACGCGTCCGGCAATGTGATCACGTTTGACAGTCAAGGCGGCATCCTCGCGCAGAAGGCCGCTTCCTCGAATCCCAATTGATCTCCGGTATGAAGGCGCGGTTGCCAGGTGCAGTGGCAGGGCAATCTGAACGGGACATGGTGATTGAGATACATTAGTATTGTATTACTTTGTCTGGGGTCCTCGGCGTTCAATCGAACCATTAATGTGTTTCTCGTGCCGCACGCTGAAACTGCGGCGACCATAGTTTGGGGATCGCAACCGGACGTCTAATGACGTACATACGCCTTAGGGGAGACTTTGATGCCTGGATGGATCCGACTTGGCAGTTTGGTGTGCCTGACAGCCTCGAGAGCCAAAGCAACCAGAAGACACCTACGTACGCTGTCCGTAGAAGTGGTAGCGATACAGTAGGCCCGGGAGCGCGGACTTGAGAGCGCGGCGGGACGTTACAGTACCGCGACTCGGACGAGCCTATGGTACGGGGCCGCGGTCGCCGGTCCGGTCACTGCACCAGTCTGCTATCGCACTAGACAAGCTACTGACTACAGTCACGGTTACGCCCAGGCTTTGACATGTCCCAACACGACGTATACCAGACGCCTCTGTCTAGGTCGGTGTACAGCGCACACAGCGAACGCGTGAGCTCACGCAAGGTCTCTACAGCCGCTACGCTAGCAAAGAGATGGCGTATCTATTCTCCGCAGAGGTATTCAGCACATCAACAACTTTTGTACTTCCTCACCACCATCCCGAGCACAGAATCGTTATCACACGTGGCGAGAGCTCTGGCTCACTCTCGCCATTGCCGAGAAGCAGCTCGGCCTATCCATTTCCGATGTTGCGATCGAAGAGATGAAACAGAATCTCGTGCGTAAGAACCTTAGCCGCATTGCATCCGTACTGATCTCGACGCGGCGTGTAACGAGTAGTATTTGGACGAAAAACAGTTCGAGATTGCCGCAGTAGAAGAGAAGAGCAGGCGTCACGATGTAATGGCGCATGTCCACACGTTCGGGACGGTTGCACCATCGGCGGCCAGGATCATCCAGTACGTCTCTGTTCAGTTTGCGCCGATGATCCCCATCCGACTGGAAGCGTCCTACGTAGCCTCGGGGCAACGTCTTGCTATGTCACGGAGTGCGTACGAACGATCCTGTTCCATTCTCCCGTCTTAACTCCGAACCCCCAGCAACGCAGACCTAATCTTTCTTCGAACTGCCTTAACTCTCGTTTACAAAAAGCTCGCCGTAGTGATCGATCGCTTCTCTGCTTTTGCAAAACAGTATCGCGATCTCCCCACGTTGGGGTTCACGCACTTCCAACCCGCACAACTGACCACAGTTGGCAAGCGAGCAACACTATGGCTCCAAGTGCGTCTATTTTCTATGTCGTACCCTTGGTAGGGTCCGGGGTATCTATCGCTCATCTTCCCAAAGGAATTGCTATGGGACTTACGAAACGTCAAGAGAGCCCGTGATGATATTGGCTTTCGCGGTGTCAAGGGCACGACAGGGACACAAGCGAGTTTTCTGGCGCTATTTGATGGTGATCATGACAAGGTGCGCCACCATTTCACAAATACGCCCGCAGGCGCATCTAAATCCAGTTGTGGAAGGTCGAGGAGCTAGACCGTCTGGTCACAGAAATGTCGGGCTTCTCGTATGCCTACCCAGTCACATCGCAGACGTACTCGCGCAAGATCGATGTCGATGTACTCGCGCCGCTGGCCTCATTCGGTGCGACTGCCCACAAAATAGCCACTGATCTGCGCCTCCTTGCTAGTCTCAAGGTAATTCCCACCCTCGCTTGCGTTGAAACTGATACGACGCACGTGGCGTACAGGAAGTGGAGGAACCATTCGAATCGACGCAAATCGGCTCCTCGGCGATGGCTTACAAGCGGAACCCGATGCGGTCGGAGCGCATCTGCTCGCTTGCGCGACACCTTATGACGCTGCACCAGAACGCGCTCGGGACGGCGAGCGTACAATGGTTCGAGCGCACGCTGGACGACAGCGCTAATCGGCGAGTGACGCTGCCCGAAGCGTTCCTCACTGCGGACATAGTACTCACGACGCTGCAAAATGTGTCCGAGGGGCTGGTGGTGTACCCGAAGGTCATTGGGCGGCGGATCGCGCAGGAACTGCCGTTCATGGCTACTGAAAATATCATCATGGCGCTTGTTAAGAAGGGTGGTGATCGACAGGAAGCGCACGAGAAGATCAGAGTGCGTCTGTCATTTTCTTCTAGTACGGCGGACTTAAATCGCTGATATGTATTCAATTGGGCATAGGTGCTATCACATGAAGCAGCATATCAAGTGAAACAGTTGGGCTTGGAGAATGACCTGATCGAGCGAGTGAGGAAGGACGAATACTTTGAGCCGATCAAGGACGAGCTGGATGGTCTATTGGACCCGCGGTGGTTCGTCGGCCGAGCGCCGGAACAGGTAGACAGGTTCCTGAGAGAGTGGGTAGCTCCGGCGTTGGGGGAGAGCGAGTTGAAAGCCGCGGTAGAGAAGGGGGGGTTAGCAGAGCTGAGTGTGTGAGATCTAGACACGTGACGTTGAATAGAGCCAAAGCCAACCGAATATGGGTGAGACTCAACACTCCCGCCCTCGTCCTCGCCCTCATCCTCGCCTCGCTTAAATACGTCCGAGCCCCTCCTTTCTTCTCTTCTACGACGACATGGACTCTCTTCAAATTCCAGACAACTCTCTTCCCGGCCCTTCGCGACAAAACGGCGCTCCTCGTCCTGCTTCCGTCTCAACAGCAGCGGCATCATCACCTCTCGCCCCGCCACCACAGCCTTCTCGCAAGCGTGCCTCCCACACCGTTGCATCATCCACCCATCCAGACGATCAACAACAACATCAGCACCAACACCAGCCCCCATTTCGTGACATTTATGCTCACCCTGCTGCCGTCCAATATGCTGCCAGTCACCCTCGTCGTGCTATCCCAAAATTCGGCCCGTATCTCCTCCTTCAAACTCTCGGCGAGGGTGAGTTTGGAAAGGTCAAACTCGGTCTCCACACAACCTGGGCCGAAGAAGTCGCTGTCAAACTCATAAAAAGAAACAATATCGACTCTGCTCTCCGCATGTCAAAGGTCGAACGAGAGATAGAGGTCCTCAGGGTTCGTTCTTTCGGCGCCCATATATCCGACTCGTCCGTCTAACGACCCTAATATCCACAACAGATGCTCAAACATCCCAACATCGTCAGACTATACGACGTCATTGAAACCGACAAATACATCGGTATCATCCTCGACTACGCCTCTGGCGGTGAACTCTTTGATCATATCCTCGCCCATCGCTATCTCAAAGAGAAAGACGCCTGTCGTCTTTTCGCCCAGCTCATATCCGGTGTATGGTATATCCACCAGCGCAAAATCGTTCACCGTGACCTCAAACTCGAAAACCTCCTTCTGGACCGTAACCGTAACGTCATCATCACCGACTTTGGTTTCGCCAATCGCTTCGAACATCGCACTGACGACCTCATGCAAACTTCATGCGGTTCGCCTTGTTACGCAGCTCCAGAACTCGTCATCTCTGAAGGTGCCTACGTCGGCTCTGCCGTCGATATATGGTCTTGCGGTGTCATCTTGTATGCGATGCTCGCGGGCTATCTTCCCTTTGACGATGACCCCGCCAACCCGGAGGGCGACAATATAAACTTGCTTTACAAATATATCGTCAACACTCCTCTATCATTCCCCGACTACATCTCTCCCGAGGCCCGCGACCTACTATCTATCATGCTTCAGCCAGATCCTCAGCGCCGCGCTGATCTCAGCCTCGTCATGCAGCATTCCTGGCTCGGCCCATATGCGTACATTTTCGACAAAACCATCGAAGACGTCGAAGCAAGCGCCATCGAATCGCACAAAGCTAAGCGTCAAGCTTATCAAAGGCAGATGCGCAACGCCGCTCAGGCAGCGGCGACAGATCTCAATAAGGTATCCCGTTCTCAGAGTGCCAAAAACGACGTCTTCCCCCACGCCAGCGTTGCCGTCGGGCCACGCAGCCACTCTCACGCCCCCGAGGACCAGACGTTGTATGAGACCTCTGCCGACATCGCCGCCGCATCTCAGGCGCAGTCGCAAGCACGCCGCGGATATAATTCCACGATTGTGATGCCAACCCAGCCATCTGGGTACGTGGATGACGATCCTTTCGCTCAGAGTCCAGTCGATGCCGCGCCTATTCAAATCCCTATTGTCGCTACTACCACCGAGCAGCAGCAGCGGCCGCGCTCAAACTCACGCAAGGAACCACTTCCACCCGTTCTCGCTCCAGTCAATGGCACCGGCAGCGTGCGCAATAAGGCAACTAACATGAGGCACACCATCCAGGTTGAGTACGGCCAACCTGAGCCCCCGACTGCTCATCAACAGCCTAATACACCTAAGAAGGGGACCAATTCTATTCATGATCAGCAATCAAATCCTCCACAGCCTCCGCCACACCCACAGTTACAGCCACCCTCGCCTCCACAGCCACAGCAAGTCCAGCCGAAAGAGAAACATCGTCGGCCATCTGTTTCTGGACCCCGTCCTCTTCCACCCTCCCCGGGTATCCAGGCTCCCGAGCCGCCAGTCGTTACTGTCAATGCAGCAAGCCCGCCAACGACTCCAAGTGCTCAAGCCGAGGCGTTTCAGGTTGGTACGGGTTCTGTGTCAGGTTCGGCTTCGTCCAGAAAGGGAAAACACGTCAGAGGTCTTTCTATCGACAAGATGGGCCTCGGGAAGATCTTTGGTCCACCCACTCCCGCGGAGGCCACCCATTCTCCAACGCAGGCTGCCCGTTCTCCCTCAGAGGGTTCCGCGTCGAATTCAATTTACACGACCATTTCTAAAATATCAGGATCGACTTCTCGCCGCCCCTCGACTTTACAGGTCTCACCGATGGCCAGCCCGACAGTCGAGGCTTCTTCCACACAGACATCCCTACTCAGTCCAGACAATGGCAAGAAGAATCGTCGCAGCACGCTGAGCGTGATGGTCGAGCCACTCGCGCGCATCAAAGTACGCTCCGGCCGTGGCTCCACGCGCGATCCAGAGACACCTTCGCGCGAAAAGGACCGCTCACGCGAACCGTCAGAGCGCCAGTCGCGTCCCGGACTCCCCTCGTCGATATCGGAGAAAGATCCTGTGCATGGCGAAAAGGTACCGCGCGCCGCCGACAACGTCGGGCATGGCATGCCTGCGAGTACCAGCAAAGCGCGCAAAGTCATGCAATGGTTCCGCTCGCGGAGCAAAGGGCGCAGCCTCGACGACGACGGGGAACCCTCTTTGCCTCTGGGCGCGAAGCCTTCCGTGCGCGACGCGTTCCCCACGGGCGCGAATGCATCCTCGGCCTCTGTCAACGCCGTGCCGGTATATCCCGCCGATGTCACCCCTGAGTATACCAACGTTCCGTCGCGCATGGGCCCACCACATCCGCAGCGCACTGCCAGTACTGGGACGGAGGGAGCACCGGCTGCGCCAAGCTTTGCAGAGCTCGTGCGGCGACACGTCGCGCCGCCCAAGGGGGTTATTCGCACCCACCACGGCGCTGTCAGTCAGGCGACAGTCACGACTGGCGTGCCAATCGAGGTAATGCGTCACGTGCGCGATGTTCTCGTGCGTATGGGCGTCGAGGTGCAGGTCGAGAGCGACTACAAGTACCGGTGCGTGCGTACGAAGAGACGGCGTGCGGTTGGGACGCCGTCCGGATTTGGCCTCGGTCTGCGGGATCCCAGCGCGAGCACCGGGCTGGGACTCGCGGCATTCACGCTGATAGGGTCCGCAGCGTCCAACGGAGTGCGTGCTTTCGTCGATATTTGTGCAAAGTTGTTGTTGTTGATGGACACGCTCCCGACGCGGTTTGTGCCACTCCTACTGCAGGTAGATAAACGGGGACTCCCTATACCCTCCCAGTCGACGTTCGGCGGGGCGACGGGAGGAATGCTGAAGGGCTTGCTCATGCGTCGCCAGTCTTCGCAGGTATCGGGCAACGCGGACGCCGATGCGTCGTCGCCTGAGATCACGCCTTCTCCCATCCTCTCGCCGGGCGGCGTGCCGCAGTCGCCTGGCGGGCAGGTGGTCTCGCCCGGCGAGCTCGGACCTGAGCCCGTGTATGGCGACCCGAGCCAGGACCAGGGCGACGAGGTGCGATTCTACGTCGAGCTGACGAAGCTGGATGGCCTCAAGGACACCTACTCGATCGATATACGTCGGCTGAAGGGACATCTGCGAAGCTACAAATTTTTGTATGACTATATTACGCAGTATGTTTTTTTTTCTTCAAATTGACCCGCGGACGCTGACCCTCGTCGTCATTCTTCACAGGCACCTCGAACTGCAGCGATAAGTGATGCAGAGGTGATGTGGTCTGCGAAGGAGCTGTTCGAGTCGGTGAATGATGTGTCGATTTTTTTACATGTAACTTTTCCTTTTCCCTTTTCTTTCTTTCGTTCTGTGTCGTGCTCCATGGTTTCTGCTTCGCTCGTAGCTTATACCACCTAATCCAGTCTTCCTCGACTCTCCTGCTCCCCTCCTTAGTTAGTAAAGTGCAGTACCGACCTGACCTACCCATGTCGCTTCTTACCTGTGTTATATTTCTAATTTTTTTTTCTGGAACGGACTTCTGCCCGCCTGCATGCATATCTCTCTCGCTACGTCTGTCCTGTGTCGAGCACAACCCACTCATTACTAGACGGTTTCTGTGTCCTTTTCGATAGATCTCACGTACAGGAGGAGTAAGTGGAAATGTATACAAATGCGGTCGATGTTCGATTGGAATGAAGGTTCAACAAGGGGATAAGATAAATGTGCATATATTTGTAGTAATTCAAAAGATGGAGACACATGGAACAAAGACTATTGGAGATCGATCGCGACGGGCAGTCTAAGAGCAGGTAGAAACAACCGGGAGCGGGGAAAGGGACAAAAAAAGGGAGGAACGCGACGGGCGACCCGCCCAACTTATGATGCAGGCAGCTGCATCAACCACTGATAGCGTCAACTTCATCAGCAGAGTCGGACGGGACAAGCCACGCCTCGGGGCTCTCCCACCGCTTCGATCTACAGCTTATCGTCATCTCCACCACCTCTCCCTCCTCTATCTCCGTCTCCGTCTCTGCTTCCGCCTCCATCATACTACACAGCACGCTCTTCATCCTCCCCGCCGCCGCATCCAGCGGCACAGGCGCAAACATCACCCCAGCCGAGCACCCGCGCTCGCACGTGGGCACCGGGGGCGGCGACAGCAGCGGCGGGGACAAGGCGGGGCCGCAGCTGGTTCTGCTGCTGGGCCTGCTCTGGAGGTGGAGGAGCAGACAGAGGCTCGGCGTCTCCCACGGCGCGCTGGGATCCTCGTCCGTGTCGTCCGTGACCGCGCGGCGCGCAGGCCCCGGCCCTGGGGTGGGGAACCCCTCCATGAACAGCGCGGGGTCGATGCTCTCGAGGACGCTCGGCGGCGGCGGCGTGCTGCTGCTCTCAGTTCCTTCGGTGCCGATGCTGCTTGGCGGCGGCGGCTCGACGCGGGCGTTAAAGTCGTATCTGCGCACTTTCCCCGGCGTCGGGAGGTGGAGTTGCGAGTCGATAGGCTCGTCATCCGCACTGCCCGGCTGCTGCTGCTGCTGCTGCTGCTGCTGCTCTGTAGCTTCGCGCAGCAGCGGCTCGTCGCTACCGCCGGCGTAGCCAGGAACGCACGGAGAGGGGGACGGGTCCCATCCTGCGACGGAGTTATGACCCGGATCGAACACAGCGGGGTAGCCGAAGAGCCCGTTGTGAAGGTATGGCGAGGGCGTCATAGGCCCGCCGCTGCCCGACGAGAGCGTCGGACTCGGGTAAACGGAAAGGTCGGGCGTCGCAAAGATAGGAGTGAAGCTCGAAGCACTAGCATTGTTGTTATTGTCATAGCCCGAAGGTCCGATAAGGTTCAGTCCTGCAGACGAGTCGCTGGGTCCGCCGCTGAGCAAGGTGGACGGCTCCGGCGCAGTCTGGAGGTACGTCGGCGGGGCGTAATTGAACCGCGAGAGGAGGTCCGGGTTGCCGCTTCGCTTCAGGGTGCAGGTCGGACAGGCCTTGACGAACTTGGCCGTGAGTTCCTTAGGTACCCAAGAATAGTGGAGGCGGAGCGTGGCACAGGTCTTGTCGCGCCCGCCGTGGCGCGCGATGGCGTGGCAGTAGCACAGAACCTCGTAGAGTCGCTCCTTGATCGCGACTGGTCGCTTGTCGTGCAGCACGACGGGTTCGGGGGTCTGGTTGGTGTTGTGGTTGAAAGATGTCTGAGGGTAGGCAAGGATAAACATCTTGCGGACCCAGAAACGGAACTGGGCGGTGCTGGCGCGGTCCTCAGAGCCGTTCTGCAGGACAGTATAGATCTTGTCGAAGAGACTCTGAGATATGAGCGCCTTGGGTTGTTTGCGCTCCGAGAGAGACGTAAGATACTCCTCCTCGATGCGCTGGAATTGTTCGTACGTCGGAAACCCAGTGATGTCACGCGAGCCATCGGGAACAGTAAAGCGGCTCTGATTGGGGGGCTCGATCTGAGGAATCTCGACATGGAAGGGATAGTAAGGAGAATCGAGAGTAGGGGGCACAACAGCGTCGCCAGAGTTCAGATCCAGAGTACCGAGAACACCTTTCAAACCAGTTCTAGAGTAAGGCTTTCTGTTGTCAGCGGACACCGGAGGAGACATGCGGCGGACAGGCCCATAGTTGGATATGTTTGTCATAGCTAGAGCGAATAACTTGAACGAGCGACGCGAAAACGAGAGTGGCTATAGTGAGCGTGCAATGAGAATAGAAATGTGCAGAGAAACGACAACCAGCCCGAGCAAGGCCTCAGCGGTGTGGTGGCAGAAAGCAACACGAAGAACGGAACGGATTCATACCAAAGTTGCTGTTGCAATCGGCCAGTCATCTTTGAAATCACGTGTATCTTTTCATCGTGTCGTAATACAACCTCTCGCTTGTTTTTTTATCAATAAAAATCTTCCGAAGAACAACGTCAACAGAAACATTCCTCGTATCCACCATTGCTAGCAATTCACTTAAGCCCTGCCATCCTTCTCGGCCGCGAACACAAGCAGGTCGACGACGCGCTTCGAGTAACCCCACTCGTTATCGTACCAGGAGATGAGCTTGACAAAGTTTTTGTTCAGCTGAATGCCCGCGCCGGCATCAAAGATCGAAGACGCGGTGCTTCCGATGAAGTCAGTTGACACGACAAGGTCATCCGTGTAATCGATGATGCCCTTGAGAGGGCCATCGGCGGCCTCCTTGACTGCGCGCTTGATCTCATCGTACGTGGCTTCTTTCTCGAGGCGCACCACGAGATCAACAACTGAAACATCGTTCGTCGGCACACGGAAGGCAAGACCACTAGGCGGAATATTAGCCGACAAAGATCAAGAGGAATAATCGACTGCGTACGTGAGTTTGCCGTTCAGGGCAGGAATGACCTTGCCAACAGCCTTGGCAGCACCGGTTGAGGAAGGGATAATGTTGCCGTTGACGGCACGTCCACCACGCCAGTCCTTGTTCGAGGGACCATCGACGGTCTTTTGTGTGGCAGTCGTTGCGTGGATCGTGCTCATCAAGCCCTCGACGATGCCAAACTTGTCGTTAATAACCTTTGCAAGAGGCGCCAAGCAGTTGGTCGTGCAGGACGCATTGGAGATCTAACAAGCGATAACGTGAGACTCATATATATGCGTTGGAAACATACTTACCACAGTGTATTTGGAGTCGTATGCGTCAAGGTTAACGCCAACGACGAACATAGGGGCATCCGCCGACGGCGCGGAGATGATGACCTTCTTAGCACCACCTTTCAAATGGGCCGATGCTCTGATGAAGAGGACTCTTCAGCGTGTTTCACGGATGGGCCCGGCAAGCACTCACTTGTCAACCGTGGTGAAAACACCAGATGACTCGACGACGTAATCGGCGCCGACAGAACCCCACTGGATGTTGGCAGGATCACGCTCTTGGAAGACGGTGATGGGGTGACCGTCAATGACGAGCTTGCCGTCCTTGATCTCGACTGTACCCTTGAAGCGGCCGTGGACCGAGTCGTATTTGAACATGTAGACCTGATTATATGCGGTTGGCGCCACTACGTGCAACTAGCGAAGTAAGAAAGCGCACCATGTATTGCAAGTCAATGAAGGGGCTGGTGAAGAATCAGGGTGAGAACGAGTGTACTACTCCGGATTGAAACCCTTACTCGTTAACTGCCAAGACCTTGACACGCGGGTCTAGGAGCGCATTGCGCAACACGATACGGCCGATACGACCTGATGTACGAAGCCGGGTGAGTGATCTATAAGAGAACACCACCAACTAGAAGGCAAGCTCACCGAAACTGCAGATGAAAAATTTCAGAGGCGGTTCGGGATCATCAGTACATTAGGCCAATAGGTTGGTGTGGATACCGACCCGTTAATTCCGACGTTAACCTATTATACAAGGGATGAGCGTTCACTAATGGTAAAGAGGGAGGGGAATCGCTCACCATGGCGATGTATTAGAGTGGGGGATGAGTGGATGGATAGGAGATATGGATTAAAGATGGGGATGGGGCCAATGTCAGCCTTTATATGAGTCCCAAGGAGATTATCAGCAATCGGAGCTTCGGCTCCCAGTCCGTCCCCTGCCGCGCCCCAACGGACCGCTCTCGCTCGGCCTCGTCGCACACTCGGCCTGCGCCACGCAAATGTCCATTGTTGCTGTGTTCTTATCAACGTTTATTATTGCATAGTGCCGAGGCGCACGTGGAACCTTACACCACATCCTGAAACCAACGTGTGCGAGTCATACTCGCATTTTTTGGAATCGCAACGTTACAGTAAACCCCATCTGTCCCTCGCGTCCAACCCGAATCGCCATTTGGTGAAGCGAACTGGATGACTCGTACTAATCGCCCGCGCGTCCATTCGGCTGCTGCTCATTGATCGCGTCATACACACTGTTCAATATTCGTCATGACCGATACTACTCTATCTTCTGCCCGAGCACAGGATGACATCTATATCGGATCAAGGACTGCACTGTCCACAACTCTGATGGGCGCATACAATTTTCAATGGGATGGTGTGATGGTGTGAGCCAAGCCAAATGGAACCCCACTAGACCAGAACCAGAGCTAGAAGAGCTAGATTCGGAGAGAAGGTGTGAGATCTATGAGAAGGTGTGGCAACCACAGATCTTGTTCCAATCTTTTCCGGATATGGAAAGATCGCGTCATTCTGATATCGATACCGAAGCTGATAGACACCAACCAACCCGACTTGTTCCCTTGTGCAGCCGCACCCTCCCGAGCTTTCCGGTCCAGCCAGCTCCAGCCAGACAACGCAATGCACGATGGATGGGGCGTAGTATACTGGCGAGGTCACCACTCGCGAATCTCGTGGTTCCGATGAGTTCTAGAATCGGAGTAACCTATATTACTTCTCCAAATACCTATCTATGGCTACAATATTGTACTATGCTGTCGGCATGGTGGCGCGCGTGAGTGTGTGAAGGTGTGTGAAGGTATCGTTGGGGGCCAAACGTAACAAAAGGTCATGGGACGAGCGAGGCGCTACGCGCTGGCAGGCGGCGAGCTCGCCCGATTACGTGGGGCATAGCGCGGGAGTGTTTCCACGGGCCTGGTGATGAAGTCCTTCAGGCCTGCCTTCTTCTCAGCTTGCCTTCCAAACCCATACCCATCGAAGCGCCCTTTTCGTTCATTGCCAGCTCCCTTCTCGGAGAACAGCGAGCTATTAAACAGCGTGGACGACGAAGACGCCGCGCGCTGGACTGGAGGCGGGAGGATCCCTTTGGCTTGTTCTCGCCAAGAGGTCAGGCTTCGCTTGGTCTTAGCGTGTTCTCGGAAGATGAGTCCTAGCAAGATGTTGAGGCAGCCGAGAGAAAATAGGAAAAAGGCCGAGACAAGTGCAAAGTCATCGACATGATGCGAGAGAATAGCCGCGCCGATTCTACGTAGCGCAATTCCGTCAACGGGAGAACGGTGGAGAAAACGCGGAGACAGACATACAGGCACTGTATGACACCAAGGGCACCGAGACCAAAATCAGAACCAAGCACGGGGAAAAATCGGTTGAAAAACGACAGGGGCCACCCGATTTCAGAGAGAATAAGCACGCTAACTTGGAAGATGATGAGGAGTCGGTTGAGGACGGCCCAAAAGGCGCCAGCAGGTTGATTGGGCACGGTGCTGTCGCTAAACACACGATGAGTTTCGTGCGTATGAGAGGAAACGTGAATAAAGACATACGCGATGTAGTCACAAACGAGCAGGCTCTCTGCGCTGGTCGAGTTGGATTTTCCAGCCGCAACAAAATCGTTGACGGCTTCAACGTCGTGAACCATGGTCACGATGCTACTCGAAAATACGAGCAAGCATGCGATGATAGAGAGTGTGCGAACGCCGTTTAGGCCAAGGAATACATCTAGTAAACAAGAAAATTGTATCAGGCGAACGAAAAAGTAAGAGAGGTACGACTCACATGCACGAGGGGGAAGCATTATGGAACGTGCGTGAGTTGTTATACAATGCAGGTGAGTGAGAATGAGATGTGTGACAGTAGTACAGAGTCTGTGAGCGAGGTGAAGAGAGGCTAGGATAAATCAACACCAGGTTGATGTGAGCAGGCAAGATAGGAAGAATTGGCGGGAAGTAAGGAAAAGGAAAGATGGCTCAATGCCGCCTTAGAGAAACGAGTGGCACCACACAGTGGGTTGAGAGACTGATCGCGGGCGACCTCTAGGAAGGGGTGTGGAGGCCATGCACAAGACAGACATGTTTAAGTACCCAGCGCGTGTCGACGACCCTCGCCTTGGAAACGCGACGAATAAAGACGATATCCTTCACATCATTCACGGGCATTGTTCAGAGCGTGGTTGCGGCTACTTCACATTGTTCTTGTGACGTGAACAAAAGTGCGTCAGAACAATGGTCAGCTGCTGGTCAACAAATAAATCCCGGAAAGGCAATAGCAACGCCTCTGCTTCTGCTTACGCAATCACTCTCAGTGGCTGTCCTTATTTTTGAGTCTTTTGGGAGTACGAGACTTTGTCCAGTTTTGTTACTCTCATGAAGCACTGAAGGTGCCGGTTCTTGCAGGACATTACATTTCTATTTCCATCCGAGGTGCCGGCCTTCGTACGCGTAGCCATTCAAAATTGAAGACGCCAACTGCAAACGCTTCAGGGATGCGAGTCGTACCACATGCGAATCTGCGACGGGCCAAGCTGATTGTTGTAGACCTCATAGTCCGGAGCGGACATCTCATTTCTCTTCGGTTCCAACTGCCATATCCTTGTCCCGAATCCCAGTAAGGCTACCACCTTCACTAGTATGGCGGCAGGGCCGACTGCAACAACAACTGGTCATGACCACGTTCTCGCAACACGCTAGAGTTAGTTGCCCTTCTAAGCTAGCGCTCCCTGAGTACTAATACAAAACACTTTCTTTTGGCCCTGGAAGCGTTCAGAGCGAAGCCCACTCTACCTACCGCTTCGTGGTTCTTCCTCAGGCAGGGGCTCGTGCACTCAGATCTTTCATGAACTCACTGGACTCATTCGGTCATCGGAACACCTAGAGGCCTGTACAGCCTCACACTCCAAGTATCCTCCTGCCGCGATGGAATACATCCAATTCCTGGTCGCCATTTGATTGTATATATTATGCATCTTCGGTCAGGGTAACAACGCCCTTCTTAACACATAACGCATACCTGAAAACGCGGAGGTAGCACGCCACTTTGGGATGGTCAACCTATTAACGGGCACATTTCCTACGTGTACCCTCTTTCGGTCCCTCTCAATCTCTGCAACATCCCAGTTAGCCGCAGTATCTGGCGTACTGAGTTCGTCAGATTATAAACTTCGGGGTCCAGGTACAGATTAGACTGAGTTTCCGTTCAGCCAGTCGAGGCGACCCGAAGTGAGGTGGAGGGTTACCCCGGTCGGCAGTTGCGGAGCGTCAAAGGAACGGCCATCAGGGAGTCTAATACTCGCGTCTTCGGCCATGATCCCAGATGCGACGCAAGTTGTCACCTTAAGATATTCACCCAAGGATAGAGACCGGGACAGATGAAAGATGTTGAGCAAGCCTATGCACCAAGAGCGATCATAATGGACGCTACCTGACGTTGACGCGGTGACAACACGCCTCGAAGTTGTGTGGCCATTCGCGCACTGCGCTGGAGGTGATTACGACACACCCGCTAGCTGCTGTCATCACTGCTGCTGGTAAGGCGCCACTTCAGTCAAACTTCAGCTGCCCCGGGGTTTACATGTCCAGCATGCCGGACCCATGCGGTCATACAAATTTGACGTCCGAGCGCAACGCATGGGGGAAATTAAAAGAGGTAGCGCACTATCCCATCTCTCGAGATCAACGAGGGCACGGTTTGGAGTCTCGAATGACTGGAACAGAAGTCGCGGATATACTGTAGCCGGAGTCCGGCGAGGTTGCGCGGGAGGGCAATTCCGGATTCGGCGACGGAGTCTCAGATCTCAGATCTGGCGGTCTCTTTCAAGTTCTGTACAGCCGACAACGATTGCTTCCGTCTCAGCTATTTCTGCTGGCTAGTCCAAGGGCTAGTCACGGTATTGCTGAATAGTAACGTTTGCGTGGCGCGTTTATCGATTATCACAGTTTCGCGTGCGATCTCTCGCTGACTACGCTGACTCGGACCGGCCGCTGTCACCTGCCACCTTTTCATTGGAAGCACACGGCGGGGCAGTGCGAACGGAGTCGTGTTTCTAGCTTGACTCGCTACGTACACAACTCTTACCGTTCTGCTAACAAACTTGCCGTCACAACTATGTCTTCGTCACCCCGGGCCAGATATCTACACCGTCCTCGAACTTCAAATCGATCCTTGATGCCGCGTTGAACCAAGCCTTGAGCAGGTACAAGAAGAAGACCGGAAAAAAAACTCCTCGATCATCCTCTCGCTACTGAGCTGCAAAGATGTGACTCTGTCCCTGTTGTCCTAGAAGTACTTCAGGGTCAAGCTAGCGCATGTCAGCAGTTTAAGGCCGGGGATCAGAGATTGATGAAATTGATCAGCCCGGTGGTGGATGTCCTTTACACGTTTTCTGGGACTCTTGGCGAAGTTGCTGGCCTGGTACGTCCCTGAAATCCGATTCTTGAAGGGCATCCTGACCTTGTTGTGCAGGCGTTCCCCCTTGCAGGAGTCATCTTTACTGGGATCGGTGTCCTCCTTTCTGTCCGTATCCCCTCCGCCCCTTTCGTGGACCCTCTTAATACCGACATTTATAGGTAGCAGAAGACGTGAGAGCGAGCCACGATGCGCTCGTCGAACTCTTTGAGCACATCGAGAACTTCTTTATGCGCCTTGGAGTGTATACTCAGATTTCGTTGACCACCGAAATGGCGGGGGTCCTTGTGAAGATCATGACTGAGGTATTATCTATTCTCTCCATCGCAACGAAAGAGGTAAAGCGAAAGCGAGCAAGTGAGTTATTTCTGCAAGATATACTTACACCTGACCACTCCCATATTCGATCAGGAATATATTTCCGGAGATTTTTTGGTAAGGACAGATATTGAGGACGCGTTGAAAAGATCTGATACAGGAGGAGGTCCGGATGGCCACAGCCCAGACAATGAATGGTGCGCAGCCCGTCCGACCGGTTACCTACCTTACGCTGGACCCTTGTCCGCCGCACAGATGCCAAGAATGCCAACGACAACATAGACCAAATGAAGTGTTCATGGTCTGCTACTTCCATCGCCTGCGTTGTGAACACTGGAACCACAAGTTCTGCAATCATACAACACATAGTTCCAACAGAACGCCCCTAGGGCCAGGCTATACAATAACACATGTCTACGAACGCCGAAGTTGCATACTACGTCGGAGTGTCAACCTACTAACGATCACATTTCCTACGTGTTACCTTCATTCAGTACTAGTCCCTCTCAATCTCTGTAGTATCCCAGTTAGCCGCAAATGTCTAGCATACTGAGTTCGTCAATCACAAACTTTCAAGAATGACTAGGTACATACTGGGACCGACTTTCCGTTCAACCAAAGGATTTCCCTGGCCTGCAGTTGCGGTGCGTCAAAGGAACGGTCATCGGGGAATCCATAACACTCGCGTCTTCAACCATCTAGGTCGTGGTGGATCCTAGATGCAATGCAAGTTTTCACCTTGGGGCAGTCACATTCGTATTCATCGAGGGTGGAGGCTCGGACAGACGAAGCACATTGAGCAAGCCCACGCACCAAGAGCGATAGACGTGACCAAACGTGAAATCCTTCCACCAATCATGCATTAGTATATGCGCCTGCGCCGGCGATGTTCATGGACACAAAAGTACTACTACAATCGGCGCAGTATTCCCTGCCGTGACTTGGCTGCTGTTAAAACTGCTGTTTGGTGGTGGCAACATGTCGTTTGCTGATTAGCACTGATTACGTTGGCTGCGTGGTCATGTATCACCAGCATCGCTTCGTTCGTCCCCACACCTATTCCGATACAGTACTTCTCTCTCATTCATATCGCGCCCGCTCGACTCGTCCGCCCCGAGCAACTTAACCAAAGACCTCCCCGTACTCACTGACCTGCGTAGACGTCACTCACTCCGAATGTTACCTGATGCCGACTCCATCCCGGTAATGAGTTCGATGCTGCCGCTATCTGCTCTTCGAGCGCTTATCCCAAGACATTGCCAGCCCCAAGAGTTGGTCCTGCGTCGCACACCTCGTCAACGAGATCAAACCACACGTTTCTCGTTGTCCAAGTCGGGTCTAAAAGATCGCTTCCGCCACCAACGAATTTCTCCAAACAGCAGAAGACTTTTTTTCGCGTCGCCAACCCGCCGTCATCAATGCTGGGCCAAAGCATCTCGGTAGGGCATACCTACCTGCCCAGAACTGAGGATGGCTTTGACGGAGATGAACTAAAGTTGCTCTCCCCAGCTAACCCTGCCACCTCAGGTGCTTCCCTTTTCAGAACGCTGAGCTTGGCGTCATAAGGACTGACGTGTGTAGGACCCACTCCTTAGTCACGTTTGCCTAACCTACCGGCTTCTTTCCCAGCACCAATGGCATACGTCGTTGCCCGGACTCCCGCCGCCATCAACTCAGAAGCGGCGGCCCTCACGCGATATCGGATTGTCACGTTAACTCCAAGTCAGAGTTCTACGCGGACTCCGAATAGTTCAGGCGTCGGTTGATGGTGTACCTCACCGTCATCCGTCTAGTCAAGAGCATATCACGTCCAAGGTTGGCACTCAACTACTTCTTGACCCCACTAACGCATACCTTCACCTCGTTTGTTTCTTTGAGACCCGCATTGGTACCCCGCAGCATGTACCTTAGGAAAGACGTGGTTCGACGCATACACGATATTTGCGTAGTGAGGTGTTGTTGGTTTGGGTTACGTGGCCCCGTACAACAATCGCATTGAGTGCCGCAGGCGCGGGGGGGAAATCTCCAAGGCAAAGAGTAGCAATGGATGGTCCTCACTATCCCGGCTCTCTAGTTTGGCACCACTAGGCAACCGTACAGTACTGGTAGACAGTGGTAGTCAGTGCCGAACTGATTGGACTTGTGATAGGGCGAACAAGGGTGGGGCTCTTGCCCGAGACAAGGGTTGCGCAGCAATAATAGAATGAGGGACCACCGTCCCTCATCGTGCCTAGCAAGGGACATCGTGGTCCGACTCGGCCTCCGGATCGTAGGCAGGTGAGACAGTCGAAACGCCAGAGTTGACCGCATTTGTCAGAGCCATGCATATGGTACCAGACTAGATCCGATCTTGTTTCATCGACAACGTCTGGCGATTTACCATATTCAGGCAAGCACAATTTCAAAAAGCTAGTTATTGTAAAGGAGTGTACTGTAAGTTTAGTCGTAGGCTCGTGACCAGGCAGATCGGTGTAACCTCGGCTCCCATCAGCCGCACTTCCGGTGGACCAGACCAAAAGCCCGCAGAAGAGGACAGTCGTGATACAGTACTCGTGTTCCTAACTAAGCAACATCCAAGGTGACGTTTACACAATAATGCTATAAGAATGATGAACTTCCGAAGCAAGCGTACATACACTTCAACCCTAAACCCAGATTGCAGGTGGCCAGCCGTAATCACCGCCAGAATTCTAGCCCTTCTGCCTGCGAGCCGCCAGCCAGCACAGCCTCTCATTCTACGCCCTCCGCCCTGATCTCAACTCTGAATAGATCCTGCCACACATCCACAGAGCACGCGCCGTCATCGTCTTCGCCCGCACAGGCGACCTCGAACGTCTGCACCGACTGCGCCGGCGGCGGACACCCAAACTCCGCGGAATGCAGCCGCAGCTCACCCGGTCGCACGTCGAAGCTAGATACGTGTGCCTTGCGCTGGGGCCGAGAGTCGCCCCACGTGTTCGCGTCTGGTGTCGCCTGTGCTAGGGACCACATCTGCACCCGTGTGGCCCTGCCCGCGGCCTCAAGCGGCCGCGCCAGCGTGATGCCAGATATGACCGCACATCGCGCGCCACGTGGTGTGTCGTGTGGCATGCGGACCTGGACGAGTAGGGAAACCTGTGCATCACCAGAGCCAGCGATTGCAACGAATGAGCAAAGGACACGTATATGCGCAATGGCAATACGTACGGAATTGTCGACAAGGGTCGCTGGCCCACAGGAAGATGGGCGACCGATGCTCCTTGGTGCCATGGTAATGTCACCACTCTTCGATATTCGCGCGAAGAAGTCGGGCGCAGCGTGGCTGACAGGTTCTAGCATACTAGAAGCCGCGTTGTCGAAGGTTGATGGCTGGTGTCCAGGGCGGTAGAAACCCTCGGCAGCCGAGAACATGCCCATGGACTCGGAACTGAAGCGCGTCCACGAATTTGGGTACACCGTGCCGGTCAGGAGGAAGGAAAGGGTGAGGACGGATACCACCCCGTTGAAGAGGAGGAGCCATAGCGGGAGGCGCCAGCGACGACAGTCTGTGTGGAAAATATTAGGTTTAAGATAAGATGAGCGCAGGACGACGCACGGTTTTCCTCCCGAATGACCGAATACCCGTACAGATTCGACTCGTGGTGGCCATTGCTGGTGTGGTGGTGCGAGGACATGGAAAAGGGGTCAGAGGAGTGTCGCCGGCCTGGCAGGGGGCCACTTGTAATAAGGGAAGGAGTGAGCATCTGCTAGTCGTGTGCGAGGGGTGAGGCCGGTGAGGACAAAAGGGACATGCAACGAGTCCGGTGTCGGGGTACGTCAGATTCATGATGAGGATTATGCATCTCTGATGCCTCAAATTGGAATTCTTGGTGGAGCTGCCGGCGTCTATTTATACATGCCGATCCGGCTGCTTCGGGTTTCGATCGCGTTTGTGCCGTAGATATGAGACGAAACCAGGCGATAGGGTTCAATAAAGGTCATTGTCGAGCCTTCGAAACAGCGAAATAGACAGACTCGATCCATCTGACATTGACTGTGCACGGCGATACCGTGGGTTTTGAAGTGGAGAGTGGTGGAGAAGGTCTGCCAAGACTTCTGACACATGGACGAACGGTTTCTGTCAGCCGCTTCCAGTTTCAACCTCCTTGGCGTTCTCAATTTGGACGTCCGAGCCCACGACCCCACAAAGGACGGGACAATGAGCACTGTTCATATCTGCTCGATATATGCTGTTTGATCCTTCTTTCGTCCTGCATTGGTTCGTACTTCAGTGTTCAGCAGGACCTCTTTAACTATACAGGCAGCTGGCGAGAAGCGGTAACTGAGTCAGTCTCTTCGATGGTCTTCATCACCTCATATAGACCCCTGCTCTCGATCCTTTTCTTTGACGCCATCTATCTTGCCTCGAAGGCTAATGTACATCATACCGCGTAAAAAAAACAGACAGTCGTCACACTCAATTTTGCGCTCCTTGTGCGGACATCTTTCACACTCCTGGACCCACCGCGTGTCGGGCCTGAGGCTCAGAGGTAACAGAAACCGAGAAACTGCTGAAATCCTCTTCCATAACCTGAAGCTGGAAAATACAAACTCGTACTACTCCGCACTGAGTCACTATCGTACATTCGAGAGGATGTTGCACCACCAGCAATTCATTTCGAAACCCTGAAGACCACGAACGAGGCAACACGTAGAGATGCAAACAGAACCAGGAGAACGAGAGCATTATTTTGGCTGCATTTAGTAATGTGGCCAGGGTTCTTCGACTATAGCTATCCCAGTCGTCTCAAACCTCACTGGCGAGGGTGGGCTTGAGGACGGGCCTCGATTCCAAAACCTGAGTGCTTCGTCATCGTCGTCAACTATCATCACGCCGGTCCTCATCGGCAAGGTTGGGCTTGGGGTCGATTCACTGTCTTCGTCACCGTCGTCGACTGCGATTACGCCGGTCCTCATCGACGAGGTCGTGCTTGAGGTCGGCTCACGGTCTTTGTCACCGTCGTCGACTATGGCGACGCCAGTCCTCACCGGCTCGGTTGGGCCTGAGTTTGGTTCACGGCTCCAAAGCTCTCTCTGGTCTTCTTGAATGCCACCAACGTACTTTCTTCTTTCCTCGATTGACATTGCGCGAATTTTAAGCCAAGCCCTCTCGACGGCCGTGAGAGGAGGGCTCTGTGTCTCGTTCCTTGTCGGCCGTGATGTCGCCCCCCCTTTTTTTCGTGGGCACATCTTCGAAATATGCCCTTGTTGGCTGCAGCGAAAACACCTCCCTTCACGTTTGTATCGGATCTTGTCCTGCTCGGTAAGGCCATTCTTCCGCGTCGTCGTGCTCGGGTCTCGCGCTGCCGTTTCTTCGGTTCGCTTCAGAACAAGTGCCTCCTCGTCTGAGAGTGGTGGGGCGGTCAAGATTTTTAGGATATGAGGGTACTTTAGGTGGCATTTGTGGGCGGCTTCGACCCAATCCTCGAAACTTGTAAGCAGGTCGCGATCGACGCAGCACCGCACCAGGTCGGCAGGGAGTCCTTGCAGGAAAAGGTGAATAACGTAGGGCGCGTCTAGGTCGTATAAGGCCAAGCGCGCGAGGTGGCAAAAATCTTCGGTGTAAGCGTCCAATTTTACTCCTTCCATCTTGATTTCTTCGATCTCCTTTCGGGCTTTGGTGCGTTCCGCGGGATCAGCGAATTCCATGAGGAAATAATCCTCGAATGCATCCCAGATGTCTTGTCCCTGGAGGAGAGCCGAATCGTTCGATACTGCGTCCAACCAGCGTCTCTTGCCGGCGACCCAACTGCCCACACGCTCTCCACGAATATGATTGAGGGTGATATTGACACCTTGAGCTTCGTCACTGACACCGTTCATCGCCAAATACACTTGTGTGGACATCAAGAACTCTCGGCTTTTTGTGTAGGTCCCATCGAATATTTGGGGTGTTCCGCGTAGCACTCTGCTGGCCATTTCGGTGGCGGTGGCAGCACTGGCGGCGGTGGCAACAACTTTATCTCAGGATAGTAATTGAAACGGTGGAGAACGATGTATTGCGGGTCTTGCCAGTCCAATTTGAAGGAATATGTAGCCAGGAATGTGTGGGTTGACGGCGCTGACGGTGTTTTGCCAAGCCTTTGGCGCCTGAGGGTTTATCGATTGGCGATTTAGATGATAGGAAATGCTTGTTGGGCTGTTGTAACCCAGGGATGATGCGAGCTATCCCCCTGTAACACGTAGGGCTGTAAAGGACTTGTTGGTATCAAGCCTTGCAGGGCGCCAAGTCAACCGGCCCGACTAAGGTCCGGTGTGAGTGCGACACTCTGATATAGCTCAGAGTGCAGAAGCTTCGAAGGTCCTACCCAAGACTAAGGGTAGGGAGGGTGAATGGAAGACAAAGAGAGGAGCACTCAGGAGGGATGTGGAAGAGATTGCTGGTAAAGACAAAGACAGGTCCGGGAAACAATTATATATATAGTAGCAGGGTGAGTCACTCATGGAGTCACTACTACTAGTCAGTATAGGGTACCGCTGTCCTAGGATCTAGTCAGACAGCTCCTAACGCGACAAATCACAGACGCATAAGCACGTAGGTGAGAAGAGAAGAACAACTGGGAACCTTGCGGGGAACGGACTTGAGAACAGATTTCTATCACACCCAGAGAGTGTGGCGAGATCCAGAATGCTATGGCAAGTTATAGACACAGGGCAGAGGGTTCGCAAGCAGGAACTGAGCCTCGAACTCAGAATCCAAAAAGTCAACTAGAGTCATCGTGAGTTGCGACAAAAATGGCAGTCGGATGCCTGTGTGCGAAAGAAAACTAGTAGCCCACCGCGAGGGTCGAACTCGCAGCCTTCAGATCACCATGGAATGTGATCAACACCCGCATAAGAGTCTGACGCTCTATCCGATTGAGCTAGGCGGGCGTTGATTTACGGCAAAGTATTGCCATACAAGGACATGGGGCGGTCAGATTTCCTTCTGGGGTAAAACCTGAGACGTGAACAAAACTTTGGTCATCGAATCGATCGTGTTTGTTGCTTTGTTTGGTAATTTTTCTCTGGCCCTCTTGTATGTATCATGGGCGATTTGATTTTGACGGAGAAGCTGCGTGTTCAGGGTCGCTCTTGTCCGGAACTTGGATCTGGGGACACGGAGCTATACATCTCTGGGATCGAAGGACTAAACACGTATGACATCGGTCCTGCTAAACCATCTCTCCACGGGCGTCCAAGTCACACTTCTTATCTCTCGATAACGGTCTTTTTGGTTAAATGGGGCATGTGAACTTCATTTCCCATTGACGGGTCCCTATCTCCCGAGTCCCGAATCCTATCACTGTTGGCTCTCCTCAGGCCTTCACTCCTACCTCCAACATGCCTGATCATGAGAATGGCGCGACCGACTACAGGGACGAAGATGACAAGAAACTTGAGGCCATGGGATACGTCCCCTCCTTCAAGCGAGAGTTCAGCAACCTTGCGACGGTATGTGCACCCCGTCCTTTTTGTCGCCGTTTCCTTATGGCGTGTGGAAATTTTCGTCCTCTCAGATCAGCTTTGCATTCAGTATCATGGTATGTACACCGTCTCGCCGTACGTGAGGCCATACCCACTGATAGCGGTGCAAAGGGCCTGTGCTCATCTGTGGCGACCACATTCAATACGCCATTGCTCCTAGGTGGTCCTTCTTCAGTACGACAACATGCCCCGCACATATCCGTCTATGATTCTATTAATATTTTCGATAGGTAACGTGGTGCTGGATTCTCGGAGCGACCATGTGTTTCACTTTAGGCGAGTTCTTTTCTCCGCCTTCTTTACTCCACTGTTTTGACGCCGGTATACAGGGGCGTCAATTGCTGAAATCGTCAGCGCCTTTCCCGCCTGCGGCGGTTTGTGCGTAATTGCTTGGACTACGGCTCATTCCCGCTCAAATGGTCATGTGATAGATACACCGCGTCCGCCAAACTCGTGCCAGCGAAACACAGGCCCATTGTAAGTACCTTCTTTGTCTACACAGTACTTGTCCTCATCCTGGTGGAGGTTGGCTGGCTTGTTGGCTGGCTCAACACCCTTGGCCAAGTTGCTGGGCTTGCCTCGACCGAATACGGACTTTCGATCATGATCTGGGCTGCCGTCGTCGTCGCCAAGGATGGAGACTACGAGGTCACTTCTGGCAAAGTCGTCGGCCTCTTTGCTGCGCTATTGATCTTTAATGGGATCTTGGTACGTCCAGTTCGGGCCATCCAATTGGTTAAACAGCTCCTGACGTGTATGGTTGCGGACCATCTGTGCTCGCGTCGTGTAGAATTCTTTTGCGACGCGTCATCTCGCGACCTTCACGAAGGGATTCGTATTCATCAACCTTGGTGCATCCGCCCGTGCGTGACAGCAGCTCCCTCAGGCCGTCTTGTTCATGTCGATAACCACCATACATAGTTATTATCATCGTCTTGCTAGCGACGACAGGGCGGCATAACATGCACTCCGCGAACTATGTGTTCGGCTCAGAAGGTCTTGTCAATCAGACAAACGGGTGGAACGGCGGCTTGGCATTCTTATTCGGACTGCTCAGCGTGCAATGGACGGTTAGAGACGTTTTCCGTTTTCCAATTCACTTGAACTGACGAGCTTGTTCCGCAGATGACGGTATGTTCTGGGTTCAAAGTCTCAAATTCCTGCATCTCAAAGCGTTTGAACAGGACTACGACGCAACAGCGCACATTTCGTACGTGATCTGAGTCTTTGGCTCGGGTTACCTTAGCTTATGTCTTTATAGGGAGGAAGTCAAGCGCGCTTCCTATGCTGGTAGGCATAGACCAACATGTAGTCGCTCTACTTAGTCTAATTCTTCTGTTCTCAAGCGCCGGCCGCCATTGTTGTTGCTGGTGAGTAATACGTAAGGAGACCGTTCTCTCAGTTCTCAAGCCTGCACCGTAGTTATAGGGACCGGTCTCCTTGGCTGGCTACTCAACATCGTGCTGGTGCTGTGCTCTGGTCCTTTGTGCGTTCTGGACCAACTCTTTCTTTACATTGTCTGATGACATCCCTTTCAGAGGGGACCTACCCGGCCCTTCTGGGTCCGCCTTCCTTCAGGTAAGTTACGTGACGAGTTTCTTTGCGCCGTCCATGTCTTATCGACATACCCCTAGATTATGGTTTTGCGCATGGGAAAACCCGCGGCGCTGTTCCTTTGGGTATGTAGAGTAAATCATTTATTTGGGTGTAACTGGATAGTCCTCAGACGTTCGTTTGCCTCACGGCCTTCTTCGTTTGTCAAACCGCTCTCCAAGCTTGCTCCCGGATGGTTTTCGCCTTTAGCCGGGACCGCGGTACGACTCCCCCCTCCCTGTGCTAATACTCACTCACCCGCCCATGCAGGTTTTCCCGACAATGGTTACTTCGGTTACATTTCTAAGTGGACACACACACCCATGCGTGCCATCTGGTTCACTACGATCTTCAGCATCCTACCCGGCTTGTTGGGTCTCGCCTCCCCTGTTGCAGTAAACGCAGTCTTTTCCCTCACCGCTATGGCCCTCGACATTTCATACATCATCCCGATAGCGCTCCGCCGCATCTATCAGCGTCACCCAGAAGTGCAGTTCAAACCCGGGCCATTCTATATGGGAGATGGATGGTTCGGATGGGCTGTAAACATCAACTGTATCGTGTGGACGCTATTCATCTCGGTCATTTTCTCGTTGCCGACATATCTACCCGTGACGAGGGACACGATGAACTACGCGTCAGTAATTACAGGCAGCATCGCCCTTCTAGCCATGTACGTGATCACGCACGCATCTTTTCTGGCGTTCTTCTCTGAAGCTGACTTGCGTGCCAGGATCTGGTACTTCATAGAGTACGTGATACTATACGAACAATGTGTACGGATAGTGCTGACTTTTCACAGCGGTCGCCGACACTACCATGGACCCCGTGCGTACATCGGGAAAAACGCCACCCCAGCTATCATCGTTGAAGGAGACAGTGAGAGAGACGAGAAAGGCTCTGTCGACGGCAAGGGCGAAAGAATCACGGTTTTTCGAGAGACCCACGATTGACCTTTAATCGGAACGACCGCGACGTGCGTATAGTAGAAATCATCCACGGTTGCGGAGACACTCCGAGAGAGATACATAGTAACTTACTACACACAGTACTTGTGTTGTCATTGAGTGCGATTGTATTGTTACGAACGATACTTGTAGAACGTAATACTGACTACATATAAACTTTAAGGGAAGCACGTGAAAACGAATGTCCACGAGCGTAACTTATGTTAGCGCAATAGGTCGCACATTTGACGGCGATTCCGAGCCAAATACCCACTTGGTATTGGTGTGCTCGCGAACAGGCCTTGATCCGTTGGTAATGATGAACATACACAACAAACAAGCCCATCCGTCTTTCATAGCCACATCCGCGCAACCACGACCGCGCCCAGCACGGCAGCTAACAGGGCGAACACGCCGGGAAGCATAGCGCGCGGCGCCGACGCGGAGTTGCTGCCGGGGCTCGTCGCGCCGCGGATGTTCCCCATGCCGGAATGGCCGTACGCCGTCGCGAGCATGGACGGGTCGATGAAGATCGTGTTGAGAGTGCGGGACTGTACTGTCGTCGGGTACGTGGCAGTCGATGAGGGCGAGACGGCGCTGAGTGCGTCAGTGGTGAGGAATACGAGCGCGAAGCCCGGCGCGGGAACGGGCACTGAGCAGGTGTTGGCGGCCGTGTCGCACTGCACCGTCGTCACGTTCAGGTCGCCGACCAGCCGCCCGTCCGAGCCGAAGTTGTTGCCGAACGTCTGTGCATCCGTGAGACCTCACGCAACTCGAAAATAAATGAGCCCCGTACCTGGCCCGCCCATGTGAAATTTCCCTTTGCCGAAACAGATTCGGCCAAGAGGTATCTATGAGACAGGCACGCTTAAAAGCAGTTCGTGGGAGATTAATGGGTACCTACTTGACTTGTACTTGCGAAGGCGTCGCGTTGCTCTGGCCCGTGGTACCGCCGCCGATGGAGATCGTGGCGGTGTATGTTGACGCACCAGTCGAATCTGTTACAAAATTGAAAAGCGCCACTTTTGTTGGTGCACCATTCTCGTATACGGCATAAATCGGAGTGTTGATGTTCGACGTGAGATCAACCACCTGCGACGCATTGTGCGGCCCCAACACTTCGGCTATGACGAGGGCAGAGTAGTAGACCGGCCCGACGGTCCATTGGTGGAACGTGGATTGGTTGGTTGGTGGTGGGGTAAACGGATTGTAGTACGCGTTCTGTCCACCGACATGGAATAGCGCCCCCGTAAAATTGCTGTACGCCATCGTGAGCGCCCAGTCGAGCGCCCAAAGTGCCGCACCGAATGAATTGGAAATTCCCGGAAAGCCGGAACACGAGGCGGTGTTAGTCTCGAACATGATGAATGGCTTCCCGTTTTGAACAGCAAACGCGGTCGAGTTGGTATAGTACGAGGCCATGTTCGTGGAAGTGTTGTGCTGCAAATAGTTGATGAAGATGTCCTGCGGATTTTGCACGACTCCACCGCGGGAAGGATATATGGCGGCGCAATTGTCGTCAGGGTATCTGGAATGGAAGTGAGAAGCTTCGACGCTAATCGTGAGCACCGGGACCTACCGCTCGACTGCAAGACTGAGAATATTGCTTGAATAAGAAGATACGATGCCAGTATCCCACACACTTTCTGGGGTCCAGGACGTTTGAACGCTAGGAACGATGAGTAGATTGTCCCTTTTGGGGATCAAGGGATCGTTGGCGATTTGTTGTATCAGGGTTCCTACTTCTCCGAAGTAATCAAGTGGTGAGTAGGTCTGACAAATTTTATCAGTTCCTACTTCAAGTTTTGACATGTAAAGTGATCTGACCGACGGCCGGTGACCATGAGACCGAGCCCCGTAAAGATCGGGCTCATTTCCTGCCTGGATACCTAGCAAGTAGTCGCCAAGGATTTGCTGACCATTTTCGACGACTCCCAGAGAAAACGGCGTCGTGTTGAAGAAGGGGACGCCTGTATTCATGAGTATCAGGGACGGGGGAGTGACGCAGAGAGACGAACCAAGGTACCAGTGGGTGTTTGTGAGGCTTGATATGTTCGCCATGAGGTACAGCAGATCAGTTGTGAACTCCAACGGAGGTGTACCCGTCGGGTTGGAAGTATTATTTGTATCCTTTGCAAGCATAGCGCCGTTCGGAAGACTTGCCACCAGCTCTGCATTCTCCTGCGAGTTACCACCGACGCGCACTTGCACCCAGCCGACTCGCTCGACTAAATTTGCCATCAGGTTCAAGAACGGGACCTGTAAGTAGGAGCTGATGCGCATCAGCACCAGGTATAAGAGTTGGTGTGGAAAGTAGCTCGCCTGTTCTTTCCCACTGAGATCGTCGCCTGTCGGTCAGGGCATCTAACGACGAATGACACGAGGACTCACAGACTTGATTCGACACCGACATCTCGATAGAGAACCCAAAGAAACCACCATTTTGAGGAATCGATAAATTGGGTATGCCGCCAGTGCTCGTGAGTTGCACTGGGACCTGTGTGGGGATCGGGGGGTTGGGAACGGCAGGCGGGTTCAGAATGGTAGGGTCATATGCGGCTGCTCCTGTGTAGCTAGCGGCAGCTGCTGCAGCAGTGTTGGTGTAATTGAAGGAAGAGCCACCAAAGATCACCTGGTTTTTGGGCTGGTAGACGCTGTACTGGGCATTGACAATTGTGACCCAGATAAAGGTGACGGAGACAGAGAAGAGGAGACACATGAAGTGACAGAATAACTCTTAGAAACGGCAGCTGGTGTCATAATAAGGCCTGGCTAGGTCGCAATTTAGGTCCCGAAAAATAGCACACCATCAATAAGAACGAGTGTTTAGTCGAAGCGTTTAGAGCGCTTACGAATTTGTCCTAACCATTTATTAAATGGTCTACTTGTTCAGAAGACCGCCACGGGTATGGAAGGCTTCGCCGTGTATATATGACGCCCGCGCCGGTCAGACTAATTTTGGAGTGCATGCTCCAAGGAATCAGACATGACTGGGAACTAGCGATTTTAACCAATGACCATGCGACTTACGTGTACTCATGACTGCATCTCAGTTGTGGATGTGTGTTCCAGTCACTGGAACCGGGAATTGATCTTTAAGCAAAAAATATCGAAATAAGACTTAATTAAGACTCAAAATATTTATGTGTGACAATATATTATGGAAAGATTTAAAGTTTATAAATCACATGCCCCGAAATCCACCTGTTGCAGCTGTCATGTGATCTATAAACTTTAAATCTTTCCATAATATATTGTCACATAAATATTTTGAGTCTTAATTACGTCTTATTTCAAGATTTTTTACTTAAAGATCAATTCCCGGTTCCAGTGAGTACTGGGAAGCCGGGGTTGCTTCTACCTAACTGAAGGATGAGTCGATCTGATTGGTTAGCACGCCTATCACGGACGCACCTGGTGATTGATCACAGCAAGGCAACGAGGGCCGACTCTGTCGGTTGTCTTCACTTATTGTGATTGGCTTTCTTAACTTGCAGAAGGACTGGCAGACAGGTGTAGCGTCTACCACGGACGCTTGCCTGACTTAGGCTTCTCGGGGTGTGGCGAATCTAACAAGAGGGTAGAATAGTCGATTGACTCTGCTCTGCGGGTAGAACTGGGGATGTGGGAATAACTCTCCTGCAAGTCCTCTGTATGCGTGGAGATCGTCTCCCTGTTGTATGCCTAGTGGAGGGGTGTTGGACGCCTCGATTTCGTCCCAGGTGTGATGGTCGATGATGTAGAGGGTGCAGTAGGGGGACGCCACGCGTTCGTTGAGATAGAGGAATACTTGATGATAGACGGCGTCGAAGGGATAGTCCACTGTCCACGAAGGGAACGTCGGGATAAGTCACAGGGGATCCCTTGGTCTTTAGGGATATGCTGGACGACTCACTTAAAGGGGGAGATCCCTATAGAGCGAAGAACTGATAGTGGTATTGGAAGAAGACCAAGATGCCGTTCTTGGTCTTCACAGCTCTCTACTTATACAGTTACGCGCGGGCTTTCAAGCGCCGCTCCAATCCATACTAGCCAATAGCGTAAGTACCGTGAACCCTAGTACAACTATCCTAGTATGAGTCACTACGAGTCATGATCCGATCCGTTATCGTACACAATCACATGCGCCGGAGCTTACCCGGCTGACTGATCTCACAAGTCCATGACGATATACTGCTGACGCGGTGCCATACCCTTGACGTCAGTGTCCACTTCCGGGCCGAACGTAACATCACCCCCTTTTCAGGATCGGGCCCCAGACCGACCACGCTCCAGAACTTCCCTTATGGTGGCGATACGCTGACCCTCCTCCGCTCCGGGACGGTAGGAGTCCCTCTCGTCCTCGATGCGCTTGATGGCGTTCGCGCGCTCTAGGCGCAGCACGCACTGTCGTCGGGTGACTCCGATCCTCTCGAGCTCCTCCACCTTCTTGCGCAGCTCCTCCTCCTTGGCCGCGTACCCCGCCTGCAGACATCGGTAGCGGTGTATCTCCGCTGTGACCGAGAGGTCCTTCATGCCCAGAAGGGCGGCGTCGACCGACTCACGGTAACTGCTGTCCTGGTCTAGGAAGATCAGGTCGTCGTCGGTGTAGGGTGCGGGGCTTGGATGGTCGTAGTCGGGCGCGGCATGCACGGACTTCCCATACTGCTGGTCGCTGCCCTGTCGGTAGGCGAGGACGAAGGGGTCCGCCGTAAAGACGAGCTGCGTATACCGAGCTGGGTGCAGCCGACCTTGAGCGTCGCGGATCTGGAATGGGATGTAATGGACTCCCCTGTTGTGTTGGTACCCGTGGGGTGGCGGAGTCTCCACCCGAGATCGGGAAACTGGACTGTGTTCCTCCGCCTGATATCGGCGGAGCGCGGGTCGAGCATTCTTCGGAGCACGCATTGGTTTCCCGTTGGTGGTGCATACCGGCGGGGTTTCGTCGTGAGTAGTGGTGAGGTGAGTCCCATACGTAATATGGCGGTTGAGCGGGCAATGCTCCTCCGACAGGTACCGGTTGTACTCTCGATCCTCTTGTACCGCAGTTTGGTCTTGACGGGACGGAGGTCGCGTCGGGATGTAGCCTTGCGCCGAAGAGGACCGTGAATGTACGGTTGTAGGGCTTGGCGAAGGAAGAAGGGATGGTGCGGGGGAAGAGGGACGACTTCCTGCTGGTTGAAGGGGCTGGGGAACCGACATGGGTGATAGTGTTGGGGCGTCCTGTACGATGAGGGTCGGCTGGACCGAGATGGGAAGTAGATCGTCGAGGACATAGTGTACTTGGACTGGAGATTGGGACATGAGTATATGGGAGAGGGAGTGAAGGAGATGGGGACGTCTCTTGGGTTTTCCCCGTGCTTATATGCACTTCTCTGGCGGGGTTCAAATGTTTGAACTCCCTTATCGCTTCATCAGCGAAGACGTCATCCTTCGAGACCCATTGATTATCAGAGTCTGGGTATCCACGCCACTTCACCAAGTATTGCAATTTCTTGGTTCTGCCGAATCGCCGAGAGTCTAGAATTTTCTCGACCTCGTATTCTTCTTCTCCTCCTACCAAATCCGGTGGTGGGCGCTGATAGTTGGGACCGTGTGTGGGAGTTTCTTTGTACGGCGTCAGAAGATCTGTATGGAACACGGGGTGGATGCTCCACTGCGTGGGAAGTTCTAGGCGATAGTTGACTGCGGACATCACCTGAATGACCTTAAACGGGCCGTGTCTCCTGGGCGCAAGCTTGGTGGTTGGTTGGTTAGTACGTAGGTGGCGTCCTTCTAGCCATACTAGATCCCCGATTTGGTATTTGGGCATATCTTTGTGTTTGATCCACCCCTGCTGCGCTTTGATCATCAGTTCCTGGGCGCGCGTTCTAGCCTCTCTGAACTGTTTCAGGCGTAGTGCTACCTGAGGGATTGGTGAGGGGCGGTCCATCCAGTCGGCTCGCGGGTTGTACCCCATGAGAAGGTTGAAGGGTGATTCCTTCGTTGCTTCGTTGGGCCAGTTATTGTGTGTGAATTCCGCCATTGGGAGATATCTGGTCCAGTCGTCCTGTCGTTCGTTGACCCAGAACCTGAGATACTGTTCCAGCCATTGGTTTGTTCGTTCCGATTGTCCGTCTGTACGGGGATGGTAGGCCGTGGAGATGTTCTGTTCGATGCCCAGTATTTTGCATAGTTCTCTTACGAACTTGGAGGCGAACCGGGGGTCTCGATCGCTGATGATGCGCGACGGTAATCCGAATCGGGTGAACACGTGTTTTACGTACAAGGCTGCGGTTCCTTCTGCCGTGATTTCTTCCAGGCACGGGATGAATATAGCTGCTTTAGAGCAGTCGTGGTCTGTTACTGTCAGTATCGAGTCACATCCTTCCGATTGCGGTAGTTTGGTGATGAAGTCGAGCGCTATGGTTTGAAATGGGGTGGCTTCTGGTTTTGGGAATATTGGTTGTAGTGGGGCTCGCGTGGGTCGGTTATTAACCTTGATTCTCTGACAGTCGGCGCATCCTTTGACGTAATCCTGGGTTTCCTGCCGTAGGCCTGGCCACCAGTAGTATCGTTCCACCATTTTGATTGTTCGATTGATTCCCGGGTGTCCGTGTACCGGTGGGTCGTGGTGTACTTGAATGATGCGCCGTCGTTCGTGTAGGTCTCCTGTTACCACGCGTCTTCCGTCCTTGTACCACGTCCCTTCGATCTTTTTGAGTTTGTGCGGGTCTACCCATTTCTTGATCGTTTGTTCCTCCTGGGTGTATACTGGGTGTGTGGTTTCCATTTCTAGGATGTCAATCGTCGGGCTCGTGCGCGTGGGGTTTTCTGTGGTATCCATGACGTTTGCTCGGACGAAGATGTGGTCTGGTAGCACCGTGACGTGTTCGTTGTCGTTTTCCCCTTGATCGTAGTCCGGTCGTCGTGATAGGGCATCTGCTCGGCCGTTTGCTGTGCCTTTGATGTGGTGAATTTCGACGTCGTATTCTGACAGTTCCAGTACTTCCCTTGCTACTTGTCTGCTAATCTTTTGCGGGGATCTCCAGTATAGCAGGTTCATGTGGTCGGAGAATACCTTGATTTTGTGTGGTGAGCCCGCGAGATATTGTCGCCAGTTGTGTAGGGCTTTCACGATTGCCAGGAGTTCCAGGTCGTAAATGTCGTAGTTTCTTTCGGCTGCATTTAGAGTGTTTGAGTAGAATGCGATGGGGTGTCGTTTGTTGTTTGCGTCTCGTTGGAGAAGTACTGCTCCTACTGCGTATCCCGAGGCATCTACCTCCATCTCGAATTGCTTGTCCAGTTCTGGGTGTTTAAGCACCGGTTCACTTGTTACCAGGCTCTTGAGTTTGTCGAACGCTTGTTGTTGTTCCGTTCCCCATTGCCATTCCGTGTCTTTTCGGGTTAGTTTGTTGAGGGGTCGTGCATGCGTGGCAAAATTTCTGATGAAGGCGCGGTAAAAGTTACAGAACCCTAGGAATGATCGTACTTGCTTTACGGTTTTTGGGGTTGGCCATTCTTTAATTCCCGAAATTTTGACGGGGTCCATGCGGATCACCCCCTTTTCAATGATTACCCCCAGGTAATCGAGGGAAGAAGAGTGGAAAGTGCATTTCTCCGGTTTCAGGTATAGATCGTGTTGTTCTAATAGGTCTAGTATGTCGTGTACTGCTTCGGTGTGTGCTTGTTCTGTTGATGCAGTTGCGACTCCGATGTCGTCCATGTATACTCGTATTATCGTTCCTTTGGTTTCGTGGTATTCGATGAGGGGTTTGAATATATGGTTCATCATTGTCTGGAACGTGGATGGGGAGTTGGTCATTCCGAAGTACATTACCAATGGTTCGAAGAACCCGTGTTTGGTTTTGAATGCCGCTTTTCCCTGATCGCCATCTTTGATTAGGATGTTGTTATATCCCCACCGTACGTCGAATTTGGAGAATATCCACCCGCCGCTTAAGTCTGCGATTAGTTCGGGGATCAACGGGAGTGGGTATTGGTTGCGTATGGTCCACTTGTTCAAGGTTCGATAATCCTGTACCGGGCGTAGTTTTCCGTCCTTCTTTTTAACGAAGAAGAAGGGGGATGCGTACGGAGATTTGGAGGGTCGTATGTATCCTTTGGTCAGTTGTTCGTCTAGAAATTCCTTTAGTGCTTTGTCCTCTGCCTGATTCACCGGGTATATTTTGCAGTCGATCGTGTCCGGTGCGTCGGGTTTGAGTTCTATAGCGTGGTCCCACGGTCGAGAAGGGGGAAATCTATGGGATTCTTCCTCGCTGAATACTTTTGCGTGTCTTTGGTATTCCGCTGGTATTTCCTTTTTCTCTGTGTATTGTTGTGCCGATATTGCCATTTCCGTTGCTGTAGTTCGGAGGTGTATCGGAAGTGATTCTTCCTCTAGTTCCTGGTATTTTTGGTTGGCGGCCTCGTCCGTGTGTTGGGTGATGAGTCGTCGTATTTCTGTGAGGTCTAGGCGTCGTGGGTTTGTCGTTCGTAATATGATGGGATATTGTTTGGTATCCAGGGTAGCTGTTGCCCATTGGATTCTGGGTTGGAACATGGCCAGCCAGGGGTATCCTAGTATAAGGTCTTCTCCTCCTACGTTGGTCACCAGGAATTTGATGTCTTTTTGTTTCCCGTCGGTCTGGATGTTTAGGTCTATATAGTGGGTGATTTTCCCCCCTTTGTTATGGGTTCCATCTATATTCCAGATGTTTCGTGGACGTTCTAGTTCTTTGGTTCCTAGACGCATTCTTTTGATGAAGTCCGGGTGTATGAAATTGTCTGTTGCCCCGGAGTCGACTAGTGCTTTCTTTTCGGCCATGAAGTAACTCGTGCGGATCGAAACTGGAACATGCATAGATCGATAGCGCGTTATGAACGATGAGTTACAATTGACTGCCCTCACCCAGGCCGTTGGGTTTAGGCGTCCTGAAAATCCGGATTCCCTGCCATATTTCTGGCAAATATCTCTCCTCCTTCCTCATCTAGATTTGCAATCCTGCCCATTATGTCCTCTACCCGCTGCTGCGAGGTGGTACCGCTGTTTGCTTGCGCGGGTTCTTCGAGGTTAATGAGTGGTTCCCCTGCGACGCTCTGTGGGGCGGAGGGTACTTCCTCGATATAGGCGGTTCTTCCTTGGAGCGTTCCGCGGTTACGCGGTTGGCGTGGCTGTGTGCATTCCCGTGAGAAGTGACCTTTCTGGTTGCAGTTATAGCAGGTGACGTCCCTGCTGTTGAATATTCCTCGTCCCCCGCGCCCTCTGCTCAGGAATCCTCCTCGGGGTGCGAATGGTGGTCGCCCCTGGGTGTAATTTCTCCATTCTTGGGGATTGTTTGGGTTTGCTTCGTCGGACCCTGCGACTCGAGCGCGGATTCTTCCTGGGGTGGTATCCATTGCGTCTGGATGGTTGCGATATTGCTGCCACCCTTGTTGTCTGGTCGGAGGTTGGAAGCGTGCTGGTTGTCCTTGCCTTGGTCGCATATTGTTTTGTGGTTGTCTTCCGAAGCCGTCCGTGCGAGCTTTCATGTGGATGTAGCGCTTTTGTTGCTCAATGGCTGCGGTCTTCCACTGCTGGTAGGTGTGAGGGCTATGGAATTGGTATGCGTTCCGGTAGAGGTCCATGGGTAGTCCTCTGGTGAATTTGTCTAGGACCAGGGGTTCATCTAGACGATAGTCAGCCTGTCGGACCAGTTTCTCGAATTTAGTGACGTAGCCGTCTATGTCGGTTCCCGTCATTTTGAATCCTCTGTCTAGCTCCAGTCTGGCTCGTTCTTGTTCCATGTTGTCGCGGAATTGTCGCTTGAAGGCGAGTTCTACTCCGGCCCACAGCCATGTGTCGTATCGGTCGATGTGTCCGTCGAGCCATTTCTGAGTTTCTGTGGTCCATTCGTCGACTAGTGGTCCTTGGATATAGGTGAGGAACATCATTGCTTTGACGTATGGGATTTGTAGACTTCGATTTGCGAAGTTGACTCCTACATATCGTTTCCACTGTGTGAGGAATGCTTCTGCCTTGTCGCGGTCTCCGGTGAATACCGTTGGTTCTTTTCCTATGAACTTGTCGGTAGTTGCGTTGTTGGGAACGTGTGTGACGTTAGTGGGTTGTCCTCCATCGCCTCCTCCTCCTCCTTGGTCTCCGTCTTCTGGGTCTCCTCCCGGAGGTCCTTGATTTTCTGGTTCTTTGAATAATGCCGTTCTAGCGTGGGTTTCTTGGGTGATTGTCTGAGACATATTGGTAGGGATGGACTTAGCGATTTCCTCTAGGGAGGTTTCTTCGGTTTCGTTCTGGATGATTCGAATCTCTTCGGGGTTGCTTGCGAGTGACGGAGACGGTGCTGGGGTTTTAGGTGTGGGAGATCGGGCTGGTTCCTCTTCTTGTCCGTCGATTGTTCCCCACTGATCTCTGGTTACCACGTTGTCGACTGTGATGTCGAGGTTGAGGCTGGAAGTGGCGGGTCGTGTCACTTGGTATTTGTTGTTGAGGTCGTTCCACTTGATTTCGGTCCAGCAGGTGTTTTCGAAGTTGAATTCTACCGGTACGATCTGTTGTTGGTTTTGTCGGTTATAGTAATAGGTTACGTAACCTGGGTCCTCTGCGTCGTTTTTCCAAAATGCGGATTGTAGATATCGTTTGGGTACGTTCCGTTCTCCTCTTCTGTCGATGTAGTAGGGTCTAAAGGGTACCCAGTAGTCCTTGGTTGTCTGAAGATTGGCCACGATGGATCTTGGTCTTAATGTAGCGTCTACCACGGACGCTTGCCTGACTTAGGCTTCTCGGGGTGTGGCGAATCTAACAAGAGGGTAGAATAGTCGATTGACTCTGCTCTGCGGGTAGAACTGGGGATGTGGGAATAACTCTCCTGCAAGTCCTCTGTATGCGTGGAGATCGTCTCCCTGTTGTATGCCTAGTGGAGGGGTGTTGGACGCCTCGATTTCGTCCCAGGTGTGATGGTCGATGATGTAGAGGGTGCAGTAGGGGGACGCCACGCGTTCGTTGAGATAGAGGAATACTTGATGATAGACGGCGTCGAAGGGATAGTCCACTGTCCACGAAGGGAACGTCGGGATAAGTCACAGGGGATCCCTTGGTCTTTAGGGATATGCTGGACGACTCACTTAAAGGGGGAGATCCCTATAGAGCGAAGAACTGATAGTGGTATTGGAAGAAGACCAAGATGCCGTTCTTGGTCTTCACAGCTCTCTACTTATACAGTTACGCGCGGGCTTTCAAGCGCCGCTCCAATCCATACTAGCCAATAGCGTAAGTACCGTGAACCCTAGTACAACTATCCTAGTATGAGTCACTACGAGTCATGATCCGATCCGTTATCGTACACAATCACATGCGCCGGAGCTTACCCGGCTGACTGATCTCACAAGTCCATGACGATATACTGCTGACGCGGTGCCATACCCTTGACGTCAGTGTCCACTTCCGGGCCGAACGTAACAGACAGGACCCGTTGCTCCCACCGTTGCTCCTCCCTGCTGAGATACCAAGAACGTGATGGTGGAACACAACAGACGAGATTAGACTCGGAATTAGGTGATTCACCACGCCGCGGCATGTTCCCTAACTGGGCAACTGCTATCAGGCATTTCGTCGTTGGGTTTCACGGTTACGACATGAAGCTTGCATGGAGCATCCTGGCATCGAACTTCTCATCAAAAGTATGGCCGCCCAAACTACCCTGCTGACTTTGGGTTCTAATGTGTGGCAGAAATATTACAGCGCTTTTCCGAAACGATAGCCCGGCGACCTCGAACGAGGCAAGAGTGGCGGCAAGGTAAGCCCGAGAGCACATATGTCACCTATGTCCGGAATGCTAGGAGGGGGGCGAGTACGAAGTACTGGGCCGCGTGCGAATGCGTTTCCGTTTTGTTTGTGAGAAGCGTCAGGCTAGGTAGGCCAGGCTAGAGTCAGCATGGATATGGAGAGCACAGAGAATCAGGCGGCAGACGACGTACTGCTCGCTGCACTGAGGGGTTTTCTGCACCATACCGATGACCCACTTCATGCTGTCCGAGGGCAAGCAGAGCCAGCCCTGCACCGGCACTTCTAGCTCCCCGAGATCTGAAATCACAAGACCACGTCACTCACGCTCCCGCATAGGGCACACACATGCTGTAACACTGTGTTCTTAACGAGATAAATGAAAATCAGCACAAAGAGTGTAGGAATCAGAGAGTTGCCCCTGGGGGCACACGGCAGGTGAGATAAGTAGAAAATCAATACGTTCTAGTACGGTCACGTGCAATGGTTGAACTGTGTCCAAACTCCAAAGATAGTCCGAGTCGCCATCCTTATTGACCGCCGAGGGGTGGAACGCAAAATGGAAGGGGGAGATCACAGAAACTCCGGAGATGGTGCTGCATGTATTGCTGGCGCTGGGAGAACCTTTTCTGCACTCGAATTTGGCGACTCCCATTCGGCGAAGACGACAAGGAAGAAGACGAGTACTTGACTTGGTACTTTTTTTTTTTTTTTGGAAAGCATTTATCTTCGGTAATTAGACTCGTCGGCCTGCCCAACCCGAGGGCCGAAGCAGGACAGGAAAATATTGAGATGGTGCATGAACCGAAGCCCATACAAACCACAAGTTCCTCCTGGGGACAGGGTTGCCATGCTAAGGGAGGCCCTCAGGGCCCATAGACCCAGGTAGCCGAAGGGGCTATGCCATCAAGGTAAGTATCACTTGACTTGGTACTTGATCATCAATGCTAGAGGAGATACTGACTGGGTCGAGACTCAGAGATGTTCACTGCGTGCAAAGCAGGGTTTTCAGACCAATAAAACCCATAGAAAACCCTATGAAGTGTTAAACATTAACCACTTATCAAGGGTTTTTTATGGGTTTTCTATGTTAAGTGGTTAATATTTAACACTTCATAGGGTTTTCTATGGGTTTTATTGGTCTAAAAACCCTGCTTTGCACGTAGTGGTTTAGTCTTGGATCCAGCCGTTGATAGCGCCCGTTGAGGCACGCGTGCACAAGGGCTATACAACGTCTGGGGCATTTCGTCCAGGAACGGGGGCTCGGTGACAGGCAGTCACATCGCGTGGGCTTAGTAATTTAGTCACATGATCAAACGCGTCCTCAACGCGTGCTATGACTGACCAAATTTGACTCATAAGCTATAATATCTACAGATTACAACAAGAGCACCCCAGCTGCCGTCGGTTTTCCTCGCGCCTTCTTCGTCGTCGTCACCACTGTCCCGCTGTGGTCATCGTCGTCACTGCACTGTCCCGCCGCCGCTGCCATCACCGCACAGGAGCACCAACCTGTCATCCGTCGTCACTACCCGCCCTGCACCTTCATCGTCGTCCCCACCACAGTCCCGCTACCATTATCGTTGTCACTGCACCACCTCCCTCCCCCTTGCCGCTGCCAGTGTCGCACTATCCCACCGTCATCAGGGCATCGCCACCGTCTTGGCGGTGATGTTGTCTCCGTGCAGTGGATGACTGTGATCATGCCACGGCGATTGTCAATGGGAAGGCCAGCGGTCAATATCAGAATGTTTCAGTAAGATATGAATAATAATATGCGTATCTTTTCTCCCATTCCGGGGCTTGCACGTCCTACCCTTGGGTCCATTATGGGGAGAGAATAACTGCGCGGCAGGTGGGGTCAGAAAGTGGAGGAGGCGATGGCAGATGGTCTGATGAAGAGGGGAAGAGACAGGGAAAGAACTGATATAGGGGGTCGTCGGATAGAATGTCGTCGGGCGAGCGAGCGAACGTGGGAAAGAAGCTTCCCACATTGGTCCAATCAACAATCAACGCGACTTGCTATATTTTTTTTGAATCCAAATTTTCAATCTATACTATATTGCTCCGTTGTCCCCCCAGTCCACACCCCCACGCAGAGGCGAAATCGACGAGCTACGCCAGGCACCCTCTTTGGTACCGTCGTGTTCGTAGTCTTCTCGCTGCTGTGGAGCGTGCGATGGTGCAGACAGCCCACCACTTCGACGAAGATGATGCCAGGCACAAGCACGGTGGCCACCATGATGATGTCTCAGCCCCGCGCCACGATCCCGATCGTAACAACCCCGACGCAGCCGCATACGACCCCAACCCGAGCCCGGACCACCACGCCACCGCCGATGCAAGATGGGGTTTGTACAGTGCAACCCCAACCATAATCAAGACATGGGCGGTGAAGATGGCCGGTCCTGATGGCAGCGGGGACGCCACGAGGGTGATGACCGCTACGAGGTGACCACAACGACGATGACCGCTACCACGTCAGCGGGGAGGCGGCTACGAAGACGACCGCGATGACCACGGTCGTGACGGCGATGACGGCGGCGGCGAGGCGGCGGCAATAACAACAACACGACACTGCGACTACGTCAACAGCTAGGCGATGGCGAAGTGACGAACGACCTCAGTGACCGCGGCCACGACGGCGATGACAATGACGACGACGGCCGCGGCTGCGAAGATGATGACGCAACTACGACAAAGCGACGAAAACGACCACAATCACAACAACGGCGGCGTGAAGACGAAGACGTGACGACAACGACAACGACGGGGCGGCGGCAGCGATGTGGGGACGTATGCTCCCTTATGTATATCGACTCGTTACTCTGAATGAAATATAAATACAATCATTTAAAAAAACAAAAGGGTGTGGGTCTGTAGTAGAGGGTCTGACAAGAAAATCACGCTCGACACTATCCAAGACACTATCTATGATAGCAGTCCTCAGCACTTCCACAGATGCATTAGCAAATATGTATTACACAATGGTCATTATGTGAAAGCACGTGAGTGTGACACCTTGTCACCGAGCCCCCGTTCCTGGACGAAATGCCCCAGACGTTCTAGAGGAGGATTGTGCAAGGGGTGGAGAGGGCGGCATCATCGGCATAAAAAACTTTATTCCCCCCAGCCAATAATATTCCATCATTCCCCGGCTTCCCCCGGATCCCTGCCCGCCCCTCCCTCCTTGCACTCCTCCTCTAGAACGGCGGGTACGAGACTAAGAGATGTTAAAGGGGATGCCAACAGTACTGGTGGTGTTTAGTGGGATAGTTGAGGTACCAGCGGGACTACATTGCACTCGGACTAACCGGAACTGGTTGAGCTAGCGGTGAGGTCATTGCTTTTGAAAACTTGACGCTTTCCTGGGCAGGTCCTGGATGCGGCGCGACCTCAGATGCTCGGACCACGGAAATGCTCGGAAATGCATCGTTGGCTTCGCTTTGTCCATAACCGTGGTCCCACGCAAGCCGTGGTGCGGGGTGCCAGCCCTCGCAAGGTTGCCGAGTCACGCTTCCTCCAGAGGTAGGTCTATTCTCTGCCTGCTAACCCGGGCGCTGCCTGTGGTACGATTCGAATCGCTCCTGATAGTGCACCGTGGAAGCTCTGCCCCTAAGCGGCCCGGGGAAGGACCACATTGCGCGAGGACGTAAATTACTTCTCGGCTTCTTCGCACTCCTCCACAAAGTACACTGCGCTTTCCGTCCCGCTCGGCTCAGCGCGGCGTCGGGTTCTGGTGCGCGTGACCCCTGCACTCGTCTGGTTAGCCAGTAACGCTCCTAGGCACTTCTTGAGAGTCATGGGCGAGGGCGTCAAGCCGAGGGCGGGCGGAGCTAGCAAAAATGCGTGGACTGGCAGCGGCAAGTACTGGATCGGCGGCGTCTTTTTTTTTTTTGTTGAACCATTTGTATTCCGCGGCATTACTTAGTACAAGAACGATCGGCGGCGTCTTCGTAGGAGGAAAAACGTCGCGCAGCGAGTATACTACGAAGGGCGCAGAGCGCAAGTGTGAGACCATGAGCAACTCTTGGTAGTATTCCTCAAACGCACCGGGAAGACCAAACTTCACGGCGGGACTAGAGCCAGCCCTCCACCTGCTAGTGCTCTAGATTCGACCTAGCACTTGACTAGTTTGACTTACGACGTCAGTCAGTCATGACAGTCTCTGAAAGCTTTTCTGAATGACGGCCTCGTTGGGCCATCTTGCACCATGCATCGTGAATTGCTGGTGTAATATATATATATATATGTGGGCCATCACATGTTCGAGGCGCTATTCTAGATATTTCGACTCTGTTGTGACATCATTATCCTGTCCCGGATGTCTGGGAGAAACTAGATAAGGTCACCAAAATCGGGAATATGCGGCGGAAATGCGCTAGAGGTATTCTAGAAGATAGCTCACTCGGATGGAAGATATAGACTCAACTTATCTTCCATCCGAGTGAACCAACGAACGAGGGCGCGTCTGAAATGCAAATGTCTACTTAAACATTGATGTGCTCGCGAATAAATACCAGTCCGTTGGTAACGACGACCGCATACAAAAACAAAAACAAAAACAAACCCATCCGTCTATCACATCCACCTCCGCGCAACCACGACCGCGCCCAGCGCAGCAGCGAACAGAGCGAGCGCGCCCGTAGCGCGCAGCGCCGACGCGGAGCTACTCCCGGGGCTCGTCGCGCCGCGGACGTCCTCCATCCCAGAGTGGCCGTACGACGTCGCGAGCATAGACGGGTCGATGAAGACGGTGTTGAGGGTGCGCGTCTGTGCCGTCGTCGGGTACGTGATGGTCGAGGCGGGCGAGACGGCGCTGAGCGAGTCGCTGGTGAGGAAGACGAGCGCGAAGCCCGGCGCGGGAACGGGCACCGAGCAGGTGTTGGCAGCCGTGTCGCACTGCACCGTCGTCACGTTGAGGTCGCCGACCAGACGCCCGTCCGACCCGAAGTTGTTGCCGAACGTCTGCAGCAACCCGTGTGAGATTTCCTCAAAACCCGAAAATAAATGAGCTCCGTACTTGACCCGCCCAGGTGAAATCGCCCTTCGCGGAAACACTGTCGGCCAAGAGGTATCTAATGAAACAGGGCACTTATGTAAGACAGCTCGTGGGAGATTGACGGGAACCTACTTGACTTGCACTTGCGAAGGCGTCGCGTTGCCCTGGCCCGTGGTACCACCACCGATGGAGATAGTGGCGGTATACGTTGATGCACCTGTCGAATCTGTTACAAAATTGAATAGCGCCACTTTTGTTGGCGCGCCGTTCTCGTATACGGCATAAATCGGAGTGTTGACGTTCGGTGTGAGATCAACCACCTGCGACGCATTGTGCGGCCCCATCGCTTCGGCCATGACGAGGGCAGAGTAGTAGACAGGCCCGACGGTCCATTGGTGGAACGTGGATTGGTTGGTCGGTGGTGGGGTAAACGGATTGTAGTATGCGTTCTGTCCACCGACGTGGAACAGCGCGGCCGTAAAATTGCTGTAAGCCATAGTAAGCGCCCAGTCGAGCGCCCAAAGCGCCGCACCGAATGAATTGGAAATTCCTGGGAAGCCGGAACACGAGGCGGTGTTGGTCTCGAACATGATGAACGGCTTCCCATTTTGAACGGCAAACGCCGTCGAGTTGACATAGGATGAGACCAGGTTCGTAGAAGCGCTGTGCTGTAAGTAGTTGATGAAGATGTCCTGCGGATTTTGCACGACTTGCCCGGGGGAAGGAAATACTGCGGCGCAATTGTCGTCAGGGTATCTGGAATGGAAGTGAGAAGTCGCGACGCTGATTGCGAGAATCAGGGACTTACCGCTCAACAGCGAGGCTTAGAATACTGCTTGAGTAAGAAGATACGATGCCAGTATCCCAGATGCTTTCTGGGGTCCAGAGAGCTTGGACGCTAGGAACGATGAGCATATTGTCTTTTTTAGGGATCAAGGGATCATTGGCGATTTGTTGTATCAGGGTTCCTACTTCTCCGAAGTAATCAAATTGTGAGTAAGTCTGAAAATTTTCATCAGTTTCAACTTCTTTAGGTTGTAGGAATATAAAGTGAGCTGACCGTTGGCCGGTGACCGTGAGCCGCATAAAGATCGGGCTCGTTTCCTGCCTGGACACCTATCAAGTAGTCACCAAGGATTTGCTGTCCATTTTCGACGATCGCCAGGGAGAACGGCGTTGTGTTGAAGAAGGGGACGCCTGTATCGACGAGTTTCAGGGATGGAAAGAAGGGGGGTGGCGTAAAGAGACGAACCAAGGAACCAGTGGGTGTTTGTGAGGCTTGAGATGTTCGCCATGAGGTACAGCAGATCGATTGTGAACTCCAATGGGGGTGTACTCGTCGGGCCCGAGGTATTGTTTGTGTCTTTTGCAAGCATGGCGCCGTTCGGAATACTTGCGACCAGCTCTGCGTTCTCCTGCGAGTTACCGCCGACGCGCACTTGGACCCAGCCGACCCGCTCGACTATGTTTGCCATCAGGTTCAAGAACGGGACCTGTAAGTAGGAGCTGATGCACGTCGACACGAGGCGTGAGAGTGGACGTGGAAAATAGCTCACCTATTCTTTCCCACTGAGATCATGGGCCACCCGTCTGTCAAAAAGCACCTCACAGCAAATGGCACGAGGACTCACAGACTTGATTCGACACCGACATCTCGATAGAGAACCCAAAGAAAGCACCATTTTGGGGGATCGATAAATTCGTTATGCCGCCGCTACTTGTGAGTTGTACTGGAACTTGCGTGGGGATCGGGGGGTTGGGGACGGCAGGCGGGTTCAGGATGGTGGGGTCATATGCGGCGGCTCCTGTGTAGCTGGCGGCTGCTGCTGCTGCGGTGTTGGTATAGTTGAGGGCAGAGCCACCAAAGATCACCTGGTTCTTGGGTTGGTAGACGCTGTACTGGGCATTGGCAAGTGCAGCCCAGACAAAGGAGAGGGAGAGGGAGAAACAAAGATGCATGGGTAAACCGAGTAGCACCTAGAAACAGCACTTGAAGCCATAATAAGGCCTGGCCAGGTTGCAATGTGTGAGTTAAAAATAGCACACCATAGATATGGAGTTGCTGCGCCGTGTATATTTAGCCCATGGCGCCCGCGGTCGAATTAATATTACTACGTGGCTCAAGGGAACCCCCCCAGGGATTTTGACCTAGGACACTGTGCGATCCATGCACACCAGCACCTCTCACTGGCCTGAGATGGGTAGATTAATGCTGGGAAACCGTGGGAAGAGCATAAAGATTGGTGATCCGAGTCGCAGCAAGGAGCCACTGCGAAACTCCCACGTCGGCAGATATCATCCATGCTGTTTCCCGACTCGGCATGATGTCCCAATAGAAAGTTCCCAGTCATGATTTCCTCCTGACTTTCATCAAGAACATCACCATGGTGGAGCTGACAGACGATGTTCGACGGGAAATTGGTCAGGTGAGGCGATTCACTCCACAGCTCCATCGACAGCATGTTTCCTAACTGGGCAATCGAGCATTTCGTCGTTGGGTTTCATGGTTACGACGTGAGCCCCGACATCGAACTTCTCATCAGAGACTATCATGTTGGGTAAGGCAGCCCAATTACCCTGTTGGCTATGAGTTCTGACCACACGAATATCCGGCAGAAACATTATTCTCATGAAGCGCAACGTTAAGAGTATGCCCCCTCTGTTGCGTGGAAAGGTGATTTGAGCAGCGTACGTGCGGACAGGCGCAAAGCAAGTGCACGCACTGGTGCAGAAGTTGCAGCAGATAGCTAAGAGTGCTGGGCACGAACGTCCGCTGATGATTGGGACGGATCAAGAAAACGGTCGGTTTCACGACACCTGATCGGGAAACTTACGACGAGCTGATCGGTGCTGCAGGCCTTGTCTCCGCTTTTAGCGTTGCCCGTAGCAACGAAGCTGGAACCCAATTGTCCGTGCGAAGCGAACGATCTTTCTTGGAACACTAACAAGAGCTTCGCGTTGACAGTCCAGGGGCAATGGCACTTGCCGCTGCTGGCTCGCCGGATGTCGCGCAGCGCATAACGGAAGCATCTGCGCTTGAGCTGAAGCTCGCCGGAATAAACTGGGCGTACAGTCCTGTCGGAGACATGAACAGTGATCCGCGAAACCCTGTCATAGGCTCGTTCTTATTCACGTGCCATCGCGCGTCCTCACACATTCCCTCCCTTGCAGGTGTCCGGTCCTTTGGCGACGGTACAGTGCACAGAGTTGATTCTAGAAAACGTGGTACTCATCGTGTCTATTTGTAAGTCCCGGAGGAAGTCTCAAAATACGTGACCGCTGTCTGCCGCGGCCTGACCAAGGCTGGTATCGCACCGTCGGCCAAGCACTTCCCCGGTCACGGCGACACGCACATCGACTCGCACATAGCCCTTCCAATCATCTCCAAGGACGCTACCTCGCTCGCTCAAAACGACCTTATTCCCTTCCGAGCGGCGTCCGATGCCGGCGTCGCGACCATCATGGTGGGCCACATGGCCCTCCCCGCCACTACTGGCGATACGGTGCCCGCCTCGCTCTCACACGCAGTGATCGGCGGTCTGCTCCGCGACTCTCTCGGATACGGCGGCGTCGTGGTCACCGACTGTCTTGAAATGGAGGCCGTCGCAGCGCGCGAGGGTGGCGTCCCGGCCGCCGCCATCGATGCCCTGCGCGCAGGCGCCGACATTGCCATGATATGCCATCGTATCGATCGCCAACGGGGAGCCCTGGAGGCCGCATACCGCGCGATACAGAGCGGGGCCCTCCTCGGTCACGCAGGGCTGCGCGCGAGCGGCCAGCGCATCGCGGCTCTGAAAGACGCGTTCGCGGGTGGCTGGGAGCAGGTGCTCGGGCGGGAATTATTCGACGAGGCCGGATGGGCCCGTTTGAAGGCGGCGCACGTGGCGCTGAGCCGCCAGACATACGCAACCGCGATCGCGCTCGTTCGGAACCCCGGTGCCGTCGTTCCCTTCCCCAAGTCCGGAGCCACGGTGGTCCTCACTCCGCGCATGGAGTCGCTGAATCTTGCTGTGGACGACGACGACGCGGACCGCCAGCTACCAGCGCGCAACAACACCGCGGGGCCATCGTACATCGCCCTCGCGGAAAGCGTGAGCAAACGCGTGGACGGCGCGTCGGTGCACGTCGTGTATTCACCGGATGAGCCGCTCGGCGGCGCGGAGCTGGAAGACGCGGCCTCTGTGCTTTTTGTGACGCGAAACGCCGATCGCTCGACTTGGCAACTGGACCGCTTGCGAGAGGTCCTCCGGCTGGGGAGGGAATCGCGGAGGGTGGTCGTGCTCGCGAGTTATGCACCGTACGACCTGCTGGCAGCGCCGCGGGACATGGAAGGACTGGGTGACGTCGGGTACGTAGCGAGTTTCGAGTTTACAGCGGGCGCTTTGGATGCTGCGATTGCGGTGATCTTTGGAGAGGAGGTTGCGAAGGGGAAGGTGCCTGTTTGTGGAGCAAATGTACTCCCTGATTGGTTTCCATAGAGCTTCTACTTCATACATACCTTTCTTCCTTGATAGCTCTGATCACGCCGATCGTCGAGCATCGCCACACTGCGTCACTTGGAATCCAAGAGTAGCGAACGCGTACTTACTGTAAGGACGACCTGCATCCCCTTGGTCGTCCATTATCATACACCAGCAGCCTTACAACAATCACTCATATCGAGCGCTCTTAACTTACTCTAATGGCATGTTCTGTCTTGGTCCGTCAGTGTCGCGGCCTAAGTGGATCAATCCCGTGATCGCGACGCGACCATTGTTTGTCTTTTCTGTCATGGCATCCGATAGCTCGACACCCAGTAAACGATGGACTCAATTCTATGCGGCCCTTCAACTCGCTATTCAGAGCGCCGCGCACAAGTGGACGTCCGTGCCCCCCCGCTCTATCTTCTGTGTACCAGTTGTTCAAAGAATGACCTAGCTACAAGGACTTCTCCGAATGTTTTCCTCTTTGGTGCGAGGAGCAACCCAACGGCGCAGAGGGCGTCTTCAAAACCGTCTCGAGCTTCATCGAAACTCACATCATCGTGCGCCACCACCCCTCAACAGTCATCTCTACCTCTTATCTTTCTCATAGAACGGCACGGACAAACTGTACGAGCAGTACGACGTCCAGAAACGGATCGATGTCCTACATGGCGTAGTGACCGAAGCGCGCACACGACGACAGCGGGGGGAGATGCCTGCCGCAGATCGCTGGCGTGAGGACCTGCAGCCCCGGGAAGCGACGCGCGGGCGGACGATACCAACCCTCGAACGCGAACGGGACTTGCTCCGTGCGCGACTCGCGCAGGTGCGTCACATCCCCCTCCCAAAAAAAAAACGTCCAGACAAAATATACATTGACCAACGCAGATGAAGAAGGAAAACATGGAGCTGTACGATCAAGTGCAAGAGAACGTGGCGGCACAGGAGCGAACGGAGGCCAAAACCGCGGAGATTTTCGCATTTTTTGACGAGGTTCGTGCGAAAACACCCTGTACCCTCCCTTGCTGTGCTCTCGGACTGAGTGACCGCCTGCTGGTCAGATCTACGCCAAGTGGCGGGAACTGCCACTGGAAGACGTGCAGGCGTGGACGCTTTTGACAGCCGAGACACAAAGTGCTATAAACCCTCCTCCATGACGATGGTAACGGTGTTTTCTTGGCGTTTTATTTACATGTAACAGTCTCCACATACACGGTTGTAACTACGTCTTTTCGTCCGCGCCTAATACACACACTCCCCGAGATGAGGTCGGTTCGAAAAATGTTGCACTGGATTGACCACAAGTACTGCCGTACTCGTACGTGAGCCCGAGGTGGCGGTGCAGATACGCTGGTTAGACCCCCCGGGAAGGACTGCAGTCGATTGCCGGAAGGCGAGACGACACCAAGCAGGGCTGTCAGTGATACCGACATGAGGCACGAATGGGGCGGGTATGGAGCAGCCGTTGCGGGTAGGTAGGCAGAAAAATAAAATAAAAAGAAATAGGATATTGGGTGCTTGATCTAACAGTCACGTCCCTCATCAAACTAGTTCCCGTTCCCGTTCCTTCTACTTGCTCATCTCATTTCATCCTTTTTCTTGCTTGTTTCTTCTCTCTTCTCCTATGCGAAAACTATTTACAAGGGACAAGCCCAAGCTCGCTAAAGTCACACCGGCTTCGAGGGATGTCCCTCCTCCAGATCTTACTTCGTCCAATTCTTCCGAGGTCACTTTTGTTCCGTCTTTCTCTCTTTTCTCATCATCTCACCCTCGCAACAGGAGTTACATGCGACCCAACCACATCATCCGCATTTCCAGCCATTACAAGCCCTTCACCAGCTCCGTCCCACTTCCGCCTCTCGTGACACCCACCATCCGGCACCCTCGTCTGACGATGAACACTGGCACGTCCTGCCTTCAGAATCCAACCACAGTTCCGCAGAGACCGCAAAGCTCGTCCCTTTAACTTCTTCCCGCTCGTCTTCTCTCGCCTCCCTCCCTCCAGGGGCATCACCCCCCCTCGCCAACCCGTCTGTTACTACCACGCGGACCGCATCACCATTTTCGGGAACAAACCCTGTCCGCTCATCCCATCCCAAGGAAACCAGAGAACGAGAGAAAGATCGCCGCGGAGGTGCCGCCGCGGTCAGCATCCTCAACGCCCTCAACCCCCAGTTCGCACCTCCCCCACCAACCAACAACGTCGACGCCACACGCACCATCCGCGACGACGATACCGTCGTATATGCACCGAGCGAGGGTTCTTTCCGCGAAGAAAAAAGGGAGCGCGGTGGTTTTTGGGCTTGGGCTAGTTCGGGCGGCGAGCGTGATAGAGACCGGCGGGAGATCCATCCACGGGAAGATGGTCAACAGGATCTCATGAGAATGATCGGTATTGCCCCTTTGCACTCCCAGCCGATCTCTTTCGCTTAACCCCCCCCTTTTTTTTTCTTAGGTTACCTGACCGCTACCTCGTCTGAGGACTGGGCCGTCGTTCTCGACGTCTGCGAGCGCGCTTCAGCTACCGAAGCGAACGCCAAAGAAGCCGCAAAGGCTCTTCGTAGGGAGTTCAAGTGCGTCACCATCGTTTGACCTCTCCATATCTTCTCAATCCGCTCTAAACTCAGATACGGCGAGGCGCCGCAACAACTATCAGCAGCGCGGGTGCGCATCTAATGTCATATTCATTCTTCTTTGATCTCATCTGCACAGCTATGGGCCATTATGTTGAGGAATTCTTCTGAAATCTTCGTCCATCAATGCATGAAAAGCAAGTTTATGGACACCCTCGAGGATGTTCTCACTTCGCAGCGCACTTCACCCGTCGTCCGCGAACGATTGCTCGATGTGCTCGCAGCTGCAGCTTATGCGAGTTCCGCGACGCCGTTGAAAAATGAGTCCAGCTTTCGTCTGCTTTGGAGGAAGGTCAAGCCCCCCGGAAAACCTGACGAGGTCAGCTTAATCAACTTCATGCGTACGGTCTCAGTACTAATTAAGGCATCCTCCAGGGTGTACCCTTCGATCCTGACGACGCGATGTTTAATCCCCCCTCACCAAGACGGAGCTCCGCATTCAGTCCAGCACCTGGTTACCCGCCTGTGCACCCGCAATCACTTCAATCTCCAGCAGTTCCCAACGTTCAGCCTCAAACTCCGCCACCATCACAGCCTCAGCCGCAGACCCAAACGCCGCAACAGCCGACCCGGCCGAAGCGTGAGGCGCCCAATCAGGGCCTTCTCCAGCGCGTAATTCCGCCTGAAGAGGACATGCGACGATTGTTCCAGGAATGCCGCTTTGCGCATGGGAACGCTCAGCTTCTCTCTGAAGCCCTTATGTATGCATCTCCGGAAGATCTGAGGGAAAAGGACATAATCAAGGTAGGTGGTACCTGCTCCACTTTTGGCGAGAACGTGGCTAATAACGTATCCAGGAGTGGCACGCAAAGTGCCTCACCTCCCAGGATTTGATCGCTGCACAAATTCCGTGGGCGACCGCGGGGGCAGATCGCTCGCGTGCAGCTCGCGAAGCTCACCAACAACAACAGTTGCAGCAGCAACGAACGATCAAACGCCGTAACTCACCTCATCGTCAGAATCAAAAGCAAGGAAATGGCGAGGACTCCCCCGTGGAGCCAACACCCGAGGAACAACTACTCGGAGCGTTACTTGAGGCAAATGGGGCACTCACCTCCGTGTTGCGAGATTACGACGACATCGAACGTATAGGCATCGAGCGCGAGACGTTGGAGCGCAGCCGACAAGAAGTCCGTTTAGATCGTTCTGTAGGTTACTGCTGGTGTCACACCTTTACTGCTATATTGATGATCCTCTGCAGAAGAATGTGGTAGATGACCGCGGCTATGTTCACCACCTCGATATCGTGCCTCCGTCCCTCGGATCGTCCTCACGCAGTCCTTCGCCCTCGCCATCTCCTTCCCCGAAACCACCTCCCATACCCATTCCCGCTGTGCTCCAACCGCACGCGGGCCAACCTCACCCATTACCCCCGATCCCCGTCCAGCATCAACCAAATTACGCACCAACTCAACCATCACTTGCCTTGCCTCCTCCTGCACCACATGGCCCTCGCTCCCCTGGCCTTGTGTTACATCGTTCCCACACACCGTCGCCCGAACGGGGTGGGCTTCCCCGGGCCTCTCTACACGCCGCAGTTCCTCCTAATTCCGCCCCACCATTCTCCGGGGACGCACCGAATGGCGGCGCGTTGAAACCTTCTTTGGGTATCATCGTCCCGCGCGGGGACAACGAAGGCGAGGACAACGACGGCGAGGAAAATATCCGCACGCCGATCAGACCAAGCGCCAAGGCCCTGGGAAAACGGCGAGTCGTAGAGGCGGAAGAGCCAGATCGTAAGCAACCCTCTATCATTTTCAGAGATCTGTTCGTTGACATTCGCGTGGCGCACTGCTAGCAGACGCATTCAATCCCGACGACCTCTTCTACGAGCGTACAGACGTTCGTGATACGAGGAACACTGCGCAGGAAGATAGTGGGATGAGCGACTCGGACTCGGACTCGCTGCCTCGGAGTTGGCCGCAACAGCCCGTGCACTACGCTTACGACGCGGTTGCTGAGCGCACGCAGCGCTTGATGCAGCAGATGTCGCTGGTCAACGGGGTGCACTGAGTGTTGTTCATGATTTTTTACTGACAGAGTACGCGAGCGGAGGATGATCTAAGGACGCTTGGGTTATTACCGTTAGCACTCACCACGCAATGTTTGATATGTACTTGCTGCATTATTAACTGTATCGTGTGCTGCTCGAGGCGTCAACGGCCCTCGCACGGACCAACCATCATAAGTTTAGCGTCGTTGATGTTTGGCACTGTTTGTTCTTACGTGTGTTTTCCCAAGCAAGTCAAGTTAACAAGTGTCAAAGTCAGCCCTGCTGCTGTCGTCCTCGTACACTATACCACCCCATTCCCGTCCCCTTCAACTTGTACTGAACGCATGGCAAAGCTCGAAGCTAGTGATGACAGCCTCTACGACGGTAATTTCTTTCCTTGCTTCCCTCTTCGTTACTCTATGTAACAATCAAAACTTCAGGCCTCTATGGTGAAGAGTTCGAAGAAGATTTTGCAGTTTCCGCTCTTAACAATCCTTCCAACATAACTGACGCTGCCGGCGACGATGCCGGTGCTGAATTCCTCGAACCACCAGAAGACGTGACCCCTGCTACCCTAGAACCCGAGGAAGCAAAGCCTATCCCCACGCTGGACTCGCGGCCGCGTCTAAGCAACGCTGATGCACTGCCCCCAAAACCAGCTTCTGCGAGCGTTGGCGGTGTCCCACTCTCCTATTCGGCGCAGGTGGCAGAACAATTCTCTTCCTCTTATCGACAGACGCCTAGCCAGGAACGGGGGCGACTTGACGCCGCGCGTCTCGCACAGTTTCAGGTTAACCAAACCGGCGCTCCGTCGTCTGGCGCTACGAGTCCCACGACCGATGCGCAGGCGAGGCCGATTCGACCGTCTGAGATGAAAGACGAAGGGTGCGTCTGTCTTCTTGGTCATCGTCGTGCTGCTGCTGTTGTTGTTGTTGTTGTACGTGAAGGGCGGTGTGCCGGTGTCAGCTACTTAGCGGTAGTCTCCACGCGTACGAACTGCTACCCTGCTACATGCGTTTTACCAGATGTTACGGCGAGCTTGGATGGCCTCGCGCCTCACGTACAGTCTTCTCTTCGTTTTCTTCATATTTCCATATCTTGCTACCAAGATGTCGTCAAAACTTACTTGTGTTCTCCGCTATGTCGCTTTACTTCGCCTACGCCTACGCCTATCGTCCGCTCTGCATCTGCACCTCTGTCGCTTATCTCGTTTCCGGTACTACCCGCCACGTGCTTACAGCAAGATGTTTGTCGGCGGCTTATCCTGGGATACAACCGATGGTACTTTATCTCTGCTCATCCTACCCCCTCCCTTTTGCAATGTCATGTCCATTTTGCTAACTCACTGAATGTCTGGTGGCGGCGTGTGATGCACTTTATCTTTATCTTTTCCTTCCTTTCTTTAACTAGAGGGCTTGCGAAACTATTTTTCCGAGTTTGGCAAAGTCGACGCCTGCACCATCGTTCGGGACGCCGACGGCAAGTCGCGCGGTTTTGCATTCCTCACGTTTGAGGAGCCCGCGTCCGTCAACGCAGTCATGATCCGGGAACACTTCCTGGACGGAAAGGCCGTCCGTGTACCACTGCACCATTTGAGCGTCTCGCCAACTAACTAACGTCGTACAGATCGACCCTAAACGTGCGATTCCGCGCGAAGAGCACCTGCGCAACACGCGGTATTTCGTCGGCGGATTGGCACCGCATTCGACCGCGGATTCGATGCGTGTCTTCTTTTCCAAATACGGAAAGGTGGTCGACGCCACGGTAATGGTGGACCGCGAGACGGGCCGGTCGAAGGGATTCGGCTTTGTCACATTTGAAGATAACAGCAACGACGCTCAACTGGTTGGAAAGTTGGGGCTCATTCTCGATGACAAACAGGTGTGTTTATCGCGCGCATGTTATTGTCGCCTAGACCCATCCCGCGCTTAGATTGAAGTGAAAACGGCACAACCACGCAGCCAACGCGATCAGCAACGACTCGGACATGCTGCTACCACGCCAACCAACAATTTCAACAATGGCCAAGTCGCGGCAGGTAACGCCTCGCCAATGGGCAACAACATGCCCTACATGTCGATGAACAACCCCGGCGCCGGCGACATGTCGATGATGTACCAACGCATGATGAGCGGCATGGGCAACACGCCATATGGCGCCATGATGGGCGGGGGCATGGGCATGATGGGCGGCTTCAACCCGATGATGGGCATGGGCATGGGCATGGGCCGATTCGGGATGGGAGGTATGGGCGGCATGGGCAACGCGGGCGTCGGCGGGATGAGCCCTATGGCAAGCGCGGGCAACATGGGCGGTGGAGGAGCGAACATGGGCATGACTGGCGGCGGCGGGGTCGGCGGTATGCGTCTTGGGATGGGCCCGATTGGCATGACGGGGGCCGGGACGGGCATGGGTGGCATGGTCCCGGCAGGCGGTGGGATGGGCGCTGCGGCGGGGATGCAAGGCGCTGCTGCTGCTGCTGCTATGGGCGGGATGGGCATGGGCATGCGGCAGAATATGGGCATGATGGGCGGCGGTGTTGGGCGTGGTCGGCCGGGGATGAACCAGGGCCCGGGGCCTGCGCGCGTCACGAATCGTGGCCAACATGGGTTCCACCCGTATGCGCGGTGACGTCGTCGTCGTTCTTGGGGTCTCACTTATCTTGGCGGTTTACTTCTGTCGCGCTTTGTTTTCACCTGTTACTACTACTAAGTTACTTATCTGCATTGCGTATCATCATAGTGTCCTTGTCTGTCTATCTGTCTGTCATGTTTGTTTATGCTTTGGAATCGCGAAACGGTCGTCACATCGCACACCGACCATGTACTACTACGCTATACTCCGAGTCCCTACTAGAACTAATCGTCACTATTCACGCGAGAGTGTAGATGCTACAGTTCTGTACTACTATCTGTCTAGTTCCTGGCGCCTCGTCAGCATGTTTCGACAGGTCTGAGTGTAACGGTTGCTACCTACCTTTTGAAGAGGCCGGTCCAACTCGAACTTGCCTTTGGTCTCGCGCCATGCTCGCGAAGAAGTTGAGCGAGCTTGGGCCACCAGTCGGGTACCATATCAAGTGGGGTGTTACCAGACATGGCCTTGGCGTTCACGTCTGCACCATGCTCCAATAATAGCCGGGCAACACCAACGCAGGCTTCTTCATCGAAATAGCTTCGTAATACGTCGTGCAATGGGGTGTGGCCGGACTCGTCCACAGCGTCCACTTTTGCACCGTGGTCGAGAAGGAACCGTGCGATCTCGAGCTTCAGATTGGACGATGCGACGTGCAACGGTGTTTGGAGATCCTTGCGTTTTGCGTTTATGTCCCCGCCACGCTCCAATAATAGACGTGCAACGCCAACGCTGGCTTCCTCGGAGTCGCATTTGCTTTGTGATACGTCGTGCAATGGGGTGTCGCCGTACTCGCCCACAGCGTGCACATTTGCACCATTGTCAAGAAGGAACCGAGCGATCTCGAGCTTCCCGAGGTAGGACGCGATATGCAACGGTGTCCGGAGATCCTTGCGTCGTGCGTTTATGTCCCCGCCACGCTCCAATAATAGACGTGCAACGCTAACGCTGGCTTCCTCGGAGTCGCATTTGCCTTCTGATACGCGGTGCAATGGGGTGTGGCCCCACTCGTCCACAGCGTCCACATTTGCACCATTGTCGAGAAGGAACCGTGCGATCTCGAGCTTCCCGAAGTAGGACGCGTGATGCAACGGTGTGCAGAGATCCTTGAGTCGTGCGTTTATGTCCCCGCCACGCTCCAATAATAGACGTGCAACGCCAACGGCAGCTTCCTCGGAGTCGCATTTGCCTTGTGATACGTAGTGCAATGGGGTGTCGCCGTACTCGCCCACAGCGTGCACATTTGCACCATTGTCAAGAAGGAACCGTGCGATCTCGAGCTTCCCGTAGTAGGACGCGAGATGCAACGGTGTCCGGAGATCCTTGCGTCGTGCGTTTATGTCCCCGCCACGCTCCAATAATAGACGCGCAACGCCAACGGCAGCTTCCTCGGAGTCGCATTTGCCTTGTGATACGTCGTGCAATGGGGTCTTGCCATATTCGTCCACAGCGTCCACCTTTGCACCATTGTCGAGAAGGAACCGTGCGATCTCGAGCTTCCCATTGAGCGATGCGATATGCAACGGTGTCCAGAGATCCTTGAGTCGTGCGTTTATGTCCCCGCCACGCTCCAATAATAGACGTGCAACGCTAACGCTGGCTTCCTCGGAGTCGCATTTGCCTTCTGATACGCGGTGCAATGGGGTGTGGCCCCACTCGTCCACAGCGTGCACATTTGCACCATTGTCAAGAAGGAACCGAGCGATCTCGAGCTTCCCGAGGTAGGACGCGATATGCAACGGTGTCCAGAGATCCTTGCGTCGTGCGTTTATGTCCCCGCCACGCTCCAATAATAGACGTGCAACGCTAACGCTGGCTTCCTCGGAGTCGCATTTGCCTAGTGATACGGAGTGCAATGGGGTGCCGCCAAAGTCGCCCACGGCGTCCACCTTTGCACCATTGTCGAGAAGGAACCGTGCGATCTCGAGCTTCCCGAAGTAGGACGCGTAATGCAACGGTGTGCAGAGATCCTTGAGTCGTGCGTTTATGTCCCCGCCACGCTCCAATAATAGACGTGCAACGCTAACGCTGGCTTCCTCGGAGTCGCATTTGCCTTCTGATACGCGGTGCAATGGGGTGTGGCCCCACTCGTCCACAGCGTCCACATTTGCACCATTGTCGAGAAGGAACCGTGCGATCTCGAGCTTCCCATTGAACAATGCGACATGCAACGGTGTTTGGAGATCCTTGAGTCGTGCGTTTATGTCCCCGCCACGCTCCAATAATAGACGTGCAACGCTAACGCTGGCTTCCTCGGAGTCGCATTTGCCTAGTGATACGGAGTGCAATGGGGTGCCGCCAAAGTCGCCCACGGCGTCCACCTTTGCACCATTGTCGAGAAGGAACCGTGCGATCTCGAGCTTCCCGAAGTAGGACGCGTAATGCAACGGTGTTTGGAGATCCTTGAGTCGTGCGTTTATGTCCCCGCCACGCTCCAATAATAGACGTGCAACGCTAACGCTGGCTTCCTCGGAGTCGCATTTGCCTTCTGATACGCGGTGCAATGGGGTGTGGCCCCACTCGTCCACAGCGTCCACATTTGCACCATTGTCGAGAAGGAACCGTGCGATCTCGAGCTTCCCATTGAACAATGCGACATGCAACGGTGTCCGGAGATCCTTGAGTCGTGCGTTTATGTCCCCGCCACGCTCCAATAATAGACGTGCAACGCTAACGCTGGCTTCCTCGGAGTCGCATTTGCCTTCTGATACGCGGTGCAATGGGGTGTGGCCCCACTCGTCCACAGCGTGCACATTTGCACCATTGTCAAGAAGGAACCGAGCGATCTCGAGCTTCCCGAGGTAGGACGCGATATGCAACGGTGTCCAGAGATCCTTGCGTCGTGCGTTTATGTCCCCGCCACGCTCCAATAATAGACGTGCAACGCTAACGCTGGCTTCCTCGGAGTCGCATTTGCCTAGTGATACGGAGTGCAATGGGGTGCCGCCAAAGTCGCCCACGGCGTCCACCTTTGCACCATTGTCGAGAAGGAACCGTGCGATCTCGAGCTTCCCGAAGTAGGACGCGTAATGCAACGGTGTTTGGAGATCCTTGAGTCGTGCGTTTATGTCCCCGCCACGCTCCAATAATAGACGTGCAACGCTAACGCTGGCTTCCTCGGAGTCGCATTTGCCTTCTGATACGCGGTGCAATGGGGTGTGGCCCCACTCGTCCACAGCGTCCACATTTGCACCATTGTCAAGAAGGAACCGAGCGATCTCGAGCTTCCCGAGGTAGGACGCGATATGCAACGGTGTCCAGAGATCCTTGCGTCGTGCGTTTATGTCCCCGCCACGCTCCAATAATAGACGTGCAACGCTAACGCTGGCTTCCTCGGAGTCGCATTTGCTTTGTGATACGTCGTGCAATGGGGTGTCGCCGTACTCGCCCACAGCGTGCACATTTGCACCATTGTCAAGAAGGAACCGAGCGATCTCGAGCTTCCCGAGGTAGGACGCGATATGCAACGGTGTCCAGAGATCCTTGCGTCGTGCGTTTATGTCCCCGCCACGCTCCAATAATAGACGTGCAACGCTAACGCTGGCTTCCTCGGAGTCGCATTTTCCTTGTGATACGTCGTGCAATGGGGTGTTGCCGTACTCGTCCATAGCGTCCACCTTTGCACCATTGTCGAGAAGGAACCGTGCGATCTCTAGCTTCCCATTGTAGAATGCACAACGGAACGGGGTCCAGTTGTTCTCGTCAAGTGCGTTCACATCTGCGACGCGCCCTAGGAGAATGTGAGCAACACGATGTATATTTTTCAGGGAAAATATGCACCTTCTAAGCCTAGGTGCGAAGGAGTCCGGCTCAGGGCATTCTTTACGGTAGCATGTCCAAGAAGCACTCGCACGATTTCGAGCCTCCCCCACCGGGATGCCAAATGTAGTGGGGTCGCATGTTTCTTATCTTGAGCGTTCACATCGACGCCGCGATCTAGTAAGAGTTGTGCGATGTGGACACCATCTTCTTGGGACTCAAAGTTGCCTTGCGACACTTGGTGCAATGGTGTCTTGCCCTCGTTGTCCTCCGCCTTTGCCATTGCGCCATTATCGAGAAGCACCTGTGCAATCTCGAGCCTCCCATAGTAAGATGCGGCATGTAATGGGGTCCAATCGCGCTTGTCTCGAGAGTTCACGTCCACTCCGCCACCCAGTAATAGCTGTGCGATGCGAACACCATCCTGGGGGCCAAATTTTCCATGTTGCACTAGGTGCAGCGGAGTTTCTCCCAGGTTGTTCTCCGCGTCCGTCTTCGCACCGTGGTGAAGAAGGACCTGCGTAATCTCGAGCCTCCCATTATGGGAAGCACAGTGCAACGACGTCCAGTCGATCTTATCTTGAGCGTTCACGTCTGTGCCGCCCTCCAGCAGTAATTCGGTAACACGAGCGCCATCATCTGGAGAATCATATTCTCCTCGGGACACTCGATGTAATGGGATTTCCCCCTGGTCGTTCCTAGCATTCACTTCCGCGCCGTGGTCGAGGAGTAGCCGTGTGATCTCTGGCTTTCCCCGGAAGCATGCAAAGTGTAGTGGGGTTTCGAGGTCCTTTTGCTGCGCGTTCAAGTCCACGGGGCGCACTAGTAAAATTGTGAGTAATACTGAGGTCATGTTCTTGGCGTAATATTTACCTTTTGGGCCGATATTCAATAGGGTACGGACCCTGTCATTCTTCAAACTGGCCTGTTCAAGAAAGAGCCGTGCGACCTCGAGCTTCCCGCACCAGGATGCCAAATGCAGTGGGGTTACGCCATTCTCGTCTCGAGCGTTCACATCCACTCCGCGATCTAGTAACAGCTGTGCAATACCGACGCCATCTGATTCCGATTCGTATTCGCCTTGAGACACTTGGTGCAGTGGGGTCTCACTCTTGTCGTTCTTCGCGCTCACTTTTGCGTCACGGTCGAGAAGTACGCGTGCAATCTCGAGCTTCCCTTTGTAGGACGCGGAATGCAATGGGGAGTCATGGTTTTTATCTTGCGCGTTCACATCTACTCCGCGCTCTAGCAGTAACACTGCAACACGAACTCCATCTTTCGAGTCATATCTGCCTCGTGACACCACATGCAAGGCAGTCTCTCCCCGATGGTTCTTCGCATTCGATTTGACACCGTGGTTAAGCAGCATTCGTACCATCTCCGGCTGTCCATGGTAAGATGCGGAGTGTAACAGGATTGTGTCGTAGATGTCTTGTACATTCCCATCCACGCTGCGCTCTAAGGAAAATGTGTGACACTCCGAGACTATGGTCTTGAGAGTAATACTTACCTTCTATCCATAGCCGGAAGGCGGTCTGATCCCGGTTGTTCTTCGGTTTGGAAGTTTTCCCGTCGCCAAGCGCTTGCCCGATCTTCTCCCTGCCAAAGCAGCACGCCAAATCTGACGTAGAGACGCGGTACTTGTCTCGTGCATACGTTTCTGCGCCGTGCTCCAGTAATAGCCGTACAATACCGACGCCATCATCTTGGGTGTTATGATTGTCCCTCAGAACTATTTGCAATGGGGTCTCGCCCTGGTCATTCTCCACATCGGCGTTTGCGCGATGGTTGAGTAGCACCTGTACGATGTCGAGCCTCTTATTGTAGATGGCCAAATGCAGTGGTGTTGCGTTGTCTTTGTCTTTCTCGTTCACGTTCGCGCCGCGCGCCAGGAATAACTTGGCAATATCAGAGCAATTGTCTTCGTCCTGGGAAGTCTGCCGCCTCGATAACAGGTGCAGTGGAGTCTGGCCGACACTGTTCCGCGAGTTGACGTCGGCTCGATGGTCAAGTAACATCCGAGCCATCAAGAGCTCTCCGGCATTTACCGCTAGATGCAGTGGAGTCCAGAGGTCATCGCGCCGAGCGTTCACATCCGCACCACGTCCGAGTAGAAACTGCACAGCACTGATAGCCAATTTGTCGTGCAGATCTACTGTTTTGTGCAGCGCAGTCTGCTTTCTCGTGTCCCGGACATCGATGCTCCCACCGTGCTCGAGGAGAAGCTCCGCCACCGGCACGTGGTTACTGCATAGTGCTGCAACCAGCGGAAACCCGTACGAGCCACCGATAGTATTTATGTGCTGCGGATATTTGATGGCGAGGTATCGAACTAGGTCGTGGAATCCACAGAGTGCCGAATAGTACAATGGACTTGGTCTCGACAACGACAACTTCCCGCCTGACTCCGCGTCTATGTCGTATAGCCCTATCCACAGCGCAAAATGTGGCCTGTCCAGGTCAAAGAGGGCCTTCATTCCATCCTCCACACGCGAGGCGACACCCTCGAATTGAGCGTGCGCGACCCAATGTCGGGCCGCATATTCGGCCAGAGGGGAGCCCTTGACACCATCGTTGTCGTTGCGGTCGTCCAAATGGAGGAGGAATCCGAGACAGACCTGCGCGAGGATGGTGTGCGCGGGTCCGGGAAGAATGTGATACGGGGCGAGGTGTCCTCGCCCCGTTGAGGATGCGAGATGATTTGATGTTAAGAACTCTTTGGCGGACAGGTGAGAGAATTGCACCACCCGAGAGCCCCGGGTGTTGACGACGGTGACTAGACTCGAACATATGGACAGCACAGCCTCCTCTTGGTCCTTCGGCCGCCGGTCCGGATGGAACTTCGGAATGCCTCCCCGGGCCGTATCAAAGTCAAATGTAAGGATCTCGGCCAGCTCTTCGACGCGAAGAGGCCGGACAGAAACCGCAAGGCAGTGAAGCAGACGACAAGCGTGATCTCGGTTGTTCTCGTCGATACCCTTCAACACGCGTTCGTATGTCTCGTCCAATGTCTTCGGTAACTTTTCGAGAATCGCTCGGACATCTGGTTGCACCGCGTTCCGCAGCATCTTGAGTTGACAGAATACCCATTGGAACCTGTATAATACACGTTTAGAGACCTCATCGCAGAGTAGGAAGGGACACACTTACATTCCGTCCGCTCGTTCGGAGAGCTGTTCGACAACCAGTTTCTTGTCCTCGTCTCGCCATTTCATCATGCGCACATCCGAGAACACAACGGAGCTGACGTAGTTGGCAATGACAATCTTTTGTCTTGTTTCTTCGTGAAGCGAAATCGCATGAACGGCAATTGGCCTGAGTATAGTCTGGATGTCAACTTCCGGGCGACTCGTAGTACAGATATGCAAATTCGGAATTTGTAGGCGAACGAGGTCCATCACAAAGTCAAGGACCGCCTCTCGTGGGGTTGGCATCCCATCGTCGGGACACTCGTCGAGTGCGTCCATAATGATGAAAACTGGGTGTTGGGCTGCGACCGCGAGCATCTCCTTTAGACGACTGATCAAGATACCATTGCTAGGCTGTTGCGCTCCCTTCCCGTGTGCCAAATAAAGTCGGTAGATGATGTCGCAACAAGGCTTTGAGTATGTGGAGAGCTGGACTAAGAGAGAGGTAACAACGTCGCGGACGTTTTGTTTTTGGTCGTCCCGAAAATCGAAGTAGAAATACGCCAACGTTGCGTTTCCGGCGTCGCGTAATGTCGTGATGTGTTGTATGATTGCCGAACTTGTGATCAACATGAGTACCGTAACTGGCGACAACAGTTGGCAAATGACATACCAAAGAATGCTCTTCCCAGAACCCGCTGCGCGAATTGGGAGACGATTGGGATTTGAGCTGAGAAATATGATAGGGACGTACGTTTCCCGTGGATCCACAAGAGGGAACCATTTGACATCCAGTCCTTGAATACGCCTGCTTCGAAGAACCACGTGGGCGGTGCGTTATGGTATACATCGCGCGCGGTATTGTGATTTGTGGACGGGTCCGGGGGAGAGAACCATCTTCGAACATCCTGTTCTATCTGGTTCCCTGCGGCCGAGTTTCAGTGTTCAAACGCAAGCGATGGAAGTAGCAGATCACGAACACTTTATTTCGTCTATGTTGTCGTTGGCTTTCTCGACACCTGGGCGGACAATCGTTCAGCGTAAAGTGGGTAACTGATCGGATGGGCTGCGCACCGCCTTTGAGTTGAGAAGTATCACTCTTGATCTGAGCGACGGCCATCCGGACCTCCTCCTGTATCAGGCTATCTAATTTCCTCAACGCGTCTTCAATATCTGTCCTTCCTAAGAGTTTCCTGAAATATATTTCTGACCAAATATGGGAGCGGTCAAGTGAGAAGTATATCTTGAGAAACAACTTACTTGCTCGCTTTCGCTTCACCTCCTTCGTGGCGATCGAGAGGATAGAAAGTATCTCAGCCACGATCTTCACAAATACTTCCGCCATTTCGGCGGTCAACGAAATTTGAGTGTAAACGCCAAGGCGCTCGAAGAAGTTCTCGATGCGCTCAAAGAGTTCGACGAGCGCATCGTGGCTCGATTTAACATCTTTTGCCGCCTATATGGTACAATCACGGCGTTAAGAGGGGTCTGTGAAGAGCGGCGGCAAGATACGGACAGCAAGGAGGATACCGATCCCAGTAAAGATGACACCTGCAGGGGGGAAAGCCTGCGCAACCATGATAACGTTAGGGTGTCATCGCGGACTGGATTTCAGGGACAAACCATGCCGGCAACCCCGCCAAGGGTGCCAGAAAACGTGTAGAGGATATCTACCACCGGACTGATCCACTTAATCAACCTCTGATCGTCATCCCTAAACTGCTGAAACGCCTTGGCTTGGCCTTGAAATATGGCCTTGATGGCATCGACAGAGTCGCATCGTTGCACCTCAGTCGCGAGGGGATGGTCGAGAAGCTCTTTCCCAGTCTTCTTCTTGTACTCGCTCAAGGCGGCATCGAGGATTGATTTGAAGTCGGACGAGGTAGCCGTCTGGCCTGGGGTGGACGAAGACATGGTGCTTGCGAAGGTAAGTTTGTTGGCGACGATAAGAAACTAAGAGTATGTAGTAGAGTCGAGCGAGAACACGAGGCCTCGTATGGGTTGGACCTGATTGGCTCAAGGGAGCGCTGGGAAGGTTCGGATTGCCTCGTGCGAATATAGTAAAGAGGGCAGGTGACCGGACCTCGCACGCGACACGGTTGAGACCACGCAACGTAAAAGATGCTGCTATTCAGCGATAATTGTGGCTTTTGAGCAACAATGACCGAGATTAAGCCTGAATCGACCAACCTGACCCGGGCCAATCGTCTCGTTCTGGGATCGGAGATCTGAGCAAGGAAATTGCCGGATATGGAATTCCCGGGCGGAACCGGAATCCCGCACCGAGGTGGCCTGATGAATGCTTTGATAGGGCTTAGGGATCGACACGGGTCACCCGCGTGTCGATCAGCCTCAACCCGTACCCGTACCCGCCTCAACCTGTACCCAGGACCACGGGTACGGGTAACCCGCGCATACGGGTACGGGTACATACGGGTGAGGCAGCGGGTCGCGGGTTTGACGGGTACCTACCCGTACCCGCATGCCCCTGCATGCAATCATAACGATACTATATTTCTACTAAGATATGGCACTAGTACTACTACTGTCATCGCCTCGTGGTCGTTGTAGAGTTGATGTCGCCTCGTCACAGTCACCGTCGTCATCGCCTTGCGCTTGCCCCGTCGCTATCACCGTGACCGTCGTGGCCGCTTCGTGGTCACCCCATCGCCATCGCCATTGCCGTTGCCAAGTCGTAATTATCCATCATAGTCGCCCCGTGCCTGTCGTAGTCATCGTCGTAGTCGCCGTTGAAATCGCCTTGTCAGCTGCTGGACCTTCCCCTGGTCCTCATCGAGCCTGTGCTTCTCCTCGATCCAGCGCATCTCCCGTCGCTCATAGAGACTCCCAAGGGTGTGTAAGCTGCCGATGGCGGTGTCCAGCGCACGATGGAGGTTTTTCTTGCGCGCATCGCTGCTGCTCGAGGGGGACCCATTGCGGGATGACGAGGCACACGAGAGCTGCTCAACAAGCGACGACGAACGCGATGCGCAGCGGCGCGCTGCCATTTCGGCAATGGCGGAGCGGATGTTCATCATGTCGTCGACTCGATGAGGGAGTTGTCGCAGTGGATGGCGCGTGACGCGACGGAATGGAGCTTGCCTGAGTGGGGAGGCACGGCGAGCAACACGAGGGTGGTGTCTGTCTCGCGATCGAGTGCATGGAACTGGTTCAAGCCCACTAACGGCGTCAGACCTGCCTAAATGATCACGGAGCGAGACGTGACTTACAGCACGAAGCAGGGCTTCCCAGTGGAGCTTCCACCTTCAGCAACGCTTCTCAGGATTGCCAACATAGTTGGGATGGAATTTGAGCTGCAGCAAGTCATCCGCGACCCCACCTTCGATTCCTACGTCCTTATGTCAATGACGCACGACAATAGAAACCTTCTCCAAGTCTGACAACGGGCGTGACGGTCCACGCGTTCTCCAACAGCTTGCAGGTGGTCCGGGGTAGCGAGAGCGGGTGAGCTGTGGTCTTGACATCTTGAAAGGGATAGGAGATGGGACGAGCCCGGGGTGTTGAGGGACAAAGGCAGCACGATGGCAACCTGGCTATGAGGGGCTGGGAAGCCTCTTGCAAGGCGAGTACTGGGGGCGGCGGTCCATGGGCGACTGGTTGAAGTAACGAGCGGCAGGAGTGTGAGAGAGAGAGAGAGATGGAGAGATGGAGGAAGGGGAAGGCGATTGATGAGTAGCGAGCTGGCACGACGATGTGACCGATATAGCTACGCCACGCGAGGCCGGACCGAGGCTGAAATGACCGAAAACGTGCGATTTCGGGCCCAGAGCCCGAGGCATCCTTACAGCGAGGAATGCCGTCGAAATGTTCAAGTTTTGCGAGAGGTGCGACGAAGAGCGAGACTCGGGCGCAAGTGGGAAGGGCATGTATGGCGGTGGGTGTTGAAGCGCAGAACTAACAAGCGAGGAGTGAGAGCAAAAAGCTAAGAGACAAGTTACTTCAGAGGGTGAAGGAACTCTGTATATTACTACTACACACCTAAGAGACAAGTTCTATAGAACGTCTGTGAGTAAAAGGTATAGTAGAGTAAAGAGAAAAGGAACTTACACTTCAGAGGGTGAAGGAACTCTGAAGTGTCGTAGTGTAAACAGCAGTCCTTATATACAGGACGCTTAGCTAAGTATGGTCTGTGCGCACTGGTAATCCAAACACAATACATGTGGTCTGTGCGCCAGAGGGAGAAATGCCATTGGAGGGCAGAGAACAATAGCTGCCTAAAGCAGATGATTCCGGTATCTTAATAATAGAGAACAATAAGAGCCATATATGACTCTGTCAATAAAGATAAACAAAAGCGGTCCGTATAAGTCCGGAGTGTCCAAAAGAGTCCATAAGGGACAGATACCGTATTTAGTATGTGGGCTGACACAATCAGATCCCACGAGACATGTGACTTATTCAGTCGCGTCTCAACATCCCTCCATGATTGGGACAGTCCATAGTGTAGATTACAGAGGTGTGTTAAAGTTGAAGCTCTGAAGTAGGAGATCTTTGACTATTATATACAAGATGATAGTCTTTTCAAGAGCCAGAATTTGTAGGCTCTCTAAGTCAAGATCCAACTCCTTCAGAGTTCTAAGAAGGGCTCTTCGTGGTTGTAAAAGACCCAAAGGAAGTCTGCAAAAGCTTCGCTTGCTTATTTGCAGTAACTCGACGTTCCTGAAGCCTCCTTCTGTTTAACCTCTTGAAGATCAGAGAACATGATGTGCTTGTTACAGGACAATGTGACGTCCTTGCTGATAAACCAAGGATCGACGACCATTGACTGTGTGCACAGCATGATGTTCCTGAGTCTTTACACCATTCCTAGATCAGTGACCATTTTGTCGAAGGGTTCTCTGGGCAGTGACTTAGTAAGTCCATCTGCAACCATTTCCCCTGTTGGAGTACGTATCAGGTCTATGACCTTGTTTTCTACGTACTCCCTGACTACATGGTGTTTGATCAGGATATGTTTGGACCGTCTTCCAGTGACAGGGTTTAATGCTAAGTCTACAGCACCCTTGTTGTCACAGTGTAGGGGAATAGGGGAGGTAACCTCATACCCTAGTTCCCCGAGGAAGGTAGTATACCACTGAGCTTGATTTGACGCCTCAGAGAGGCTCATGTATTCAGCTTCTGTGGTAGACTGGGCTATGGTCTTCTGCTTTCTGGTACACCATGAAATGGCTCCATTGGCAAGCAAGAAGACGTAACCAGAGGTAGAGTGCTTCTCTTCTTGATCTCCCCAAGAAGAGTCACAGTAGCCATGTAGGCCTTCTCCACCTGAGCCATTCCCTCCAGCATAGCGCAACGCATAGTCCTTAGTACTGTTTAGATATGCCAGGACATATTTCGCTAGGCGCAGGTGCTGTGGCGAGGGGTTGGAAGCGAATTGGCTAAGGCGCGCAACAGCAAAGGATATATCAGGTCTGCTTCCTATCTGCGCATACAGCAGAGACCCAATTATCTGTTGATACTTCTTGATCTCAGAAGTAGAGGCCTGATCTTCATTTTTGATCAAGTGTGCCTCAGCGCCAGAGGGAAGAGGGGTATATACAGGGTTGGAATCTAGCATTCCAAAGCGCTCAACCACGTCGCGGATGTAATCTGATTGGTTGATTTCCATTGTGCGGTTTGCACGGTCTCTGGTGATGTTAACACCTAGATAAGACTGGATTTCACCAAGATCAGTCATCTCATATCGACTTGATAGAGATGCTTTCAGATCATTGATCTTTGGTAGGGAGCTCCCAAGTATAGTGATGTCATCTACATATAAGATCACGAATAGCGTGTCACCCCCCTCTTGAAGATGATACACATATACTCCTGCATCAGAGTACGTCCGCGTAAAGCCTAGGTCACAAAGGACCCCATGGAATTGCAAGTTCCATGCGCGGGAAGCCTGTTTTAGGCCATAAAGGGCCTTTTGTAATCGGCACACAAGGTGCTCGGAGCCAGCTGTGATGAAACCGACTGGTTGCTCCATATATATTTCTTCCTCCAGTTCCCCATGAAGGAATGCCGATTTGACATCCATCTGGTGAATATGCCAGTCTTCTAGCGTTGCTAACGCTAGAAGGAGTCGTAAGGACTCAAAGCGGGCAACTGGGGAGAAGGTTTCGTCAAAGTCCACCCCCTCTAGTTGGGTGAACCCTTTTGCCACTAGCCTAGCACGAAAGCGTCCATCAGCTTTCTTTTTGAACACCCATTTACACTTCACCACCTTCCTATTAGCGGGAAGGGGTTCAAGTCTCCAGACATCAAGCTTTCTGAGAGCATCGAGTTCATACTCGCATGCTTCAAGCCAATCAGTAGCTTGGTCAGACTCCATGGCCTGCTTGTACGTTTGAGGTTCCTTGTAGCCAGGAACCTCGGCCGCGTTCAGCAAGTCCATCATTCCCAGCCTACTACTACCTTGCACGAAGTCATCGTCTTCCTCTTGTAGATAGCGAGGATTCGTGAATCGTACCCTTGTGCTCCGCCTGGGACGAATAGGCGAAGGTACCTGAGTGTTCCTGGGAGATCTAGGGGTTTCCCTAGGAGGAGACACTTCCCGATTAAAGTTCGGGGCAGGTATAGGCGCGGAGACTACCGGAGGCCTAGAAGAGCGGGTACGAGGGCGCGCAGGAGTAGTTGGTAGTGGGGCTTGGGAAGGGGGAGTGTGATATATAGTCTGGTCTGCCGGAGCAGGTGTGGTATTTGGGGGTGTGAGAGGGGTGCTAGGCTGTTGAGTTGCTGCAGGTACCATTGGTGGTAGCACAAAGACTGGTGTGGTTTGTGGTACTGCAGGGGCAACAGCTGGTGTAGGCGGGCCAGGCACTACAAAGAAAATCTCACCACCATCGGTTCCCCTTGAAGGTTCACCGGAGGAGGGAGATGGAATGGGTGGTGTGGAGTGACGGGCCAGGTCACTCAGGGATGGGAAGGTGTCTTCATCAAATGTAACATCTCGTGAAGAGATGAAGCACCGGCTATGTCTATCCCAGAGTTTGTAACCCTTTGATAAGGGTTCATAGCCCACAAACACGGCTTCCTTTGATTTAGGATCTAGTTTGCGCCGGTTGTGTTCGGGTACATGATAGTAGGCTTTGCAGCCAAATACTCTAAAGTAAGAGACCTCTGGGACTGTACCATCCCAGAGCTCTAGCGGAGTTTTCCACTGGTTAGAACGAGTGGGAGTGCGATTGTATATGTGCGCAGCAGTATGAACTGCTTGCTCCCAAAAGCCAAGGCTAAGGCCTGCATGGTGAAGCATGCTGGTGCCTTTTTCCATAACCGTACGGTTAAAACGCTCGGCTCTCCCATTCTGTTGTGGAGAATAAGGCATTGTGAGCATATGCTCGATTCCTGCTTCCTCAAGTATGTGCTTTAAGTCGTTGTTGACATACTCGCCACCACGGTCCGAGTGTAAGGATTTGATGGGCTTATTTAGTTGTTTTTCAGCCCACGCCTTGTAGTGTAGGAAGGCGTCCTTAAACTGGTCCTTTGATTTCATAAAGATGATTACTGCAGCTTTGGAGTAGTCATCTATGAACGTGGCGAAGTATTTGTTGCCCTGAATAGAATTACTCTGTAGGGGGCCAACAAGATCACTGTGTACGACTTCAAGGGGTTCCTTGGCACGTTTGGAGGAAGGTGGGAAGGGTAGACGAGTGGACTTGCCGACTTCACAGCCATGGCAAAGTCCGTCTTCCATAGGGGAATCGTTAATTTTGAGTCCTTTTACAGACTCTTGAGCATATCTCTTTAGCGCATCTTTGGACATATGTCCCATGCGCTGATGCCAGACATCAAGGCTAGCAGATGCAGGTGCTCGGACTGAATTTATGTAGTGTCCGTCTAGCCAGTAGAGGCCAGAAGCCTTGTGTCCTTCCGCAATGGTTTCCCCATTGTGCCTAATGGCAAAAGATGTAGCGTCAAAGCTAACTATAGCACCCTTTTCTGCTAGGGCGCTAGTGGACAGAATGCGTGAATGCGTGTTGGGGAGATGAAGCACATTTGATATTTTGAGGTTGAAACCTCGATTGGTGCGGATAGTAATGGTACCCGTGCCAACACTCTTGAGTAGAGAGCTGTCACCAAGGAGGACTTCAACACCTTTGTGTGGAGTATAGGTGTCATAGTCCTCAATATGTGGGGTGAAATGTGCTGATGCTCCACTGTCCATCATCCATCTTGACGCTACTTGAGTGTGGTTTGCACTCATCATGTAAAGGGAAACCTGAGGTACCTCATGTACCTCCTCTATTTTGCCAGAGCCATTGACTATAGTAAATAATCGGCTCTTTGGTACAGGTATGCTATTGGCCGCAGCAAACCTGTTTGCCGGAATGGAGTCCGGCGCCTCAGATATGGTATTCTGAGCAGCTTTCCCTTGCTGCCCAGCCCTCCCTTTCTTAGCATTTTCCTGGTCCCGTTTGAGTTTATAGCAGTCTGGCTTTTTATGGCCAGCCCGCTTGCAGTAGTGGCAGATTATGTCCGAAGACACAGAGCTGCCCGATGCCTGCGACACGTGATCACGTGGAGGCTGATGAGATTTGACGGGGGCTATCTTGGTAAAAGATGCCGGGGGACCGGAGATGCGAGATTCCTCATTGATGAACCTATTGATGAGGTCCTGAGGTACGAGGTTGGCAGGGGGGCCAGAGGCGAGGATGGTGCCTGCTATGGTACTGTAGGAGGGGGGTAGTGCGTCTAAAAGTATGAAGGACATTTGCATGTCCGAGACGGGCATCCCATTCTCCACGAGGGTGTTCCTCAAGTCCAGCATTTTTTGGAGTTGAGGTAGGAAGGGGCTACCTTCCTGAAGCTTGGTATTTGCCAAGCCCACCCATAGATTAAAGGTGGCCATAGAGCCAACCTGACCATAGAGGTGATCCAGCTGCTGGTACTTGTCATGGACGCTTGGGTACAGCGCCATGGATTGAATACCAGAGAGGACCTCCGATGTTACCGATAAAAATAGGAGGCCAGTAATGACCTCTTCCTGCCTTTCCCATAGGGCCATCATGGCCAGCCCTGCATCTGTAGGACCTGTTGGTCCTGCTTGTCCTGCAGGGAGTACTGGGTGGTGAGGGACGGTGCCCACATTTGAATGGGTGAGGTGGCGCCTGCACCCGTTCATCAGCATAAGGGAGGAGAAGGTCGACGACCATGTTTGCCAGTTGGTCCCATCCAACTTGGCGAGGGTGACGGACGGAGGGAAAACAAGATGGAAAGACATTTTTTGAGATGTTTGTAAATCTGGTTCCGAGGAGCAGTCAGAACCAGCCCAGATCTTGGTAAGGGAAAGAAAAGTCCAGCCATAGGAGTGCTATAACTCCATAACACATAAAGTGTCATGCCTCAAGTTTGTGCGACTTGGGTTTGTACTTATAGTAGTGGAATCTTTTTTATAATGGCTGCCTTATACTGTAGTCTCCTAGGCCCAAATGTTACTGAGGGCGGATAGTCATGCGCGACGCCGTAGGTTTCGAGCAAGAAGGAACAGAGGAGCATTGTCCGGCGAAGGACGCTCCGAGTCCATCTCTAGCCTAGTAGCATGAAGGCTGGGGCTATCCAAGAACTACAGTAAAGGGTAGTACCCTAGAGAGGAGCCAACAGCGAATTCCAGAAGTGATGATAGGGATCAACTCCCATAACAATCACGACTGTCGTCTGTGGAGTCTCTAGAACAGACCATTAAGGGTCTTGGTACTAAGTAACTAGAATAGTGATACATGCCATGCAGCGAATCCTGCACAAAGGGAGCGAATGCTTCTCCTGGCAGAGGTCTACTCATAGTTACTATGTATATACCATTATAATAACATAGCGTCTCCTAGTTGTATCAGAGGGAAGGACTTCTGGGTTTGACTATTAACCAGGCCTTCACACCCCTTAAAGTGACCCAGGTATTAACCGAGTATCACCCAACCATTTGAGAGGCATATAGCCGCAAGGGTCTTCCCCTTTTGGCCTATGAAAGCACTTCCGGACGAAGACCGGGTAAAGAAAATATAGTAGGAGTAGTGCGCACAGAGGAATTTAAGGTCATGGTAGGACCTTTCATGAGAACCTCCTTAGGAGGCTAGCCAAAATGGCGCATGACAAAGTCATGGTGGACAAGAAAGGATGTGTCGAAGTAATGGTAGAGGATGCTCACTGAAGGTGATGGAGACGACAAGAAGTGTGGTCTGCTGAGCAAGCAAGGTGACACAAGTAGATCTGTTGTAAGAAAAAACGCGAGTTAGTTATTAGGCGTCAGGGCCCATAACCTGTTGAAGCGCAGAACTAACAAGCGAGGAGTGAGAGCAAAAAGCTAAGAGACAAGTTACTTCAGAGGGTGAAGGAACTCTGTATATTACTACTACACACCTAAGAGACAAGTTCTATAGAACGTCTGTGAGTAAAAGGTATAGTAGAGTAAAGAGAAAAGGAACTTACACTTCAGAGGGTGAAGGAACTCTGAAGTGTCGTAGTGTAAACAGCAGTCCTTATATACAGGACGCTTAGCTAAGTATGGTCTGTGCGCACTGGTAATCCAAACACAATACATGTGGTCTGTGCGCCAGAGGGAGAAATGCCATTGGAGGGCAGAGAACAATAGCTGCCTAAAGCAGATGATTCCGGTATCTTAATAATAGAGAACAATAAGAGCCATATATGACTCTGTCAATAAAGATAAACAAAAGCGGTCCATATAAGTCCGGAGTGTCCAAAAGAGTCCATAAGGGACAGATACCGTATTTAGTATGTGGGCTGACACAATCAGATCCCACGAGACATGTGACTTATTCAGTCGCGTCTCAACAGTGGGGAACCCAGTTGAATATATAAAGGCGGGGACGCACGACGGATGAGGAGGGCGGGGCGAAGAGAAAAGGTTGGGACAGAAAGGGAGAAGGCGCAGTGGTGGCATCAGAATCAATGATGGTTGAAAGTATCTGTACCCGCGGGTACCCGTGCCACGGGTACGGGTTCTGCGCGGGTTGGGAAATGGCTACCCTGACCCGTACCCGCGTGACCCGTACCCGTGACCCGTACGGGTTTTGCCAACCCGTGACGATCCCTAATAGGGCTTTGACCACACCAAACAACAGTTCCAAAGACGGCCAGGTTGCGGCAGGGATTCCTACGCTGATGGGCGGTAGTACGCCCATCTGTAACGCTGGCGCCTGCGAGATGTCGATGATGTACTAACGCATGATGGGCACCATGGTGCCATGGTAGGCGGGGGCATATGCATGGGGCGATTCGTCATGGGTGAGCGATGGGCGGCGTGTCGGTGCTATGGGCTCGAAGGCGATGATGAAAAATATGGGAGGAGGGCGTATGGGCAGTGTGCGGTGGGGGAGGGGGTCGGCGGGATGCGCCTCGGGACCGGGGCGGGCATGGGGGCATGGTCACGGCGGCCGGCGGCATGGGCGGTGCAGCGGGCATGAGCGGCGCTGCTGCTGCTGAGATGGGCGGCATGCGTGTCGGCATGCGGCAGAATATGGGTATGGTGGGCGGCGTTGGGCGTACTAAGTTACTTACTATCTGCATCGATCGCGTATCATCAATAGTGTCTTTGTTTGTCTTTTTTATTTTTTCTTTGAGATTGCGAAACGGCTGACATTTATCTTTATGACATCGCAATCCGACCATGTAGCACATCCTCCGAGTCCCTACTAGAGCCAATCGTCACGACGCATATGATACTGCATGTGTAATAGTTCCGTACTGTATATGCTGCTATTTCATGGTGAGTCGTCAGCATGTTTAGACGGGTCTGAGGGAAAATGGTGCTCGCCCATGGTCTCTGTGCATGAAGAGTCACAGCATTCTCAAGAAGAAGTTGGGCGAGCTTGACTCTGATTGCGAGTTGCGGAATCTACTGGGGTCTGACCTGATCAGACTTGGCCTTGGCGTTCACGTCTACGCCATGCTCCAGTAATAACTGTCCAATACAAACACCATCTTCTTGAGATCCATGTCTGCCCTACGAAGCCGAGTGCAAGGGTGTAGCTCCTGTGCTGACCTCCACGTTTGTGCTTGCACCATGTTCGAGAAGAAGCTGTACGACACTGACCTTCCTCCAGTAGGATGCGCTATGCAGTGCTGTGCAAGGTCGTTGCGCCGTTGTTTGTTCACGTCTGCGCCGCGCTCCAGTATCAGTTGTGCAACGCAGACGCCATCTTCTTGGGGTTCGTATTTAAGACGCAAAACTAGGTGCAAGAGGTGTCTCCATTGTCAGCCTCCACGTTTGCTTCTGCACCACGATCAAGTAGCCGTACGATCTCGGGCCTCGCGTAGTAGGATGCGGCATGTGACGGAGTCCAGTTGTCCTTACCTTGTGCGCTCACATACGAATCATGCTCTGGCAATAGCTGTGTGATATGGACACCGTCTTCCTGGGATTCGTATTCGCATCACGAAACTGGGCCTGTGCAACATGTAACGGTGTGCACTGGTCATTGCATATTCTGTTCACGTCCATGCCGCGCTCCAGTAGTAGCCACGCAACATGGACACCATCTTCTCGGGACCCGTATTTGCCGCATGTCATTTTGTGCAAGGGCCTGTCTTCATTGTCCAGTAAAGATTGCCCCTGCTCGGGGAAAGTCTGCAAAAGAACGTTATGGGGCACTATCAAGTCACTTAGGACTGGATTTCGGAGACATACCACGCCGGCAACCCCGCCAAGGGTCCCAGAAAACATGTAGAGGACATCTACCACTGGACGGATCCACTTCATCGACCTCTGATTGCCATCCTTAACTACTGAAACACCTCGACTTGGCCTTGAAATAGGGCTAAGATGGCATCGACGGAGACACATCGTTGAAGCTCAGTAGTGATGAGATGGCCAAGAAGTTGCTTCCTAGTCTTCTTCTCGTACTCGCTCAAGGCGGCATCGATGATCTCTGAGGTATGTCTGGCCCGGGATGGACGGTGACATGGTGTTTCCAAGGTGTTTGCGAAGGTAAGTTCGTTGGTGATGATGGCAGAAAGGTAAGAGTTTGTAGAGTCGAGCGAGAAATACGAAGAGAGGTAGGTGAATGTTGAGCCGGAGTTCGCACGCGACCATGGCCATAGAACGTTGACCGTTGAGTCGATGACCGTGCAACGCAAGCGGTAACAATACTCTATAGTCCGGACCGGGAGGCATAGTGAAGTGCTAACTCGGACAGGACAGGATAGGCGCGACAGGATCATTTATAACGTAAGTTATCTTCTGTCGCTCGCTCAACACACTTGGCAGTGCATTCGTCCCGGAGATACCAAAGTACGAGCACGCACGACGGCCCAGAGAACCAGAACAAGGAGGCCCCACTTTTCCTTCATAATTTCCTCCCACCCAATGTTCAAATTCACATTTCTCGTTCACTAGACGGCGTATTTGTATGATCATCGAGCATTGGTATCATATAAAACCGTATCCGTTAAGCTCGAGTTGTGCAATACAAATACGAATTTTAAAATAGAGTCAAGCGAAGAGCTGAGGCCCTATCCTCGCCTTCTGTCTGATACCCCTCTTCAAAATAGTGCGAATTCGTTAGGTGTGAGACGGCAGAGACTTTCTTTAGTAGAAAAAGGGGACTTTCTTTTTTTGGTCCGTTCCCGATTTTCCCGATTTAGGTGACTGGGAGTTCCTCGATTGATTTCTGGTATAGCTTCAGCCAACCTCTGCCCGGTGAACAACGCCCCAGGAATCCGCCGGGTCAGTCACTAGGAATCCATCTGTGCGGATATTGGAGAAGGAGAGTACGGCGTACCAAGCTGGTGGCTGAGATGGGCCCTTGCATAGTGGTAGAACTCACAACGCGCGTGCAAGTTCCCAGACAAGGCCCAAGCAACGCGAGCCTCGCACCTGATGCACTTTGAGGAGTTCGGTGGACCGACAGGTTCAGCATCGCGCATTCAAACTTTCGGGTCAAAATTGTAGATGAAAAGCACGAGAGGAACTGGAAGACGTAACGCTTGGAATAGTGTAAGGTATGTCAGTTCGAGCACGGCTCCGACCCACAGAGTGATCCAGTATGGATGAGGGGGGGTCTGGTGTGTCGTAGGAGAGTGGAAGTGGCAAAGGGGGTAATAGAGCATTCGCATTCCGAGGCAGCGACATTCAGTACCAGAGTGAGCTTTCAAACGAAAAGAAGATCAAATGCCGCATAGAAGGGGAAGACCGACTCAGAAATGGCGCAGACTCACCAAGCTTATCAACGTGATCTACGCGGACTGCGTGAAGAGATGATGGAACAACCGGAGCAGTAGCCTAATATTGCTCGGCTGCGTCAATGAAGTCTCATATGGGACTAACTCTCATGTTTGTGGACTAACTAGAAGGTGTCCTTGGCTAAGTGCTCGAAAGGCGGACGCTGGCAGCACTGAACACCTGAACGACGTGTATGATTTGCGAGAGGAGAAGATGAGTGATGTCTATGTGGGGCCGAGGTTAGGGAGAGGATGGTTGATTACTCGAAGTCGATGTAAGTGAAAGTGAGATGTGTAAGGTTGATCAAACTCGTCAGAGCGGGTGAGTAGAAGGATGAGGTGTATGCATGTGGTATTATCGTCGATGGGATTACTGGTTGAGGTGTCAGCCTGTTAACTGGCTAAAAGGTGAGTAGCGGGTGCACGAAGTAACTTAGTGGGAGAGGAAAGACGATAATCAGTGGGGAGACAAAGTGAAGCCGGTAACAGAAAGTATGAGTTTTCTGGAGACGATTGCAGATGGCAGGTCAAGGGTAACCGGTAATTCACGCCGACTCAGGAATTTGATGGGTAGACCCGAGAACTCCGTCTTCACCTGACCTCGTGACTATGACAACCTCTATGGTATTTTGTCCTCTTCCCTTCCTCTCTCGTTTAACCATTACTTTTTGCAGGCATTTTGAAGATTTTGCAGTTTCCGCTCTTGGCAATCCTTCAAACATAACTGACGCTGTCGGCGGCCGTGCCCGTGCTGAGCGCTGAACTCCTCAAACCGCGAGAAGACGTGACCCCTGCTCTAGAGCCTGAAGAAACGAAGCCCATCCCCACGCTCGACTCGCGGCCGCGCTAAGGATGCCCTGCCCCCCAAACCAGCTTCTGCAAGTGATGGTGGTGTCCCGCTATCCCACTCGGCGCAGGTGGCAGAACAATTCTCTTCCTCCTTATCGACAGACGCCTAGCCAGGAACAGGGGCGACTTGACGCCGCGCGTCTCGCACAGTTTCAGGTTAACCAGACCGGCGCTCCGTCGTCTGGCTCGACGGGCGCTACGAGTCCCACGTCCGATGCGCAGGCGAGGCCGATTCGACCGTCTGAGATGAAAGACGAAGGGTGCGTCTGCCTTCTTGGCTTGTTGTACATGAAGGGCGGTGTGCCGGTGTCAGCTACTTATTGGTAGTCTCCAAGCGTACGAGTCTTCCCCTGCTACCCTGCTACATGCGTTTACTAGATGTTGCCGCGAACTTGGATCGCCTCGCGCCTCACGTACCGTCTTCTCTTTTTCTTCATATTTGCCATATCTTGCTACCAAGACGTCGTCAAAACTTACGTTCTCCCCTATGTCACTTTACTTCGCCTACGCCTATCGTCCGCTCTGCATCTGCACCTCTGTTGCTTATCTCCTTTCCGGTATTACCTGCCACGTGCTTACAGCAAGATGTTTGTCGGCGGCTTATCCTGGGATACGAACGAGGGTACTTTATTTCTACTCATCCTACCCCCCCCTTTTGCAATATCATGTCCATTTTGCTCACTGTATGTCCGGTGGCGACATGTGATGCCTTTTCCCCTCGTTTCTTTTTCCCTTTCTTTTAACCAGAGGGCTTGCGAAACTATTTTTCCGAGTCTGGCCAAGTCGACGCCTGCACCATCGTTCGGGACGCCGACGGCAGGTTGCGCGGCTTTGCGTTCCTCGTGTTCGAAGATCCCATGTCCGTCAATGCAGTCATGATCCGGGAACACTTCCTGGACGGAAAGGCCGTCCGTGTACTGCCCATTCGAGCATCCCGCAAAGTTTTCTGACCTTGTCACGCGCACAGATCGATCCTAAACGCGCGATTCCGCGCGAAGAGCACCCGCGCAACACGCGGTATTTCGTCAGTGGATTGGCACCGCTGATTCGATGCGTGCCTTCTTTTCCAAGTAAAGGTAGTCGATGCCACGGTAACGGTGGACCGCGAGACGGGCCGGTCGAAGGGATTCGGCTTTGTCATGTTTGAAGATAACAGCACAACGACGGTCAACTGGTTGGAAAGTTGGGGCTCATTCTCGATGACAAGCAGGTGTGTTTCACGTTTTCTCACATGTTTTGGTCTTACCTTTACCTGCGCTTAGATTGAAGTGAAAATGGCACAACCACGCAGCCAACGCGATCAGCAACGACTTGGCCATGCTACCACCACGCCAACCAATAATTCCAACAACGGCCAAGTCGCGGCGGGTAGCGCTGCGCCGATTTTCAGAAACATGCCCTTCATGTCGATGAACAACCCCGGCGCCGGCGACATGTCGATGATGTACCAACGCACGATGAGCGGAGTGGGCAACACGCCATACGGCGCCATGATGGGCGGGGCGTGGGCATGATGGGCGGCTTCAACCCGATGATGGGCATGGGACGATTCGGGATGGGAGGGATGGGCGGGATGGGCAACGCGGGCGTCGGCGGGATGAGCCCTATGGCGAGCGCGAGCAACATGGGCGGAGGAGCGAACATGGGCACGACCGGCGGCAGGGTCGGCGGGATGCGTCATTGGATGGGCCCGATTGGCATGACGAGGACCAGGGCGGGCATGGGTGGCATGGTCCCGGCGGGAGGCGGCATGGGCGCTGCGGCGGGCATGCAGGGCGCTGTTGGTGCTATGGGCGGGATGGGCATGGGCATGCGGCAGAATATGGGTATGATGGGCGACGGTGTTGGACATGGTCGGCCAGGGATGAATCAGAGCCCGGGGCCTGCGCATGACGAATCATGGCCAACATGCTATGCGCGGTGACGTCGCCGTTTGCTGGGTCTCACTTCTCTTGGCGGTCTGCTGCACGACTGTCGCGCTTTGTTTTTCACCTGTTACTACTACTACTGCTAAGTTACTATCTGCATCGCGTATCGTCATAGTATCCCTGTCTGCCTGTCATTTTTGGTTTTACTTTGGAGGTTATCACATCGCAAACTGACCATGTACTACTCCATTCTCCGAGTCCCTAGAACTAGACCTAATCGTCAGACTGTACAGAACAGCTCCTGGCGCCTCGTCAGCATGATGTTTTGACTAATGGTTGCTACTTACATTCTGAATCTCCAACCCGAGCTTGCACCAGCCAGTGGTCTCACGCTACGATCACGAAGAAGTTGGGCGAGCTTGCGCCGACTGTCGGAGACCAGATCAAGTGGGGTTTTACCCGACTTGGCCTTGGCGTTCACGTTTGCGCCATGCTCCAATAATAGCCGGGCAACACCAACGCCGGCTTCTTCAGACTCATATTTGCCTTGTGATACATCATGCAATGGGGTTTCGCCGAACTCGTCCACGGCGTCCACCTTTGCACCATTGTCGAGAAGGAACCGTGTGAGATCGAGCTTCCCATTTAATGATGCGAAATGCAACGGTGTGCAGAGATCCTTGCGTCGTGCGTTTATGTCCCCGCCACGCTCCAATAATAGACGTGCAACGCGAACGCCAGCTTCCTCGGGGTCGAATTTGCCTAATGATACGCCGTGCAACGGGGTGTTGCCGTACTCGTCCACAGCGTCCACCCTTGCACCATTGTCGAGAAGGAACCGTGCGAGAACGAGCTTCCCTAAGTAGGATGTGATAAGCAACGGTGTGTAGAGATCCTTGCCTCGTGCGTTTATGTCCCCGCCACGCTCCAATAATAGACGTGCAACACGAACAAGAACACGAACGCCGGCTTCCTCGGAGTCGAATTCGCCTTCTGATACAGCGTGAAAGGAGGTGTTGCCGTACTCGTCCACAGCGTCCACGTTTGCAGTGCATCATTGTCGAGAAGGAACCGTGTGAGTTCAGGCTTCCCATTGAATGATGCGAAATGCAACGGTGTGCAGAGATCCTTGCGTCGTGCGTTTATGTCCCCGCCACGCTCCAATAATAGACGGGCAACACGAACGCCAGCTTCCTCGGAGTCGAATTTGCCTTCTGATACGTCGTGCAATGGGGTCTTTCCGTGTTCATCCACAGCGTCCACGTTTGCACCATTGTCGAGAAGGAACCGTACGATCTCAAGCTTCCCTAAGTAGGACGCGATATGCAACGGTGTCGAGAGATTCTTTATTCGTGCATTTATGTCCCCGCCATGCTCCAATAATAGCCGTGCAACGGCAATGCCAGCTTCCTCGGAGTCTAATTCGCCTAGTGATGCGCCGTGCAATGGGGTGGTGCCGTACTCGTCCACAGCGTCCACCTCTGCACCATTGTCGAGAAGGAACCGTGCAATCTCGAGCTTCCCATTGGATGATGCGATATGCAACGGTGTGCAGAGGTCCTTGCGTCGTGCGTTTATGTCCCCGCCACGCTCCAATAATAGCCGAGCAACGTCAACGCCAGCTTCCTCGGAGTCGAATTCGCCTGGTGATACGTCGTGCAGTGGGGTGTTGCCATACTCGTCGACAGCGTCCGCCTTTGCACCGTTGTCGAGAAGGAACAGAGCGAGGTCGAACGCCCCCCAGCAGGACGCGATATGCAATGGTGTGCAGAGATCATTGCGTCGTGCGTTTACGTCCCCACCACGCTCCAATAATAGCCGTGCAACGGCAACGGCAGCTTCCTCGGAGTTACATTTGCCTTGTGATACGTGCAATGGGGTTTCGCCAAACTCGTCCACAGCGTCTACCTTTGCACCATTGTCGAGAAGGAACCGTGCGATGTCGAGCTTCCCATTTAATGATGCGAAATGCAACGGGGTATCGCCATTCCCATCTTGAGCGTTTACATCCACTCCGTGATCTAGTAACAGCAGTGCAATTCGGACCCCATCTACTTGAGATTCATATTCGCCTTGCGACACTCGGTGAAGTGGGGTCTCACCCAGGTTGTTCTTCGCGCGAACTTTGGCCCCATGATCGAGAAGTATGCCTGCGATGTCGAGCTTCCCATTGTAGGATGCAGAAAATAACGGGGAGTCGTGGTCATTATCTTGCGCGTTCACATCTACTCCGCGCTCCAGTAATAGCTTCGTAACATGAACTCCATCTTGCGAGTTATATTTGCCTCGTGACACCACATGCAAGGCAGTCTCTCCTCGATGGTTTTTTGCGTTCGATTTGACACCGCGGTCGAGCAGCATTCGTACCATCTCCGGCCTTCCATGGTAAGATGCCGAGTGTAACAAGATTGTGTCGTACATATCTTGTACATTCCCACCTACGCTGCACTCTAGGGAAAATATATGACACTCCAAGACGATGTCCTTGTGAGTAATACTCACCTTCTCTCCATAACTGGAATGCGGTGTGATCCCGGTTGTTCTCTGGTTTGAAAATCTTTTCATCACCAAGCACCTGTTCGATCTTCTCGCTCCCAAAACAGCTTGCCAAATCTGACGTAGATATACGGTACTTGTCTTGTGCACACGCTTCTTCGCCGTACTCCAGTAATACCCGTACAATACCAACGCCATCATCTTGGGTGTTATGGTCGCCCCTCAAAACTATTTGCAATGGGGTCTCGCCTTGGACATTCTCTACATCGGCGTTTGCGCGATGGTTGAGTAACACCCGTACGATCTCGAGCCTTTTATTGTAGGATGCCAAATGCAGGGGTGTTGCGTTGTCCTTGTCTTTCTCATTCACGTTCGCGCCGCGCGCTAGTAATAACTTGGCAATATCAGAACAATTGTCTTCGTCCTGGGATGTCTCCCGTCTCGACAACAGGTGAAGTGGAGTCTGGCCGTCAACGTTCCGCGAGTTGACGTCGGCCCGATGGCTAAGTAACATCTGAGCGACCAAGAGATCTCCGGTGTTCATTGCTAGGTGCAGTGGTGTCCAGAGATCGTCACGCCGGGCGTTCACATCCGCACCATGTTCGAGTAAAAACTGCACTGCCGCGATGGCCACTTTGTTGTGCCGATCTATTGTTTTGTGCAGCGCCGTCTGCTTTCGTGTGTCCCGGATATCAACGTTCCCACCGTGTTCGAGCAGGAGCTCCGCCACCAACACATGATTTCCGCATAGTGCGGCAACCAGCGGAAACCCGTACGAGCCACCGATAGCATTTACAAGCGGCGAGTATTTGATGGCGATGTGTCGAGTTAGGCCAGGGAATCCACAGAGTGCCGAATAGTACAATGGGCTTGCTATCTCCGATGGCGACTTCGCGCCCGACTCTGCGTCGATGTCGTATAATCCTATCCACGCCGCAAAATGTGACCTATTCGGGTCACAGAGGGCCTTCATTCCATCCTCCACACGCGAGGCGACACCCCCAAACTGAGCATGCGCGACCCAATGTCGCGCCGCATATTTAGCCAGAGGGGAGCCCTTGACGCCGTCATTGTCGTTGCGGTCGTCCAAATGTAGGAGGAACCCAAGACAGACCCAAGGACAGACCTGCACGAGGATGGTGTGCGCGGGTTCGGGAAGAATGTGATATTGGGCGATGATTCCGGTTGAAGACGCAGGACGATCTGATGTCAAAAACTCTTTGACGGACAGGTGAGAAAACTGGACCACCCGAGAGCCCCGGTTGTCGACGACGGTGACTAGACTCGAACAGATGGATAGCACAGCCACCTCTTGGTCCTTCGGCCGCCGGTCCGGATAGAACTTCGGAATGCCTTCCCGGGCCGTATCCGTATCAAAGTCAAATGTAAGAATTTCGGCCAGCTCCTCGACACGAAGAGGCCGGACGGAAACCGCGAGGCAGTGAAGCAGACGACGAGCATGTTCTCGGTTGTTCTTGTTTATATCCTTCAACACCCGTTCGTAAGTCTCATCCAATGTCTTCGGTAACTTTTCGAGAATCGCTCGGACATCTGGTTGCACCGCGTGCCGCAGCATCTCGAGTTGACAGAATACCCATTGGAACCTGTACATTACGTGGTTAGAGATTTATCGCAGAGCAGGAAGGAACACACTTACATTCCGTCCGCTCGATCGGAGAGCTCTTCAACAACCAGTTTCTTGTCCTCGTCTTGCCATTTCATCATGCGCACATCCGAGGACACAACCGAGCTGACGTAGTTGGCAATAACAACCTTTTGTCTAGTTTCTTCGTGAAGCGAAATCGCATTAACGGCAATTGGCTCGAGTATAGTATGGATGTCAACTTCAGGGCGACTCGTAGCACATATGTGTAACTTCGGAATTTGTAGGCGAACGAGGTCCATCACAAAGTTAAGGACCGCCTCTCGTGGGGTTGGCATCCCATCGTCGGGACACTCGTCGAGTGCGTCCATAATGATGAAAGTTGGGTGTTTATCCGCGACCATGAGCATCTCCTTTAGACGGCTGATCAAGATACTATTGCTAGGCTGTTGCGCTCCCTTCCCGTGTGCCAAATAAAGACGGTAGATGATGTCGCAACAAGGCTTTGAGTATGCGGAGAGCTGGACTAAGAGAGAGGTAACGACATCGCGGACGTCTTGTTTTTGGTCGTCCCGAAAATCGAAGTAGAAATACGTCAACGTTGCCCTTCCGGCATCGCGTAACGTCATGATGTGTTGTATGATTGCCGAACTTGTGGTCAACATGAGTACAGTAACTGGCGACAACAGTGGAGAAATGACAAACCAAAGAATGCTCTTCCCAGAACCCGCTGCGCGAATAGAGAGACGATTGGGATTTGAGCTGCGAAATATGATAGGGACGTACGTTTCCCGTGGATCCACAAGAGGGAACCATTTGACATCCAGTCCTTGAAGACGCCTGCTTCGAAGAACCACGTGGGCGGTGCGTTATGGTAGACATCGCACGCGGTGTTGTGGTTTGTGGACGGGTCTGGGGGAGAGAACCACTTTCGAACGTCCCGTTCTATCTGGTTCCCTGCAGCCAAGTTCAGTGTTCATGATCCAGGCGATGGAAGTAGCAGATCACGAACACGTTATTTCGTCCATTTTTCTCGCAATATCCACGTTGGCTATCTTGGCATCTGGGTGGACAGCGGGTGAGCGTAAAAATGGATGATTGGGCGGAGTAGCTGCGCACCATCCTTGTGCTCAATAGTGGCCTTCATAGTCTGAGCTACGGCCATCTGGACCTCCTCCTGTATGAGTTTATATAACCTCCTTAGGGCGTCTTCGATATCCTTCCTCCCCAATAGCTTCCGGAAATATATTCCTGATCGAATATGGAGTGGTCAGCGTGGAGCATTTCTTTCAAAAAACAACTCACTTGCTCGCTTTCGCTTCACCTCCTTCATCGCAATGGAAAGGATAGAGAGTACCTCAGCCACGACCTTCACGAGTACCTCCGCCATTTCGGCGGTCAACGAAATCTGAGTACAAACGCCAAGGTGCTTGAAGAAGCTCTCGATGCGCTCAAAGAGTTCGACGAGCGCATCGTGGCTTGCTCTCACATCTTTTGCTGCCTATACAATGTCGATGTTAACAGGGCTCCACAAATAGCAGCGGCAAGGATACGAACAGCAAGGAGGACAGCAATTCCAACAACGGTCACTTTTGCGGGAGGGAACGGTGCCTGTACAGTCATGTCAGAATGCTCCACGTCGTCGTGCATTCGACCCCTGAGACGCACCAGAGCAACACCCTCGCTAAGTGTCGCAGAAAATGTGAAGAGGACATCCACCACTGGATTGATCCACTTCATCAACCTCTGATCGCCATCCCTAAACTGCTGAAATGCCTTGGCTTGGCCTTGAATTATGGCTAAGATAGCATCGACAGACTCGCATCGTTGCACCTCAGTCGCAAGCGGATGGTCGAGAAGCTCTTTCCCACTCTTCTTCTTGTACTCGCTCAAGGCGGCATCGAGGATTGATTTGGAATCGGACGGGGTAGCTTTGGTGGACGAAGACATGGGACTTGCGACGGTAAGTTCGTTAGTGATAGAAAAAGAGTATGTGGATTCGAGCAGGATCACGAGGCCTCGTATGGGTTAGCTCAAAGATTGGCTGGGAGTCTTTGCACAGCCTAGCGCGCAATATACTGTAGAGGGCCGGCGATCAGAGGACCCCGGCATGCGACAGGGCAGATGCCGCAGATCAGGGGACAGACTAAGTTATCACGCAACGCAAAAAGATGTTATTCTATTCAGATAAACCGTGGCCGCCGAGCAACAATCTTAGCAATAATGACCGCGAGTTAAGTACGCCCAAGAGTACGCCTAATCGACCAACATGCTAAACAATCCAAGTCACGGTCGTCCCATGAGACGGGACCGTAGGATCTGAGATCTGAGCAAGGAGATCACCGGACCCGGAATTAATGCGGCTGGCGGAACCGGAATCCCGCACGGGCCCGATCAACAGCTGCAGACTGATCCTGCGCTTATATGAAGTTATATCGAAGTCACAACCACGCAGCCAATGCAATCAGCAGTAATTCGGACATGCTGCCACCACGCCAAACAACAGTTCCAACAACGGTCAAGTCGCAGCAGGGAGTGCCGCGCCCATGGGCGGAAGTATGCCCTTTGTGTCTACGAACAACGCCAGCGCCAGTGGCATCTTGATGATGTACCAACGTATGACGAACGGTGTGGGAGTGGCACCACGCCTCACGTCGCCATGACAGGTGGGGGAATGTGCATGGGGCGATTCGGCATTGGGGCGATGGGTGGCGCGTCGGCGCGATGAGGCCGATGGCGACGGCAGGAATGGGCGGAGGTACTGTAGGGATATCGGAATGAGCGGGGTGTACCTCGGGATTGGCCCGATAGGTATGACGGGGGCCATGGCCGGTATGGGAGCATGATCGCGGCGGCATGGGCATGGGCACGCGAGAGAACTTAGGTATAGTAGGTGGCGTTGAGCGTGGTCGGCTGGGGATGAACAAAGGCCCAGCGCGGGTCACCCTTCCACCCGTATACGGGGTGACGTCGTTCTTGGGTTTAACTTCGGTTTGTCTCTTCTCTTGGCGGGTTTCTGCACTGTTCTGTCGCGCTCTGTTTCACTGATACAACTACTGCTAGTACTACTAAGCTACTATCGCGTCATATATATATATGGTCTTAGTCTCCCTGTCTGTCTACCTGTCCGACATTCTCCTCCGGGTCCAAACTAGAGGTCACTGTCACAACGTATATGATACTGGATGTGTAACGGTTCCATACTATATATTGCCTGGGGAATCGTCAGCATGTTTCGACAGGTCTGAGGGAAAACGGTGGCTACCTAGCTCGTCCGTGATCTCTGCGCATGAAAAATTACGGCATTCTCGAGAGGAAGTTGGGCGAGCCGGAGCCTCTGATTGCGAGTTGCGGAATCAATTGAAGTCTGACCAGACCAGCCTCGGCCTTAGCGTCTACGTCCGCACCATGCTCCCGTAATAGCCGTCCAATGCGAACACCCTCTTCTTGAGACCTGTGTTCGCCCCACGAAACTGAGTGTAATGGTGTGGCTCCCGTGCTGGCCTCTACATTTGTGCTCGCCCCATGTTCGAGAAGAAGCTGTACGACATCGATCTTCCTCCAGTAGGATGCGCTATGCAGTGCCATGCAATGGTCGTTGCGCCGTTGTTTGTTCACGTCTGCGCCGCGCTCCAGTAATAGTCGTACAACGTAGGCACCATCTTCCTGGGGTTCGTATTCACTACGCAAAATTAGGTGTCCACTCTCGGCCTCCACGTTCGCCCGTAGTAGGATGCGGCATGTAACAGCGTCCATTTTTCTTCGCCTCGTGCGCTCACATCCAAATCGCGCTCCAGCAATAGCCGTGCGAGATGGGTGTCGTCTTCTCGGGATTCGTATTCGCCCAAGTGCAAGGGTATGACGCATTTGCTGGCAGCCTCCACGTCCACTCTTGTACACGTTCGAGAAGCAGCTGCACCACCCCGAGCTTCCCGCAGTAGGATGCGACACGTAACAGTCTGCACTGGTCACTGCATATTCTGTTCGCGTCCATGCCGCGCTCTAATAGTAGCCGCGCGACACGGACAACATCTTGGGACCCGTATTTGCCGCATGTCATTTTGTGCAAGGGGCTGTCTTCATTGTCCAGTAAATATGGCCCCTGCTGGGGGGAAAGCCTGCAAAGGAACGTTATGGCGCACTTTCAGGTCACTAAGGACAAGATTTCGGAGACATACCACTGTGGCAACCCCACCAAGTCCCAGAAAATATGTAGAAGACGTCTACGATCAAACTGATCACTTCATCAACCTCTGATCGCCATCCTAACTACTGAAACGCCTCGGTTTGGCCTTGAAATATGTCTAAGATAGCATCGACAAAGTCGCATCGTTGAGGCTTAGTAGTAGCGATGGGATGGCCGAGAAGTTGCTTCCTAGTCTTCTTCTCGTACTCGGTCAACGCGGCATTGATTGACTTGAAGTCCGAGGTACGTCTAACACGGGACGGACGGTAACATGGTGCTTGCAAAGGTAAGTTTATTGGTGATGATAACGGAAAGGTACGAGCTTGTAGAGTTCGGCGAGAGGTGATTGTTGAGCGCTCAACGTTCAGCGTTGAGTAACTTAGGCGCGCGATGCAAGCGGTAACGCGGTAACGGTGTACTCTATAGTCCGGACCGGGAGGCTCGGTGAAGAGAGTGCTGACTCGGACGGCAGCGGCGCGACGGGATCAGCATTATAAGGTATCTTCTGTCGCTCAACACACTCAATTCATTCGTCCCGGAGACACCAAAGTATGAGCGCTATGAGCAGTGGTATGCACGACGGCCTAGAGAACCGGAACAAGGAAGCCACACTTTCTTTCATAATTTTCCCTATGCTCAATGTTCAAATTCACATTTCTCATTCACAATCAGACGGGCGCGTTGGTATAATATAAAACTGTCCATTGAACTCAAGCCATGCAATACAAATACGGATTTTGAATGGAATCAACTGGAGAGCCGGGGCCGTATCCTCGTCTTCTGTCCGACACCGCTCTTTAAAATTGAGAGTTTGTTAGGGTGCGAGGCCGCAGAGACTTTCTTTAGAGTAGAAAATAGGTCCCGTTCCCGATTTTTCCGATTTCGGTGATCGGGATTTTGTTTGGTTTCATGTAGCTTCAGCCAACCTCTACTCGGCGAACAACGCCTCGGGGAATAGGCCAGTCACTGGTCTGAGAACACTGTGTGCCGGGTTGGTGGCCGAGATGGGCCCTTGCATGGTGGTCGATCTCACAACGCGCGTGCAAGCTCCCAGACAATGCCCAAGCAACGCGAGCCTCGCACCTGGTGCACTTTGAGAAGTTCGGTTGTCCGACGAGTTCAGCACTGCGCGTTTGAACTTTCAGGTCAAAGGTGTAGCTGAAGAGTATGAGAGGAAGACGTAACGCTTAGAATAGCGTAAGGTATGTCAAGTCTGTTGTCCGAGCGCGGCTTCGTCCCACGGTGCGATCCTATACGAATGATGGGGGAACTGGTGTGCTATAGGAGAGTGGAGGTGGCGAAGGGGGGGGTTAGAGTATTCATATTCCGAGGTAGAGACATTCAGTACCAGAGCGAGCTCCTAATTGAGAAATAAGGCATAGAAATCAAATGCAGCATATAAGGGGAAAGACCGGAACGGGGCAGACTCACAGAGCTCATCAACGTGTGCTGCGCGGAATGCGTGAGGAGAATGATGGAACAATCGGAGCAGCGGCCTAATATTGTTTGGCCATGTCAATGAAGTGTCATACGGGACTAACTCTCACGTTTGTGGACTGACCAGGTGTCCTAGGCTAGGTGCTCGGAAGGCAGACGCCGGCCGGAATTGAACACCTCTGCAGTTTGCGAGGGGAGAAGATGAATGATGTCCATGTGCGGCAGAGATTTAGGGAGAGGATGGTTGATTTCAAAGTGAGAGTGATAAAAGGTTCGGTGAGCAGAAGTATGAGGTGGACGCATGCGGTGGACATGTCGGAGACTCCGAGTCGGAGGTATATCCCAGAGATGTCGGATGTCGGCCAATATAAAGAGAGGAGCACGGGAATCCAGGAGGTCCCTATTCTTACATAATTGTGTACAAAAATGGTAATCGGGATACCGCAAAAAGTTGCAGTCACTCACCGTTGAGGTCCAGACTACCGACATTGAAGAGTATATATATTTAACTCTTCACAAGACAATTATAAGCTCTAGGGACCCCCGAGATAACATGTACAGTAGGCTTGAAAGGGGCGTAGTAGTAGTAGTATTCCTTTCACAGAGGACGACTAAACTACAAATTGCATTTCTTTTGCCTCGCGTTCACCGCGGGTCAAGTCCGCGTCCGATGCCGAGGAGTGTAAGCCGAGGTCGATATCTACCGTCTTGTAAACGGCAACTTGCACCTGTCCCCTTGAGGGCATAGGACCGGTCGTCCGTGGTGGGGGAAGCCGGGAACTGGTAAAGACGCATGATCGATTTTGCAAATGGAATCGTGCCAGTGGAACTCACTGGTATGTGGGGTTGATATACTCAAAGAGATCACGATATACTCGCGTTGCCATGATGACCCTGTCGATCATGATGTCAAGATTACGCAAAATTAAATTCTGGGGAAAATGTACATGATGACCACTGGGGCGGCGGTGCACATACATCACATGAGAAAAACAGAAGAACAGGCAAAACAGAGTACGTACTATGAGGTGCCTGGAACATCTGCGAATCATAACTAATTAGCTTTTCTATCTCAGAAGGCAGTCTCATCAGACATACCAGATTCCATCCGTCTATTGAAGAGGAAGGGGAGCAAATTCCAATCGGTTATGAGTGATAGTCCTTGTCTACGTACCATCGATATTTACCCAACTCAATGTCTGTCAACCCGGCGTCACTAAACTTACACTCCAAAAACAGAATTTAGTGCATACAGCAGGTGCAATTTTCGATAGAACTGCGACAAGAATCCACGAAAGGCCCTGAGAGTTATGTACACGCCGCTCAGAAAATCACTCGACCTGAATGGATGGAAACGCACCTGAATATACAGTACTCTCCATAGACCAGTCGTGCTGCGCTTGTTTAGCACACCGGCAAACATTACGGTCAGCAGGATCACATCCGTGATGAGGTTAGCCGTAATGCCCCAGCGGAAACGTGTTGTGTGCGTGATGAGACACGTGTTGATGGCAGGTACCCATACTACCGACCCTTGCATTATACCTAGGGTGAAGATTAGGTCGGTTGAGCTTGAGGAGAAAAGAACGGGCGATGGCGAAGTGATTCTCACTGTAGGTGGCAGTGCCGATGTTACAAAGCCAGACCGATGCAGTAAAAACAAGAACAGTGAGGCTTCTCCCCCAAATTGCCACTCTACATTTCGTCAGCGGAAAGAAGCAGATATTAGGGCAATGAATGACGCAAACCCGCGGAGGAGGATTAGAAGGGATGAGAACGCAATGCCAAAATATGAGAAAACCTGTAAATCGGGAGCGCTCAATTCAGCCGAATGTGTCAATGCGCCAAGTAGCGCGGACGGCGGACGCCGTACCAGAAGTGCACGGAACCACGCCTCGCAGTTGAAATGGTGTGCAAGATTGAAACCAGCAAGGAGGGTGATTATCGATGCGAGGCACAGGGTCCGACATAGCTCATATGCCTGTAGGATGCACGATGAAAGGGACGTTAAACTCGACGAAATCAGAAGACCTACTACAAATGACCATCGAAACCGACGCTGGCCGGTGAAAACTTCCCACTCAAATTGTACGGTCGATACCCATTCCCAGCTACGCGGTGGCCTTTAAGAAACCAAGCACTTCGGCGATGAGGGAAGTGCTCACATGTATATGCCCCCAAATACGTGGGCGAGTTTTAGATTTACAACTGTACGGCGCGATCAGTATACTGCGCGCAGATCAGGAGTGGAGAGGTCCGAGAGGATAACACACCGAGTGAATTCCGGTTCATCTAGACGGTCCCTGACCAAGGTAATGCGTATGGTGTCGGATATGACACTATAACAGGGTCTGTTTATGGGTAATGGAGGGAGGGAAGGTGGGGAAGGAAAACGCCAAATGTGCTCGAGGGGCAGCTCTTACATAGCTGTGCCGCCACGGGCCATAGTAGCTCAGGCTCAAGAAGCGAATAACGGAGTTGATCACAAGCACCGCGGTGTAGTCACGATCCAACCACCACACCATTGGCTCTGGATTATCCGAGTCCGAGTCGCCGGTTGTAGATCTGTAGTTCTCTTTACCCAGGACACGTCGTGCCTTCAAGTTGACAAATGACAACTCCCACCCCTACAGTTGTGAAGCCCACGAGTATTCAATTCACTTATCTGGTGACGAAAGGGCGGCGCATGTTGAATTCTATGATAGGAAATATTGGGGTTGAATAACGAAGGGCGATGTCGACGACGTCTTGACGGAGAAAGCGAGGTGTCGGTTTCCTCTCACGGTCTCGTCTCATTCTGTGATTCGTCTTTGTTTAGCGTGCAGCTTGCTACCCTATTCTCGACAATGCCTTGTGCCAGTGGGTCTTCCCATAAGCTTGAGCCTAAGCAACAATTTCGCGAAAAATCTAAACTCTCGGGCCCCCGGATTTCCGCCTTGTGCTGCATGAAGTATGCCGGTTTCCCTTGTGGTTCCGATCTTTTATTTTCTCCTAAGCTTCTGTTATTAAATGGATCCAAAAAAGACAAAGCGAGGTGTCAGCTCCCCTCAGGTTGTGGTGTACAAAGTCGCCTGTTGCGAGGTCTGTTGCGAGTGTTTTTGTGAGCGTTGTTGCAAGCGGTATTGGTACCAAGATTGGTACCGACGGCTAGATTCGTAAGCGGTCTAATGTAGTACATTTTCCTCCAAGTTGACCCAAGAGTTGACCGGTCTCTGCCAGAGCGACGAAGGAACACCAGCAAAAAGCGTAGTCTAGTGAACGGACGAGGCGGCACGTGCTCGTTCCTCTTTTCCTTCCGTCCTCCCGAGCTCTTGACTGGTTCAAGAACCAGAACACGTTTATTTCGCCCGCCCGTTCTTCCCCGAGCCGGCTAGGCAAACAGAAAGATCATCAGGAGTTGACCCGCGAAATATGATAAGAACCTACGTTTCCCGTGGACCCACAGGAGAGAACCGTTCGACATCCAGTCCCTGAATGTGCCAGCTCTAAAGAACCACATGGGCGGTTCCTGATGCAGGCCTGATGGTAGACGTCGTATGCAGTGTTGTAGTTTGCCGACGGGTCCGGCGGAGAGAACCATTTTCGGAGGTCTGTTCTATCTGGTTCCCTGTGGCCGAGTTTCAGTGTTCACAATGCAGGCGATGCAAGTAGCAGATCACAAACACTTTATTTCGTCCATGTTGTTCATAGTCTGAGCTATGGCCATCCGGACTTCTTTTTTATTTTTTTTATGAACCATTTTATCCCGGGATGCCTAGATACAGACCGGTCATAGCCGAGACTACATTTGAGAGCGTGTACTAAGTAGTGATAATAGAAGTTTGCAGGCCTTTAAGCTCGCGTCCATCGGGCATCCCAATCGGTTGCGCCTATTCGTTAGCAATAATGCTGAGTGGTTGACACCTAGCGTCAGACGCCTAGATGATTTTCGTGGAGCGTTGTGTGTCGTCCTCAGTCGGGTTCGGGCGGCATGTAGGCCATCCGGACTTCCTCCTGTATCAGGCTTTCCAACCGCTTCCATGCGTCCTCGATATCAGTCCTTCCCAACAGTTTCCCAAAATATATTCCCAAGTTGCGGAGTAGTTACTAAGTGCGACGTACACCTTGCAGAAATAACTCACTCGCTCGTGTTCGCTTTACTTCCTTTGTCGCAATGGAGAGGATACAGAGTACCTCAGACACGATCTTCACGGATACCTCCCCCATTTCTGTGGTCAACGAAATTTGAGTATAAATGCCAAGTCGCTTGAAGAAGTTCTCTATGCGTTCAAACAGTTCGACGAGCGCATCGTGGCTCGCTCTCACATCTTTTGCCGCCTATATCATGTCGGTGTTAAGAGGGATCCACGAAAGAGGCAGCGAAGATACGGACAGCAAGCAGGATACCAATCCCAGTAAAGATAACGCCTACAGGGGGGAACGCCTGCACAGTGACGTTAGGATCACGTACGTCAAATCATCGCGAACGGGATTTCCAGTTGAGGGACGTACCGTGCCCGCAACTCCGCCAAGAGTCTCAGAAAACTTATAGAGAACACCCACCACCGGACTGATCCACTTCGTCAACCTCTGATCACCACCGGCCCTAAACTGCTGAAACGCCTCGGCTTGACCTTGAAATATGGCTAAGATGGCATCGACAGAGTCACATCGTCGCACCTCGTCGCAAGCTGATGGTCGAGAAGTTCTTTCCCAGTCTTCTTGTACTCGCTCAACGCGGCATCAATGATTGACTCGAAGTCCAAGGATGGAGTAGATGTCTGTCCCGGGTGGACGAAGACATGATGCTTGCGACGGTAAGCTCATTGGTGATGATAGCAGAATAGCGAGAGTACGTAGAGCTGAGTGGAAAAACGGGGGGCCCAGGCCATCTGTAAAATGTAGACCAGTGACCGTGTTCCCTCCATGGGGTGTCGGCTTCGCAGATCCTCCAGTCGCTTGCGACACCCTCAAAATCCTCATTCGAACGGCTGGTCTTGCCCCGCCCCACGGTGCGATCCTATACGAATGAGGGGGGAACTGGTGTGTTATAGGAGAGTGGAGGTGGCGAAGGGGGGGTTAGAGCATTCGCATTCCGAGGCAGAGACATTCAGTACCAGAGCGAGTTCCTAATTGAAAAAGAAGGCATAGAGATCGAATGCAGCATATAAGGGGAAAGCTTGAGACCAGAACGGGGCAGATTCAGCTGATCAACGTGTGCAGGTGTGCTGCGCGGAATGCGTGAGGAGATGACGGAACAATCGGAGCAGCGGCTTAATATTGTTTGGCCTTGTCGATGAAGTGTCATACGGGACTAACTCTCACGTTTGTAGACTGACTAAGTGTCCTAGGTTAGGTGATCGGAAGGCGGACACCGGCAGAATTGAACACCTGAACGACGTCTGCGGTTTGCGAGGGGAGAGGAGGAATGATAACCATGTGGGGCAGAGATTAGGGAGAGGGTGTTGATTACTCAAGTCGATGCTAATGAGAGTGATCAAAGGTTCGGCGAGCAGAAGGATGAGGTGGACGCATGCGGTACTGGTGGGTGATACCCCACATGTCAACAGAGGTATTTCCCGATGCTAACTTAAGTACTGGTTGAGATGTCGGCCTTATCAGAACGCAGCGTGTGATAATTAGTCTGGTACACCAAATAGAACGTAAGTTTCTGGGGTGCCAGCGCGTGCTACACTTGAATACATACTTCGTAGGTATCGTAAACTTGAATACGTGAAAACATAAACAGGCATCCGCCCTCTGTAGAAGACGAACACGTCGAATGTCTCCGAGGCTCAGTAATGCACACAAGGGGGTTAACTCCGATCACAGTATTCGTAAACCATCCAAGACAATAACGATCGTGTTACGAGCCCTTCATCATGGCTCACCTCTATTCCCTACACTCCGCCAATGCCAGTGTGCGAGCCTCGGTACACATGTCTCCAGCACGTGAACGCGTGAACACGCGAGTAATCTCACTCTCACACGCGGTGCGTCCTCGACGTCGAAGTGTCGCGCGACAGGCTTATATAAAGAGAACCTAGTCTTATATAATTGTGTACAAAAATGATAATGTTGCAGTCGTTGGGGTCCAGGCTGCTGACATTGAAGAGTATATGTCCATAAGACAATTATGAACTCCAGGGGACTCCCGAGATAACATGTACAGTAGGTATGAAAGGTGCGCAGTAGTAGTAATATTCCTTTCACAGGGGACGCCTAAATCACAAATTGCATTTCTTTTGCCTCGCGTTCACCACGGGTCAAGTCCGCGTCCGACGCCGAGGGGTGTAAACCAAGGTCGATATCTACCGTCTTGTGGATGATGACCTGCACCTGTCCCCTTGAAGGCATGGTACCGGTCGTCCGTGATGGAGGGAGTCGGGAACTGGTGAAGACGCATGATCGATTTTGCAAAGGGAATCACTGGGACTCACTGGTATGTGGGGTTGATATACTCAAAGAGATCACGATATACTCGCGTTGCCATGATGACCCTGTCGATCATGATGTCAAAATTATGCAAAAATGAAATTGTGGGGAAAACGTACATGATGACCACTGGGGCGGCGGTACACATACACCACATGAGAAAAACAGAAAAACAGGCAAAACAGGGCGCGTACTATGAGGTGCCTGGAACATCTGCGAATCATAACTAATTAGCTTTTCTATCTCAGTGGCAGTGTCATCAGACATACCAGATTCCATCCGTCTATTGAAGAGGAAGGGGAGCAAATGCCAATCGGTTATGAGTAGGTGTTGGTGGTCCTTGCCTACGCACCATCGATATTTATCCAACTCAATGTCTGTCGACCCGGCGTCACAAAAATTATACTCCAAAAACAGAAATGAGTGCATACAGCAGGTAGAATTTTCGACAGAACTGCAACGAGAATCCACGAAAGGCCCTGAGAGTTATGTACACGCCGCTCAGAAAATCACTTGACCTGAATGAATAGAAACGCACCTGAATATACAGTACTCTCCATAGACCAGTCGTGCTGCGCTTGTTTAGCACACCGGCAAACATTACGGTCAGCAGAATCACGTCCGTGATGAGGTTAACCGTAATGCCCCAGCGGAAACGTTGTGTTTGCGTGATGAGACACGTGTTGATGACAGGTACCCATACTACCGACCCTTGCATTATACCTAGGGCGAAGATTACGTCAGTTGAGCTTAAGGAGAAAGGAACGGGCGATGGCGAAGTGATTCTCACTGTAGATGGAAGTGCCGATGTTACAAAGCCAGACCGATGCAGTAAAAACAAGAACAGTGAGGCTTCTCCCCCAAATTGCCACTCTACACGTCGTCAGCGGCAAGAAGCAGGTATTAGGGCAAGAAATAACACGAACCCGCGGAGGAGGATTAGAAGGGATGAGAATGCAATACTAAAATATGAGAAAACCTGCAAATCGGGAGCAAGCTCAAGTCAGCTGAGGGTGTCAATGCGCCCAAGTAGCGTGGACGGCGTACCAGAAGTGCACGGAACCATGCCTCGCAGTTGATATGGTGTGCAAGATTGAGACCAGCAATGAGGGTGATTATCGATGCGAGGCACAGGGTCCGGCATAGCTCATATACCTGTAGGAAGCACGATGAAAGGGACGATAAACTCGACGAAATCAGATGACCTACTACAAATGACCATCGGAACCGACGCTGGCCAGTGAAAACTTCCCACTCAAATTGTACGGTCGATACCCATTCCCAGCTACGCGATGGCCTCTAAGAAACCAAGCACTTCGGCGATGAGGGAAGTGCTCACATGTATATGCCCCCCAATACGTGGACGAGTTTTAGATTTACAACTGTAGGGCGCAATCAGTACTATACTGCGCGCAGATCAGGAGCGGAGAGGATGACACACTGAGTGAATTACTCGTCCGGCCCATCTAGACGGTCCCTGACCAACTTGATGGTAATGTGTATGGTGTCAGATATGACACTACAACAGAGTTGGTTGATGGGTAATGGAGCGAGGGAAGGTGGGGAAGAAAAACGCCAAATGCGCTCGAGGGGCAGCTATTTCATAGTCGCCACGGGCCATAGTAGCTCAGGCTCGAGAAGCGATTAATGGTGTTGATCCCAAGCGTGTCGTCACGATCGAACCACCACACCATTGGCTCCGGATCATCCGAGTCGCCGTCAGGACCTGGTTGTAAATCTGTAGTTCACTTTACCCGGGACACGTCGTATCTTCAAGTTGACAACTCCCACCCCTACAATTGTGAAGCCCACGAACATTCAATTCAACTTATCTGGTGACGAGCGAGAGGGCAGCGCTTGTTGCATTCTGTTATAGGAAATATTGGGGTTGCATAACGAAGGGCGATATCGGCGACGTCTTGCCGGAGAAAGCGAGCTCTGACGGTCTCGTCCGGCCCGGGTCTCATCGGTGATTCGAGCATGCAGCTTGCTACCCTATTCTCAACAACTCAACAACGCCTTGTGCCGGTGGGTGACTTCCCATAAAACAACAATTCCGCGAAAAATCAGTAAGCTCTCGGGCCCTCGGGTTTCCGCCTTGTGCTGCATGAAATATGTCGGTTTCCCTTGTGGTTCCGATCTTTTATTTTCTCCTAGGCTTCTGTCATTAAATGGATCCAAAAAAGACAAAGCGAGGTGTCAGCTCCCCTCAGGTTGTGGTGTACAAAGTCGCCTGTTGCGAGGCCTGTTGCGAGTGTTCTGGTTTTTGTGAGCGTTATTGCAAGCGTTATTGGTACCGACAGCTAGGCTCGTAACTGGTCTAATGTAGTACATTCTCCTCCAAGTTGGCCGGTCTCTGCCAGAGCGACGAAGGAGCAGTGACAAAGAGCGCAGCCCTTCAGCTTCAGTGAATGGACGAGGCGGCACGTGCTCGTTCCTCTTTTTCGTGCTACCCTCCCGAGCTCTCGACTGGTTCAAGGAACCAGAACCCTTTTATTTCGCCTTCCCCCTACGCCTAGTAATTGCTAAGGGATCGGTGATGAGGTTCCCGTTTTCCGGCCCTCATCAGCTCGCTCTGGGCCTACCCTATCATTGTTGCTTAGGCTCGTCCTTTCCACCTGCGCTGTGAAAACGGCACAACCACGCAGCCAACGCGACCAGCAACGACAGGTTGCCAGTGATTTCAACAAAGGCCAAGTCGCGACAGGAAATGCTGCACCGACGTGTAATATCATTCCTTTTACGTCGAACAGTGCCTGTAACACGTTGATGGTCTAACAACGCATGATGAACGGAATGGGTTCCACTACTTAAGGCGCGATGATGGGCGGGGGCACGGGTACGATAAGCGGCTTTAACCCGATGATGGGCAGGGCATGGGGCGATTAAGCATCGGCGGGATTGGCGTCGCCGGTGTCGGTGCGATGAACCCGATGGCGACGTCCATTCATAATCACGGCCAATTACAAGCGATTGTGATTTCGTGGTAGGCTCAAATCCGGTTATAATCTACGTAAGATAGAAGTTTTATTTTTATTTGCTGATGCCCATGTGCGCGCGGGTCCGTCTCACCTCGGTGTCTTCTGCTTTTGCTGCTACTACACCCGAGTTACTACTTTGAGTATTTGAGTATCATCTGAGTATCCCTGTCTGTCTGATTTTTATTTTTGCTTTGGATTCGCGAAATGTATCTTTACTTCATGACATCGTACACATACATTATCCTTCGAGTTGGTACGACGCATATGATACTGCGCGTGCAACAGTTCCGTATTATCAATTGCGACCATTTCCTAGCTCGTCGTTAGCATGTTTCGACGGGCCCGAGGGAAGACAGTGACTACCTAGCTCGTCCATGGTCTCTGCATGAACACTTGGGACATTCTCCAGAAGAAGTTCAGCGAGCTTGAATCTCTGACAGCGGCATGCGGCGTCAATTGGGGTTTCACCAGACTTGGTCTTGGTATTTACGTCTGCACCATACTCCAGTAGTAGCCGCGCAACACCAACGCCAGCGACTTCAGAGGCGTATGCGCCTTGTGATACCTCGTGCAATGGGGTCTTTCCGGAGACGTCTACGGCGTCCACTTTTGCACCCCGGTTGAGAAGTAACCTGACGATATCGAGCGTCCCATTGTAGGACGCGACATGCAACGGTGTCAAACGATCCTCGCGTCGCGCATCCACATCCACGCCGCGCTCTAGTAATAGCTGCGCAACACGGACGCCATCTTCTTGGGACTCGTATTTGCCCCACGAAACCGAGTGCAAGGGGGTCCCTCCGATGTCGTTCTTCGCGTTCGCTTTTGCCCCATGGTCGAGAAGTAGCTGTGCGATCGCGAGGTTCCCATTGTGGGCCGCAACATGTAACGGCGTCCAGCGGTCCTTGCGTCGTGCATCCACATCCACGCCACGCTCCAGTAATAGCTGCGCAACGCGGACACCATCTTCTTTGGACTCGTATTTGCCCCACGAAACCGAGTGCAAGGGGGTCCCTCCGATGTCGTTCTTCGCGTTCGCTTTTGCCCCATGGTCGAGAAGTAGCTGTGCGATCGCGAGGTTCCCATTGTGGGCCGCAACATGTAACGGCGTCCAGCGGTCCTTGCGTCGTGCATCCACATCCACGCCACGCTCCAGTAATAGCTGCGCAACGCGGACACCATCTTCTTGGGACTCGTATTTGCCCCACGAAAGCGAGTGCAAGGGGGTCCCTCCGATGTCGTTCTCTGCGTTCGCTTTTGCCCCATGGTCGAGAAGTAGCTGTGCGATCGCGAGGTTCCCTTTGTGGGCCGCGACATGTAACGGCGTCCAGCGGTCCTTGCGTCGTGCATTCACATCCACGCCACGCTCTAGCAATAGCTGCGCAACACGGACGCCGTCTTCTTTGGACTCGTATTTGCCCCACGAAAGCGAGTGCAAGGGGGTCCCTCCGACGTCATTCTCCGCGTTTGCTTTCGCACCACGGTCGAGGAGCAGCCGCGCGATCGCGACCTTGCCATTGTGGGCTGCAAGGTGTAGTGGTGACCAGAGATCGTTGCGCCGTGCGTTCACGTCCACGCCGGACTCCAGTAGTAGCTGTGCAACATGGGCACCATCTTCTTGAGACTTGTATATGCCCCAGGAAACTGAGTGCAAGGGGGTATCTCCAATGTCAGTCTCCGCATTCGTTTTTGCGCCACGGTCTAGGAGCAGCGGCGCGATCGCGACCTTCCCGTTGTGGGCTGCAAGGTGTAATGGTGTCCAGCGATCGTTGCGTCGTGTGTTCACATCTGCGCCGTACTCCAATAATAGCTGTGCAACACGGACGCCATCTTCTTGGGACTTGTATATGCCCCACGAAACCGAGTGCAAGGGGGTATCTCCAATGTTAGTCTCCAGATTCACTTTCGCACCACGGTCCAGGAGCAGACGTGCAACCGCGTTCTTGCCATTGTGAGCTGTGAGATGTAATGGTGTCCAGCGATCGTTGCGTCGTGCGTTCACATCTGCGCCGTACTCCAATAATAGCTGCGCAACACGGACGCCATCTTCTTGAGACTTGTATATGCCCCACGAAACCGAGTGCAAGGGGGTATCTCCAACGTTAGTCTCCAGATTCACTTTCGCACCACGGTCCAGGAGCAGACGTGCAACCGCGGCCTTGCCATTGTGAGCTGTGAGATGTAATGGTGTCCAGCGATCGTTGCGTCGTGCGTTCACATCTGCGCCGTACTCCAATAATAACTGTGCAACACGGACGCCATCTTCTCGAGACTTGTATATGCCCCACGAAACCGAGTGCAAGGGGGTATCTCCAATGTTAGTCTCCAGATTCACTTTCGCACCACGGTCCAGGAGCAGACGTGCAATCGCGGCCTTGCCATTGTGAGCTGCGAGATGTAATGGTGTCCAGCGATCGTTGCGTCGTGCGTTCGCATCCGCGCCGTACTCCAATAATAGTTGTGCAACGCCGATACCGTCTTCTTGGGATCCGTATATGCCCCACGAAACCGAGTGTAGGGGGGTATCTCCAATGTCATTCTCCGCGTTTATATTTGCGCCACGATCGAGGAGCAGGCGCACGATTGCGACTTTCCCATTGTTGGCCGCGAGATGTAACGGCGTCCAGCGATCCTTGCGCTCCGATAATGATAATGGCTGCTGTACAGGAAGAATTCCATCCTCTTGGGATTCGCGCGACACCTCAGTTTCTCCAGCGCCGATCTCTCTTGCACCGTAGTTGAGTAGCACCCGAACCATCTTGCCCTTCTTATATCGGGACGCCATATGCAGTGGCGTCGCGTTGTTTTTGTCCCGCTCGTTCGCGTTTGCACCGCACTCCAGTAACAACTTCGCGAGGTCGCAATCATTGTCTTCGTCCTGGAACGTCTCCCATTTTGACAACAGGTGGAGTGGAGCCTCGCCGTCATCATTCCGCGAGTTGGGGTCTGCTCGATGGTCAAGGAGTATTCGAGCCACCGAGAGCTCTCCGATATGTGCTGCTAGATGCAGTGGAGTCCAGAGATCGTCGCGCCGGACATTCACATTCGCGCCACGTTCGAGTAGAAACTGTACCGTGTCGATAGTCACTTTGTCGTTTCGATCTATTGTTTTATGCAGCGCAGTCTGTCCTCTGGTGTCCCGGACGTCAACTTCCCCACCGTGCTCGAGCAGGATCTCCGCAACCCTGAAATGTTTTCTGCATAGCGCTGCGAACAGCGGAAACTCGTACGAGCCACCGATGGCGTTTACATGCTGCGGTTGTTCGATGGCGAGGTGTCGAACGAGGTCATGGAATCCACAAAGAACTGAATAGTACAATGGGCTTGGCGTCTCCGATAGCAACCTTCTGCCAGACTCGGCGTCTATGTCGTATAGCCCTATCCACGCCGCAAAATGCGGTTTGTCCGGATCAAAGAGGCGCTTCGTCCCATCCACCACGTGAGACTCGACGCCCTCGAATTGCGCATGGGTGACCCAGTGTCGAGCCGCATATTCAAGTAGAGGCGAGACCCTGACCCTCTCGTTGTGGTCGCGATCGTCCAAAAGGAGAAGAAGTCCGAGGCAAACCCGCGCGAGGATGGTATGCGCGTGTCGGGGAAGGATGTGGTATATGGAGAGGTCTCCGGTCGAGGATGCGAGATGAGTCGATGTCAAGAACTCTTTGACGGACAGGTGCGAAAACTGCACCACTCGAGAGTCCCGGTTATCAACGATGGCAATCAAACTTGAACACGTGGACAGCACAGCCTCCTCCTGGTTGTTCGGCCGTCGTTCTGCGTGGAACCTCGGAATGCCTCCCTGGGCTCCGTCGAAGTCGAATGTAAGGATTTCGGCCAGCTCCTCGACACGAAGCGGTCGGACGGCAACTGCGAGGCAGTGAAGAAGACGGCGGGCGTGATTTCGATTTTTCTTGTTGATATTCTTCAACATGTGTTCATAAGTGTCGTCTAGGGTACTTGGTAGTGCCTCGAGTGTCCCTCGTACATCTGGTTGGACCGCATGTCGCAGAGTCTCGAGTTGACAGAATACCCATTGGAACCTACACCATGTATCATTAGCGAGTTTATCGTCGAGCATGAAGAAACACACTTGCATTCCGTCAGCTCGTTCAGAGAGCCCCTCGACAACCAGTTTCTTGTCCTCGTCCCGCCATTTCATCATGTGCTCGTCCAAAGACACGACAGAGCTGACGTAGTTGGCAATCACAGCCTTTTGTCTTGTTTCGTCGTGGAGCGAGATCGCATTAGCGGTCAGCGGCTTGAGCGTAGTTTGTATGTCGATCTCCGGGCGACTCGTAACACATATATGCAAATTCGGAAGGCGTAAGTGAATGAGGTCCTTCACAAGGTTAAGGACTGCCTCTCGCGGGGTTGGCATCCCAGAATCGGGGCACTCATTGAGTGCGTCCATAACGATGAAAAGTCGGTGTTGAGCCGCAACAGTGACCATCTCCTTTAGATGGTCAATCAAGAGTCCATTGCTTGGCTGTTGTGCTCCCTTCCCGTGTGCCAAATAAAGACGGTAGGTGATATCGCAACAAGGCTTCGAGTATGCCGAAAGCTGGACCAGGAGAGAGGTAACAAGGTTGCGAACATTTTGTTTTTCCTCGTCCCGAAAATCGAAGTAGAAATACGCTAACGTAGCCTCTCCGGCATCGCGTAATGTCGTGATGTGTTGTACGATGGCAGAACTTGTGGCCAACATGAGTACCGTAACCGACAACAACAATTGGTAAACGACCAACCAAATTATGCTCTTTCCCGAACCGGCTACGCAAATAGGGAGACCATCAGGAATTGACCTGAGGAACATGATAAGAACGTACGTTTCCCGTGGATCCACAGGAGGGAACCGTGAGAGATCCAGTTCTTAAATACGCTAGCTTCGAAGAACCACGTGGGCGGTTCCTTATAGTAGACATCGGAAGCGGCGTTGTAGTTTGTAGACGGGTCCGGGGGAGAGAACCATTTTCGAACGTCCTGTTCTATTTGGTTCCCTACGGTCGCGTTTCAGCGTTCACAGTGCAGATGATGGAAGTAGCAGATCACGAACACTTTATTTCGTCTATGTTATTCACAATAGCCACATTGACTTTCTTGGCATCTATGCGGAAAATCAGCGAGAAGTGGGAAACTGGACGGACGGGCTACGCACCGTCTTTGTGTTCAATAGTGGCCTTCATAGTCTGGGCTATAGCCATCCGGACCTCCTCCTGTATCAGGTTATCTAACCTCTTCAACGCATCCTCAATATCTGTCCTTCCCAATAGTCTCCTAAAATATATTTCTGTTCAAATACGGGAGTGGTCAAGCGTGAACTATATCTTGCAAAAATAACTTACTTGCTCGCTTTCGCTTCACCTCTTTCGTCGCAATCGAGAGAATGGAGAGTATCTCAGCCACGATCTTCACAAATACTTCCGCCATTTCATCGGTCAACAAAATCTGAGTATAAACGCCAAGGCGCTTGAAGAAATTCTCGATACGCTCAAAGAGTTCGATGAGCGCATCGTGGCTCGCGGTCACATCCTTTGCCGCCTATACAATGTCAGTGTTAGGAAGGGTCTACGAATAGTAGCGGAAAATATACGGACAGCAAGGAGGACACCGATCCCAGTAAATATGGCTTCTGCAGGGGGGAAAGCCTGCAAATAACATTGGAGCGTACTTCAAGCTATTACGGACTAGACATTAAGGACATACCATGCTGGCAACCCCACCAAGGGTCTCAGAAAACGTGTAGAGGACATCCACCACCGGGGTGATCCACTTCATCAACCTCTGATCGCCATCCCTAAATTGCTGAAATGCCTCGGCTTGGCCTTGGAATATGGCTAAGATGGCATCGACAGTGTCACATTGTTGCAACTCAGTGGCGATGGGATGGTCGAGAAGCTGATTCCCCGTCTCCTTCTTGTACTCGGTCAAGGCGGCACCAAGGATTGATTTGAAGTCTGAGGATGAGGTAGTTGTTTGGCCCGAAGTGGACGGACTCGAAGACATGGTGCTTGTGACAGTAAGTTTGTTAGCGACGATAGCAGACTGGCAAGAGTCGAGCGGGAAATACGAAGAGAGGCAGGTGGCTGGTGACTGATGAGTTGGAGCTCGCACGCGACCATGGCTGTTAACCGCGCAACGCAAACGGTAATGGCACTCAGTCACGGTACGGACCGAGTACTTGACCCGGGGTCGGCCCGGCGGCCCCACACTCGCTCCGAGTCAAGCTTCAGCGCAAGCAAGTTCAGCTCCGATCCCTACACTGCACCTATCGGCTTGGTCTTGAAATAGGGGATCGACAGAGTTGCATTGTTGCAGCTCGGTCATGAGCGGATAGTCGAGGAGTTGTTTCCCAGTCTTCTCATCAAGGATAGATTTGAAGTCCGATGACGGGGCAGACGTCTGCCAGTGGTCCGAAGTGGAAGGAGCCATGACGCTAGCAGAGTGGCAAAAGTCAAGCGGTTGCGGTCCAGTATTTGGTCATTTTTGGTCCGTTAGATATCGTATCCTGATTTTTATCCCGTGGTCGGCCTCTGTCAACATGCCTGGCGAAGAAAGATGACGAGAAGTCACTACTCGGACAAAGACGACGAACTCGGGGTTGTCCCAAAGCTGACATCGACGTCTCAAATTTGACACTGCGATCACCTGAAGCTATTCGGAAACAAGTGAGCACCTCGTGGGCCCCCTTCTGTGAATTCTCCCGGTCGTGTATTCCGCGTTTCGCTTCTCGTCTCGGGGCCACCTTATTTAGGACAAATGTGTTTCATAACTGTAGTTCGCTCGTAGCTACGTCTGGTCTGTGTCTCCGGCATGTACCCCAGAATAAAAATGGATAAAAAAAAAAAAAAACAAGTGAGCACGGATCGCGTTCGAATTTTCTTTCTCGTTCTCAGGGTTAGGGCAACTATGAATACTGGTACGTGCACTAGTAATGTCAACCGGACAAATCTACTTACACGTTCCTCACGGATGCAGCTACCATCGGACGTCGTGCACGGTAGATCGACGGTCGTAATGGCTATCTCAGGTGTCACGGCGGTTCGTTTCAAGAACGAACTTCTTCGGAATATCACTACCGAGTTGGAGTATGCAAACGCAAAGATGCGTCTAGGCGCTCCCCCTCCGTTCATTGTTCTCCTCCCAAGTACCGCAGCAGAATCGTTCCACTTTCTGCACAGCTCGAGTACAACATCGATGCGGTGAACAAATACATCGTAAAGCGTATCTAGATCCCCGTTCTGGACTTCTCCTCGGACCCGCGACTGGTCGTGATCCGGTCGTTCGACATGAACAAGCCCGGTGCGGAAATCGACGGACGGCGTCACGGGTGGGTCTGACAGGAGTCCTGCGCCTCGGGATCGAGACCCTTTCACGGGACGGAACTGTTGCTAGCTAATCTACTCGCGGATCGCCTCGGCGGGCGGAGAGACGACTGGCTACAATTCGCGGTGCCTGACGGACTGATTGGTGGCGGGACGAAGATCGACCCGACGCTGTACCGCACAGCTCGCTAGGCAGACGTTCAGCGCCGTGGGCAAGCTCCCGCAAAATTTCACCGGTGCGCGCGTCCCTCCCACTTTACGTTTGGCTAATAACGGCGCCAGAACCAGCCTGTTCGTCTGCTCGGCGTCAAATCAGAGAACAAGAAACAGACCGACGTATCGAAGCTGGTCAGCGGTGAGCTGCTCCTGAGTCCTGACATCGGCTCGACGTTGACTGGTTGCCAGGTACCGAGGTTCGGGCGGGCCTGGCGAAGATCCATCTGACGTTACTGTCGCCCACGTGGACGGAGATCGGGGAGAGTTTACTCCTCTTTATGTCCATTTACTTTCCTTCTTTCGCGCTGGGCTGTGCACTTTCGTGAGTTGGGGAAGTGTGCGCAACGTGGACTGTATTAGACGCCGACTAGCAAATATTATATTAGGCCAGAGTGATGTTTTTTTAATACTCTTTTGCTCGTCCTATGTCCGCGATGATCTCACCACACCCTCCTTCCCGCGACGGGAGATCGATAAAATAAAAAGCACTTAGGTGACGATAATAAGCTTGGGGAAGGGGCTTAAGTGCGGATGCTATCTGTCCACTCTTTTCCATTCGTCCGTCCGTCCATTCACATTCTCGGGAGCGACGGAGAACATCCTTGGTAACTTCTTTATTAGGTCACTTGCCGCTTTGACATCCACCCGCACCCTTACCATACACTCTTCGAGTTGCAATTCGGTATTCTATTCCGAGTTTGCTGTCGCCTAGCTCGGCACGCACCCTGATATGTCACGTCTCTCTACGAATGTGAAGCCCTCCGAGGTCGATCACCCCGTAACGTTGGCAGGAACAGGCCTCGCCCACGGCGAAGGGTCTAATCCTTCATCGTGCGCATTGTGTCCCCGGGCTCGCCACCCGATGCACTTTGAGGAGTTCGGCGGTCTGACACACAGCAGATTCAGGATGGATTTGAGCTTTCGGGTCAAAGGCACTGCTGAAAGCACGAGGAACCGGAAGACGTGACGCTTTGAATAGAGGGAGGTATGTTGGTTCTGTTGGTCGGGTGCGGCGCGTTCTGGAGATATAAATGTCAATGCTTTCCATCGGAGTTACCCCGTACGGATGAGGGGGGAGGTGGTGTCATAGGAGAGTAGATGTGGAGGAGGGGAGGGATAAATAGAGCGTTCGCAGTTCGTCGTAGAGACGCTCCGTACCACTGTACCAGAGAGCAGGACCCAACTAAAAAGAAAGCGTAGTGACCAAATACCGCAATAGACGGGAGAAGACTGGAACAGGGCAGCCGACTCACCGAGCTTATCAACGTGTTCTCTGCGGACTGCAGGGGCGACGGCACAGCCCAAGGAATGGCCACATGTTGCTCGCTCCCGTCAACGTGGTGCCAAGCGGGGCCAGCTCGCGAAATTGTGGATTAACTGGACGGTGTCCTGGGTTAAGTGCTCGAAAGGCGGATGGCGGCAACGTTGAACGCCTGAACAACGACCTGAACGATGTCTGTGGTTTAAGAGGGAGGCAGGACAGCATCGGGGGTGCGGGCGCGGGTTGGCCGGGGAGCGAGTGATTGACTACTCAAAGTCAAAGTCAGTGTGAGAGTGATGTGTAAGGTTCATCAGAGCGGGCGAGAGGAAGGATGAGGTTGACGTATGTACTGTATACGGTGATACCCAACATGTCAACGTCGGCAGGGTCACTGGTTGAGGACGTTGAGGCGTCAACTTGTTTTACTTTTACGGCTAAGTTACAGTGAGAACAGCACGTGCACCAGGAAGGAGACTTGGTGGGAAAGGAAGAGATCTAGCAGTGAATATAGTGAATACTAGTGAGTGTCCGGGAGATGAATCATTTGAAGTGCATCAGGAACAGGAAGTACTGCTGGAAAAAAACCCGGAAGAACCCGATTTTTTCGGTAACTCGTTCAACCATCATAGTCATCGTCAACTTTTGAGTGATGTCCGCTTCCAAAGAAGCTCTGGTGTGTAGATATTACTTATGGTGGTTCTATTGCCCGTGCTGATTTGATCCCCGACGTTAGTGGGCAGCTGGACGTGATGAGGCGGTTGAGGTGAACCAGCGGGCTCTCATTGATAAGGTCCTGGCACGATATTCTGGCGAATTTACGGGTTAGTCCCTTTTCCCGAGCGATTGGGTTGGACATCACTTGACGAAATGCAGTGTTTCGTGAGCTTCTACAGAACTCGGATGACGCGGGCGCACATTCAGTCGAGATTCGTTTCGAAACTCAGAATTATTTATTCCGAGAGAAACGGAGTGATGTCGATCTAGATAAAGAAGATCTCCCAAACCTGAAAACAGCTGTGGTTCGTTGCCTTGTTATCTTCACTGACCAGCACAGTCTAATCTGACCACTTGTCGGTTCCATCAACCATACAGGTCCACCAATGGACATTCAAGAATAACGGCACAAAGTTTAGAGATGAAGATTGGAATCGGCTCAAGAAGATCGGTGCGTGAAACCTCGAAATGCATTGCTACCATTTCCCCATATATCCTTAGCCGAGGGTAATCCCGATGAGGAGAAGATCGGCGCCTTCGGTGTAGGTGGGTCGAATCTTTGTTTGTAGCTAAATAAGGGTTTCAATTCCCACAGGCTTTTATAGCTTATTCTCGGTCACTGAGGAGCCGTGGGTCACTTCGGGAGGTAAGCTAGTCTTGCTTTTGGCGAGGTCTCCCCGATTACACTGCGCACCAGGTCAATGGATGAACTTTTATTGGAAAGACAAAAAAGATCAAGTTGGTCCATCGTTTCGTGTCTGAGACACACCGTCACTCACGCCAACGTGTTCGTCCTAGCTATACGTCCGCCGCGGACCGATTCCAGACGAAACTGGCGATCCGTGGACTACTTTTCAAATGACACTTAGGGAACCTGGCCCAATGCCGCCTGCCTTCGATTTCACTCGCTTCCTGGTTTCTTCGATCACGTTCATGGCGCACCTCTCTGAGGTCAGCATATACTTTGATGACCAGCGGTTGGTCCGGTTGTCCAAACGTGGCGATGAATCAATAGAAGTCCCTATGCTAGCGGGACTCGATAGTAAAACCCCTGATGGTAGAATGACTGTTAGGTCAGTCCAGACTGTCCGTGAGTCAGATTGTGACACCGTATCCGCATGGGCTCTTTTATATCTTTTCTTCGTCAGGCCTTCACATCGAAGCCGAAGTCGCACGATCGGTGTACACTGTTGGATCGGAGAAGCGTTTGGCTCGCCGAACGGATACATCGAAGGTGCTTTTCAGCAAAAAGAAAGCCGGTGGATTCTTATCACTCTTCTCCGGTGGACCTTCCCGGAGACCACCAACGCTGGCGCCTGCTGCGCTTAAACAGCCTATTAATCTATTGGGGGCACTTACATCGAGCGTTGTCCTGACGATCTTTACTGCTAATGTCGACGTCCGGCTCGATAAGAAGATGACAGCAGAGCTGCTGCGAGCAACGAAGAAGATCCCTCCCAGCCGTTTACGTTACGAGCTGACATATGTGAGCTCCTTCGATCTGATGCCTCCGTTTTAAATCGGTTCTTACGTTTACCTAGATGGAAAAAGACCAATATGACTCAAGCGTTAAGGCGGAGGAAAGAGCAGCTCATGCCACCGGGAGTGTGTTTCGAGGGCTTAGGGCTGATTTGGAAGGGCAAGTGGCGTCGTTCGGAATCAGTGCTACATTGACATATTCCACAGGACTGGATCCGCTCGTGTGTTTATCGTAAGCGTTAATTGCCTCAACTATGCGAGGGTGTTCATTCTTTATAGGGCCATTCGACCGGGCAAACCACAGGTATCGGAGGGCATATGGCCACGCGATTTATCCCCACTGTGGAACGCGAGGCTATTGATCTAGTGTACGTCCCTCTCTAATTCTCATATCGTCCTTGACGAGGAATTTGATGCGTCCTAGTGATCGCAATGTGGCAGGTACACGCATTCTCTCCCCCGTATGCTATTTCTAATCCCCCGGCGCAGTTTGGAATAAGGGTCTCCTTCACGTGGGCGGTTTTCTTGCACGCTTTGCCTATGAGCAAGAAATGGAGACCATCAAGAAGGAGTGGGATGCGGCGGTAGCGGCTGACAGCCCAGGTGGACTCCCTGACACGGGACTTCAAGCATGGTTACGAGCACGCGCACTCCATGCGCTCAAATTCTTCACCTTCCGTCCTTCTACGCCGTCCCCTGTGGTATCTACCTCCATGCAAGCCGCCTTCTTCACCTGTGCAACCACACGCCCATTCTCGATCATCTCCTCGGAGGGTGTCCGTAGTTCCAGTCTGGTCTACATCCCTGATCCCGATTTCTCCGGATTCCTCAAGCGCCTGCCGGTGATTTCCGAGGACGTCGTCAATGGCGCCAATATTACGATCGCCGCTCTCCGCGCCAGAAAGATGGTCAAGAATATAGAATTTGAGGACGTGCTCAATGAACTTCACTCGAGACCTCTTTCCGAGACGGAGACGGTTGCATGCCTCAAGTGGTGGATCGACAAGGGAGGAAAGAACAACAACCTTCGAAGGCGATCGCAGCTGTTAGACGCACTCGCGGTATCAATCAACGGACCACCTGAGAGAATTATGAAGTTTTCAGACGCACGAACTTTCTTGAATTCTACGGCCGGTGGAGGAATTCCAACTGACGGGCCCCTGCCAAGCGCGCTACTCCCTACAAGCGTCACCAGGTCATTTGACCCAGATGTTCTGGGGACCGTCTTTCCTTGGAAGCAGCTGACCATTGTTGAGTGGCTGAGGCACATCACTGACCCGAAGGTGGCTGCTGTCAACGCAGAGTTCGACATCAAGCTCTCCGTTTCTTGGGCAGAACGTGTCTTGTCAGTGCTTGCCAGTGGTTGGCCATCTCTGCCTGAAAGTGCCAAAGAAGATATTATCAAAATTTTGAGGGCAATGCCTTGTGTCCCAACGTCCGCCGGATTGAAGGTACCAGACCAAGCCTACTTTGCTAGCGCAAACTTGAACATGTTCTCGGATCTCCCCATCGTCGCCTTGCCCTCTGGTGCCAGTATCAAAGAACCACTGGAAACAGTGCTACAGTCACTTGGCGTACACAAGCACGCGGGTTTGCAGATTGTTTTCGAGAGGTCTGTCTTGTTTCTTTCTCGAGTACGACTCCCTAACCCGAATTTCCAGAATGATCAGAACGGGAGACTGGACCATCCCCGAATTTATCAAGTACCTTGTGTCTATTCAATCGGATTTGACGCTCCGAATGCTTAAGGATTTGCGTGGGATGACTGCATTTCCAAAGGAAGGCACGGACAAGGAACCATCAGCGCCGACAACTAGTAGCGAAGTCCAGCTCCAGCGATACAAGATTATGGATCTCTACGAACCAGTTGATATCTTTCGCGAACTTGGCTTACCTATCATTGACTGGGGAGTCGATAATACATGGGAACGGACATCTGATGAAGGTGAGTTATTGCAGCAGATGTAGATGCTAATTTCGGTGAATTACTATTAATTACTGATTGAACAGCTAAGTTCCTTTTTTCTCTGGGTTTGAAACGCTTTCTCCCCTTGTCGGAACTTCTCGACATTGCCGCCTCTGACAATCAAACCGTGCGTGAGAAGGCGCTGACCTTCTTCTTGGACAACTTATCCGTCAAATATTCCGATTATGACCCCAATAATTACCAAGATCTTGCCTTTATTCCCGCGCTCCGCGGGTCGGAGAAAGTGTTAGCAAAACCTTTCGAAGTAAGAGGTTCGCTCATCGCAGTCTTACCTCATTGATGATGTTGGACAGCTGTACGCTAGCCCCAAATGGGCGACGCTGGGTTTCCTCGTGGTAGATCCTCTGCTTCGAGGCGACACGGCAAGGAAGCTCAAACTCAACAGCCACCCCCCAACCTCCAAGATTGTAATACTTTTGAAGAGATCTCCGCCAATAGACGAGACAACGGCGCGCCAGTGGTTCGAGGTATTATCGGACCATGTTCGAGGTGCTGTCTCAACTGTCTCTATTTGGAACTAAGTCACCTATTGTGCTTGTAGTGTTCTCTCTGGAAGAATTACGGAATCTATCGGAGACACCATTCGTTCCCGTCCAGTCTACAGGAGAAAAGGGTGTAATCCAGAGGTTGTCACCCAAGGGGTGTTACTTTGCCGGAATAGGAGTCGCAGAGCTGCATGCGAAACTCTTTCCATTCATTGATTTTGGCTCGCGTGCCAATCAATTCCTAGCGGCCTGTGGTACCAAAAAGGAGCCATCCGTAGAGGAGATCGCCCAGATCTTGCTAGCGAACCCACGGAAATTCTACGAGCTTGCCAATGGCCGCGAGCAGTGAGTGCAGATCAATTTTTTGCAACGCTCTCCAATATGACCTTCCCGATCAGCTACCTCATTGAGCTTCGCAACTTCGCGGTATATAAGTTACTCCTTGTAAGGGAAACGATTGATCGCATGAAGCAGTCAAACGTGCTTCTTGGATTGCGGCGCGTAAAGAGAAGCGGCGGTGGATCCTCTAATGAGGACGACGAAGATCACTGGGCCTTTCAAGACGACTTGCTTCAGCCTAATAACGTGGCTATCGCAGACGATACCGACGCATATCAGCTCTTCGGTGATCGCATCTTCTGTGCACCCCAAGAGGATGTCTTAGAAGGTACTCTACTCGTATCGTTCTGCCTTTTTAGCTATTTTTTCAACTATCCTCAGAGCTGTACCTCTTCTTGGGTTCCCCGCGTTTGACTTCCTTAGTCAGGGAGGATTGCAAACCAACAGTTGAGATTCCTTCTTCAACGATTGGGCCCGAAATTAGGCATTTGATCTTGGAGCGGTTTCCTCTTCTCCTTCACGGACACCCACAGCCCCTCACCGAAGTCAAGACCAAAGTCTCGTTTGACTGGCTGAATGAGGACACGAATTTTGTAGTGAAAGTGTTTGAAAATCTCCAGTTCACCACGTCCTTGCAGCATGGTGATGTCCGCCACTTTGAGACTCGGGAAGCGTCCGCATTCGCTAAACGGGATGGCCGGGGTCCGATTGAGTTCTGGCTTGCCGGAAACATACCAGTGGACATGCACGAGTAGGTGTCTGTTCTCTTAGATGGGTGGTCGGGTTTGTTTGACGCTTTCAGGGTTTCTACTTCTTTATCTCGTTTCATCTTCGAGTCTCCCAGGGCCAACGATATCATCTCATTCATGACAATCCTCTCGACAAACATCGAAACCCTCAAAAGATGGGGTTATAACGGTGCCCCCTCGTCGAAGCATCTCGTATTCTTTGGTTCACTGATTGGTTTACTTTTTTCACATTAGTCAACAGGATTCTGCGCCGGCAGAAGGCCGAACGCAAAGCAGCCAAAAGCGCCGAAACGGTCACTCATCCTCCATTCCCTAACGATCTACCATACCAAGGCTCCAAGATTGTGACACTTTTAGAGAGATCTCCGCCAATAGACGAGACAACGGCGCGCCAGTGGTTCGAGGTGCTATCGGACCGTGTTCGAGGTGCCGTCTGTCAACCGTCTCTACTTGGAACTAAGTCACCTATTATGCTTGTAGTGTTCTCTCCGGAAGACTTACGGAAACTATCTGAGACACCATTCGTTCCCGTCAAGTCTACAGGAAGCGAGGGTGTAATCCAGAGGTTGTCACCTAAGAGGTGTTACTTTGCCGGAATAGAAATCGCAAAGCTGCATGCGAAACACTTTTCCGTCGTTGATTTTGGTCCGCGGGCCAAAAGATTCCTAGAAGCCTGTGGGGTTCAGTATAGACCACCCATAGAGGAGATCGCCCAGATCTTGCTAGTAGACCCACGGAAATTCTACGAGCTTGCAAATGGACGCGAATAGTGGGTACAGATCAATTTTTGAAACGATATCCGAGATGACCTTCTCTATTAGCTACCTCGTTGAGCTTCGCAACTTTGCGGAAAATAGGTGGAGTCTTGCAAAGGAAACGATTGACCGCATGAAGCAGTCAAACGTACTTCTTGGATCCCGGCGCGTAAGGGGAAGTGGCGGTAGATCCTCTAATGAGGACAACGAAGATCCTTGGGTCCTTCAAGACGACTTGCTTCAGCCCGATAAAGTGGCTATCGTAGATGATACTGACGCATATCAGCTCTTCGGTGATCGCATCTTCTGTGCACCCCAAGAGGATGTCTTAGAAGGTACTCTATTTGAATTGTTCTGCCCTTTTAGCTATTCGTTCATCTATCTTCAGAGCTATACCTCCTCTTGGGTTCCCCGCGTTTGACTTCCTTGATCAGGGAGGACTGCAAAACAACAATCGAGATTCCTTCTTCTACAATTGGGCCCGAAATTAGACGTTTGATCTTGGAGCGGCTTCCTCTTTTCTTTCACGGGCACCCTCAGTCCCGCACCAACGTCAAGACCAAAGTCTCGCTTAATTGGTTGAACGAGGATATGAATTTTGTAGTGAAAGTGTTTGAAAATCTGCAGCTCACCATGTTCTTGCAGCATGGTGATATCCGCCAATTTGAGACTCGGGAAGTGTCCGCATTCGCCAAAAGGGATGGTCAGGGTCCGATTATGCTCTGGCTCGCCGGAAACATACCAGTGGACATGCACGAGTAAGTTCTGTTCTCCTTGACGGGTGGTCAGGTTTTTTTGATGCCTTTAGGGTTTCTGCTTCTTTGACTCGTTTCATCTTCAAGTCGCCCAGGACCGTCGATATCCTCTTATTCGCGACAATCCTTTCGGTAGACATGGAGACCCAAGTGGAGACCCTCAAACGACGTGGTTATAACGGTACGCCCTTGTCGAAGCGTCTCGTATTCTTTGGTTCACCGATTGGGTTACTTTTTTCCCACCAGTCGACAGGATTCTGCGCCAGCAGAAGGCCGAACGCAATGCGTCAAAAGGACAAAGCCTCCACAGCCCTAATTCTGGCGGCCTCAGTGTCACTCCGCTGAATACCATTGGTGTGTTCTTCGAATCTGACGCACCGAAATGATATCTCATCCCCCATTCCCTCTCAGACAACAATATTGAGATGGCGATTGGAGCGTGCGTGCCCGTAGGGAGCAATCAACCGAGGATCCGCGAGGAGATACAAATAGTGAGAGAGTCATTGCACACGGGCTGCTACGATGTGTCCGACCGGGGTGGGAAATTTAAGTTAATTGGTACGTGTCCGGTCCCGCTGTATGAGACCTTTCCTATTTACCATTGTGGAATTTCGTAGGTAGCATAGGGGGCGTGAAAGTCTTCGCTGCGGAAGGTGCGATTACTTTAATGGAGCTACCACTGTCAATGACCGCCAGACCCCTCTAGACCTTCCCGAGAACGAGTCGATCGTTCAACGCAAACACGATGTGCTCACCCGCTTCCTCCTTGTGCTCAATCCCCTCGTAGCGATTTATAAGATCCCGCAGTCTAGCCTGAATATTCTCGCAGCAAATGATGGGCTCATTGCTTTTAATAGAAATGGAAGCTTATTCATGAATTTACGGTATTTCGAAGCCTGGCGTACGTACAACCTTTTCACGCCTACCCGACCTACATTCACGGCTCAACCCATTTTAGACGACCGTGATGTCCAGCGAGCTGATTTTCGCAAGGCTTACATTTCCTGGTCTGGTCCGCCATACTTTTTCTTAGAGCTTGTCTAATGCCCCCTCGACAGGTACCTCACTCTCGCTCACGAGATCGCTCACAATCTTGTCCGTACTCATGATTCTGTACACGAATTTTACTTCTCGGCTATCTGCGGGGCATACTTCGTTGCCTTGAGCAAGTTATTGCGTTAACACCCCATCAGACGATATATACTTCCAGTTCATCCCGGTTCTATATTATAGCTACAAGTGACGGTGTCTCACGGGTTAGTTCTTGGGTTAGTTAGATTTTAGCACGCAGGATATAGTCCTAGGATTTCAAATATATATCCCGCTATCTCCATTCACGAGGGTGGGTGGGCCGACGTGGTGACCGCTCTAGCAGATTACAGGATCCGCGACGGGGAACGTAGCTCATGCGCCAGGCGAACGGGGTGCGGAAGCACTAGATAGACACGAAACACTCAGGAATCGCGTTACGGGCCGGGGGCGATGACTATATGTACTTACATAGACATGAAAGATTTTCCAGGCGTAAGCGTTTAATAATAGAACTAAAGCAGGGATATTTCTTACCTCAGGAACCGGGTTACGAGCGATGACTGAGGCTTACACGGTAAACTACGCGGGTATCTAAGTGTGAGTCGAAGGACGCAGGGCCTTAAAGGTAAGGGCGGTTCGTAAATGTATTAGAAAGTGAATGACGATCCGCGGCTTCGATGTGCGCGAGCGTTATCGGCACAAGAAAGATGATTATCGGAGAGCGCGCGCACAGATACGAGGGGGCAGAAAAGCTGATGGTCAATTCTGTAGAAGACAAAGGTTTTTATAGCTAAAGAACTAGGAACTGTACAATTGGATGTTTTATGCTCTGCAGAAGCAGAGCAACGCGATAACGGATCCCGCCGTCGGCTGGTACGACCGGGCGATGGTCCGGGACATCGAACCGAGGATCCGAGGCAGTAGAGTACGAGCAGTCGAGACATAAGTTTAAATTTGAGCGCGGGTTTGCACAACGCATGGAACACGAAGATACGAACGAACTAAGCTTGAATCTCACATATGATATTCCAAAACGGGGTACCGTCCGTACCGTATTCCCATGGGTATGCGCATCGTATGATATCGTAGATCGAGCCAAGACAGAAATTAGAGAGGAACAAACCAGTCGTCCGAGTCAAATACGATGCGGGTATCGTCGCCAACGCGAGCCACACCGGCCTCGCGTGCGTTGGGAACTCAACAACCGTATCCCATACTCTACGAAATGAACGACGGTCTGACTTGGAATGAACGGCAAAAGAGAGTATGTTCAAAGTGTTACCTATCTCTTGACTCGGGCTTGCCCTCGTCTCTCGGACTGCGCATTAACAACCACGCGATGCTCAAGAAGTTGGGCAAGCTTGGGCCGCCTACGGCCGGATACCAGATCAAGTGGGGTTTTACCAGATCTGGACCTGATGTTCGCGTCTGCCCCGTGCTTCAATAATACCCTCGCAACATCGACGCCGACTTCTTCGTAGTCGTATTCGCCTTTTGATACGTCGTGCAACGGTGTTTCGCCCCAGTCGTCCGCAGCATCTACTTTTGCACCATGGTCGAGGAGTAACTGTACGATCTCGAGCCTTCCATTGTAGGATGCGAAATGTAACGGCGTCCCCTGATTCTTGGTTTGTCCATTCACGTCTCCACCACGCTCCAATAATAGCCGTACAAGACCAATGCCAGCTTCTTCAGAGTCGTATGTGCCGAATGATACGTAGTGCAACGGGGTTCGGCCCAAGTCGTCCACAGCATCCACTTTTGCACCATGGCCGAGAAGCAGTCGTGCGATCTCGAGCCTCCCATGGTAGGACGCGGAGTGTAATGGTGTCCGCTGTTCCTTGCTTTGTTCGTTCACATCCCCACCACGCTCTAATAATAGCTTTGCAAGACCAACACCGGTTTCTTCGGAGCCATAGTTGCCTTGTAATACGTTGTGTAACGGGGTATCGCCCAAGTCGTCCGCAGCGCCCACTTTCGCGCCATGGTCAAGAAGCAGCCGTGCGATCTCGAGCTTCCCGTTCTTTGATGCGGAATGCAACGGCGTCTGCTGTCTCTTGCTTTGTCCGTTCACATCCCCGTCGCGCTCCAATAAAAGCCGTGTAATGTTAACGCCAGCTTCTTCAGAGTCGTATTTGCCTTGTGACACATCGTGCAGTGGCGTTTCGCCTAAGTCGTCCACGGCACGCACTTTTGCACCATGACCGAGAAGGAGCTGTGCGATCTCGACCTTTCCGTTGTAAGATGCGACGTGTAAGGGTGTCCGCTGTTCATTGCTTCGTCCATTCACATCTCCGCCACGCTCCAATAATAGCCGTGCAAGACCAATGCCGGTTTCTTCAGAGTCATATTTGCCCTGCGATACGTTATGCAACGGGGTATCGCCCAAGTCGTCCACGGCGTTCACATTTCCACCATGATCGAGAAGCAGTCGTGCGATCTCGAGCCTCCCATTGTAGGACGCGACATGTAATGGTGTCTGCCGCCTCTTGTTTTGTCCGTTTATGTCCCCACCACACTCTAATAATAGCCGTGCAACTTGGACGCCATCCTGGGGTTTGAACTTGCCGCACGACACAAAGTGCAACGGGGTGTAGCCGAAGTTGTCCACAGTATCCGTTTTTGCACCATGGACGAGGAGTAGTCGTACAATATCGAGCCTCCCATAGTACGATGCAGCGTGTAATGGGGTATAGTTGTCCTTGCGTTGTGCGTTCGCGTCCACGCCGCGCTCCAGTAATAGTTGTGCAATACGAACACCATCTTCTTGGGGCTCGTATTTGCCGTTGGTCGCTGTGTGCAAGGGTGTCTCTCCGTAGTCAGTCTCCGCGTTCGCTTTTGCACCATGGTCGAGAAGTAGTCGTGCGATCTCGAGCCTCCCCCAAGAGCATGCAGAATGCAAAGGTGTCCAGTTGTCCTTGGCAAGTGCGTTCACATCCGCGCCGCTCCCTAGGATTGTGTCAGTAACGCGATGTTTATTTTTTAAGGGGAAATATGCACCTCTTAAGCCTAAACGCCAGGCAGTCTGGCTCCGGGCATTCTTTACGGTAGCATGTCCAAGAAGCGCTCGTATGATCTCCAGCTTCCCGCAGCGGGATGCTACATGTAATGGCGTTTCTTGATTCTTGTTTTGAACGTTTGCGTCCCCGCCATGCTCCAGCAGCAACTCTACAATACGGACACCAGCTTCTTGAGATTCGAAGTTGCGTTGTGAAACTTGGTGCGTGTTCCTTCTCTGATCGTGTTCCGCCTTCGCTGTTCCACGGTGATCGACAAGCACTCGTGCAATCTCGAATCTCCTATCATATGACGCAGCATATACCGGGCTCTGGTCGCTCTTGTCTTGAGCGTTCGCGTCTGTGCCGCGCTCCAATAATAATTCTGTAACACAAGCACTATTTGGGGAGTCATATTCGCCTCGTGACACGAGATGCAACGGGGTTTCCCCCTGGTCGTTTTTAGCGTTTACTTTCGCCCCATGATCGAGAAGTAGCCGTGCGATCTCGGGATGCCCCCGGAAGCATGCAAAGTGTAGTGGGGTTTGCACGTTCAAGTCGACGGTGCGCTCTAGAAAAAGTGTGAGTACTAAAATTGTGTTCTTGGGGGCAATATTTACCTTTTGGGCCGACATGCAACAGAGTACGGACCCTGTCATTCCTCAAAGTGGCGTGTCCAAGAAGTAGCTGTGCAATCTCGAGCTTCCCACACCAGGACGCTAAATGCAGTGGGGTTACGTGCTTCATATCTTGGGCGTTCACGTCTACGTCGCGATCGAGTAGGAGCCGTGCAATACCGATGCCATTTACTTGAGATTCGTATTCGCCTTTCGACACTTGATGCAACGGGGTCTCACCCCGGTCGTTCTTCGCGCTCGCTTTTGCATCATGGTCGAGGAGTACGCGTGCGATTTCAAACCGCCCATTGTAGGATGCAGAATGTAACGGGGTGTCGTGGTCCATGTCTTGCGTGTTCACATCCACTCCGCTCTCCAGCAATAGCTGTGCAACGCGGACACCATCTTGCGGGTCATGTTTGCCTCGTGATACCACATGCAGAGCAGTCTTGCCCAAGTGGTTCTTCGCATTCGATTTGACACCATGATCAAGCAGTATTTGTACCATGTCCGGTTTTCCGTGGTATGATGCGGAATGTAACAGGATTGTCTCATACTTGTCTTGTACGTTCCCGTCTACACCGCAGTCTAGGGAAATATGAGACCCCGAGACTGTGTTCTTGGGAGTAGTACTCACCTTCTATCCATAGCCAGAATGCGGTCTGATCCCGGTTGGTCTCCAGTCTGAAATTTCCCCCATCGCCCAGGAGAACATGCCGGATCTTCTCTTTCCCAAAGCAGCACGCCAGATCTGACGTGGATACGTGATACTTGTCCCGTGCATACGCTTCTGCGCCGTGCTCCAGTAATAGCCGTGCAACGCCAACGCCATCTTCTTGCGCATTATGGTTGCCCCTCAAAACTATCTGCAATGGCTTCTCGCCCTGGTCTTTCTCTACATCGGCGTTCGCGCCATGGTCGAGTAACACCCGTACTATCTTGGGCCGCTTATTGTAGATTGCTAAATGCAGTGGTGTGGCGTTATTTTTGTCTTTCTCGTTCACGTTCGCGCCGCGCTCCAGTAATAACTTGGCAATTTCAGGATCATCGTCTTCATTCTGGGAAGCCTCCCGTCTCGACAGAACGTGCAATGGGGCCTGGCCATCATCGTTCCGCAGGTTAACGTCGGCCCGACGCTCAAGTAGCATACGGGTCAATGTGAGTTCTCCGATGTTCGCTGCTAGATGTAGTGGAGTCCAGAGATCGTCGCGCTGGGCATTCACATCCGCCCCATGTTCAAGTAGAAATTGCACCGTGTCGGTAGCCACTTTGTCATTCCGATCTATCGTTTTGTGCAGCGCAGTCTGTTTTCTCTTGTCTCGAACATCAACGTTCCCACCGTGTTTGAGAAGGAGCTCCGCCACCCGAAAATGATTTCTGGATAGTGCTGCAACCAACGGAAACTCGTACAAGCCACCAATCGCGTTCACGTGCTGTGGGTATTTGACGGCGATGTGTTGAGTTAGGCCAGGGAATCCAAAGAGTGCCGAATAGTACAATGGGCTTGGTATCTCCGACGGCAACTCCCTTCCTGACTCTGCATCTATGTCGTATAGACCTATCCACGCCGCAAAATGTGGCCTGTCCAGGTCAAAGAGGGGCTTCATTCCATCCTCCACATGCGAGGCGACGTCCTCGAACTGAGCATGCGCGATCCAATGTCGGGCGGCATATTCGGCCAAAGGGGAGCTCTCGACACCGTTATCGTCGTTACGGCCGTCCAAATGGAGAAGGAATCCGAGACAGACCTGCGCGAGGATGGTGTGGGCGGGTCTGGGAAGAATGTGATATGCAGTGAGGTGCCCGGACGCAGACGCGAGATGATCGGATGTCAGGAACTCTTTGACGGACAGGTGAGAGAATTGCACCACTCGAGAGCCCCGGTTGTTGACGACGGTGATTAGACTCGAACATATGGACAGCACAGCCTCCTCTTGGTCCTTCGGCCGCCAGTCCGCATGGAACTTCGGAATGCCTCCCTGCGCCGTATCAAAGTCAAAAGCCAGGATTTCGGCCAGCTCCTCGACACGGAGCGGCCGGACAGAAACTGCGAGGCAATGAAGGAGACGACGAGCATGCTCTCGGTTGTTCTCGTTGATATCCTTCAACACGCGTTCGTAAGTCTCATCCAATGTCCTCGGTAACTTTTCGAGAATCGCTCGAACATCTGGTTGGACTGCGTGCCGCAGCATCTCGAGTTGACAAAACACCCATTGGAACCTGGACGATACACAATCAGAGAACTTATCGCCGTGCATGAAAAAAACGTCCTCAGGCTTACATTCCGTCCGCTCGTTCAGAGAGTTCCTCGACAACCAGTCTCTTATCCTCGTCTCCCCATTTCCTCATGCGCTGATCCGAGGACACAACGGAGCTGACGTAGTTGGCGATAACAACCCTTTGTCTGGTTTCGTCATGAAGTGAGATCGCATTGATGGCCAATGGCTTGAGCTTGGTTTGGATGTCGACCTCCGGGCGACTCGTGACACATATATGCAAATTCGGAAGTTGCAGGCGAACGAGATCCATCACAAAGTTGAGGACTGCTTCTCGTGGAGTTGGCATCCCATAGTCGGGGCACTCGTCGAGTGCGTCCATAATGATGAAAATTGGGTATTGAGCCGGGACTGTGAGCATCTCCTGTAGACAGTCAATCAAGATTCCGTTGCTTGGCTGTTGCGCTCCCTTCCCGTGTGCCAAATAAAGTCGGTAGACGATGTCGCAACAAGGCCTTGAGTATGCAGAAAGCTGGACAAGGACAGAGGTGACAACGTCGCGGACATTTTGTTTTTCATCGTCCCGGAAATCGAAGTAGAAATACGCCAACGTTGCCTTTCCGGCGTCGCGTAATGCTATAATATGTTGAATGATTGCAGAACTTGTTGTTGTTGTCAACGTGAGTATTGTAACCAGCGAGAACGATTAGGAATTAACGAACCAAAGAATGCTCTTCCCTGAGCCGGCTACACGACGATTAGGAGTTGGGCTGTGAAATATGACAAGGTACGTACGTTTCCCATGGATCCACAGGAGTGATCCCCTTGACATCCAGTCCATGAATACACTGGCCTCGAAGAACCATGTAGGAGGTACGTTATGATAGACATCGCACGCGGTGTTGTGGTTTGTCGACGGGTCTGGCGGAGAGAACCATTTTCGAACGTCCAGCTCCATTTGGTTTCCCGCGGCTGAGTTTCCGTAGACAATGGTACAGCATAAAGTGGGCAACTGGTCAGACGAACTACGCACCCTTCATAATCTGAGCTATGGCCATCCGGACCTCCTCCTGTATCAGGCCATCTAATCTCCTCAACGCGTCTTCAACATCTGTCCTTCCCAACAGTCTCCTGAAATATATTTCTGATCAAATATGAATATGAGAGCGGTCATTTGAAGTATATCAACTTGACTTACTTGCTCGCTTTCGCCTTACCTCCTTCGTCGCGATGGCGAGGATAGAAAGTACCTCAGCCACAATCTTCACAAATACCTCCGCCATTTCGGTGGTCAATGAAATCTGAGTATAAACCCCAAGGCGCTTGAAGAAGCTCTCAATACGCTCAAAGAATTCGACGAGCGCATCGTGGCTCGAGCTCACACCTTTGGCCGCCTATACAATAGCGTTAAGAGGGGTCCGTGAATAGCAGCGGAAAATATACGGACGGCAAGGAGGACACCGATCCCAGTAATGATTAGCCCTGCAGGGGGGAAAGGCTGCAAAATAAATACAGTTAGGGTGTCATCACGGACTAGATTTCAGGGACATACGATGTTGGCAACCCCACCGAGGGTCTCAGAAAACGTGTATAGCACATCTACCACCGGGCTGATCCACTTCATCAGCCTCTGATCGCCATCCCTAAACTGTTGAAACGCTTCGGCTTGGCGCTGAAATATGGTCAAGGTTGCATCGACGGAGTCACATCGTTGCAGCTCAGTAGCCAGGGGATGGTTGAGAAGTTGTTTCCCAGTCTTCTTCTTGTACTCGCTCAAGGCAGCATCAAGGATTGATTTAAAGTCCGAGGTATACATCTGTCCCGGGGTGGAGTTGGAGGAGGACATGGCGCCTGCAAGGGCGCGTGGGACCGAAAATTCGTAAGAGTAGCGTAGCGTCAAGTGGGAAACACGAGGCCGTGAACTGAAGCGCCGAGAGCCTGTCCAGTATTTGGTCATATTTTTGGTCCGTTAGATCCGCCAGATGAGTCATCCTGATTTATCCTCGCTCGACCCTGCCTGAAATCCGACTCGGACTCGGACTCCGAACTTGAGGTTATCCCAAAAATCGACATCGACGTCTCAAATTTGACAGCGCTGTTGCCTGAAGTTCAAGTTATTTCAAGGCAAGTGAGTACGGATCGCGTTCGTATGTTCCCAGGGTTATCCCCAGGCAACTACCAATCCCGGTGCGTGTGCGCTCGCCGGACAGATCAACTTACACGTCTCGCGCGGACACAGGTACCATCGGACATGTCGCGCATGGTCAATCGACGGTCGTAATGGCTATCTCAGGTGTCATGACGGTTCGTTTCAAGAACGAACTTATTCGGAATATCACAATATCACTACCGAATTTGGGTATGCAAAAGCGAAGGTGCGTGGGCGCTCCCCCTCTGTCCGTTGTTCTCTTCCCGAGTACCATGGCAGAGTCGTTCCACTTCCTGTACGCTCAAGTACAACATCGATGCGGTGAATAAATACATTGTAAAGCGTATCCAGATCCCCATTCGGGACTTCACCTCGGACCTGCGACTGATCATGCATCGATCATGATCCGGTCGTTCGACACGAACAAGCCCGGTTACGGAAGTCGACGAACGGCGTCACGGGTGGGCCTGTCCTGCGCCTCGGGATAGAGATCGAAATTCGGCCTGGTACCTTCACGGAGGACAGCACGGGACGGAACTGTTGCCCAACCGATCTACCCGCGGATCGCCTCTGTGGGCGGAGAGACGAACAGGCCACAATTCGCGGAGCCCGGCGGACTGGTGGGTGGTGGGTGGACGGGACGAAGACTGACCCAATGCTGTGCCGCGCAGACCGGGTCGTTGCAGGTGTTCGGCGCCGTGGGCAAGCTCCCGTAACTATTCACCGGTGCGCGCGTCCCTCCTCTGACGTTGGTTAATCACGGCGCCAGAACCGGAGACAGCCTTTTCTTGTTGTGCCGTCTGCTCGGCATCAAATCAGAAGCATCGACGTATCGAAGGTGGTCAAGGGCAAGCTGACGTCGACCAGCTCCCACGTGCTGAAGTCTGGCGCGAATTTGGCGAAGGTCCATCCGACGTTGCCCGCGTGGACAGAGATCCGGGAGAAAGTTGCTCCTCTCCATGTCCATTTACTTTCTTTCGTTCGCGTTGAGCCGTGCGGTTTGCGTCAGTTGGGGAAATTACAGTGCGCAACGTGGGACTGTATTAGGCGCCGACTAGCAAATATTATATTATGCCAGAGTGATTTATTATTACTCTTGCTCGTTTTCTGTCCGCGAGAATCGAACTCACACCCAATCCCGTTTCCCGAGACGGGAGGTCGATAAGCACTCAGGTGGCGATAATAGGCTTGGAGGGGAGGTGCATCGAGTGGCGAGCCCAGTGACACGATGTGCACGACGGAGGATTAGACCCTTCGTCGTGGGCGAAACCTGTTCCTGCCAACGTTACAGGGTAATCGACCTTGGAGGGTGTCACATTCGCAGAGAGACATGACATACCAAGGTGCGTGCCAGGCTGGGCGACGGCAAACTCGGAACAAAATACCGGAATAGCAACTTTGAAGAGTGGATGGTAGCGGTGCAGGTGGAAAAAAAAAGAAGTCACCAAGTATTTTCTCCGTCGCTCATCGGACATGGGAATGGACGGACGGATAAATGGAAAAGCGTGGACAGATAGGATCCTCACTCAAGCACTTTGACGAGATTGGCGGTCTGACATGAGCAGATTCAGGACGGAAGGAACTGGGTGTTTGAGTTTTCACGCGTTCACGTTCACGTCAAAAGCATTGCCGAAATGCGTGAGGAACTGGAAGACGTGACGCTTGGAATGGAAGAAGGTATGTTGGTTCCGTTGGTTTCCACCAGAGTTACTCTGTATGGATGAGCTGATGACACACGACAGTGGATGTGGAGGGGGGAAGGGATAAATAGAGCGCTCGTATTTCGAGGTAGGGGCATTCCATACCAGAGGGCGGATCCCAAATTTTTAAAAAGGAGTAGTGTCCACTGGCAGTAGAAGTCAAGAACAGGGCGGCAGACTCACCGAGCTAATCAACGTATTCTGCGCGGACTGCGGAGGTGATGGCACAGCCAGAGTAATGGCTTTATGTTGTTTGGTCCCGTCGACGAGGTGTGAAGTAGGACCAGCTCGCAAAATTGTGGGCTAGCTAGACGGTGTCCTGTTAAGTGTGGATGGCAGCAACATTGAACACCTGAATGACATCGGATGCGGTTGCGGGGCGGGGGGCAGGGAGCAACTGATTGATAACTCAAAGCCTTTGCCAGTGGAAGCGTGTGTATGGTTCATCAGAGCGGGCAAGAGGACTGCAAGAGGAAAGATGGGCGTGGATACATGACGGTACCCCACCTTGGCACGCTGGCTAAAACGGTGGCCTCGGCAGTTGCCAGTGTTACGTCCAGACCGGGCCGTGCGACAGATGCCCAACTCAACTTAACGATCAAGAGTCGATCAGCAAGTCGATCAGAGTCATCGCACAAGTCCCGAAACCAATATTGCCTTTTGAGTGATGACCCCTTCCAAAGAAGCTTTGGTATGTGGATATTGCTTATAACGGCATCTGTCGCACTGATTTCGTCCTCGACGATAGTGGGCAACAGGACGTGACGAGACAGTTGAAGTGAACCAACGGGCTCTTATTGACAAGGTCCTGGCACGATATTCTGGTGAATTTACGGGTTAGTTCCTTTTCCGATTACTCTGGTGATTGGGTTGGAAATAATTTCGACGAAATACAGTGTTTCGTGAGCTTCTGCAGAACTCGGATGATGCGGGCGCCCATTCAGTGGAAATTCGTTTCGAAACCGAGAGTTATTTATTCCGAGAGAAACCGAGTGATATCGAGGCAGATATATCCCAAGAAGACCTCCCAAACCTGAAAACAACTGTGGTTCGTGGTTTTGTTATCTTGACCTTGACTGACCAGCACACTTTGATCTGACCACCCGTCGATCCCATCTCTGGTCCCATCACTTATACAGGTCCACCAATGGACATTCAAAAATAACGGCAACAAACTTAGAGATGAGGATTGGAATCGGCTGAAAAAGATCGGTGCGTGAGATCTTGAAGTCATTGGTACCGTCGCCTTATATATCCTTAGCCGAGGGTAATCCCGATGAGGAGAAGATCGGCGCCTTCGGTGTAGGTGGGTGGAATCGTTGTCCGAATCGTTTTTTGCAGCCAAATAGAGGTTTTAATCCCACAGGATTTTATAGCTTATTTTCGGTCACCGAGGAGCCGTGGGTCACTTCTGGAGGTGAGCTAGACTTGTTTTTGGCGGGATCACACCGATTACATTGTGCACCAGGTCAATGGATGAATTTTTATTGGAAGGATAAAAAAAATCAAGCTAGTCCTTCGTTTCATATCCTTTATCCTTCTGAAACTCACGCCAACGTGTTCATCCTAGCTATACGCCCGCCGTGGTGATCTACCGGCTCCGCCAGACGGAACTGACGATCCATGGACTACTTTTCAAATGACACTGAGGGAACCTGGCCCAATGCCGCCTGCCTTCGAGTTCACTCGCTTCCTGGTTTCTTCGATCACGTTCATGGCGCACCTCTGTGAGGTCAGCGTATACTTTGATGACAAACCATTGGTCCGGCTGTCCAAACATGGCAGTAGGCCAAGAGAAGTTCCTATGCTAGAGGGACTCGATAACAAAACCCCCGATGGTATGATGACCGTTAGATCAGTCCAGACTGTCCGTGAGTCAGGTTTCGACACCGTATCCGCGTGGGCTCTTCTATATTTTCATCAGGCCTTCACATCGAGGCCGAAGTTGCACGATCGGTATACACTGTTGGGCCGGAGAAGCATTTGGCTCATAGAACGGATACACTGAAGGCAGTTTCCCGCAAAGGCGGTGGGTTCTTCTCGTCACTCTTCTCTGGTAAATCTTCCTCTCCACGGAGATCACCAACCCCGACGCCTGCTGCGCCCGAGGAGCCTATCAATCTATTGGGGGCACCTTCCTCGAGCGTTGTCTTGACGATCTTTACTGCTAACGTCGACGTCCGGCTCGATAAGAATATGACTGCAGAGCTGTTGCGAGCAACGAAGAAGAACCCTCCTAGCCGCTTACGTTACGAGCTGACATATGTAGGGACCTTCGTTCTGATACCTACGTTGGTTCTGACGTTTACCTAGATGGAAAAAGACCAATATGACTCAAGCGTTAAGGCGGAGGAGAGAGCGGCTTGTGCCGCTGGGAGTGTGTTTCAAGGGCTTCGGGCTGATCTGGAAGGGCAAGTGGCGTCGTTCGGAATTGGTGCTATATTGACATGTTCCACAGGACTGGATCCACTCGTGTGTTTATCGTAAGTGTTAATTGCCTCAATTACGCGAGGGTGTTTATTCTCTATAGGGACATTCGACCGGGCAAACCACGGGTATCGGGGGGCATATGGCCACACGATTTATTCCCACTGTAGAACGCGAGTCTATTGATCTAGTGTATGTCCCCCTTTAATCCCTATTGATGAAGAATTTGATGCGTTCTAGTGATCGCAATGTGGCAGGTACACATTTTCTCTCCCCCGTATGCTGTTTCTTATCCCCCGGCGCAGTTTGGAATAAGGGTCTCCTTCACGTGGGTGGTTTCCTTGCACGCTTTGCCTATGAGCAAGAAATGGAGACCATAAAGAAGCTTTGGGATGAGGCGGCAGCCGCGGACGGCCCAGGTGGACTCCCTGGTGCGGGACTCCAAGTGGGGTTACGAGCTCGCACACTCCATGCGCTCAAATTCTTCACCTTCCGTCCTTCTACGCCATCCCCTGTGGTATCCACCTCCATGCAAACCGCCTTCTTCAGCTGTGCAACCGCACGCCCATTCTCGGTCATCTCCTCTGAGGGTGTCCGTAGTTCCAGTCTGGTCTACGTCCCTGATCCCAGTTTCTCCGGTTTCCTCAAGCGTCTACCCATGATTTCCGAGGACATCGTCAACGGCGCCAATATTATGATCGCCGCTCTCCGCGCCAGAAAGATGATCAAGAATATAACATTTGAGGACGTGCTCAATGAACTTCGCTCGAGACCCCTTTCCGAGACGGAGACGGTGGCATGTCTCAAGTGGTGGATCGGTTTCGATAAGCAAGGAAAAAACCCCAAACCTCTTCATGGGCGATCGCAGCTGTTAGACGCACTCGTGGTATCAATCAATGGGCCACCTGAGAGAATCATGAAGCTTTCAGATGCACGATCTTTCTTGGACTCTACGGTTGGTGGAGAGATCCCAACTGACGGGCCCCTGCCAAGCACGCTACTCCCTACAAGCGTTACCGGGTCATTTGACCCACATGTCCTGGGGACCGCCTTTTCCTGGAAGCAATTGACCATTGTTGAGTGGCTGAGGCACATCACTGACCCGGAGGTGGCTGCTGTCAACACAGAGTTCGACATTACGCTTTCCGCTTCTTGGGCAGGACGTGTCCTGTCAGTGCTTGCCAGAGCTTGGCCATCTCTGCCTGAAAGCGCCAAAGAAGATGTTATCAAAATTTTGAGTCCAATGCCTTGTGTTCCAACATCTGCCGGACCGAAGGTACCAGATCAAGCCTACTTTGCTAGCGTAGACTTGTTCCAGGATCTCCCCACTGTCACCGTGCCCTCTGATGCCAGTATCGAAAAGTCACTAGAAACAGTGCTGCAGTCACTTGGCGTACGCAAGCACGCGGAATTGCAAATTGTTTTCGACAGGTCCGTCTGGTTTCTTTCTCGAATCCAACGCTCTAATCTGAATTTCCAGAATGATAAATAACGGCGAATGGACAACTCTCGATTTTGTCAAGTACCTTGTATCTATTCGATCTGATCTGACAGCACAAGGGCTTGAATATTTGCATAACATGACTGCATTTCCGAAAGAAGGCACGGAGAAGGAACCATCAGAGCCCACGACTAGTGACGAAGTCCAACTCCAACGATACAAGGCTATGGATCTCTACGAACCAGTTGATATCCTTCGTGAGCTTGGCTTGCCTATCATTGACTGGGGTGTCGATAATAGATGGGAAACGTCGTCTGACGAAGGCGAGTCATTGTAGTAGATCTATGATAATTTCGGTGAATTACTGATTGAACAGCCAAGTTCCTTTTTTCTCTGGGCTTGAGAGACTCTCCCCCCCTGTCGGAACTTCTCAACCTTACCGCCTCTGACAACCAAATCGTGCGTGAGAAGGCGCTGGCCTTCTTCTTGAACAACCTATCCCTCAAATATTCCAATTATGACCCCAATAATTACCGAGATCTTGCCTTCGTTCCCGCAGTCCGTGGGTCGGAGAAATTATTGGCAAAACCATTCGAAGTAAGAAGTTCGCTCATCGCAGCCTTACCTCACCTAGATGACTCTGGACAGCTGTACGCTAGCCCCGAATGGGCGACGCTGGGTTTCCTTGTGGTTGATCCTCTGCTCCAAGACGGTACGGCCAGCAAACTCAAACTCAACAGCCATCCCCCAACATCCGAGATCGTGACACTTTTGGAGGGATCTCCGCCAATAGACGAGACAACAGCGCGCCAGTGGTTCGAGGTATTATCAGACTTTGTTCCAGGTAGCGTCTCCCAACCGTCTCGACTTGAAACTAGGTCATCCTTGACGTCACATATTGTGCTTGTAGAATTCTCTCCGACAGAGTTACGGAAACTGTCAAAGACACCGTTCGTTCCCGTAAAGTCTACGGGAGGCAAAGGCGTAGTTCAGGGGTTGTCACCTGCTCAGTGTTACTTTGCTAGGATAGGAGTCGCAGAGCTGCATGCCAAGCTCTTTTCTTTCGTTGATTTTGGCTCGCGTGCCAAGATATTCCTAGCAGCCTGTGGTATCAAGGACGAGCCATCCGTAGAGGAGATCGCACAGATCTTGCTAGCAGACCCGTGGCAATTCTACAAGCTTGCAAATGGTTACGAAAAGTAGGTGCGGATTAATTCTTTCGAAACGCTGTCCAAGATGACTTCGATTAGCTACCTTGTGGAGCTCCGCAACTTCGCGGTACATAAGCAGCTCCTTGCAAAGGAAACGGTTGACCGCATGAAGCAATCAAACGTGCTTTTTGGATCGCGGCGCGTAAAGCGAAGCGGCGCTAGATCCTTTAATGAGGACGACGAAGATTACTGGGTCCTTCAAGATGACTCGGACCTGCTTCAGCCCAATGAAGTGGCTGTCGCGGATGATACCAACGCATATCAGCTCTTCGGTGATCGGGTCTTCTGTGCACCACAAGAGGATAACTTAGAAGGTATTTTAATTGAATTGTTCTGCCTTACGCTGTTCGCTCATCTATCTTCAGAGCTATACCTCTTCTTGGGTTCCCCGCGTTTGACTTCCTTGATCAGGGAGGATTGCAAAACAACAGCTGAGATTCCTTCCTCAACAATCGGGCCCGAGATTAGACGTTTGATCTTGGAGCGGCTTCCCCTTTTCTTTCACGGGCACCCACAGTCTCGCACCAAAGTCTCGTTTAATTGGCTGAATGAGGATACGAATTTCACAGTGAAAGTATTTGAAAATATACAGCTTACCAAGTCCATGCAGCATGGTGACGTCCGCCACTTTGAGACGCACGAAGCGTCCGCAGTCGTTAAAAGGGATGGCCAGGGTCCGATTGAGCTCTTACTTGCCGGAAACACACCAGTGGACATGTATGAGTAAGTGTCTGTTCTCTGAGATGGGAGGTCGGGTTTACTTGACACCTTTAGGGCTTCTACTTCTTTGTCTCGTTTTATCCTCGAGTCGCCCAGGACCAGCGATACCCTCTTATTCATTACAATCCTTTCGACAGAAGTCAAGACCCTCAGACGATGGGGTTATGACGGTACCCCCTTGTTAAAGCGTTTCGTATTATTCGGTTCATTGATTGGATTTCATTTTCCCCCCATAGTCGATAGGATTCTGCGCCGGCAGAAGGCCAAACGCGAAGCAGCCAGAAGAGCACAAGAGACGTCAAAAGCACAAGGACTATGCAGTCCTAATTCTAGCGGCCCCAGCATCACTCCGCTGAGTACCATTGGTGTGTTCTGTGAATCCGACGCGCCGGAATGGTATCTCATTCTCCATTCCATCCTAGGCCACAATATTGAGATGGCGATGGGAGCGTGCGCGCCTGTGGGGAGCGATTTACCGAGGATCCGCAAGGAGATACAAACAGTGAGAGAGTCGATGCACGCGGGCTGCTGCGATGTGTCAGACCGGGCGAAATTAAACCCCGTCGGTATGTCACCAGTCCCGTTGCACGAGACCTTCCTGCTTACCATTATGGAATTTGGTAGGTAGTATAGGTAGCGTGAAAGTCTTCGCTGCGGAAGGTGTGATTCCTTCACTGGAAACTACTACTGTGGTACTGTCAATGACTGCGAGATTCCTCTAGACCTTCCTGAGAGCAAGTCGCTCGTTGGACGCAAACATGACGTGCTCACCCGCTTCCTCCTTGTGCTCGATCCCCTCGTAGAAATATATAAGATCCCGAAGTCCAGCCTGCATATTTTCGCAGAGAATGAAGGGCTCGTTGCTTTTAATAGAAATGGAAGCTTATTCATGAATTTACGGTATTTTGAGGCCTGGCGTACGTACAACTTTTTCACACCTGCCCGACCGACATTCACAGCTCACCCTTTCTAGACGACCGTGATGTCCAGCGGGGTGATTTGAGCAACGCTTACATTTCCTGGCATGGTCCACCACACTTCCGCTTAGAGCTCGACTAATACCCCCTCAACAGGTACCTTACTCTTGCTCACGAGATCGCCCACAATCTTGTCCGTACTCATGACTCTGAACACGAGTTTTACTTCTCGGCTATATGCGGGACGTATCTTGTTTCCCTAAGCAGATTATTACGTTAACACCCCATTAGATGACTTGTTGCTTGACTTGTTGCCTAGACTTCCTCCCGGTTCTATATTGTAGCCATGTTCAGGCTTGCAGACTTTCCTAGGTACTAGTAAGGTAGATTTGAGCACGTTTGATAGAGTTCTGAACTTTCGACCGATATCCCGCCATCTCCATTCACAAGGGCGGGGCCGGCGTGGTGAGTCTGGTGACCACATGATCCTATGAAACGAATGGCTCTCAGACGACTCGGAGGAATGAACGACAAAAGACAATCTGTCAAAAGTATTGCAACATAGCAAGCAAGGTAGCAAGTTAAGGGAGTCGGCTGCCAGTGGCACACCAAATGCAGCGTAAACGAATAGAGCATCGCCACATCCGAGTCAGGCGTACGCATCCTTAAGTACATCGTGAAGACTTCGTAAATACACGTGAAACAATGTGTGGACACCCACAGTTTGTACAGACTTCGCCTGCGCGCACGTTTACACTTGACACTCACTTTAACTCACTTAATCATCAAGTTAATCATTTTTCCCGAGCGTCCATACCTTTAACACTTCCCGCATCTAGTCTCGAAAAAAACTACACCATTCGATGCAATAATTCGATGCACAACTTTGCCGCTATCGGATCTTCGGATGGCGGAGGGACCCCACAGCGATAAGACCTTGCTTAATGGGGACCACATGGGGTCGGAAAGTGCCAGTGCAACCAGGCCCTCGAAAGGGGCTTGCCCGATTTGGCTGCCCGGACCGTTTGTGGGAGCAATGCCGTGCTGGCTGGCTGGCTACTTAAAGCCGAGCAGGAAGCCTCCCTCCTTCCCACTCGCGTTCACCCATATTGCAACCAACCTACCAGGGGTTGCGCCGCGCCGTGCCATGCTTGGCCAACTCCCCTGGTGGGTCATAAGACTGGTATGCTCCCTAAACTTGAATGGACTCGGAAGGCGCAGCGGTCGGGGTAGCGGTAACCCCCTGACGAGAACTTTCAGTTTCGAATCGCTGAACCGCTACTGACTGCCTGGCCTTGCCTGCCTCTGGGCATACTGTACTGACCTTTACCCTCGGATACGGGTGGTAGACGGATGTACCATGTGGGCCCGACAGCCCGAGTGTCCCTCTGCACAGAGTCATTGCCTCTGCCCTAGCAGGCAGAGGTCGCGCATTTTTATGGTGATTCAAACACCCATAATACCGTAGCCGTACAGTAGGAATTGAGAGAGATATTACACAAAACTATGCTAGCATACCGGCTAGCCCGGCCCCCATCAAAACTTGCCGTTTTTGGAAAAAAAACTTGCCCGCGCCCTATTTTCCGCAAACAACTGTAAGTTAGTTATCTAGTTATCTCTTGAAAAAATTAGCCCTCCTCAAGCTCGACCTCGGTCTCTCAGTCCGCGCATTAACAATCGCGCAATGCTCGAAAAGAAGTTGGGCGAGCCTGGGCCTCCTACTGCGTGATACCAGATCAAGTGGGGTTTTACCAGATCCAGACATGGTGTTTGCGTCTGCCCCGTGCTTCAATAATACCCTTGCAGCATCGATGCCGGATTCTTCATAGTCGTATTCGCCTTTTGATACGTCGTGCAATGGCGTTTCGCCCCAGTCGTCCACAGCATCCACATCTGCGCCATGATCGAGAAGCAGCTGTATGATCTCGAGCCTTCCATTGTACGATGCGAAGTGTAACGGCGTCCCCTGGTTCTTGGTTTTTCCGTTCACATCCCCACCACGCTCCAATAATAGCCGTACGATACCAATGCTGGCTTCTTTAGAGTTGTACATGCCGGATGACACGTAGTGCAACGGGGTTCGGCCCAAGTCGTCCACAGCATCCACTTTTGCACCATGGCCGAGAAGCAGTCGTGCGATCTCGAGCCTCCCATTGTGGGACGCGAAGTGTAATGGTGTCTGCTGTTCCCTGTTTTGTCCGTTCGCATCACCGCCACGCTCTAATAATAGCTGTGCAAGACCAACACCAGCTTCTTCGGGGTCATAGTTGCTTTGTGATATGTTGTGCAATGGGGTATTGCTCAGGTCGTCCGCAGCGCCCACTTTTGCACCATGGTCAAGAAGCAGCCGCGCGACCTCAAGCTTCCCATTCTTGGATGCGAGATGTAATGGCGTCTGTTGTCTCTTGCTTTGTCTGTCCACGTCCCCTCCGCGCCCCAATAAAAGCCGTGTGAGACCAATTTCGGCTTCTTCGGAGTCGTATTTGCCTTGTGACACGTCGTGCAATGGAGTTTCGCCCAAGCCATCCACAGCATCCACTTTTGCACCCTGGCTGAGAAGCAGCCGTGCGATCTCGAGTTTTCCATTGAAGGATGCGACGTGTAACGGCGTCCGCTGTTCCTTGCTTTGTTCGTTCGCATCCCCGCCACGCTCTAATAATAGCCGCGCAAGACCGATTCCGGCTTCTTCAGAGTCATATTTGCCTTGAGATACGTTGTGCAACGGGGTGTCGCCCAAGTCGTCCGTAGTATCCACTTTTGCACCATAGTCAAGAAGCAACTGTGCGATCTCGAGCCTCCGATTGTAGGATGCGACATGTAATGGTGTCTTCTGCCTCTTGCTTTGTCCATTCACATCCCCACCACACTCCAGTAATAGCCGTGCAACTTGGACACCATCCTCGGGTTTGAATTCGCCGCACGACACAAAGTGCAATGGGGTGTAGCCGAAGTTGTTCACAGTATCCGCTTTTGCACCACGGTTGAGGAGCAGTCGTACGATTTCGAGCTTCCCATAGTAGGATGCAGCGTGTAACGGTGTACAGTTGTCGTTGCGTCGTGCATTCGCATCCACTCCGTGACCCAATAATAGCTGTGCAATACGGACACCATCTTCTTGGAAGTTGTTGCCGTTGGCCATGGTGTGCAAGGGTGTCTCTCCGTAATCAGTCTCCGCGTTCGCTATTGCACCATGGTCGAGAAGCAGTCGTGCAATCTCGATCCTCCCCCAAGAGCATGCAGAATGCAAAGGGGTCCAGTTATTTTTGGCAAGTGCGTTCACATCCGTGCCGCTCCCTAGATATGTGTGAGTAACACGATGTCTATTGTCAAGAAGCAATATGCACCTTTTAAGCTTAAACGCCAGTGAGTCTGGCTCCGGAAATTCTTCACGGCAGCATGTCCAAGAAGCGCTCGTACGATCTCTAGCCTCCCACAGCGGGATGCCACGTGTAGCGGAGTTTCCTGATTCTTGTTTTGAGCGTTTGCGTCCCCACCATGTTCCAACAATAGCTCTACAATACGAACACCGGCTTCTTGATATCCAAAGTTTCCTTGCGACACTTGGTGCAATGGGGCCTTTCCCTTCCCATGTTCTGGCTTCGCCGTTCCACGGAGATCGAGAAGTACCTGTGCAGTCTCGAGCTTCCTATCGTAGGACGCAGCATGTAATGGCGCCGAGTCGCTCTTATCTTGAGTGTTCGTGTCTATGGCGCGCTCCAATGGTAGTTCTGTAAAACGAACGCCACCATTTTGGTTCTCGTATTCCCCTCGTGAAACAAAGTGCAACGGGGTTTCCCCCTGGTTGTTTTCTGCGTTCACTTTCGCACCATGTTTGAGAAGTAGCCGTACGATCTCGGGCTGCCTCCGGAAGCATGCAAAGTGTAGCGGTGTTTCTTGGTCCTTTTGTTGCACGTTCAAGTCCTCGGTGCGCTCTAGAAAAAGTCTGAGTACTAAAGTCGTGTTCGTGGGCGTAATATTCACCTTTTAGGCTGACATGCAATAGGGTACGGACCCTGTCGTTCTTCGAAGTGGCGTGTTCAAGAAGTAGCCGTACAATCTCGGGCTTCCCACACCAGGATGCTAAATGTAGTGGGGTTACGCCATCCATATCTTGAGCGTTCACGTCCACGCCGCGGTCTAGTAAGAGCCGCGCAATACCGACGCCGTTTACTTGAGATTCATATCCGCCTTGCGACACTTGGTGCAACGGGGTCTCACCCCAGTCGTTCTTCTCACTCGCATTTGCACCATGCTCTAGGAGCACACGTACGATCTCGAGCCTCCCACTGTAGGATGCATAATGTAACGGGGTGCTGTGGTCCTTGTCTTCCGCGTTCGCATCCGCTTCGTGCTCTAGTAATAGCTGTGCAACACGAACACCATCTTGCGAGTCATATTTGCCTCGTGACACCACATGTAATGCAGTCTCACCCCGATGGTTCTGTGTATTCGATTTGACACCTTGATTAAGCAGTATGTGGGCAATCTCTGGCCTTCCATGGTATGATGCGGAATGTAACAGGATTGTCTCATATTTGTCTTGTACGTTCCCATCCACGCCGCACTCTAGGGAAAATGTGACACTCTCGAACTGTGCTCTTGGAAGTAATACTCACCTTCTATCCACAGTCGAAATGCGGTCTCATCCTGGTTGTTCCTTAGTTTGAAGTCTTTCCCATCTCGAAGGAGCACCTGCCCGATGTTCTTCCCAAAGTAGCACGCCAAATCTGACGTGGATATGTGATACTTGTCTCGCGCATACGCTTTTGCGCCACGCTCCAGTAATAGCCGCGCAACGCCGGTGCCATCGTCTTGTGCGTTATGGTTGCCCCTCAAAGCCATCTGCAATGGCGTCTCGCCCTGGTCTTTCTCCGCGTCGGCGTTTGCGCCATGGTCGAGTAGCACCTGTATGATCTTGAACCTCTTATTGTAGGATGCCAAATGCAGTGGTGTTGCGTTATTCTTGTCTTTCTCGTTCACGTTTGCGCCCCGCTCTAGTAATAATTTGGCAATATCAGAACAATTGTCTTCATCCTGAGGAGTCTCCCGTCTCGATAACAGGTGCAAGGGAGCCTGGCCGTCATCGTTCCGCGAGTTGACGTCGGCTCGATGCTCAAGTAACACCTGAGCAACCAAGAGCTCTCCGGTGTCCACTGCTAGGTGTAGTGGAGTCCAGAGATCGTCGCGCCGGGCGTTTACATCCGCGCCACGTTTGAGTAAAAACTGCACCGCGTCGATAGCCCCTTTGTTGTGCCGATCTATTGTTCTGTGCAGCACAGTCTGCTTTCTTGTGTCCCGGACATCAACGCTCCCACCGTGCTCGAGCAGGAGCTCCGCCACCGGCACGTGATTTCTGCATAATGCTGCAACGAGCGGAAACCCGTAAGATCCACCGATAGCGTTTACGTGCTGTGGGTGTTTGATGGCAAGGTGTCGAACTAGGTCATGAAATCCACAGAGTGCCGAATAGTACAATACACTTGGTATCACCAGCGGCAACTTCCCGCTTGACTCTGCGTCGACGTCGTATAGCCCTATCCACGCCAAAAAATGTGGTTTATCGAGGTCAAAAAGGGACTTCATTCCGTCCTCCACGCGTGAGGCAACGTCCTCGTATTGCGCATGCACGACCCAGTGCCGAGCTGCATACTCGGCCAAAGGAGAACCATTGACACTATGATTGTCGTTGCTATTATCCAATTGGAGAAGAAATCCGAGACAGACCTGCGCGAGGATGGTGTGCGCGGGTCCGGGAAGAATGTGATATAAGGCGAGGAGTCCGGTTGAAGATGCGAGATGATCAGATGTCAAGAACTCTTTGACGGACAAGTGTGAGAATTGCACCACCCGTGAGCCCCGGTTGTCGACGATGGCAACTAGACTCGAACATATGGATAGCACAGCCTTCTCTTGGTCCTTCGGCCGTCGGTCCGCATGGAACTTCGGAATGCCTCCCTGGGCCGTGTCAAAGTCAAAAGTAAGGACTTCGGCCAGCTCCTCGACGTGAAGAGGCCGGACGGCAACTGCAAGGCAGTGAAGGAGACGACGAGCGTGCTCTCGGTTGTTCTCGTTGATACCCTTCAACACGCGCTCGTAGGTCTCATCCAATGTCTTCGGTAACTTGTTGAGAATGGCTCTAACATCTGGTTGGACTGCGTGCCGCAGCATTTCGAGTTGACAGAATACCCATTGGAACCTGTATTATACATGATTAGATAATTTTTCGCTGGGCGTGAAGGAACACCCTTACATTCCGTCCGCTCGTTCAGAGAGCTCCTCGACAACCAGTTTCTTATCCTCGTCCCGCCATTGCTTCATCTGCTCATCTGAGGACACAACAGAGCTGACGTAGTTGGCAATAACGATCTTTTGTCTGGTTTCGTCGTGGAGTGAGATCGCGCTAACGGCCAATGGCTTGAGCTTGGTTTGAATGTCGATCTCCGGGCGACTCGTAACACATATATGCAAATTCGGAATTTGTAGGCGAACGAGGTCCATCACAAAGTTGAGGACTGCCTCTCGCGGAGTTGGCATCCCATAGTCGGGACACTCGTCGAGCGCATCCATAATGATGAAAATTGGGTGTTGATCTGGGACTGTGAGCATCTCCTTTAGACGGTCGACCAGGATCATATCGCTTGGCTGTTGCGCTCCCTTCCCGTGTGCCAAATAAAGACGGTAGATGATATCGCAACAAGGCTTTGAGTATGCGGAGAGCTGGACTAGGAGAGAGGTAACAACGTCGCGGACGTTTTGTTTTTCGTCGCCCCGAAAATCGAAGTAGAAATACGCCAACGTTGCCCTTCCCGCGTCGCGTAATGTCATGATGTGTTGTATGATCGCAGAACTTGCAGTCAACGTGAGCACCGTAACCGGTGACAATAGTCAGGAAATGACAAACCAAAGGATGCTCTTCCCCGACCCCGCTGTGCAAATAGGAAGACGGTTAGGAGTTGAGCTGGGAAATATGATATGAACGTACGTTTTCCGTGGACCCACAAGAGGGATCCATTTGACATCCAGTCCTTGAATACCACGGCGTCGAAGAACCACGTGGGCGGTACATTATGGTAGACACCGCACGCAGTATTGTGGTTTGTCGATGGGTCCGGGGGAGAGAACCATTTCCGAACCTCTAGTTCTATCTGGTTCCCTGCAGCCGGGTTTCAGGGTTCACAATGCAGGTGATGGAAGTAACAGATCACGAACACTTTATTTCGTCTATGCTGTCGTTGGCTTTCTTGGCATCTGGGCGGGCAATGGTTGAGCGTAAAGTGGGTAACTGGTCGCATGGGCTGCGCACCGCCTTTGAGGTCGTAAGTGGCCTTCATAGTCTGAGCTATGGCCATCCGGACCTCCTCCTGTATCAGGTTATCTAATCTCCTCAATGCGTCTTCAATATCTGTCCTTCCCAACAGTTTCCTGAAATATATTTCTGCTCAAATATAGAGCGGTCAAAAGTGAATTATATATCGCAGAAAAAACCTACTCGTTCGCTTTCGCTTGACCTCCTTCGTCGCGATGGAGACGATGGAGAGTACCTCAGCCACGATCTTCACAAATACCTCCGCCATTTCGTCGGTCAACGAAATCTGAGTGTAAACCCCAAGGCGCTTGAAGAAGCTCTGGACACGCTCAAAGAGTTCGACGAGCGCATCGTGGCTCGCTCTAACATCTTTTGCCGCCTATACAACGTCGGTGTTAAGAGTGGCCCATGAATGGGAGGCGGCGAAGATACGGACAGCAAGGAGGACACCAATTCCAACAAAGATGACTTTTGCAGGAGGGAACGCCTGTACAATCATGTCAGAATGCACTTCAAGTCGCCATGCTTTCAATCCCTGAGACGTACCAAGGCAACACCTTCGCTAAGTGTCCCAGAAAACGTGAAGAGGACATCGACCATTGGACTGATCCATTTCATCAACATCTGGTCACCATCCCTAAACTGCTGAAAAGCCTCGGCTTGTCCTTGAAATATGGCTAAGATGACATCGACAGAGTCACATTGTCGCAGCTCAGTAGCGAGGGGATGGTCGAGAAGTTCTTTCCCGGTCTTCTTCTTGTATTCACTCAAGGCGGCATCAAGAATTGACCTGAAGTCCGAGGACGGGGTAGATTTCTGTCCCTGAGTCACGGTGGAGGAAGACATGGCGCTTGCAAGGGTGCGTAGGACGGTAAGGTAGTGATGATATCAGAATGGCAGGAGTAGCGTCAAGCGGGAAACACGAGGCCTTGAATGTTGGCTGTCTAAGTCTGCTCTCGTGTTTTTTTCTTTTCAAATCCATTACAGTGCTTGGGGTACAGAACCCTATGTAGCACTTTAATACGCAATTACAACACGATTTCCATCATTCTACACCGTCAATTAGAGTGTACATAAACTCTGTCTCACTCACTGGCTCTCGCGTACATGTGCGCTTGTAGTGCCGGTATTTGGACATATTTGGTCCGTTAGATCCGCCAGATCGAGTCATCCTGATTTATCCTCGCTCGACCCTCTCAAACATGCCCGGCGACGAAAAATTGACGAAGAGTCACGAAGAATCCGACTCGGACTCGGACGACGAACCCGAGGTTTTCCCAGAAATCGACATCGACGTCTCAAGTTTGACACCACTATCGCCTGAAGTTATTTCTAAACAAGTGAGTACGGATCGCGTTCGAATTTTCTCTCTCGTTCTCAGGGCTATCCTCAGGCAACTATCAATCTTGGTGCGTGTGCGCTCGCAATATTCATCTACTTACACGTCTCGCGCGGACGCAGGTACCATCGGACATGTCGCGCACGGTAAATCGACGGTCGTAAAGGCCATCTCAGGCGTCATGACGGTTCGATTCAAGAACGAACTCGTCCGGAACATCACCATCAAGCTGGGGTATGCCAACGCAAAGGTGCGTTCGAGCGCTGGCGATGCGCGCCTGGTGCAGTGTAACGTTATGACAGATATACAAATGCGAGAACGATGCCTGTCCGCGGCCAGGGAACTACCGTTCGTATCGCTCCGACAAGGAGGACAACCCGCCGTGCGAGCGGCCGGGCTGTGGGCACCGCATGCGACTCATCCGCCACGTGTCGTTCGTCGACTGCCCGGGACACGACATTCTCATGGCGACGATGCTGAACGGCGCGGCGGTCATGGACGCCGCGCTCCTCCTCATCGCGGCGAACGAGACGTGCCCGCAACCGCAAACGTCGGAGCACCTGGCTGCCGTAGAAATAATGAAACTCAAGCACCTCATCATCCTCCAAAACAAGGTGGACCTGATCAAGGAGGCCCAGTCCCTGGAGCATCAAAAGAGCATCGCGGCGTTCGTAAAAGGTGCGCGTCACTCAAATCGCCGCGCTCTCCAATTCATTCATCCCTCCATTTCAGGCACCGTGGCGGAATCGTCGCCCATCGTGCCGATTTCCGCACAGCTCAAGTACAACATCGACGCCGTGAACGAATACATCGTCAAGTGCATCCCGATCCCGCTCCGGGACTTCACTTCGGACCCACGGCTGATCGTGATCCGGTCCTTCGACGTGAACAAGCCCGGCGCGGAGGTCGACGACCTGAAGGGCGGCGTCGCGGGCGGCTCGATCCTGACGGGCGTCCTGCGCCTCGGGATGGAGGTCGAGATTCGGCCGGGCATCGTCACGAAGGACAGCACGGGCCGCAACCGCTGCCAGCCGATCTTCTCGCGCATCGTCTCGCTGCACGCCGAGACGAACCACTTGCAGTTCGCGGTGCCCGGCGGACTCATCGGCGTCGGGACGAAGATCGACCCGACGCTGTGCCGCGCAGACCGGCTCGTCGGGCAGGTGCTGGGCGCCGTGGGCAAGCTCCCGCAAATATTCACCGGTGCGCTTCGTCACCCCCACAGGAGCTGAAATCTAATGGATTGGCGGTAGAATTGGAGATCAGCTTGTTCTTGCTGCGCCGTTTGCTGGGCGTCAAGACGGAGGACAAGAAACAGACCAAAGTGGCCAAGTTGGTCAAGGGCGAGCTGCTCTTGATCAATATTGGCTCGACGTCGACGGGTGGGCGCGTGCTCAGCGTCCGGGCGGACTTGGCGAAGATCCAGCTGACGTCGCCTGCGTGTACGGAGATTGGGGAGAAGGTCGCGCTTTCGCGGCGTATCGAGAAGCACTGGCGGCTGGTCGGTGAGTACCGCCACGTCCTTTGTTCTTCGTTCGCGCTGAGACGTGCCGTGTCCCGTAGGTTGGGGAAGTGTACAACGTGGAACTGTATTAGAGGTCGACTAGCGCGTGTTATGATAATGCCAGAGTTGTCTTTTTTTCTTTCTTTCTTCCCTAGACGGGATATCAAATATTGCAAAAAAGAGTTCGTAAAAAACAGAGTGGTAGGAACCGAATGCAAGTGCTACCTCCACCACCACAATCAACGTATGGCTACTTGCCACCTTTTCTTACTCGCGTCGGTCGATGAGGTCGAGCTCAGCCAAGTCAACACCGGAAAAGGACTTGCTCTTGATACGACGGTTCTCCAGCTCCTTCTTGGCCAGTCGCAAATGGAGGATCTTCAGTCCGTCTTTCACCTACGCAAATCACTTTTAGCATTCCTTCCAAAGGAGAAACGTTTTTACTGACCACAAGAAAGACGGCGAGTCCGAGAACATTCCGCCACCTACAAACAAACAAACAATGTCAGTAACGGATGACCCAACCAACGGTCAGGTTCGGGTACGTACCAAACCGGATCGCTCATCGCCCACTCCTGGCTCGTAGTCAAGAACAACCCGCTAAGCACCTTACCGCCCAACGCCCCCGCCACACCGCCCCCACCCAACACGATCTGCTGCTGCCGTTCCTGCTCTCCACGCCAACCACCAAACAACCGCGACCTCTGCAGGTTATTCCAGAGCCCAAGAAGGCCCACAGCAGCGGCGGGCATAGGCGCGGCGGGCACCTGCTCGCGCGGGGCGATGATGGCGCGGACGAGGGGGATGACGTGGGAGAGGCGCAAGAGCGCCGCGCCCATCACGCGCGCGATAGTCGGCATCACGAGCGCGCCCCCGACCAGCCGCCCAAAGCTCGCAGTCGTCAAGCGGATCGTGCGCGCCGCCGCAGCCGCAAAGTCCTCTTCGTTCATCGCCGCCGCGGGCGGGTCGGCCGCCTGTTCTTGCTGCGGTTGCTGCTGTTGCTGCGGTTCAGGTTGTTGAGGCTGTTCTGGCTGCTGCTCATCTTGTTCTGGTGGTGGGGCCTGTTGCTCATCGGCGGCCTCGTTGGCGTCCCCGCCTGCTGCTGCTGCTGCGGGTGCAGGTACTGGTGCTGCCGCAGGTGCAGGGGGGTCGACGGCGGGTCCGACGCGGATGTGAGCGCGTATCTGAAGATCAAAGTGCTCGCGGATCTGCAGCCCAAAGCGCTGCGGGCCGCCTCCTGCCTCCTGCTGCTGGGCCTGGCGCGGCTGGTCCTGTGGCTGCTGCTGCTGCTGGGGCTGGGGTGGACGCGCGGGCGAGGGGGGCACGAGGGCCTTGGTGACGCGCTGGCGGAGGCGGGTGTAGAGGGCTCGGATGGAGGGGAAGAGCGCGCAGACGAGCACGGGAGGCGGGGGCCAGAGCTGCGGGCGCGCGGGGGTGAAGCGCAGGGCGGTCGCTGCGGCTGCGGCGGCTGTGGCTGTGGCGTTGGTGGGGGAGACGGGGGTGGTGGAGGGCCAGGAGAAGAGGAGGGGGACGAGGGGGGAGGTGGTCCAGAGGACGAGGGGGGTGCGGGAGGCGATGAGGGTGAGTGGGACGAGGGGGAAGTTGATCCATGCGTGCCAGGGCCAGCGCGTCGGGTTTTCGGTGAGCAGGACGTCGAAGAGGTCTGGGCCGATGAACTCGCGCACGGCAAAGGCACCGTAGGTCGTGAAGGTGAAGTAAATGCCTAAAGAAGTGTTAGTGGGGAAACGATCAATAGGTAGACGTGTTGGCTCACCTGCGCCGAAGGAGAGGACGATGGTCCCGGCGCAGCATATGGTTATGATGCGCCCAGAGTTGGAGAGAATGTGGTTGACAGAGTCGAGGATTCGGAGGGTGGGGGAGTTGAAGCCCTCGGTCTCGTAGCGGTCACCGCATTGGGGACACTTTAGCGCTTTTGAGCGGCCAAAATCGTGTTGCTGAGTTTTGATCCAGTGATGGAGACAGGATTCGTGGGCGACGAGGGTGCACTTGCATGGGTGTACCCATACGGTTGGTGGATCCTGTGGGCCTGAAATTCTGTGAGTAATGGGAGACTGAGAGACTTGGGAGGTGTAGTCATACTGTCATAGCTTTCCTCCTCACGGCAGATATAGCATAGCTTCACCTGTAAAACGCAGGTGAGATACGAACACGAACAGGTTTAAAACATACTCGAAGGTCGTCTACGGTTGGAACGCGGGGAGAATCGCTCATGTGGTGAGAGCAGCGTGTGTGTGAAAGAGAGAGTAAGCGGGAATCAGACGCTGAGTGGCGCAAACAAGGAAATAAGATTGAGGCTAGGCTACTAGGCTACTACGTTATAAGATAAGTCGCAGGCACACAACGTCGGAGCTTTTTTTTCTGACAGAAGACATGGCACAAGTGAAACACAGAGACGGCCATAAAGTGCAACTTTTCTTAATCCACGCGAGAGGGCGACATGCCAGAATCTTCACCCTTGCGAGGAAGTGGGGACCTAGCGTTGTCGTCCTCCTTGAGGATTACCGGGGATGGGCTACGCTTGCGGTCGGGACTCCTGCTACGGCGCTGTTCATCCCTATCCTTGTCCCGCACGTCGCGGTCGCGATCCCTGCGGTCCCTATCCCTATCCTTATCCTTGTCTCCTCTATCCCTGTCCCTACGGTCACGTTCCGTATCGCGGTCTCGGTCGCGGTCCCGATCTCTCTCACGGTCGCGGTCACCACGGCCATTACGGCGGCGAGGGCTACGGGAACGTTCTCGGCGCGGGGGCGGCGAACGCCTATCGATGCGCCACACGGAAGACGGAGGGTTCTTGGCCCACTGAAAAATAGTGAATAAAAAAAGTGTGATATAGGGGTATCAAAGCTAACCTGGAGACCTAGGCGAGAACCCTCGAACATGCGTCCGTGCCTGGGAGGGGCTAAGTTGAAGAATAGAAGGGAATAAGATAAAACACGAACATGTCGTAGTAAGCATCCTCAGCGTCGCGAGTGCTGCGAAACTCAACAAAAGCGTAACTGCGATAGTCGGGGGGAGTTGAGCTTTCGTTCGGACTCGACGCGAGATCGAAGGGCGCGGAAGACGACGGCGCTCGAAATCGAAATTAAAATATGCGAACGTGCGTGCGGAGACGACGGGCGATCGTACGGCGAAGAATGGCACTCGTGGCACTGCGACGAAAGAGTAGGGAGAGAGAAAGAAGGGAGGGACCTACGGGTTCGAGTGTGCGGAAGGATTGCGAGGAGCGGGGACGTCACAGCGAATCAGGGGGCCATACCTTGAATCCGTTGAGACAATTGTCAAAGTAGAAAGGGAATAGACAAACCGTTCAAACTCGTAAGCAAGGTCCCTAGCACGGGTCGCGGGATGAAAACCGCTCACAAAGAGGATTCGCGGCATTGAATAAGACGCGTTCAAAGAAAAAAAATTCGGTTTGGGTTTTCAATGAGCGGTATTTTGAACTGTTTGTATTGTACACACGAGCAAACACAAAGCACAGGCGAGAAACGCGAAACAACGGCGTCGGTCGATGATCTTGGTGCAACGCGTGCGACGAACACGACTCTGGTTTCGCAGTTACAACAACTACGCTCTCCAACAGCGAATAACACATCTTCTAAAGTTCGTCAGTCAACACGATGACTCTCGCGATGACAAGTCTTGGGCTCCGCTCACGAGACTCGCCACTCTCGATTCTGCCATTGCAAGGATCGAGTCCGTAGACAACAATTCTCCACCAACCTGGCTGCTCGTCAGACTCTGCTCTAAAGTTCGATCCCAAACAGACGCAGAAAAGGCGTCACATTTGATCGTCACAAACTTGCCTTACATTCCTCCAGACCTCCGTCCCCCCGTGCTCATCCTCGTCGTTCACCTCCTGTCGGCGTACAAGGTCCTTCCCTCTCTCGACCGCGTCGTAAAGCTCTTCATCGGTCTCCCCATTTTTCATGAATATTGGCACTTCAATCGTCTCTTGCGTGCCCTCATGTTCTACGCCGATTCTCCTACCGATGGTCGCATCATCGGGCGCCTTGCAGTACTGCTTCTCAAAACGATGACCGAACGCGAGCTCACCCTCACCAAAAAGACGTACCGCTTTCTTTTCCAGAACCGCTACGTTACCATGGAACTCACCGAGGAGCTTCGTCAGCGCATGATACGCGACAAGATCGTCCCAGACCGTGCCCATCTCGAGTCTTTCCTCCGCATCTCTGCGAACCACGGCTCCGTGCACGATGCCGCCACCTACGCTCGTGAAATCCAGACCGTGGACCGGAACAGGCAGGTACCGCCCTCTGAAGCCGCATCGCAGAACACCACCGTCGAGTATCTCAGCCACCTCGTGCACGAGAATGCGCAGCGCACCGAGTCCGACGCCGACGCCGAGTGGCTGCGATTCGTCAAGACGGGCCTGTCCCATCGGTTTCTCAACAAGCGCCAGACTACTTCCGCCGCATGGGCAGCGCGTCTCTTGAGCCTCTCGCGCACCCGCTCCTTCTCCCCCGAAAGCCTCGTCGCGTTCTTTGAGTGGTCCCACGCCCAACGCTTTCCCTTCCGCACACACACCACCCTCTCTTACACCATCGTCCTCCACGGGCTCCTCCGGAAGGGCGCGTATCCTCTCGCTCTGGAAGTATGGGAGCGCTATCGCAAGCACGGGACCCGCAAGCTGCGCCTCGATCCGGTCGCCCTCGGCGTCGGCGTCGAGGTGCTGGCCCACTCACGGCACCCGGAGCGCGCGCTGGCTCTTGTCGATGACGCGCAACGCACAACGAGGACGGCGCAGGTCCCGTCGTCCGTCGTCACCCGCTTGATGCGCGTGCTCGCCGCGACCAACCCGAGCGCGGCGCTGCGCCTCTGGGAGCACATGGACATCCTATACGGGACCGCGCCCGACGCGCACGCATTTTCCATCATGCTCGGCGCCGCGCGCCACGCGACGCTCAACGGCGACAGCTTGGCAGGCGCGATGCAGGAGCTCGGCATCCCCTTCCGCGTACCCTTCTCCCGCCGGCTCGACGTGACGCCGCCGCCGTCCTCGTCATCCTCCCTCGACCGCGCGCGCCGTACCAGCTATGTGCAGCTCAAACGTGCGCTCGTAACAAATGAGGGCGATATGTGGGGCAACGAGCGCGCCTGGCGCCGCGCATACCGCATCTTCACAGACGCGCTGCTCGCAGCATGGCCCGCGCTCGCGGAAGTCCGCGCGCCCGCACACGCCATGCGCGCGTCGGGCGACGGAGCAGCCACAGCGCCGCTGCGGGACCTCGGGCGCTTCCTCGTCCCGCGCAGCAGTCCCGTCGAAAAAGAAAACTCCGACGTCATTGACGACGATGGCCTGCCACCGCTGTTGCCCGTGCATACGCACAGCGCTGGATACTGCCCGTCCTTCGCGCCGGACGACGCGACGTTCCGCGCGGCGGTGCTGCTGCTCGGCGCTGCGCGCGCAGCGGGCGAGATACCGCTGGTGCTGGCGTGGATGCGCGCGCTCAGCGTCGTGCCGCGCACGCGCACGCTCGCGTATGCCCTCGTGTTCTGGGCGGAAGTGAGCGTCGGCGCGCCGCTGCTCGAGCGGCTGCGGGGTGGGGGGCACCGCGGGGAGTACGTGCGGTTTGTGCGGTGGATGGAGGAGTGGGTCGGTGCGGCGAACGTGCCTGATGATGCGGCGGTCGGCGAGGCGATGAGGCGGGTCGACGGAATGCGGCGGGGAGAAAGACAGAAGCAGCAGCTGTATTTGTGACAAAGAAAGCAAAAATCCATAAAATTAAATAAAACTAATATTTAATCACGCGTGCGTGCATGTCGTCGACCCCATCACGCGCGGCAGCACTCCCTCGTCTAGCAGCTCCCACTCCTTCGTCTTGGCGTCGCCAGACGCCATCACCCCGCCGGTGGTTGCTGTGCGCACGCGGAGGCGCGGGTCGGCGGGCGGCGCAGCGACGGCGGTGCTGGTGTCTGACTCGGCGGGATCGACGTCAACGGGCGTCGGCTCGTCGTCCTCGTCTCCGTCGCCAGGCTCGTCCTCGTCCGGACTGAGGTCCATCGCCTCGTCGACGCTCATCTCCATCTCGTCGTCCATCTCGTCGTCGTCGTGTGGGAGCGGGGGCGGCATGTCCGCGCGGTGCGGCGTGGTGGGGGTGGTGGTGGTGGTGGTGGTGGAGTCTGGTGGACGGCGCTTGCCGCGCTCGAGGCGGTGCAGGACCTTGTTGATGTACTCCCTCGCGAACTTTTTGATCTTTGTCTGTTTCTCCTCCGAGAGCGCCTCGAGTTTGTTCTCCCTATAGCTCGACGATTTCTTCTCTTTCTCCGCGATGATGTGCGTGAGCTGTATGTAACATTTCAGCGAACGAACACACAGAACGTCAATATAACTGCGCACCTCCTTGGCGTGCTTCTTGAACGTGTCCACCTCCATCCGCGAGCGGTACTTGGACATCGTCTTGACCACGACGGCACCGACCAGCTTAAGCAGCCGCTTCTCGCGATTATCCTCACCGCCGCTCGTCCCACGGCGCCCCGCGCCGTCTTCACGCTCCTTCCGTTCCTTCCGCCTCCGCTCGCGCTCGGCCTTCCGCTCCTCTTCTTTACTCTGCGCCTCAGCCGCGGCAGCAGCCTCCAAGAGCGCGCGCTGCTCCTCGGCCTTCTGCGCTGCGGCCGCGGCGGCGATGATCGCGGCCGTGTCGGCCTTTTGGCGCTCGAGGCGCGCGAGGCGCGCCTGGTCCATCATCTCGACCTGCCGGGCCAGGCTCTCGTTCTGTGCGCGATAGTCGTGCGGCGTAGGCCCGCGGTAGTTGGCGCTCGGCCGCGGGGTCGTGAATGCGACGATCGTGGACTCGGACGCGACGAGGTCGTCTAGCTTTGAGCGCTTCGGGAGGCGGTCTTCGGGAGGCGGAGAGGGTGGGGATGCCCAGTCGTCGGTTGTCTCCTCGGCTGCGTCGTCCTGAGTTGTTTTGGCGTAAGTACCGCAGGAGTGAGGAGAGGAGAGGACTGCACCTTCAAGCGCTTCGGTATCCGATAGGTAGTCTCCAGGGTATTCCACTGGTCCAGGAGCTAAACCCACAGCGAGGTTAACCGGGGACGACGGTAGAAAGAAGGACGGCTCACGTCTTGGGCTGCCTTTTTGAGAACCATATTCTCCGAGTCGGTGCACCTTTGGACGGGGACGCTGACTTTGGAATCCTCTACTTTGTTGCGCGTTATGAGTGGCCATGTACTCATGCAGTCGATAGACTACACATCCCTGAGACCCAATCAAAATGTGAAACGTTGAGGACACATACGAGCATGAGCACTTCAAGATCCTTCTCATAGTCGTCCATGATGTTTGTCATGAGACTGAACCCTCGTAATCGCATCATTTGACGAAGAGCAGACTGGTCTTCTGACATCTGAATGGGAAAAAAACAAACTCAGTGGGGGCAGTAGGCGGAAGCCCAAGAGACCGACCTTTATTCGCGTAAGCAGCTTGACGAGGACCTTGCGGCTCTGGGTTTGCCGCATGGCCTGAATGACCTTCGGCACCTCTTTGAGGGCCAAGGGCTTGAGTATAGGCTGCAAACGCGCGCTTCAGTACTTGCGCACGAACAGGAATTTGCCGCAACGAGTACCATCCAGTCTTCATCCAGCTTCTTGCTCTTCTTCTTCTTGCTCCCCTTGAGCCCAAGTCTGTCGACCTCATCCGCAATCCCGAGTGCTGTGAGGGGAGGAGCCCGTAAGCAAACGATGCACAAAACAGGCAAACAGACGAAGAGCGCACCGTCAAGATAGAGGTCGTCCATCCCAGCCAGATCCGTCTGCGTCTTACCGCCGATAAAGCCGACGCACTTGTCCTCTCCACAATAACACGGCTGCGCATCGTGCCTAGCCCAAATCGTCAGTCCCAGCGGGCGGGAGAGCGCGAACACTCACCCGTAGCGATCGACGTTATAGTTGAAAGTAAGCTCCTCGTGCTTCTTGATCGCGCGGTTCGCGAAGATCCCCATTCGGACGTGTTGTCCGATCGTCCACTTTGCGACGTAGCAGTTTGGGTTGCAGGAATGGTTCGCGAACCGACCGATGCCACCGCGCTTCGTCGCGTCGATGAACTGAACGGGAATTGGTTGGTATTTCTCGAGGTAAATGGTGGGGGGGAACACTCACCTCGTCCTTCTGCAGCATCATAAAGTAAAAATGCTTGATGCCCTCGTCTGCATAGTCCCGCATCCGCTTGATAAACGACGGATTTGAAACGACGTCGCCGACATATTCATAGATGAACGTGTCTCTGCACCGGCCCGCGTCAGGTCAGAGCTCGCGCAATCCCACGCAAAAGGCGCACCTTGTCATGTCCTCCGCCGCACGGAGCCCATACCCCTTTTTCTCCGTTTTGACGATATTGATCTTCGCGTATTCCCGTCGCTGGAACCTGGCAGTAGCGATCGTCAGCCGAGCGGGCCCCCGCGAGCCGTGAAGCGCCCAAAAAAAACAAAACCGCACCGTTGGTTCATGCAAAAGGCGCCGCCCTTGCAGTCTTCTGGGAGACACTCCACTTGCGTCAGGCGGTTGATGCAGTCTTCCACGCAAATGGCACCTTGAGGGACGTCAATTTTCGCTCCCACAAAACGAAGAGTGAGCACGTACGGGAGCCATTCGGGGGACACTCGCAGGTCATGCTCTCCAGCGCCTCTCTACTCCGCCCGAGCGTCGAGTACTGATAGTGGTTTTCCCGTATCTCGACGAAGGTCTTCATCGCCTCCTCTGTCGTTATGGGCAGGTCCCCGATGAGCTGGGGGCCCTTCCTTAGGGGCTTCGTCGGTGCTGATGGGGTGGTGGACTCGGGTTTGGGTGAGGCGGAGGCTGATGTTGAAGTTCTGGATTCTGACTTTGTGGTGAGAAGGCTTTCAGATTTGGGGGAACGATCGGTCTTTCGTGGGACTCGGTCGTCGTCGTCCATCTCGACGTCGTCTGGTGGTGAGTCGGGGGACGGTCGCCCACGACGCGGTTTGACAGGGTCACCCTCTGTTTTGACATGGTTCGACACAACCTCAGGTTTTACCTTGGATGGGGACCTCGACAGGGGATCCTCCAGGGTGAGGGAGGACGTAGAGGCGAGCGGCGAGGGGTAGTCGTCGTCTACTTCGACTTTGAGGGCCATAGCACGAAATTTGGACATGATGAGGACAGTGCCTCAGAGTTTCAACGAGCAAGGGCACTTGACAGACAAGCGCGCGTTGTTCAAAAGAAATACGAGTATCCCTCTAGTAGGAAGAGAGCCTCAAATTATCGCTCGACCTGTATCAGACAACGACGGTTAGTAGACGAAGAGCGAGGTCGCACGGACAGCCAACATGCAAGTCGCTAACAGACAAACAAAAAGTCCAGTCATCACTCGCAAGCCCCATCAATCATTGTCAACAAACCCACCCCCACGCCGACAGGTTTTGGAATTGTACATGCTCGCGATAAACTATGTGGTTGATAGTAAATGTACTACATATCGCCAGAGAAAAGTGTGGGGGGTCATCCACCACAAAAAAAAATGGGCAGAACCAGTAACGTTGAGCCACGATGCCACGGAATGGTCGGCTATTACAGCATACGGAATATTCGGAAAAACTGGAACGACAAAGGGTAATCAGTATGATGAACTACGACACGGAACAAAAAGGGAGAGCTCAGGCTCAGTAGTGCATGTTGTTTGGCTGTATGCTACGTGCCGCTCATCAACGCCAAGGGCTATGACTGGGGCGGCAAGGACTCATCTCGAGAGGGAATAGAGGGGGATAACACTCACCAGACATATATCGGACATGCCTCACCACCTCTCAGTATAACCCTTCGCATCCCACCGACAAAAACAACGCAAAGACGTATCCGGAGTTTACCGGGACCCACACTGGAATATCTCACTGCATCCAACTTGAAGCTTGAAGTCTGAAAGAAATGATTGTCTATACGTGTAGAAAAATATTACACATTGGGCGACGCGGGAAGAACAGCATTCTCATCCCTCCCTGAACGGCAACCGTTGTCAACCTACAGCCGACCGGAACCGACGATACAGGGAGAGCCCACCTTCGAAAAACTTTTGCAAAAAAGTTCTGTGCGGCCGCTCTCTATTGCCAGTCAACAATGGCCCGAGCACATGTGGCTCCTGCTTCCAGAAGTTCACCGTCTCCTGGTACTCCTGCCGGCTCTTGTGGAGCAGAATGTCGACGATCTTGGGGTCCGACACGTAGCGGTTCCGCTCGAAGCGCTGGCGGATGACCGCGCGCACCGCGGACGGGGGGACGTCGAGGGAGTACAGTGTGCAGATTTCAGGAGCCTGTTGTTGCGGATTTTGGGGAGGAGCGATGGGGGAGTAAACAATAAGTTTAGAGGGGAAAGGAAGGAAACATACCCCGCGCATCCATTCGCGATACAAGTCGAGCACACGCTGGCGCTGGTGAACAGAGCTTGTGGATTGCGTCGCCGCGCGAGCGAGGCGTGTTGGTATAGTCGTCATTGCTAGTTCACAACTGAAGTCACCGGCCAAAATATTATCTGTCGGAAGTTCCCGGGACTCATCGGCCCGGCGCCGGGCACTCTAACCGGTTTGTTCACCAGCTTGGGATTGGTCAGCAGGGCGACTGAGGGTGAAGCTGAAGTTGTACTACTGGTACGTGCCATCCGACCCGCGTGCTTCGTGCGCAATATCTAATCGCTTCCAAGATCGTTCGTAGAGCCCAAGCATAAGTCGACAATAATCGATGGGCCCGCTCGTACACCTCGTGGGGCCCAAACTTCCCGAACGTTAGGCCTTAGCTCCCGACACTGACAGCGGGGCGTTTGAGTTGCATAAACACATATGAGCACTTTTGACCGATCGGAACGCTCTTCGCAAACCCGGTCCCTGCTATTCCAGTCCCCACATCCGGTAAGAAGTCTCATGGGGTTTAGCTCGCGACATTTCAGAGAACAGAGCCATTGAGACTCCGAATGGGCACAGGCGCTCAGACTCAAGCATCTCTTTGACCACGTCCGCGGGTCGGGAGTCAGAATTGATTTGGAAAATAAGGACAAAGTAGAACACAATCACTAAATTAACCATAATGTAAAAACTAGCAAGTAGCAACCGATACAGCATTCCTTGTTTGGGCAACAGGCTTCGGCTTCATCACCTCAGTAGTGCCATGAATAGAAAGCGGGTTTCCTGCCAGTGCAATGAACACAACAAGGGTCAGTAACAAGCCGTACAGAAAATAGGCCATATAATGTTCACCTTTACGTGACCCCATAGACCATCATGATGTCGTCGACCGGCTTGGACAACAATTCTCGGATCTGCTGCCGCCGCCCGAACCACGCTACATCTGATGCAGTTCTTCCGCTCTGGTCGCACACACCTGCATCTGCACCGTGCTCCAGCAAAAACCGCAAAACGTGAAGGCGCCCCTTCGCCGATGCTTCGTGTAATGCCGTGATTCCTTGAGCATTCCGGGCGTTGACCTCCACCTTGCGCGCGAGTAGCATCCGAATAACTTCAAGGCTTCCGTTGACCGCCGCAAAATGTAGTAGAGTATTTCCATTGTCGTCGCGCACATGCGCATCCGCGTCGTGGTCTAGCAGTAATCGCACTACGTCTAACGTCCCATCTCTCGACGCCAAGTGTAGTGGGGCCCGTCCCTTGGTATCCCGAGCATTGATCTCCGCTTTGAGCTCGAGCAGTAGCCTAGAAATCTTGAGGTGTCCGCTGGCAGCTGCCAAGTGCAGTGGAGTCTGTCCGGTGTTGTCACGGACGTGCGCGTCCGCATCATGGTCCAGTAATAACTGCACGACTTCGAGTTGTCCTGCATCCGACGCTGCGTGAAATGGGGTAAATCCCTCGTCATTCCGAGCGTTAGCCTCCGCCTGCTGCTCGAGTAGCATCTGAATAAGATCAAGGTTCCCATAGGCTGCTGCCCAGTGCAGAGGACAGTTCCCGCTGTTGTCGCGCAAATTCGCGTCTGCGCCATTGTCTAGCAATAACCGTGCAACATCAGAGTACCCATGCATCAACGCGCAGTGTAGTGAGGTAGATCCACCGTGACTTTTATGCTTCCGGGCATTGATCTGCGCATTGTGCTCGAGTAGTATCCGGGCGGCGTCGAGCTTTCCGTAGAACGCCGCGAAATGCAGTGGAGTACGGCCACATGAAGACTGGGCAGTCACATCTGCGCCATTGTCGAGCAGCCACTTCATGGTGTCCAGGTGTCCAAATATCGACGCAATGTGCAGCGCAGTCGCCGCGCAGTCCCCACGGGAATTTATGTCTGCACCATGCGCAACCAGGACCCGGGCAACCTTGGTGTGTCCCTGAAATGCCGATGAATGCAATGAAGTACCGAGGCGCCCACAATGGGCGCGGACGTGCTGTGGATATTTGGCTATGTAGCGCTCTACTAGACCGTGGAGTCCACATAATGCAGCATAGTTTAAGGGTGTGGCTGGAGTTTTATCACATAGTTCAGTATAGTTTAAGGTCGCGGCCTGAGTATTATCCCATTCCTGGAAAGGATCGTCCATGAAGGACTCTATGACATATATTCGGAGCCACGCTGAAAAATGCGGTTTGTCCGCGTCGAATAACTGATCCACTGCGTCCTTGATGCGAAATTCGACATTCTCGAACTGGGCGTGCTTGACCCAGTAATGGGCGGCATATTCAACAAGACGGACCTTCTTCATTTTGTCTCCGTTGGCGTGACCATCCAGGAAGAATAAGGCGGCAAGACAAGCTTCAGCGAGAATTGCGTGGGCAGGCTCGAGGGTGATATGAAACCGGGAGATATCTCCGATGGAATTTGCAAGGCGGTCCGATGAAAGGAATTCTTTCACGGAGAAATGAGAGAATTGAACAACCTGGGAACCACCGTCGCTGAGTACCGACACCAAACTAGAACACGCCGACAGCACCGCTTCTTCCTGGTTTTCCCAGCACCAGGCTGCGTCGAAATTTGGGACCACTCCCACACTCGCGTCGAAATTGACCGCGAGTATATCCGCAAGTTCCTCGACCCGAAGGGGCCGAGTAGATACTGAAAGACATTGCAACAGTCGATGGGCATGCCGTCGGTTTGCCTTGTTGATCCCCTTCAGTATGCGTTCGTACGTCTCGTCCAGCGATTCAGGCAGTTCCTCCAGGGTCTGACGCACATTTGATGGGAAGCAGTGTCGTAGAACCTCCAATTGGCAGAAAACCCAACGGAACCTGTGCGAGAGCATGAGAGAGACCGTCACGGGTACTCGAGGATGCCCTTACATTCCATCCACTTTCTCTGTGAGCTTCTCGATGATCATATCCTGTTCCTCATCTCGCCATCCCCTCATCCTTTTGTTCGAGCGAACGACAAAAGCAACGTAATCGATAATGTCCTGCTTTTGTCCAGTTTCGTCGTGGAGGGATACTCGTTGAGTGACCCAAGGCCGAAGCGCGATACGGATGTCGAACTCTGGACGACTTGTAATGCATAAACGCAGATTTGGATGGCGAAACTCGACGAGTTCTCCAACGAGCCCCAACACCTTTTCCCGCGGCGATGGTATGCCAGGAAAATCAGGACATTCGTCGAGAGCATCCACGATGAGATAGGTCGGCAGTGGCCCTATTGTCGTAAGCATAGTCTTCAGGCATAGCATAAGTGAGTCGATAGTCGGCTGTTCCGATCCGCGTTTGTGTCTCAAGTAGAAGGAGAAAAGAGCATCACAGCATGGATCGGATTGATCAGAGAGCTGGATAAGGAGGGATGATAATAATGCGCGGGAATCCTGTTTTCCTGTGTCCTTGAAGTCAAAGTAGAAATAGGCCATGAGAGCCAACCCGACGTTGGACAACGCTTTCATGTCCTGAATAATCGCGGAGCTGGTCGACAATAAATGGTTAACACGGATGCAACTCTCTGGTAAGTAACATATGGTTACATACCTAAGAATAGTTTTGCCGGAGCCAGCTGAGAAACCAGAAAGTCGTTAGCATAAATTAGGGTCAGAGCGTAAATGTGATAGGATACTTGCGTTTTCCATAAATCCACAGCAGACCACCGGATGATTGCCAATTGGAGAAGGTATTGCCCTGGGTGCACCACGACGAAGTACCCATGTGGTGAGCGTCACACGCTGTGTTGTAATTGACAGATGGATCGGGGGGGGAGAGCCACCTTCGCAGGTAGAACCGCAATCCGTTCCCTGTTACAGTGCCTAAGCTCTCATGGTCGGCGGCAGTGAGATTAGGAAATGACGAACGGTCTATATCGTTGACCTGATTTCCCACCTGTTGAATCGCTACTCTGGTCTCTTTGTCGAACGAGTAGGGGGTCAGTTGGGATCAGGGGCCGTCTAAGCCATAACTCACCTTCGAGGGCCATATCGACTTTGTCACCAATGACTTTCACTCTATCGTCAACACCTTTCACCCTTTCGTCGACGCCCTGCATCCTCCCATCAACATTTTGCGCCTTATCAGCCACGTTCTTCACATTGTCCTCAAGGCTGTGGGTGATCTTCAGGACTTCTGCCGACGCCATACGGGCCTCTTCTTGTGTCAATTTGTCTAGCCTTCGCAGCGCGCCCTCGATATCCTTCATTCCTATCAGCACCTTGAGATACTTCTCTGAATGGAGGTCAATTTTTGGGGGTATACCGACAGGGAGAGACATACTTATTCGCCCTTGCTTTATCTCCTTCGTCACAATTCCGAGGATCAAAAGAACCTCAACCATTATTTTCACAGTGATCTCTGTCATGGCCGCGGTCGGTCGGACCTCTATGTATGTCTCAAGCCGCCTGAAGAAGTATTCGATGTGGCCGAAGAGGTCGACAAGAGCCTCTTGGCTATCTCTTACATCCTTGACAACCTAGGGGATAAATGCGTCAGAAAGACATACATATCAGGTTCGAGGACGGTGCTCACTTGGAGAAGGACCCCGATACCGGCAAATAACACTTTTGCTGGAGGGAAGACCTGTAGGGACACACGTCAGAGCGGGGGTCAGAAGAAAAAAAATTAAACGTAACTCACCATCCCAACACCGTAACCAAGGGTCGCAGAAAACGCGTACAAAACATGGACCGTCGGATTGAGCCATTTTGTCAATCTGTCATCTGCGCTCCTGGATTGATCGAATACCTGGACTTGAGCTTGGAGTACAGAGAGAATGGCATCTGGAGAGTCGCAAGTTTGCAGTTCGGCGGCTAGGGGATGGGAAGCAATGTCTTTCTTTGTCCGCTTTTTGTACGCCTGCAAAGCAGATGTGAAGATTGTCTCAAAGCTTGTGGAAGATGTAGCTGTAGCGAGAACTTGAGACATGAGAGCTTAATTTTAAGGGTGACGGGAAGGTATGTGTGGGGAAGAGACGACGATCCAAAGAAATGTTGCTGGAATTTAACAGAGGCGGCTTGGCATATTTTTGTCCGTATACTTCGACCTTAATTGTTCTGAGAGCGCATGAAACACTTCTTCATGGTGCCAAGTCTGGTCCACCAGAGCTTCTGGTGAGGGTGAGCCTGATATGCGACACTTCGGGCATGGAGCAGGATCAGACGCATCAAAGATAGTTGTACGGGTGTTGGACCAGAGAACGGCTTTGGTGAAATTGGCAGCGCCCAATAAGCATGCAGTGTTTTCGAAAAAGCAGAGCTACCAGCTAACCGAGCACGTTGTCCTAAACATGAAACACACGGTTGTTGATTCAGTCAGAGACTTAATACAAAGAGGAATCATTTAGATGCCCCAGGCAAAAGCGATCAAGACGGGTACTCCAACCCAGACCTTTGGAAAAAATGTGAAATGATGGACAAGGTGTACACTTTTAGCACAGAGTACTAATAAGTTCGATGAAGACGCAAACAAGGTAACTCTGTCCTGTGCCAAGGTCGAAGCGGACATTATCTGCACTTCTAGAAGCCACGTTGCCAAATACGTGGAAGGGCCGCTCAATTTGTTGCGAGATCTTTTTGATCCATTTGCGAGATCCCTTCCTTGCTTGAAACCTAGTACCAAGCCTAGCACTGTAGTGATGTACCAGAAGAGGAGAGTATCAGTAGAGTATCGTCGGCACTTCCCGGGAAGCTCCGGCCCGGTGTATTCAAGTCATCGTCATTCCATTCTGGGTTGACCCAAAAAATCCTATAACGATCTTTTCACCCACACCGATGGTCAGAGGATCCGGTATGTTATACTCTGTAATTGACGATGTGTGCTTTGATAAAATAACAGGAAAGTTCAAGACGAAGCGCGGGGGTGGTAGATCCTTCAGGTCCGTCGCAGCTTGTCTTTGTCCTTCCTGCCAGGCTCACCGTGAACTCGATTGCCATCGTACATAGTCGAAACATGACGCTCGACGCGGATGGGACAGCCGTAGGCGAGCCAAGACGGTGCGTGTCACGGCCGCTTCCCCCCTCAAGTATCTTACCTCTCCCAGTCCGAGCCGCAGAGCCTTGGAGGAAGCTGAAGAGGAAGATGACGACGATGACGATGACGAGGAGGAAGAAGACAGCGAAGAGGAAAGCTCCGACGAGGAAGACGGGGACGGGGAGCCGTCTTCCGTCCCAGACGGGCCCGAGCTCTCGCGCGTGGAGCGCAGAGAGCTCAAGAAGAAACAGGCGGAGCAGGCAGCGGCCAAGATAGCGGAGGAGGACGGGGAGGACGACCTGACCGCGAACCCGAACCGCCTCACGAAGAAGCTGAACATCTCCGACCTAAGCGCACCCCGCGAGCTAACGCGCCGAGAGCGGTGCGTCCCTTCCTTCCCAAATGAACACCCCGTCACAATTATTTATATTTGGTTAGAGAGCAGAAGGAGAAGCAAGAGGCTAAGGACCGTTATTGGAAGGTAAATACAAATCACTCGCCCTCGATCTCGCTCACGAGTGATTCGTTTCTTGTCTCGTTCGTCAGCTGCACCTCGAAGGAAAGACGGACCAGGCTAAAGCGGACTTGTCCCGCCTTGCGAGGATCCGCGCGGAACGCGAGGCCGCCGCAGCTAAGAGGAAAGCCGAAGCTGAAGGTCAGACATCTCGCTCCTCTGCGCCCCCGTGATCGGTATTGATTCTTTTTCGCCAATAGAAAGGGCAAAGGCTTTAGAGGCCGCCAAGGCTGCGCGGGCCAAGCGCTAGAGTGATGATGCAGTGTAAGGAATATCTTGTAATCTTGAGTATCATATCCTGTTGTTGTGTTCCCTCGCGGGGTGAATTGTGTAGAATTTAACTTGAGCGCTGCTCCGTTTGAATGGGCATATATAGATAGGAAACGAAGAACAGATCTCGCTGAAAAAAGAATGGTGATATCAACATTGGAAGATTGTTTCAACTTTCAACAGATACAATACAGATTAAAAGCAGTAGCAAAACTCGACACGATACAACCTGATCAAGACCGAAGAAAGTCAATGGGATCATCGTCGTCAATATCCTGCGGTGCTTCAAGGGTTTGCGCGTTGACCTTGATGCGCCGCAACACGTCGGGGGGAAGTCCACGGGAGCGAGGCCGAGTCCCACCTGGGCGTAATGGAGGTTTGCCTTTCGCGGTCGGTTTTCGATGCGCCACCGTAGGTGACAGCAGCGGCTGTAAAAAAACGAACCAGTCAGGGTCTTGAATGGAAGCGAAAAAACAAGAACGGTACCTTGCCCGTCCCCCCCTTAAATGCCTTGTGCGCTGGCTTGCTTTGCTCTGTTGTGTTCTCGTTCTCCTTCCCAGGCCGGCGACGGCTACACGCAAAGAAGAATGAGTGAGTAGGTCACAGAAGAGAAAAAACAATGGAAGGGTGGAGGCCAGGGTGTATTAGGCGCCCGATGATGAGAAGGACATATGTACGTCCGACGCACTGCACGAGCACCGCCGGGTGAAACAGTGACGACATACCTGGCAGCAGTGGTAGTTTGGGGATCCGCGCGCCGGCGCTTCTTCGTTGGCGGCCCGTTCTCGTTCTCGTTGGCGATGCGGATCGCGTCGTTACCATCATCGACGTTCTTCGCGCGCTCCTTGCGCTTACGCGGCGCGCTCTTCTCCCGTAGCACTCGCGCACGTTTCGTCGGCGGTAAGTCGACGTCCGGCACGTCATCTCCCCCGCGGGGTGGCGCCACAGGGGACACTGCCTCCTCGCGTCCGCGCCCCTCTTCGGCTCCGCGCTTCCGCGAATTCCCCGGTGCTTCCTTTCCAGTTTTGACTTCGGTTGCAGTCGCGCCGCTCGTCTGTGTTCTCACGACGGTCGACTTGCCCGTGCGTTTTGTCTGCTCGTTCTCGTCAGCGTCGTCAACTGCCACGACAATACGTTTTGCGTTTGAGGTGGTGCGCTTCCCGCGTGCAGTTGGGGCTCGTGCGTCCTTCGTGCCTTTCTTCTTGCCAGGCTTTGGGTGTGTGTCAGCGGGTGCTGTTTTTCCGAGCTTCTGGGCTAATGGCAGGTCCGATTGATCGCTGTCGTCATTGTCGCCTCCCCGCGACCCGCGCCGTGCTGCCCGCCCACCCCCCAGTGAGGGCGAGGGCGTCTTACGACCCAGGTCCACAGCGGTACTTTGCACCGCCGTCCCACGGGCGTTTTTATTTGCTCGCTTTCCCTTGCCTGTACTCGTCCTTTGCAGGGACGAGGAGCTTGGCGCGTGGCGCGACGGCTTCACGGAGGTTGAGATAGAATCTGGTGGGCAATGACCTGCAGCAGAGTTGACTGCAATGCACGGCGGAGGTCAGCTCTGTGGTATGTCCGAATTACAGAAATACGCACGAGCATCTGCGAGCTGGTTGGCAAAGGATTTTTGTGGTCGTGTGGGGGGATGTGGACGAGAGGGACTCGTAGAATCTAGTGGAGGCGCGACATCTAAATGCCATCGTACGATAAGCGCGCATATAACAGGTTGGTGTGTGCGAAAGCAGGGCGAGAGGGAGTTCAGATCGATGAAGTTATGGACCTGGTGTAACAGACGCACCACTACCGTCAATGTCAACCTCCTTCGTTTTCGGCCGGCCGCGCTGGCCCCGCGACTTTGGGGCTGGGGCCTTCGACTTTGACGTGCTACTCCGCTTGTTCTTCTTCGTGCTCGCAGGCGCGATCTTCGGTTGCGGCAGGGCGGCATTCTCATCCGCCAAGTTTGCAGATTTGCGAGCTCGTTTTGGAGCCGTGCGCGGCGTCTTGGTGCCAGTGACAACCTTGACCGACCGCGCACTTTTGGGGGTCGTGCGGCGCGCAGCGGTTGATTTGCGGGGTGAACGCCGTTTGGTCGGGGACTCACCGTTCACACCGCGCGCGAGGAGGAGTTGGGCAAGATCGTTTCCCTCGGCCGGCACGAAAATCCTGGTGTGTACAGCGTTCAGGCGCGAGAGAACACGAGAGTGTAACTCAGAGAGAACTAGAAACATACCCACCACGGTCGCGAAAGCGCGATTTGAGGCGTTCTTGACGCTTGGCTTTGCTATCCTGTACGGTTCCTACTAGCTGACCTGGCGACATGAACCAAAGTTCGGTGAAAAGAATTACTCTCGATTGTTAAACACAGCAGAGGAACAGTCCGGCTAAGCACGTGATTAGTCACGCTATGTCACGTGTATTACGAGTGCGATCGATTGGTCGATCTCATACCTTGCTGTATTCCAACTCACTCGCTCTGTGAAAAACCATACGTCCTCCATTCCGATGCGCGGAGTCATGATGCATCTGCGTGCTTTCGCCCTTCTTACCGCTCCCGGGCTCGAGTTTGCTCCGAGTCGCCTGTTGCTCTTAGGTGGTCTTGCTTATTGTGTTACGTGTTCTGCAGGCGCAGTAAGAGGTACCTTTATGACGGCCACGGCAAGGAGCTGTCGATCGCAAGCTTGTAAAGGCACTGGGGGTGTGCAGAGTAACAGGTGATCCGTATGTGAACGAGTACCGAGCTACTTGTCTATCATAGGGCCCCACTCACCATGTACTGCTAGCGAAAGACCGTCGACCATGGCTTGTGATTCTCGAGACTCGTATTACGCCGTGTGATTCCCAAGCCCAGCACCTACATTACACTATAGATCCATAGCGAACAACATGTCTACATCCTCAAGGTGGGCAAGAATGAGACGCCAAGTAAGTTAAGGCCCACATGTTGGCTTTTTTTATTAAAAAAAAAATCAGTTTCACATGTTGGCTTTTCCCCTTGCAGTTATCTCCCGCACAATGTTTCAAAACTTTTAACCCCCATTCGTCCTGTTCCACTCAGCGCTCAGCAACCGTCACGACAAATACACAACCCCCATCCCGCTCGCCGTTACCCCAGCGAGACCACTATACACGACCCTACCACACCCACGTCCATCTACACCCGCCCTGTGGCACTCTGAAACTCACGGTGTCCTTTCAAGTGATGCTCAGGTCCGGCTGCGCTTTGTGGCAAATGCGGGTGTACCCGAGTTTGTTTGACGCGCGCGTAGACAGTGACGGGCCGGCGTAGCCCACGCACATCCGGTCGTTGCTTGGACCCGGACCTGCTTGAGGATGGGCCCATGCGCGGAGATGAAGACGCGCGTGCGCATTCCCAGCATTGGCTTCGTGCGCTCTTGTAGCAAGCGAGTTGGTGGAGGAGCTGCTCTGGCGCGCCGCCCGAGACTGGTATCAGAAATTTCATTTGTCTCCAACATCTTCCCCGGTGGCAGTAGTACCTTGATGGTGTGACACTTGTTACTCAATAGGCTTTTGACGGTGCTGTACGAGTCGGGGGATGAAACAGCTGGCTTACAGGGCCGGGAAAATCGAAAATTAATTTGTCCTGAGATACGTACGTATGGCTGCCATCAGCTGGAACGAGGGATGTCCCTTCGTCGCGAGGAACGACCTTATGGCGCAAGAGAAGAAGGGTTGAAGGGTTCTATGCGCTCCGCTGTCCAGTACTGCAGTTATGAATTCTGGATTCCGACTTGCACGAACGGTTTACAGTAAGCAAAAGTCACGTTGGCCTACGGGGAAAGGTTGATTGGAGACGGGTTCCAGCACTAAATCGTCACGTATCGCGCTTCCAATACAATTTCGAAGCCGTGTATATGTCAAAATTATTACGGGCGCGGGTTGCGATCGGTCGTGGATGGTCCGTGTGGACCGAAGCGCTCCGTGTGGTTTATCCCGAAAAGATCTACGTGTGGGCAGTGTAGGTGTCGACGCACTTACAGTAGTAGTACGCGTGGGGAGCGGGGAGCAGCTTTGGGTAACTTGCTGTAAGGACTTGTGTGAGCTACCATATAGGATGCAGCCCCAGTAAATCAAAATTTATGTGTAGTGAAAGGTTATGGATGGTGCCGTCACGTGGCTGTTGAGGACGTTGCTACGTATGACACGAAGGATATTTGTTGTACGTCTTCAGGTCAACAATAGCCAATACGTGACTTATGCAATTGAGAAACAACGAGTTACAGTACAGTACTGTGCAGGGTCATCCGGCCGCATTGCCTCAATGAGGGCGCAAATTCTGTCGATGTCAAAGCAAAATAGAAGTTTTGGCACCAGTTCGGTCTATGTGAGGGTTGGTAGGGCGGACCAAGTTCCTGGTTTACGGAATAATACGTGGATTCCCATAAATGGAAGGAAAGTCCACCTTTTATGGGTCTTGTTATAATCGCGCTCTGGGTCCTCACAGTCTCGGGGCCAGTCAATGCCTCAGTAACTTGCTCGGTTCGGGTGCCGTAGGCCTGTATTATTGTACAGCTATGCAGATGCTGCACGCCGTGTGGCTCATGAGTTATACCCATCGTGAGTGGACCTGGCTTGCTGTTGCCGCTATATATATTGTACCCCGTTCTCACCGGCCAGGCACACACACAGTCCGTTTTTCTCATGACCCGCACACGCCCGGATGAAGCCTGAAGGCCTGCCTGAAGGACGATGGTCACAAACTTTTTTCTGGTTTGGATTTGGTCATTCCTACTGCTTTATCATCCCGTCTCTCCTTCCCATCCCCGACTTGGCTTGCCTCTTCCCCCCCTTTGTTCGTCCGCTTCTGACCTTCCCTCGGCAACCCGTCCTTGACTTCCCCACAACCATTAGCCGAGTCAGATTCACCTTCGACCCGTTCAAGTGGCCTCGGAGCGCTCCAGTATGGTAGACTGGAATAGCCCACAGACACTTCTCTCGAACTCTTGTACGTAGCTAGCCTCTGCCTCACTTCCAATGGAGTGCTAACAGACTGTCATCTGACAAGTGACACTTGTGAAGCTTGTCCACGTGGTCGATGGCATCTACATGTGCGTCCCGGCCTTTTTTTCACCTCCTGCTTCATTCATGTCTCTTGCGACAACAGATGGGAATATTTCACCACGTTATGGTTTGAGTGGGAGGTGTTCACCAGGAGACGAGCATGGAGATGGACCATGCTCGTGCGTCCCCTACTCTAAAAATGGTCGGGTACCTCTAACCCCAACCAGATATACTTTGCGACACGCCTTACAGCCCTTGCCGGCGTGTGTACGGAGCTCGTGGGCTTCAATTTGACCACCCGTTTCAATTGTCAGGCGTGGCTCCTCGCTATCCTTGTGCGCCCTATTCCGTTTCATCCCATTTCGTTGGGGCTTACGAAGCGCTCAGATCACCGTCTATCCGGCGTTTGCTCTCAACTCCTTACTCATCCTGCTTAGGACGTGCGTGGCGGTTTCCCATTGATAACCGGCCACCCTTATCAACTACTGTTTATACTTGCAGGATCGCCATATGGGAACGAAAGCTCATTATATCCGTCGTTTTGACTGCCGTGTGGTTGACGAATGTCGCCTTCCTCATTCATGGTGCGCACTTTTCACTGTTGACTTCAATGTTTTGACCCCCAGTTGGCCTCCAGGAATCACCCTTGTGCGTACACGCAGTCCATATTTCACAACTCTAAGTGATTAACCGAGAGCCTAGGCGGAGGGCGTCTGGCTTCCGTTGCAAAATGCCTGCTTCGTTGTAAATTCTCAGACGTCGAAGCTCAACGTGCTCGTGTCGACCATAACCGACTTGGTACTTCTTCTCGCTATGATTATTGGTGTCTTGCGATTAGAATCGGACTCTTCAATTTGGCGCATGCTCTATCGACATGTATGTCATCTGTGTGAAATCACGTGGCGCGATGTTTTCGCTGAACAGGTGTTTTATGCAGGGTATAGTCTGGATTGTACTAGCGACAATCGGACTGGTTCCACCGACGGTGCATCTCCATCTCCAATCACTTTTGACCTATACTCAATCGTATATAGATATTTCTTTTCCTAAATTTAAATGGTGAGGATCGCCGAGGTTCCGTGGGGATCGGCAGCTGATGTAGTGATGCTTCCCCCGATTTAGAACCCATGAATCTCGTAAGTCCTGCTTCGTCTGCGGTAACCTTTTGAAAACCAAATACTCTCGCCTCTCTTACCCAAAGATGTTCCAAACACCGGCTTGTAAGTGTCGTTTGCCTCTGAAAAAAGTGATAATTTTGACCAATCGAATCACTAGTGGTCATTATGTTCGGCGGTTTCTTCGTTTTCAGCCGATCCGACCTTCTCACGGTATTTCTTCCGCAGGACAATTTGCGCGACCCGTCTCTACCGCTCGTTAGCGACCTTTGGACGCCGAACAACAGCCTTGTATGTGTTTCCTTATTAGCATTAGTCGACTGCCTGATCTTCTGACACGTTGCCTCCTAGTGATTCTTTCCTCACCACCAGCGCCCCTCTGGCGTCCGTCCAAGCCCTCCCGCGGAGTATCCGCCTCCAACGGGACTCCTCAGGTGGGACAACGTCGCTTTCCACAAACTCGGGCCCGACGGGCACGGGTGCGTCGCTCGAGGTGGAGTTCCCGACGTCGTATGGGCGCTATCGTGCAGAAGACCTCGAGCTAGTAAACGATCGCTTGAAGGCGATCAACGAGGAAGGCGAGGAATTTCACAGTGGAAACGACAAGGCGAAACGGGCACTTTGAAACTCGTGCGACGAGCAAGCCATTCTCAGGTCTGGATCTGATTGTACTAGGCTGGGCTCTAACCCTGGAGTCCCCTCTGCCCGCGATACAATGATCACGCGCTATGTATTTTCACTGGCAACGGGTCATCCTCCGGAAGGAAAGGGAGGGGGTGTTTTGTTGTTTCTGTCTATTATCACTACTACTACCACTACTGACCAGATCCGTGACTATTTACTGTGTAGATATCATTATATCAAATGGATGGAGGGGGGGAGGGATTTTGATTGTGCGCATTGTGCGCTACTCACCAGGAAGGTATATATGCATGATACCGCTGGGCCACCACGCACCCTTCACGCGTCTTGATCGTCCCTGCGGTATAATTCATCTTGGGGATTCAGAAACCCACCTGACCCTACGCTTTACAATTCCCCCCGGTCCAGGAGTGGTGCTGCGGCAGCGGCTTCCCAAAGCGTCGAGTGTAGCGTGGCGTAACGACGCTTGCGTACGCGCGTTGGAGATAAGTGGGAAGTGGGAATTTCGTTTTTCGGATGTGGCAGGGCGCCTGTTTTGGATCACCCTACACTTTCTATGGGGCAACAGCGAGCAGCACTCGTTGCTTGTGTGCTGTCTCAATTTTAATGACGTCGGGTGTTCCGTCCAAGAGAAGACGCCAACCAGGGGGGGATCTCTATCATGATGGCGTGGGGCAAGGGGTTCTAGCTCGTGGAGCGAGGGGCAGGCGCCTCGATATGATCCGTTCGTTGGGATATGGTCTCTAGTTATTCCCATTATTTGCACGCAGAGAGGGGGGCAGAAACACAGAACACAGTCTACTAGCTATAGTCAAAAGATCAAAGATTTATATGAAGAGAAAGTGTGTAACTGCTGGGCGAGTACGGGCTTAATTTAAATTGTGATGAGCGATCATGCAGGACATGAAAGGGACTACGACTAATGGTGATTCGACGGCGAAAGTGGAACTTGAAAGGAAGGGATCACGACGGTCGGGCTTTATGTGGAGCATCAGGTGTGGAGCACGGGAAGTGCTTGGGACCATGAGCGAGGCGCGCTTGCTGACCTCGGGTCGCACAATGGCCGGGCAATGGAAGGTACAGCCGGTACAGTCGCATCCACGGACAACGGACAACTTACACCCTGAGGTCGTTATATAAGCATAAGCCCCGGGCCAGAGTGGGTTTCCTTCCGCCACCAGGGGAGGGCTCACGTGGGCAGTATCTCGTCGACTTTAAAAAACCTGCAACTGCTAGGGAGATGGTTCATGGGCGACTGACGCCAGAAAAAGCAACGCATGCGTGCGCGCGACGCAACTGACCCGCCTTGCTGAGGATCGCCAGGACGAGACGTCGGGGCCTGGGATGGGGCAACAACCTGCTCTCCAACACCTCCTTTCCCATTCCCATTCGATCCACGGAAAATGCGCAGTTTTCACCTGTACAACTGCTATCGTGTGCGCGATCGTCGCTTTACTTGCCGCAGTCATTATTAGTTCCGAGGGTGACCTGCCGAGGCGCGCAAATATAGTATATCCTGTCGCATGTCCGAGTTTGCAGCTTTTAGCTGCGTAGACGCCTTACATTGCGTGTGGCCATTTATCGATACCATATGTACGTACTGTAGTGCATGCTCGGAGGGCGTTCTCCGATCATTGTCGCGTATTGCGCTGTCACGGCGTCCTCATGCCCGAGGAGTCTTTCCGATGAAACTCAAGTCGCGCACCTGGTGATGGAACTGGTTGTACAGTGTCAGTGTGGTCATTCGTCGTCGGGGATACCAATGATCACTGCTATCTGTATCTGTGGCGCGGTCACTACGGTTTGGCAGCGCGGGAGTGCAGTGGTTTCTAAGTCGAAGGTGCGGCCAACATGTGACGGGTTCAGGCCGTTCCAAATTCGGGTCACCAAGGTTTTGGCCCTGGTGTGAATGAAAGGAAATGGGATTGACTGATATCAAAGCAAGGTCAATCACATTTAAATTTTCCTACCTTCTGATTCGTTTGTCCATCTCCTGATTCTCCTTGATACCTCATGGGCGCAGGATTGTCATTATTGTAACTGTGAGGGAGTTGTACAACAATAACTGACAATCTGATAGGGGGGTAGTATAACGTCATGGTACCGCATCCTCACATAGCAGTCCGTGGTGTCTTCGCCTTGATGACCTTCTGAGGGGCCCCAAATCAGCGTCAAGTGACTTGGCATTTGTGACAGATTCACGTACGGCAATGACCATCGGAATAAGTCAGCTTGGCACCTGGGCAGGTGGAGGAGGGCCGAGGAGCAGAGTTTGATGTCCCGGTCACTTCGGAGAGATATTGTACTTATTTGGAAAGACGTTCCCACATGAGTGGTCAATTAAACCTGGAAGCAAGACTGGATGTTGCCCAAAGGGGAAACGTAAGTAGAGTTGATGCAGTGTGTCTGACTTCGTGGAATACACCTTTTCTTTTATCACACCTCATCTCTTTTATATCCCGGGATGCAAGTTTCCCCCATCACCTTCTCTTTCATCGCCTCGGTTTCTGACCCTCCCTCGGCCCCATCTTTTTCTTTCCCCACAACCATTGGCCGAGTCCGATCTCCTTTGACCCGTCCAGGTCACCTCGGAGCTCCCCAGTATGGTAGACTGGAATAGCCCCCAGACTTTTTTCGCGAACTCTCGTACGTGGTCTTACCGCCATTTTCTGTCTCGCTTCCAATCCAATGGAGTGCTAACATGCTGTTACCCCACAAGTGACACTCGTGAAGCTTATCCACATATTTGATGGCATCTACATGTGCGTTCCGGTCTGCGTTTTACGCCCTTTACTTCATTCACATCTCTTGCGACAACCGTGCAGATGGGAATACTTCACCACGCTATGGTTCGAGTGGGAGGTGTTGGTCACCAAGAAACGACAGTGGAGATGGACCATGCTAGTGCGTCTCCGCTTTACCCCTACTTCTAAAAATGGTACCTCTAACCCCGAGCAGATATACATTGGGACACGCCTCACAGCCCTTGCCGGCGTCTGTACGGAGCTCGTGGGCTTCAATTTGACCACCCGTTTCAACTGTCAGGCGTGGCTCCTCTCTGTCTATGTGCGCCGCACTCCGTCCTGTTCCATTCCAGTGGGGCTCACGAAGCGCCCAGATCACCTGCTACCCGGCGTTTGCTCTCAACTCCTTACTCATCCTGCTTAGGACGTGCGTGACGGTTCCTCCATTGATGACTAGTCCCCCTTATCGACTACTGTTTACGCTTGCAGGATCGCCATATGGGAACGAAAGCTCATTATGTCCGTCGCTTTGACTGCCGTGTGGTTGACGAATGTCGCTTTCCTCATTCATGGTGCGCGCCTTTCGCTACTGGCTTTGAAACAGTGCTTTGACCCCCAGTTACCCCCTAGGAGTCACCCTTGTGCGTAATCCAATTTTTAACAACTCCAGGCGATTGACCGAGAGCTTAGGCGAGAGGCGTCTGGCTTCCGTTAGCGAATGCCTGCTTTGTTGTAGATTCTCACAAGGCAAGGCTCAATGTGCTCATGTCGACCGTGACCGACTTGATACTTCTTTTTGCCATGATTATTGGTGTCTTGCGGTTACAATCGGACTCTTCAACTTGGCGCATGCTCTATCGACATGTGCGTCATCTCTGTGCAATCGCACAGCGTAATCCTTCTGAACAGATGTTTTATGCAGGGTATAGTCTGGATTTTACTGGCGACAGTCGGGCTGGTTCCTCCAACGGTGCATTTCCTCCTTTTCCAATCGCATTTAACCCAAACTCATATATATGTGCATAGATATTCCTTTTTCTAAATTTAAATGGTGAGGATCGTCGAGTTCCGTGGTTAGTAAGGATCGGGAGCTGATGTAGTGGTGCTTCCCCCGATCTAGAACCCATGAATATCGTAAGTCCTCTGCTTCATCTATGGTAGCCCTTTTCGGGACTAAGTACTTTCGCTTTTTTACAAAGATGTTCCAAACACCAGCTAGTAAGTGTCCTCTGCCTCCAGGAAAGTGATCTAATTTTAACTAATCGAATCACTAGTGGTTATTATGTTCGGCGGTTTTCTTCGCTCTCGATTGATCCGACCTTCTCATGATATTTCCTCCTCAGGACAATTTGCGCGACCCGTCTCTATCGCTCATTAGTGTCCTTTGGGAATCGATCAACAGTCTTGTGTGTATTTTCTTATTGACCTCGGCATCGGTCGACTGCCCGTTTCTGACACGCGCTGCCTCCTAGTGACTCTTTCCTCACTAGCGCCCCTCTGGCGTCCACCCAAGATCTCCCGCGGACTGTCCGTCTCCCACGGAGCTCCTCAGGTGGGACACCGTCATTTTCCACAGGCTCGCGTTCGACAGGCCCCAACGCCGTGGAGTTCCCGACGTCGTATGGGCGCTATCGTGCCGAAGACCTGGTAAATGATGGCTTAAAGGTGATCAACGAAGAAGGCGGGGAAGGCGAAAACGACAAGGCGAAGGGAGTATATTGAGACTCTTGCCACGAGCAAGCGCTTCTCAGGTCTGGATCTGACTGTAGTGGGCTCACCTCTATCTACCCTGGAATTCTCTCTATCTGTGGTCACGCGTTGTATCTTTGTATCTCTTGCTTTCCTCAATGGGTCGTCACTCTCCGGAAGAAATGGGAGGGAGTTTTGTTGTTCATGTGCACTATTACTACTACTACTGACCAGATTCGCGGACACTTATGTAGTAAAATACCAATTGGATGAAGGGGGCGGGATTTTGATTGTGTGCGTTGCATGGCCCCTTACCGGGAGAGTATGATGCTGGACCGTGCACCCTCCTCGCATTCTTTTCCCTTACGGAATCATTTATCTTGGGATACATAAACGCACGAAAGTTCGTTTTTCCCGGCACACCACTCCGCAGTATTTGAACCGAACATGAAGCGCCTCCCTACTATTCTCATCGGTCCAAGAGAGCTGCTTCGGCTCGTCGTGTTGAAGTGAGTTCCCGTTTCGTACTCGCCTACGCCGCGGATCGGTCGTACCCGGCGTCCGCGGAATCGTTATCCCTGTCGCCCTGCGGAAGCAGAGCATAAAACTTCCTACCGTACAGTTCCTATTTCTTTAGCTATAGAGACCCTTTGTATCCCATAGGAACTTTGATTATCAGCTTTTCTGTCTTAGTATCTGAGTGCGCGCTCGCCAAAAACCATCCTTTCTGTGTGCCGGTATCGCTCGCCGCGCGCATTATCACTCGTTTATTCGCTATCTAGTACATTCACGAACCGCCCCTAACTGTAATACGTCACTGGTAAAGCGTTGAGTGTAAGTAAGAAGCGGGGCGCAACGAAGCGCTTTGGCAATCTCATTTTTCTGATGTGATGGGGTGCCTGTTTTGGAGCAGCAAAAGCAAACGAACAAAGACACAGATCAGCACAGTGCTTGTTGCTGAAGATTTGTGTACTGCCAGGCTTTGTTTTAGTGATTTCGAGACGCACCGCCCAAGAGAAAGATATCTATCAGAGGAAGGGTCACACTGGCATCTTGATGGAGGTGGCTGTGGGCGATGCGGTGTGGAAGAAACGTGTTCTCAGCTTGGTTCTCAGTTCTAGTTCTCCGAGAGTGCGAAGATCGTCGATCAAAGTCGATCAGAAGCCGTTCGTTGGGAACAAAAAACCAACACAAACCAGATGACTTTTTGTTATTCACATGGAGAGAAAGGAAAGAACGCAAAAATGATATATATATAAGTAAAGAGGTCGAAAATTTATGAAGAGAGAAGAGCGCATTGCACGAGCAGATGCGGAAGTAGGGTCCTGTGATGAGCATAATAGGAACTGCGGTTTGACGTACAGTAGTGATTCTTGAAGGGAGCGGCCGGCCTTTATGCGGAGCACGTGGGGCCCCTAGCTGCAGCGAGCGTGATTCGACAATGCTTGGCGTGACTTCGCGGGCGGCGCGCTCACTGGTGCCTCAGGCCGCACAATGGCCCACGGTGGGTCAATGAATGCAAGTAACCTATCCGTGGACAGCTTGCGCCCAGAGCTCATTGGGCATGAGCCCAAAGTAAGTTATTATAGGTATTAGGTGGGTTGCCGGCACCCCATTATTATTGATGACAGCAGGGGACCCCATTTGAGCAGTGTCAAGGCAGCGTACAACCAACATCTGGTGTACAAAAGTAGCCGGAGCTACGACCCCGACCAGAGTACTGGAGCTATATTAGGGATAATGGTGCTGGCACGAATTATGAGTCCAAGGAGGGCTGGGGCACATCTCTGCGCGACGCAACCAACTCGTAGTTGGTCGTCGTGCTGAGGTTCTCCGGGGCTCCGAGACGTCGGGAACCTGAGACCTGAGGCAAATGAGAGGTCAACAACCAATCACAAGCTACTCAGAGACCGTCCGTTTCCATTCCCCCTCGATCCGTGGAAAATGCGCAGTTTTCACCGGCGTGACTGCCTTCGTTTGTATGCCGTCATTGGTTCCGAGGGTAACCTATCGTAGACACTGTGGCATGTCCGGTTCGCGGGGCTTTTAATTGGGTGGAGGCCTCACATTGGCGTGCGGTCATCGATATTTTGAGTGGCGTATTTTGAGTGGCGAATGAACCAAGCTAGGGTGTTCGTTGATCGTCCCGTATTGCGCCCCCGTATCCCAAGGGGTCCTTCCACCGATACTCAAGCTGTGCACCTGGTGACGGAATAAGTATGAGAAAGAGACGTGTTCTAGTCATTCGTCGGGATGTATGAATGTGCATCTGTGGGAGACTGTGGCACGGTCACCACGATACAAATTGACAGCTGTAAGTCGAAGCGACAGGTTCAGTTTCAGGTTCGACTTCAAGTTGCTTCATTATTACTAAGGCAGCCGACATCAGGAACTGACACCTTTATGTAAGCAGAAAGCTGCCCGTTTTGCCTTGCACGCTCGTCCTTTACAAAACATCAGATCAGAAAGTTATTCTATAGAATTGGAAGGGAAGATGCCCTTCTTTAATGTGTATTAAAAAAATTGAAAAAAAAATATGATTTGACAAACTTCCGGGTGAACAAATGTTTTTGTGTGCAAATGTGATTTCTTTCATTATGGAGTTGATTCAAGCAAAGTTGTCAAAATCAAGGACGATGTTCTGGCGGGAACACGTAATCTAAAAGTCACGTGATCTCAATCTTGGAGTCAATTCGAGTTCAACTTTGCAGCCCATAAATCACTGCAAAATGACAACAAAAAAGGCCACAAAATGTGCACGCCTCAAGAATCTTGCGAAGGCAAGACAAAAGAGGTCTCAGAATATCCAATCAGGTGAGTGGCATTTCTCAATGCCGGCAATGACAAGGGCTCAATTGGCGCAGCAACTCCGGATGGAAATGACGTGACGCTTCTTCCAGTCCCAGGTCCGGAAGTCCCGAGACTCTCAATTCAAGAAGGGTCCATGGACCTGGGCAGGGGCACCTGGGAGCGAGCATTGGCGGCAGAAAACCCCAGAAAGCGTACCCATGTGCCCCATTATCCTGGAAAGTCTGAGAGGACCATGAGCAGAGAGAGGCTGGCCTGGAGGAAGCTGGAAGCCCAAGGGTTCACCACGCTGCCGAATTTCTTTAGGCAGAAGGCTGAGAAAGAACAGCGGGAGGCCAAGCTTGCTGCCTTGGTTGCTGCCAGTGCCGCGGCCATGCCTGTCCGGAGATCTGTGGCCGCGTGTCAATATATTCGGGAAGAGGAAGAAGAAACCGAGTCTGACTCGGACTCAGGGCCTGGCGCCATCTCTGGATTCACTGGCGGCTCATGCACGCCCGGTGTCCTTACTCCGAGTGACTCAGAAACTCGAACAGACAGGATCCACGTGAAGCGAGGAGATGCTCCCCTAACACCCCCAGAGGAATTGGAAGAGTCTGAAGAGAGCAGCAGCAGCTGCGAGACCTCAAGTGACTCAGACGATGATCAGTCCGACGATGACAAGTCTGATGATGACTCAGAGTGTCCCCTTTCAAAGAGAATGCGACACGATCTTGACAACACCCAAGGGGTCAAGAGACGCAAGTTTGAGGAGCTTCGCCACAGGAATTACCACTCCGATGTCAATCCCAAGGTTGTCCTAGATAAAACTCTGGAATTCCTTCGAGATCGCGCAAGACTGGAAGCTGTTCGAGAACAGCTGGCTACAAAGGCTGGAGACAAGAAAATGGGCCCAATTCTTCACAGTCGTGTCCAAGCCATGGTGGGGATACTAAATTTATTCTTGGACAGAGGCTTTGGTTACACTTGGAGACAAGCGTCGCTGATTGTTGCGAAGTCTCAGACTTGGTCCCGGTCTCGGAGCAATGGCGTCGCACGTGCACGATTGATACGCCGCTGGGTCCTTGACTTTGTACAGACACAAGAACTGCCACACCGCAAATACAGTGGGACACGCTTAACTTTATTGAAAGATGAAGACACCTCCCGAGAAATCCAGTTCGAGCTGGGAGAAAAGATGAAGATTGGATCAATCAATGCGACCGTCCTCATCGATATCATTGCGAGCCCGAACATGCAAGAGTGGCTCAAGCTCATGGGCATTGACAAGCCCTCCATATGCGAGCGCACGGCACATCGTTGGTTAGGCAGACTGGGATGGAAGTATGGGAGACAGAAGAATGGTATGTATATTGATGGTCATGAGCGTGAAGACGTTGTGCAGTACAGGAACTCCTTTGTGCAACGTTTCAAGCAGTATGAACAGCGTTTCCCCGTCTGGGACGACTCAGAGTCGGACAACAACGGGGAGCTCCCTCATGGCCTTCCTGTGCCAGAAGTCGCTGGCCCTTTCCGACTTGTCCTCGTAACGCATGATGAATCGACATTCTTTCAAAACGATCAACGCAAAATCTGTTGGGATCGCGAAGGGGCAAGTAAGACTCCAAAACCAAAGGGGGATGGCCAGTCCCTGATGGTCTCTGATTTCCTGACGGCGGATTGGGGTCGGCTGCGCGATGACGACAGGTGTGCCCTCCTTGTGTGTATATACACCACCCATTCACATCTCTTTCAGTGAGGCGCGTATCTTTTTCAAGGCAGGAAAGCTCAGGGATGGCTGGTTTTCGGCCGACGACTTGCTCGCCCAGGTTGAAAAGGCGATAAATATATTTGAGGGGATCACAAAAGGATTGGCGCAGGGCCTGTTCCTCTTCGATAACGCCCCCAGTCATCAGAAGCGCGCAGGCAATGCGCTCTCAGCTCGCGAAATGGTCAAAGGTGAGGTGTCTTTTTATCGTCACGAGGCACACAACTCACCCTTCCCAGCACCGAAGAAGGGTTGGACGCACAGCCTAGGTGGTCCACGCATGCGCAATGGCACCTTTCCTAACGGAGGAACCCAGTATTTCTACTTCCCAGAGGACCATCCGACCATGCCCGGCTGGTTTAAGGGCATGGAGGTTATCATTCGGGAACGCGGGCTATGGCCAGCGGAGGGTCCAGGGTTGCGTGCGCAATGCCCGCGCTCCAAATGTCCGGCCGATCGCACAGACTGCTGCTGCCGGCGTGTGCTTTTCACCCAGCCCGATTTCACTTCTCAAAAATCCCAATTACAGGAATACATTGAGTCGCGCGGCCATCTCTGTGACTTTTACCCCAAGTACCACTGTGAACTGAACTTTATCGAACAATACTGGGGGGCAGCGAAATTTAAATATCGTGCAACACGAAGGGCAAGCACCCTCAAGGAAATGGAGGCAGCCGTAAAGGAGTGCCTCGACAACGTCCCCCTCCTCCAGATTCGGCGGTGAGTTATCTTTTATTCGATTTACTGTTCGTGCCACAGCTTGACATATTGCCTAGCTTTGCAAACCGATCGGCGCGTTTCATTGCGGCTTATGGGGAGGGCTTATCGGGTGCACAGGCAGCGTGGGCCAACAAGAAATATCATGGGCATCGTACATTACCCCCGGAATGGGTTTTCGCAGCTAAAAATTCAATGGTGTAGCTACAGTAACTTATCCGCTGGCGAAAACACGTGACTTAACCCTAGGGTTGGGTGCTTACATAAAGGTGTCAGTTCCTGATGTCGGCTGCCTTACACTAACTTATCACACGGCCAGCAACCTTTTCCACTTAATTAGGTGTGCCTCAGACGGCCAATGAAGCCCTGGTATCATGGACTCCTCGGCTCGGCTTTAGTGGTGCTACGAACTAGTAATACTGTATTCGGTATACATCGTTGATCGATGGAATCCCATGCGAATAAGCACCTGTGGGTCGCAATGCCGTCTCACAATGGCTGGGACGCTCCGGTGACTTGACGTTTTCCCAGACTCGGGATTTGCCCACGGATAGCAGTGCCCGTTGACCATGGTTCCCAATCCGGGCATATGCTATGAGCCTGGGAAAGCGCAGAGTCACTCTAAATGGGTGCGACTCGGAATACACTCGGTACAGTACGCAGTATGATTTGGTCCACTGATTCGGTCCCGGGTCGCTTCTCTTTCCCAGTCGCGTGGTTCAATTAGTCCGCACAGGGTTATATCGTCCGACCTACTGTAGCAATACCCCCCGCACTGATTCTCTTATCGGAAGAGAACACTGCGCCACTTTAGAGGCGCCCAGGGCGTAATCAAACATCAACTGATGATTCTCTGTCATAGCCTTGAGCGTGTGCGAAGACGTGATATCGCCTTGATGTCTGAGGTGTCTATATAGGAGTGGCGAGCAAGCGCCGTACCCCCAGATCGCTCCTCTGCTATCCCCCACCTTGTTGCTTGCCTGTCAAGATGGTCAATTTCCGTGATCCCAGCGTCATCCTACAGGATTCCCGTGTGTACACTTCCTGGCCTGGGTCTAGGGCCTAGACAGTCCGCTGAACTCGTTCTTTACCTTGCCAGTGTCGGTAGTGAAGCTCTGGCACACCATAGACGGCCTTTTCATGTGAGTCTTCGGGGTCTCCGCAGCGGTCTCCTCTCACCCCCCACTCGCTTTCCTGTTCCAGATGGGAGTTCTTCATCACTCTCGAATATGAATTGAGCGTCCTCCGAAAACGTCGCCCATACCAATGGCCAATATGGGTCTGTCCCACTTTTTTTTCGGGTCCCGTTGCCCGCGCGCTCAGGGCCTCATGTTGATCACCCCTCTGTAGATTTACTCTCTGACGCGCGCGAGCACCCTCGTTGCCGTAATTCTTAATATGCTCGGTTTCGACGCCTCGAGTCCGATCAATTGTCATGTGCGTATCATTTCCGTCCTTCCTACGCTCGCCTGACCTCCGCAAAGCTATGGATTATCTTCGAACTCGTGGGTCATCTCTTTTCGGTGGAGAACGACGGCTAAGGGCCTCCATTTCGGTAGATATTTGCTTACTCGGCCTTCGCGGCCGCCTCACTTCTGATCGTGCTTCGCATGTGCGTCTATTTATGTCACGATGCAAACCTTCCTCCCCGAAACGACCGCTCATATTGTGATTGTCGCTACGTAGATTCGCCATCTGGGATGGCAACAAAATCGCCGTGTCGATTGCGATGAGCGCTTGGCTCACCAACGTTGCATTCCTTATCCACGGTATGTCCTCACCCCGTTTCTCCCCAAGACCAGATAACTTATGGGCCCGGTTTTGTTTGTGCAGATATCACGAAGGTGAGCTTACCTGTCCACCCGTCTAGGGTTGCCGACTCACTGTCTGCAGCTCCGCGCTGCATGGGTGCCTGTGCCAGGCGTCTGCGCAGTGCTAAATATCCAGAGCAGCAAAAATACCGTCATCCTCACGCTTGTTACAGATGTGATCTTATGCCTCACTATGTTTGTTGGCTTGCTTCGCCTGCGCCCAAACGGCACCACCATGGTGGCCTTGTGGAACTTCCTCTGGAGGCAGGTAGGTAGTGGGGGGTGTCTCGCCCTCGCTCCGATCGCTTATACGTTTCCCATCTGTAAGGGTCTCATTTGGGTATTCTTGGCTACCGTCTTGCAGGTCGTCCCGACAGTCAGTCTGACCATACCCCTCGCTTTCTTGTCTTTGTCTCACTGTCGTTTTTCTACTGCAGGTGTTTATCAGCTTGAATTTGAACGGTAAGATCCATTTCGTCGTCAGTCTGGTAACGTAGAATAACAAACTTTGATTTCGTTGGGAAAACCAGATCCTTTCGATCTAGTAGGTTTCCTAGGAAGTTTACTGCTACACGTGTGTTTCTCACGCCGTCCCTACCATACAGATGTTCCAAACACCCTCACTCATCGTCATGTCAATCGCTGCGACACGGATGTATCGCTCTTTGACCGACTTTTCGAGCACCTCTGGGCTGTATGTGCTCTCTCACTTGCTCCGTTTTATCACCACGCTAACCGCGGCCGACGTCGCAGTCTCGATACCACCCAGACACGGAGTGGGCGCACGACCACTTCAGAACCCAAACGGATCTCCACAGCGCCAATTCCGCTCGACCGGATGGGGATGGAGGTGTCCGTGCACAGGTCCTACGAGGAGGATTACCCGCCGGTGCATGCGGACCGATATAGCTCGTATGTCAGCACGGATAGTCACTCGCAGGACAAGCCACCTGCGCTGGACGCCAGCAACGACCTCGAGAACGGTGTCAAGGCATGATGGGCCCCCTGGTCGCATGATATTTTTATCACCTGCGGTGTTGCACTTCCCACGACGTGTTTGTCGTTTGTGCGGAGTGGCGCTTAGTCGACCCACCTTGAGTTTATGGTCCAAGTAATAGTAGTAAATTATTTCATTGATTCTTAGGAGAGGGCTTGTCCTTGGCGATGAGGAATTTTACGTTCGTGGGTTCACCAATTGGGGACACGCGGATAGGAATTGTTGTAACTTCCTTTTGGTTAGCTTGTGGGACCCCAGCCTACTGTAATCTAAAGTGTCTACTTGTGTGACCATCAACTCGTGAAACAAAATAGCAAACCTTATCCCACACCAAGCAAGAGCCATCACAGAAGACGACCAGACGGAAGGCACGGGCGCCTCGGAGATAATGGGACGGAATGGGGTTGGTAACGGGGTTATGCACGTTCACATAGTATAGCTTGGAGTTGAGTGCAGCGGTCGAGATCATGAGATCCACGCTGCGAATCATACAACGCTGCCGCTCCGAGGAATCGTGTTGATCACAGGTAGCACTCTAGGAGCGTGGATACAAAGACTCGGGGCACCTCGGCCGACTTGGAAATTCCTCTCACTGCTAGACTCGTAACCAGCCGTTCGAATGAGAGGATTTTTGAGGAGTCGCAAGCGACTGGAGGATCCTTTGCTCTATCGAGCGGTCCTTGTGCAGCCGGCACCCCCATAGAGCGAGCGGTCACCGGTCTGTCTCACTGCATGTCCAAGGCTTTATGGGAAACCCTTCAGATGCCCGGGCCCCCTGGACTCCATTTCACTCTAGATGTCTGTATTTTCCAGAACAAAGAGTTCCTTGACTTCAGACTTGTAAAACACCGTACCGTGCCATCGAGGCTCAAGCTTGAGTCTTAGTACGGGTACAGTTTATGGTATCCTGTCATCGTACTAGTGGCATGTTCTACTACTAGTTTTTTTTTTTTTGAATCCATTATTGTGCGTCTGAGGACACTTAGTCCTATGTAGCACTACACTTTGACTGTACTACGCGTTCTTCTACTACTAGTATTTCACGTGTCCATACCAGTAATAACCACTACTACCCAGGCGGTGTGTCCTCCAAAGCCCATGTTTCACATGTAATACGCCCCGACAAGACCTCTGCGAACCTGTGCTGTCCGAGTGACATCGCTTCTTGTATTGGAGTCCGTCCATAGGAGTTCCGAGCATCCACATCTGCGCCACGCTCCACTAAGAGCAGGCAAATATCGAGGTACCCCAGCGCCGATCCGCGATGCAATGCTGTCTCCCCTCCTCTCGTTTTTCCATTCACATCGGCACCATGGTCGAGTAATAATCGCGTAACCTCCAGATGTCCAAAATTTGACGCCTGATGCAGCGGGGTCCAGCCGCCTCGGTTCCGCGAGTTCACGTTTGCGCCGCGTTCAACCAGTAATTTTGCCACCTCGAGTCTCCCCTCGGCCGACGCGTCTTGCAATGCAGTGCGACGTTTGCTGTCCATTTCGTCGACATTCGAACCTCGGTCAAGTAATGATCGTACGACGTCCAGCTGTCCGTTTTTTGACGCAGTGCGCAACAAGGATTGTTCGACGTCAAGGAGTTCTACCTTTTCTCCATGTTTCGGTGGCGGTTGAACAGTATTAGGGGGCTGATTTCGAGGTCGGAGCATCGGCACTGCACCCGCCATGTGTCCAGATAGGAAATTTGCCACCTCGAGTTTCCCGTTATCGAATGCCAGGTCCAATGGCGTCTTATTGTCGTCATTACATAGGTCCAATGGCGTCTTATTGTCGTCATCACATATGTTGAAATCTGCGCCACTCTCGAGAAGGAGCTTCACGATGTCAAGATGGCCATTGCGTGCTGCTGAATGCAACGGGGTCCGACCTTCGTTGTTGGGGGTATCCGGGTGTGCACCGTTGTCAATTATGAGCCGAACGACATCCAAATGACCGTTTTCCGATGCTATATTCAGTGGATTCCAGCCGTCAAAGGTTCGATGGTTCACATCCGCCCCGCGCTGGATTAGTAGCCGTGATATCTCCACATGTCCGATAATGGAAGCAAAGGCTAATGGAGTATAGAGATCATTGCTGCCTGAAAGATCGGCATCTGCATTGTGCTCGAGTAATAGCCGTACAATGTCAGTGCGTCCGCCTCGCGATGCCGAGTGCAGTGGGTTGTACCCCGTCAAATCTAAAGCATTTACATTAGCGCCACGCCGAAGAAGCGAGCATGCGACATCAGTGTCGCCAAGGTGTAATGCCGCGATCCATGATGTGTTGTGATACCCTCCCCTGGCATCAACATCCCCCGGGTAGGTCGCAATCAGGTGATCCACAAGCCAGCGGAGACGGCAATGTATGGCGTAATATAATGGCGGCGCCTCTGGTCGCTCAGGGTGCTTCGTAGGCATGGATTCTCGCCAAGGGTCGTCGATGTCGTATATCCAGACCCATGCAAAGAACTGTGGATTCTCCCGGTCAAACAGGCGCTCCGTGGCCTCCCGGATTGTCGATGACGCATTATCGAACTGGCCGTGTTCGAACCAGTGTCGTGCCGCGTAATCAGCGAGTGGAAAGTCCCTAATGCTCTCTTTGTCGGTGCGGTCGTCGAGTTTGAGTAAGACCCCGAGGGAGGCTTGCGCAAGGGTGGCATGTGCCAAGTGAGGGACGATGCGATAGCAAGACACATCCTCGTTCGCCGCTATAAGCCGATCGGATGTCAGGAATTCCTTCACGGAAAAGTGGGAAAACTGAACGATTCGAGACCCATTCACATTGACGACCGTGATGAGACTTGAGCACGCCGAAAGTACAGCTTCTTCTGCGTCGCCTAGTCGCCAGCCAACGTTGAACTGTGGAACCGCTCCTGGACCGAGTCGGACTGCCAGAATCTCTGCAAGTTCCTCGACGCGAAGTGGTCTAACAGATACGGCGAGACATTGGAGGAGTCGGTGTGCAAACTGCCGCTTCACTTTGTCGATCCTGCGTAACATGTGTTCGTATGTTTCGTCTAGAGTCTCCGGCAAGTGGTCCAAAATACTATGGATACTTGCGGGGAAACATCGGCGCAAGATGTCCAACAGGCAGTAAACCCATCTGAACCTGCCCCATTAATTAACAGACAGTCCGGAAAATCTATAGGAGGAATGGCTCACATGCCGTCTGCTTTCTCTGAGAGTCTATCGATAACCAACTGCCTATTCTCTGGCTTCCATCTTCGCATATTTCGATCGGAGTGGACCACTGATTCGATGTATCCTAAGATGTCCGCCGTTTGTCCACTTTCTTCGTGGAGTGAAATGCGGAACGACGCCAATGGTTCGAGAATGCACCGGATGTCGATCTCCGGCCGACTGGAAACACATAGATGTACATTTGGAAGTTGCGAACCGACGAGATCTTCCAGGAACTGGAGCACATTTTCACGAGAGGTAGGCATGCCGGAGATGTTCGGAGATTCGTCGAGAGCATCTATGATTATATACGTCGCTGGCTGTCCTGGGACCTCGAGCATTTCCGTCAGACATTGGGAAAGTGCGTCGTCTGAAGGTTGCTGGGCTCCTTCATCGTGGTCCAAATAGAAACGGGAGAAAACATCATGGCAAGCGTCAGACCTGGCACTGAGCTGGAAGAGGAGGGAGGAGAGTAGATCGCGTCGCTGTTGCTTGTGAGTGTCCCTGAAGTCGAAGAAGAAGTAGGCCATCAAAGCGAGTCCGGCCTTGCGCATCCTGTCGACCTCTCGGACGATCGTAGACCTGGAAATATGCGTGAATATCCACAATCGGAGTGGTGGAGCGCCACGTACATCAGAATAGTTTTCCCGGAACCGGCTACAGAGACCGAAACGAATCAGGATTGTGGCAAGGCCAATATTGGAAACTCACGCTTTCCATGGATCCACAACAGGGAGCCCTTCGCGTTCCACTCGGCGAAGACGCTTCCGTCGCAGAACCACGTTGCAGTTCCGTCTTGATGGATGTCAAGCGCAATGTTATAGTTGGATGACGGATCTGGAGGGGAGAGCCAAGTTCGGGACTCCCTTTGCAAGCGGTCACCTGCAACTAGCTTTAGCACCACAGGATCACAACGGTAGAATCGATTAATAACGAACGCTTCATCTTATTTATATCGTTCGAAATCTGTTGCATGATATCTGCCGTCATGATCGGCTTCTATACCGCCGACTCGTCACGATAGATGCAATAAATGCTCACCCAAAGCCGTCCAGATGCCGTCCACTGACAATTTTCCGTCTACCAAGTCACCTCATTAGACCGCTTATTGCCATCTGAGAAACTTTGTATACCATCGAGGACCACCTTGACAGTGTTCACAAGTCCGCAGACGACTTCGAGGGTCTGTGTTATTGTCATCCGACCCTCCTCTTGGGTGAGACGGTCTAGCCTGCGTAGGATGGCCTCTATCTCGCTTTCACCTAGTAGCTTCTTTGCGAATTTCTCTGCGCAACGTTGAGCCTTCGCGTATCAAAGAGATGCGTCGACTTACTGAATCTACCCTGCTTAATCTGTTTGGTAGCGAGAGCAAGCACGGCAAGTAGCTCGACCATTATTTTTACGCTTATCTCCGTCATCGGAGGAGTCAAGGGGAGATTGGTGTAGATTTGAAGGCGTTTGAGGAAATTTGCGAGGCATTCAAATAAGTCAACGAGAGCATCGTAGCTCGAGCTGACACCACTGGCTGCCTATGGACCCAGATGTGACGAGGGGATGTAATCGGAGAATGTAATGGGATGCGTACTGCGATGAGGACGTCCACGCCAGCAAAGACGGCCTTCGCTGGTTCGAACGGGACCTGGGAATAGGATTTATGAAAAATGGTAAATGGAAATAGTGAAGATACTTCGGCTCACTAAGGTAATGGAGGCACCGAGAACTGCAGATAACGTGTGGACGACATGGACTACCGGGTTAAGCCAGTTGAGCAACTTGCGATTTCCGTCGCGATAGTCTTTGAACTTGTTAGCATTGTCTTCGAGTAGCTTAAGGACGCCGTCGGGGGAATCGCAAGATCGAAGAGCGTTGGCAAGGGGGTATGTTGCGAGGTCTATGCCAACCTGGTTGGTGTATTCGGCGAGAGCGGCATCAAGAATGGGTTTAAATGATGTTGAAGGCATTTTTTCACGGTCTCTCGTAAATATGTGCTTGGGTGGGAGGGGGGAATGTGGGGGATGGCGTTCAGTCAGTACTTAAGCCAAAGGAGGCCGCTCAGCAATGCTTCTTGCATCATAATTCACCACCTGAACCATGATGCACAAGTTGGCAAGATCATGATGGACACTCCCGAAGCTAGAGCCTAGTGTCGATGTATCTCATAGATCATACTAGTACGAGGTTGGTTCGAGGTCAGCAACCAATGACTACTAACCATCAGTCACGCAGTAGTATCGAAGATTGTCACGATCTGATCATACACTACACCAACTTCCTATTCTTGCCTTGATTCTTGCGAAGCCAGTTCAGTTTCTCGCAGGGACTCGGAGGCGCGGCACCTTGGGTGGCACCGAAGAAGGACTGGGAAAGGGACTGGGACAGTCTGGCGCCAGTCAGTTTCCGGCCCGGTGACTGGCCTCGTAGCTTACTATGTACGGTAAATCCCACACCCACTTTCCCTTCCATTTTCTGGCAAGTTTGAATCTGATGACCTCCAAGAACCCAAGTTGATCTCGTAGAAGTCTCGAGTTTGAAAGAAAGACCCCTCAGGTAAAAGCTGCTGGAGCCAAGTCATGTGGTTCGGCGTAAGACCAAGCTCCCCCCATCTGGTGCCCCTCCACGGCCAAGCAAGCGGCCAAGCAAAGCTCACCCTTCCACCTCCATACAGGAAGGCATCTGGAAAACAAAGAGGCAACCTGAGACCGGCTACCTTGCACACCGCATCTTCGGATGTTTCCAGTGGGGCCACAGATGTCAATAGGATTGACTGGGTGAACCTTTCACACGAGGACAAGCAAGTCTTCTTTACATGGCTCGATGAATTCTTCACCCACTATTTAGACCAGCCCCAGCCTTTTGTGCGTGTTTCTCCTCACATTGACGGGCCAAACATATCTACGCCGTCGCCGCGACCCTCCCATCTCTCCCGTCTCGGAGAGATAGCCCCTAGGCGAGTCAGAACACAAGTTCCGACCACCTGGACGTTGCCTCTAGCCGCTGCAGCGGTTGCCTGTCGGAACCTTCCTTTCGCAGCGTGGACCTGTACGCCCCTTCTGTATCGCATGTAAACTGTGTCATTGAGACCATCACAGCCGAAGATCAATCTCTCGACCAGACCCCCAGTACCTACAGGCTACAGAATCGCTAATACCGCCTCGGCCGAACTCCAGACCTCACATTCTGCATATCCTGGTTTGTGAACGTCGACCTTTTTTTTTTGATCGGTTTATATTCCCGATGACATGTAACTAGTACAAAGGCGGGTCGCAGTCGTGTCCGAACTACATTTGAGAAGAAGCCGGCAGTCCGTAGGTAAACGGTGGTCCCCCAGTCGAGTCGTAAGTACATAACCGAGACGCGGGGGCGAGAGACATTGTGCGCAATATTACAGTGCTAAGGAGCACCCGTGAGAACGTCGACCCTTCTTCCCTTTTGGTATTTGTTTCTGAATCGACATATCATAGTCACGGTTGCCAACCTTCAGCTTCAGATGTCGTCCCCCCCGCCTGCTGATAGCGGCTCCGCTGGTGCCGACCTCGCCTGGTACATGCTCCCCTCCGCGCCTTGGGACACCAACTCGTATGCCCCCAACTCGCCGACCCCCCGCACCTCAACGGATCGCCGGACATCCGCTTTGCGGGCGCCTTTGGTTCGGATGGGCGTACCAAGACGGCGCGCGGCGTAATGCTCTTCTCGGACTTCGGCACGTGCTGGTAGTCCGTGACGTACGGCAGCGGGATGCCCGTGCACTGGGTGCTTCCGGCCGTGCCCAGAGCCGATGTCCGCCGCTGCCCTGCGGCGCGTAGCACAGACGCATGGCGTGACCGTGGCGGCATTCGCCGTCCGCGCAGAGGCGTCCGGAAGGCCCGTCGCCAGTGGCGAGTGCCGGGACATCGCACATGAGGCGCTCCTGCGCGCGGTGTCCCTCTGTGCGCCGCGCGACGACCCGGTCTTGAGCACCTCACGCGCGCACTGGCACCTGCTCTTCTGTGACCGCCCTGGAGTCAGTGATGGCACAGCGGGGATGACTGCCTTCGCGTGGGCGGCGTCGTCGAATGACGCAAGGTGCACATCGGCGCAGCGCAGTTCGGGGCAGTCGTAATCTTGGGCGACTCGGATCATCCTGCGGTCCTCGTTGAGGACACCATACCCCGCTGTGCTGTTGCGGATAGCAAAGTCGTGCGGCCGGCTGGGGTCGGCATCTTGACGGTCGTGGAACAGACCGCAGGGCGCGCGCCGAGACGCGAGTCATACGATCTTGCCAAGCTTCGGGAGAAGGAGGTCTGGGTAGACCGTCCGGTTGGGATGGTCGAGTATCTCGCCTCAATTTGAGCGTCGATATGCCCTCAGGATAACATCTTTCCTGGAAATATAGTGGAGTATCTACCTCGTACATGCGACTCCTACATTGCTTTTTCTTATCTTTAATACCCGCGGTCTCTATCCAATTTTTTTGGTACAAGCAGCTCTAGCACCACCTGCGTCTGTTTTCCCTGACTACCACCTTCCGTCCCCCGCTAGCCACCAGCGAGACTTTGCGTATGCGACATCAGAAAGTGACTTCAGTTACTATATTCAGAAAGGACATACCCCAAGTCGAAGACTCGCAGCGCACTCGCAGTGCTTCATTCAGGGCATTCGCCGAGAGGTGGTATGCTTCAAACCCCGTGATGTGTGTGCAGGCCCTGCCTGGACTTGCCGTGGTGGCCTTGCCTTGCCTTGCCACGGAGACCCTGCCTGGCCTGGGTAGTCACTGCAAGGGCTCTGCGCACCATTTTTAACGATAGACTCGTCTCCGGAGACCGCGATTCGGTACAATGGCTGCATGTGTTTACACAAGGTGCTCAGCGCTTCCTCATGCATTGCGAATTCCAGGGCGGGGATCGTACACTACCCTTGGCGTTCGGAGGACCGTAGAGCGCGGCAGCCAAGACCGCGTCCGATCTGATGTTGATGAACTGCTGCCGAAAGCGGCTGACTAGATCGTGCTTCTCGATGTACGTGAACAACGCGGACTTGACATCTGCAACTTGAGGCGGATACAACGCCGCTATGCTATGGTGGTGGTAAAGTATGATTCATCAGCGGAAAGAATGAGGCAATGGCAGAAACCTACTCGAGTCCGAGATCTTCAAAAAGCGGCAACTTGAACGCGCCTTCCACAACTCCGTCACTGTGATGGCCTTTTCCGCTTTCGCGGCTTTGGCCGCCTGCCAGTGCTGCGCTTCACGCTCCTTCGCACGTCGTCTCCTCTCGTCTTCCTCCCCAACTGTTCGATGAATTTGATGCGTAACAACGTCTGCGCGTGTCAAGAACACCGCAGCGACCTGCACGTCCGACCGAGCATGTTTCGACTTGAGTAGCCCCCCCTTCTCCGACGCACGCAAAAACGCGGAGAGGGACTTGAATGTGGAGTGCTCGATGTCGACGGGGGTGGTAGCGGTCCGCGAGAAGGGAGCGCACAGGGAGGATGTGTGCCGTGTACAGGGTGGTCGTGGGCATCGGGAGGGCATCAGGCTGCTCGCCCCGGGACACGAGAGCCCACAGGTAGTCCTCCCACGTATGCAGCACGACGGCCACCTTCCCCTTATTCGCGCCATTATTTTCGATCTTGTCCGCGTCGATGGCCATGCGACCCACCGCGAGGGGCGACCCCCGGGCGTCGCGTGCGAACTGCGCGATGCTGACGAGGGCGTCAGCGAGTGTATGTGCCAGCGCCTGCACGACAGCGCGGCAAATAAATGGGGATATGAAGGGAGGGGAGGGGGATAACGGCAGCACAGGTCGGATAGGAATTGTTGTACTGTAACTTCCTTTTTGATTAGCTTGTAGGACCCCAGCCTATTGTAATCTAAAGTGTCTACTTGTGTGACCATCAACTCGTGAAACAAAATAGCAAACCTTATCCCACACCATGCAAGAGCCATCACAGAAGACAACCAGACGGAAGGCGCGGGTACTTCGGAGATAATGGGGACGGAACGGGTTTGGTAACGGGGCTATGCAGGTTCACATGGTCTAGCTTGGCGTTGAGTGGATACGATAGAGATGAGATCAACGCTGCGAATCATAAACGATCCGTGGAATCGTGTCTATCATAGGTAGCACTGGGAGCGGGGAGCGACCTTGGAGCGATCCTATAATACTTCCGCTGACTCGGATATTCCTCTCCGAGTCACTGCGTGTCCAAGGCTTTATTCATGACTTTCAGAACAGAGAAGAGCACCCTGACTTCAGATTACAGTAGCGTTCGTACGGCCATTCCCTGCATCGCCCACGATTTCGCACTTGCTCCTTCAGTAACTGTGGTGGAACAACCTTGGGAACAACTCACTCTTGATAGTATACGGCGTAGTGCCCGACCAACCGCCGGCAAGTTTGATCGATTCTTGAAAGTCGTAAAGCTACGAGAATACCAGCCCAGCTCATCCATCCCACCTGCCAGTATGTCACTGAACGTGTAGTACACGCCTGGTGCCCCATTCATTTATGCTACGTTTGGTGTGCTAGGTAAGTTACATTATTCCTCTGTCTAATACATTCGTTTACCGTCACGCTACGTTTGGTGTGCTAATCGACCCCCTTTACCTGCTGCGCTTCATCAGCCAATGCTTCATATGCACCGCGCTCTGACAAGACCTTTGCGACCCTGTGCTGTCCGCCTACCATCGCGCTTTGTCTTGGGGTCCGCCCATAGGCGTTCCGAGCATCCATATCTGCGCCACGCTCTACTAAGAGTAGGCAAATATCGAGGTACCCCCACGACGATCCGTAATGCAATGGAGTCTGCCGTAACCTCGTTTTTGCGTTCACATCAGCACCATGGTCGAGTAATAATCGTATAACTTCCAGATGCCCAAATGTTGACGCGTGAAGCAGCGGGGTCCAGCCGCCTCTGTTCCGCGAGTTCACGTTTGCGCCACGTTCAATCAGCAATTTTGCCACCTCCAGTCTCCCCTCGGCCGATGCATCTTGCAATGGAGTGTTGTTAAGGCTGTCCATTTCGTCGACATCCGAACCTCGGTCAAGTAATGACCGAACGACCTCCAGCTGTCCATTTTCTGACGCAGTGTGCAATGAGGGTTTCTCGATGTCGAGGGGTTTTATCTTTTCTCCACGTTTCCGTTGAGGCTGTACAGTATTAGGGGACTGGTGTCGCGGTCGGAGGATTGGCACTGCACCCGCCATGTGCCCAGATAGGAAGTTCGCCACGTCGAGTTTCCCGGAGTCGAGTGCCAGGTCCAACGGCGTCTTATTGTCGTCATTATTGAAATCTGCGCCACTCTCGAGAGGGAGCTTCACGATGTCAAGATGGCCATTGCCTGTTGCTGAATGCAACGGGGTCTGGCCTTCGTCATTGGGGGAATTCGCGTCTGCACCGTTGTCAATTAAGAGTCGAACGACATCCAAATGTCCGTTATCTGACGCTCTATTCAATGGGGTCCGGCCGTCTAAGGCTCGGAAGTTCACATCCGCGCGGTGCTGGATTAGTAGCTGTGATATCTCCACTTGTCCGACAGAGGAAGCCTTGGCTAATGGAGTCCAGTATTCTCTTGTTGGAAGATCGACATCTGCGTTGTGCTCGAGTAACAACCGTACAATGTCTGCGCGTCCGCCACTAGATGCCCTGTGCAGTGGGTTGTTCCCGGTAGCATCCAGAACGTTTACATCAGCACCACACCGAAGAAGCGAAAATGCGGTATCGATGTCGTCAATGTTGAATGCCGCGATCCATGAAGTCTGGTGATACCCTCCCCTGGCATCAATATCCCCTGGGTAGATCGCAATCAAGTGATCCACGAGCCAGCGGAGACGACAATGTATGGCGTAATATAACGGAGGCGCCTCTGGCCGCTCGGGGTGCTTCGTAGGCATCGATTCTCGCCACGGGTCGTCGATGTCGTAAATCCACACCCATGCAGAGAACTGTGGATTCTCTCGGTCAAACAGCCGTTCCGTGGCCTCCCGGATCGTCGATGACACATTCTCGAACCGGCCGTGTTCGAACCAGTGTCGCGCCCCGTAATCCGCGAGCGGAAAGTTCTTAACGCTCTCTTTGTCGTTGCGGTCATCGAGCTGGAGTAAGACGGCGAGGGAGGCTTGCGCGAGAGTGGCATGTGCCAAGTGAGGCACGATGTGATAGCAAGACACATCATCGCTTGCGGCGACAAGCCGATCCGATGTCAGGAATTCCTTCACGGAAAAGTGGGAAAACTGAACGATTCGAGACCCGTTCACATTGACGACCGTGATGAGACTCGAGCACGCCGAAAGTACGGCTTCTTCTGCATCGCCAAGTCGCCAGTCCACGTTAAACTGTGGCAGCGCTCCTGGACCGAACCGGACAGCCAGAATCTCTGCGAGCTCCTCGACGCGAAGTGGTCTAACGGACACGGCGAGACATTGAAAGAGTCGGTGTGCGAATTGACGCTTCACTTTATCGATCCTGCGTAACATGTGTTCGTATGTTTCGTCCAGCGTCTCCGGCAAGTGGTCCAAAATACTATGGATACTTGCGGGAAAACATCGGCGCAAGATATCCAACAAGCAGTAAACCCATCTGAACCTACCGCATTTATTAGGCGACAGTTCAGAAACTCTATAGAGGGATCGCTCACATGCCGTCTGCCTTCTCTGAGAGTCTATTGATAACCAGCTGCCTATTCTCTGACTTCCACCTTCGCATATTTCGATCTGAGTTGACGACTGATTTGATGTATCGTAAGATGTCTGCCATTTGTCCACTTTCTTCGTGGAGTGAAATGCGGAACGATGCCAAAGGTTCGAGAATGTACCGGATGTCGATCTCCGGCCGACTGGAAACACATAGATATACATTTGGAATTTGCAGACCGACAAGATCTTCTAGGAACTGGAGTACATTTTCCCGAGAGGTCGGCATGCCAGAGATATTCGGAGACTCGTCGAGAGCATCTATGATGATATACGTCGCTGGCTGTTCTGGGACCTTGAACATGTCCGTCAGACATTGGGAAAGTGCGTTGTCTGAAGGTTGCCGGGCTCCTTCATCGTGGTCCAAATAGAAACTCGAGAAAATATCATGGCAAGCGTCAGACCTGGCACTGAGCTGGAAGAGGAGGGAGGAGAGTAGATCGCGTCGTTGTTGCTTGTGAGTGTCCCTGAAGTCGAAGAAGAAGTAGGCCACCAAAGCTAGTCCGGCCTTGCGCATCCTGTCGATCTCTTGGATGATCGTAGACCTGGAAATATGCGTGAATATCCACAATCGGAGGTGGTGAAGCGCCACTTACATCAGAATAGTTTTCCCGGAACCGGCTACAGAGGGAAATGAATCAGAATTGTCGCAAGACCAATATTGGATACACACGTTTTCCCTGGATCCACAATAGGGAGCCCTTCGCGTTCCACTCGGCGAAGGCGCTTCCCTCGCAGAACCACGTTGCAGTTCCGTCTTGATGGACCTCACGCGCGATATTGTAGTTGGATGACGGATCTGGAGGGGAGAGCCAAGTTCGGGACTCCCTATGCAAGCGGTCACCTGCAATTAGCTTTAGCATCGCAAGGCCACAATGGTAGAATAGATGGATCACGAACGCTTGATCTTGTTAATATCGTTCGCAATCTGTTGCATCATATCTGCTGTCGTGATCAGCGTCTGTGACGCCGATTCGTCATGATAAACGCTCACCCAAAGCCTTCCAGATGCCGTCCACTGATACTTTGCCATCTATCATGACAATTCCTCATTAGACCGTTTATTGCCGTCTGAGAAACTTTGCGCACCATTAATGACCACCTTAACATTGTTCATAAGTCCGCAGACAACTTCGAGGGTCTGGGTCATAGTCATCCGACCCTCCTCTTGGGTGAGACGGTCTAGCCTGCGTAGGACGGCCTCTATCTCTCTTTCTCCCAGCAGCTTCTTTGCGAATTTCTCTGCGCAGTGTTGAGTCTTCGCGTATCAAAGAGATGGGCGCCCTTACTGAATCTGCCCTGCTTAATCTGTTTGGTAGCGAGAGCAAGCACGGAAAGTAACTCGACCATTATTTTTACGCCTATCTCCGTCGTTGAAGGAGTCAAGGGGAGATCGATGTAGATTCTTAGGCGTTTGAGGAAATTTGCGAGGCACTCAAACAAGTCGACGAGAGCATCGTAGCTCGAGCTGACGCCACTAGCTGCCTGGATCCGAATATGACGAGGCGATACACTTGGAGACTGTAATGTGACACGTACTGCAATGAGGACATCCAGGCCAGCAAAGACGGCCTTCGCTGGTTCGAACGGAACCTGGGAACAGAGTTGGTGAATAGAAAGAACGAGGACATTTCGGCTCACCAATGTAATGGACGTGCCAAGAACAGCAGATAAGGTATGGATGACGTGGACTACAGGACTAAGCCAGTTGAGCAGCTTGCGATTTCCGTCGCGAAAATCTTTAAATTGGTTGGCCTTATCCTCGAGTAGCTTAAGAACGTCGTCGGGAGAAGTGCAAGATCGAAGACCTTCTGCAAGGGGGTGCGTGGCCAGGTCTATTTCAACCTGCCTGCTGTAGTCGGCGAGAGCTGCGTCGAGGATAGGTTGAAATGATATAGCAGGCATTTGTGCACAGGTTCACGAAGTGATATGCGAGGGCGGTGGTACGCGGTGGGTGATATAAATACCCATAGCTGGCCCGCGTTCCCACCATAATAGCGCTCTTCCTTGGAGCTCGTTCCAGTTTAGACATGTAATTTCACGATATGAGTGGCTTCCCGTAGTAGCGTGTAGAGTCTCTAGGTTATTCTCCAAATCAGGGCTTTCTCCAGATGTGTACGCTGCTCACATAAGCAATATGTAAACCTGTAGGAGCGGAGTGTACGACATTGTAGAATATGGAAAGCGTCATCGTGTCATCCTTTATGAGTCAACTCGGACCCTAAGTGGGATTGGAGTTGTTTGATGGACACCCACTTTCCTTTTTTATCACAACTTCGCACGGTTCGTTGACCATTTATGAACTGCGCTTTGATCTTTACTTCTCTCTTATCGAATGAGGTGCCTGCTCACAGCGCTCACCGGCCGTTCACCGCTACAGGGCTTGCGTACCCCTTCCACCCATGAATGTATCGGCCCATTCCTTGGCCAGCGTCACCTCCGGCACTACTCGCTCTCTCAAACTGTGCCAGAGCATTGAGCCTCCACAATACTGGGCTAGGTCGCGCGCCGTCTTCCTACCCCATGCTGCTACGCATCGCGCTTCGCCAGCCGCGCTTCTCTGAACTCGAGCAGGCTGCAGCACCTTTCCGAGATTAGTGAGTCGTTCATCCAAGTATAGGAAACACCTATCGATGGAAGACGTCAAGGCGCAACAAGCGCCGCCTGCAAGCAGCGTCGACGCGGTCCATGAGTGGCAAGACAGCTATGGAGCCCAGAAGGAGGTGTGTCACATGTCGCCTGCGGCGATTGGGTGACCGTTCATCTGCCTGTTCCGCAGGAGAAGATGCCCGGAACGATCTGCCACCATGCTTTATTCTTGCGATGTCCAACTCGATGCTTGTTCTAGGAATTCTACATGTGGAAGCACGCCAAGGATGGTGATGGCCTCGTGCACCCATCCCAGTACAGCCCGCCCCCACACCTCGACAAACACATCGAGCTCATACAGCCGACGACGGTATTCAATCGCACCAAGGCACAGTGCACCACGTACAACTTCACAGATCTCGACTCGGACACGGCTGCTTCCTCCCAATCCTCATCCGCAAAGATCACCGTACCTGGGTCGGGGGTAATAGTGACAGTCGACGCGAGCTGCAACAAATCGATTACGGTTTCATTTCTCAAGCAGCTTTACAACGCGGTCACTTAAGTTTCCCAGGGCCCAGGCCGCAGATAAGAGCGGGATCGCGCTTACGGTCTATTTAGAGTAAATTGCTAACTTTGCTGATTTGAAGTAGCTCTGCGCGGATCAAGTCCCAGCAGCGGTCGACACATTGTTCAATGTCGTGCTCATTGACGTGTATTGTGCTGCCTCTTCGCCCCTCTTTTAGAAATTGGCTAATTGGTTTGAAGGTGGTGTAAATAACCAGACTTTGGCTGAGGCTGGAGCTGATGCCGATTTAGATGTGCAGTTCGCTCTTGGCATCTCATTCCCCACTCCTGGCACGTTTTATTCGACCGGTGGAATGGTGCCATGTAAGTTATGGATAGTTTCGGGAGCTTGGAAGCAGCGCGCGAGGCGAACTAGAAAGAACACAGAGTCTGTCTAGGCATAAGTGGGCTGGAAAGTAAATGAATGGTACGGTAAGCTCACCTCAGGATCGCGCGTGTACGAGTGATGTCTGAGGTGCTAGGTATGAGGGAGCGAAAGTACTTATACTACGGAGTCCAAAGTGTAATACGTATGGCTGTCATACTAGTAGTATATTCAGGGGGACAGGACAAGGAACAGATGTATTGTGCTATAGTAAGTTTTTAGAGTACGTGAGATGGAAGCAAATGTTCATCGCGCATTATCCACGCCATTCATCAAAGATGTGTCCACGTCTGCACATTCTCAACATCGACGTCGATTCTTGAATACTGGTTGCACATCTAGTGACATAACTTCATCCTGGTGTGGCACACAATCCCACAAGTCATCTCTATGAGTTATGCTGACGAAGAGTGCATCAGGAAAAACTGGATTCCAAAAATTTTCACAAATTTCTGAAATTTGGTAAGATTTGTTGAAATGTATATTTGTAACAATATTTCCAATTTTCAGCGATTTCCCAATTTTGACAAATTTGGTAATATAAAAACCTCCCTCCAAATATCCAGTAATATTTTGTAAAATCTGACCAAATATTGGCATAAATGGACATATATTCAGTATATTTTAGGTGAATGTGTCCAAAATTACATGATTTACATCACATTTCAGTGCAGACAATCATTCAAGTCAACCGTGGTTTAATTCACAAACAATAATATATTTGTTACTACTAAGACATACAGGTACAATCTAACTAATATAACTAATATGAACGGCACACAGTGTTGGGGCGGCGTGGCAGTGTGGCGACGCTGTGGTCTTGTGTCCATGTTGGGGGTGGTGGTCGTGGCGGGTTGGCGTAGCGGTGAGTTGGCGCGGCGGTGGGTCGACGTGGCGGTGGGTCGGCGTGGCGGTGAGTTGGTGTGGCGGTGAGTCGATGGCGCTGTGGTCTTGCGTCCACGTCGGGGGTGGTGGTCGTGGTGGGTCGGCGTGGCGGTGGGTCGGCGTGGCAGTGAGTTGGCATGGCGGTGAGTCGGCGTGGTCTGGCGTGCCTTGTTGGGGGTGGCATGGCGTGGGCAGTGGGTCTTGCGTGGCGTGTGGGACAGCGTGGTGGTAGGTTGGTGGTAGCGGTGGCGGGGTCCACGCCATGTCGGGGTGGCCATGGAAACACAATGATGGGCAGAAAATGTAAGTAAAATACGAGAAGCGGGGAGGAAATAGGGGGGATGACTCACGCAGTGGGGTCTTGCGTTCCGCGTTGGAGCAGCGTGGTGGCAGGTTGGCGGTCGAGGTCTTGTATGCCGTGGGGGTAGGTTGTGGGTTGCGGGGCGCGTGGTGTTGCAGTGACATGGCAGGAAAAACAGCTGCGACATTAGTAAGAAACGAATGAGGCCGAAAAAAAACATATCTTGATGCACTGGGACAAAGCCCAGTGCGTCATCACTGTGTCTTCATGGCCATAAGTGATGGGAGAGGGGATTGAAAGGGTGAGTCTGGCGTGGTTGGACGAGGGATGGAAATGGGAGGAAATGGGAGGAGTAAAGCAAGAGCCAGGACGGTGCAACTTGTTGAAAGAAAATCGTGTCGAGCGGAGGCTTAATCTATGGCGTGGGAAGGTGTGTCTTTGACGCGTGAACGCGTGAACACTCCACCCATTTCTTCTCAATGCTCTCCTGCGGGGTTTTTTCTTTACTTTATTTACCACACGCTGTTCTTACACGCGGATCACCCCCACGGCCAAGATGGAAGATGGGCTGACGAGCTGGGCTTTGGCCCAGTGCATAGGATATGTTTTTTTTTTGTTTTTTTTTTCCTTTCAAGTTCCGTTGCAGGTCATTGCCACCTTGTGCAGGCCTCCCTCTCTGCTCGTCCCCGTCCCGACATGCTGCCCGACATGGCTCGCAATCCCTGCCATGTCACCCCAACACCATGCACAAGACCCCACAACCACCAACCCACCCCGACACGACGTGCAAGACCCCACCGCCAACCTGCCGCCATGCTGTCTCAACACGGTACGCAACGCCCCGCCACCACCGACCCCCACGCCACCGCCAACTCACCGCCATGCCGCCCCAACATGGCATGCAAGACCACACCCCACGCTGACTCCCACCACGCCGCCCCAACACGGATGCAAGGCCCCGTCACCGCCAACCCACCACGCCGCCCCAACACGGCATGCAAGACCCCGCCGTCGCCAACCTGTCTTCACGCCACCCCGACACGGATGCAAGGCCCCGTCACCGCCGACCCTCCACGCTGTCCCAACACGGCGCGCAAGACCCGTTGTCACACCACCCCGACACGGCACACAAGACCCGTTGTCACGCCGCCCCGACACGGATACAAGGCCCTGTCACCACCGACCCGCCACGCCGCCCCAACACAGCGCGCAAGACCCTGCTGTCGCCAACCCATTGTCACGCCACCCCGACATGGACGCAAGACCCACCGCCGACTTGCCACGCCAACTTGCCACGCCCCCCAACACGGCGCGCAACTATGTTAATTTAATTAGATTATAGTTGCATGTAGTGTTTCGAAGTCCTGTCCTATGGACTGAAAAAAGACCATGGACCCAACTGGACCCAACTGGTGGCAACTGGACTTCCAGTTGCAGTTGCATGTAGTTCCAGCATGGTCCAGTTGCAGTCCATCAACAATTTGATTCATTAAAAGACTGCCAAAAGACCAGTTGCAACCAGTTGCAACCAGTCTTTGACAGGACTTTTAGTTGCCCAGCCTTATGCAGAAGTTGTGCCCAGCTCTTGGCCCAGCTGCCAGTCTGAACCTTGTCACGGCCCGGGTTCACGGGTTTTTGCGGGACGCACATTGCCGGACCGGACACTGGTGCAACGTGTCCAGCTGACACATGACCTCAACCCCCATGGCATTGCTCGGGTCGTCGACTGCGTTGTAGTGCCTCCAACAAGTTAAGTTTTTTTTCCTTATCCCTTTACTAACTAACTATATATATATCTTTTCCAGGTTATAGGTTCCACCGCGCCACGTGCAGGCCCATTTGGCGTGCAAGGACACCACGCTGTGACGCTACGACGGCGAGACGGCGCCGTTGCACTACGACGGCGCCATGGCGCTTTGACAGCGACACGCCGACATAGCGCCAGCATGCTACGACATCGACGCGGCACCCTGGTGCTGCGACAGCCACACGGCGCCACGCTACCACACCGATGCCGCGCCGCAGCAACATGGTGCTGGTACGCTACGACGCCAACGCCGTATGGTCACGCTATGACAGCGACTCGGCGCCACGCTGCGACACCGATGCCGCGCCACAGCAGCTTGGCGCTGGTACGCTACGACGCCAACGCCTGGTCATGCTATAACAGCGACTTGGCGCTACGACACCGACGCCGCGGCGCAGCAACACGCTACGACGCCGTATGGTCATGCTACGACAGCAACTCGGCGCCGAGCCACTACGACACCGACGCCGCGCCGCAGCAACTCGGCGCCGGCACGCTAACTCGGATGCCGCGTGGTCACGCTGCGACAGCGACACGCCGCCGGCAACAAGTGCCAACGACTCCGACGCCGCGCTGCAGCAATACGGCGCTGCAACTGAGATAGATTAGACAATGTACATGTAATTAGTTGTAGCTATTTAGAAGAAATAAAAGTGTTTCGACTTGTTATAGACCGTTGGTAGACCGGTTAAGACCGGTCTAAACACTGCAACCCAACCGATGTAGACTGGTCTTACGCAGTCCGGTCCGGTTTTTTTGCTGTGCTAAGAAACTATGGACCGGTTGCAGTCCCGGTCCTATCCAAAATAGGTAAAAAAACCGGACCGGACCGGACTTTAAAACACTAGTTGCATGTACCCTTGTTAGTTACAATATATCATTGTTTTGTTAATGCAGCTACTGTTGACTGAATAATTGTTTGCACTGAAATATGTGATGTAAATTATGTAATTTTGGACACATTCACCTAAAACACACTGAACATATGTCCATTTATACAGATATTTGGCAATATTTCACAAAATATATTAGGGGGGATGTTTTATCTTAAAAAAATTTAAAATTCCAGAAAATCAGAAAGATTTTTCATTTCTCAACATATATTACCATTTTTCAGAAATTTGTGAGAATTTGTGAAAATTTCAGGATACATTTTTTCCTGATGGCCGAGCAAGTACTACATCCCTTCTTGATCTCTTACCACCATGTCCTCCTCAGAGCACATCCCTTCCCCTGCTCCCCAGCGAGTTATCCCCTTGTCCTCTGGCCCCCCGATCACTTCTGGCAGCTCTGACCAACCTGCTGTGAAGGGGAGGGTTAAAAGCAATCGGTCTCATCCTGTGGACGTCGACCTCTCGGTCTTCGACATCCTCAACATCTTCCGTCGTCGTTGGTTCCTTTCCAAACCCAACCTCTTGACTAATGTCATCTCTGCCCAAAAGGCAGAGGATGGGAACATTTCCTGGGTGGAGTTCTCTCCCCCATTCCACTCACACCTGGTCAAGTGCGCTGTCGCGCTGGTACCTCGCCCTGTCCATGCAGTGAAACAGGTGATGTTTGTGTTTATTTTGGAGCTGCTAAATGGGGATGGCCCTGGTGCCTTCTTCAAACTCCGGAGGGGCGGCCGCGAGGCCAATAATGCCCAGAAGGAGAAGCGGTGTCTTGCAAGGAAGCGGAGCCGTGCTGCCAAACGTGAGAGGGTTCGTGAAGCTGCTAAGGCGGCCAAAACCCCAGCTCATGAGTGGCAATGTGTGCCATGTGGACGCAAGTTCGAGTCACGCAAAACCGCCAGGAAGCACAAGTGCCCTGCGCCCGAAGCGGAGGTACTGAAGGAGGAAGCAGTTGTGGCACCAGCCCCACCACCGGCCGTGTCCCCAACCCCGCCAGACAAGCAGGCTGCCCCATTCACTCCTCAAGTACCTGCCCTCCCAACATACAGAATTGACCCACCCCCAGTAACCGGAGACTTGAGGGAAGAGTGGTGCATCAGCAAACCCTGGGCTGCTACAGGAGTCTGCAGCAGCACTACATAGTGGCCATAGTAGCCCACAGTTCTTGTAGTGCTGGTAGTGACGTTTATGTTCTGTGCAGCACTGCTGTAGCACTGCTGTAGTCTACCCACAGTCTACCATATCCAGGCCTACTACCACAGTCTACCACAGTCTACCATAGTCTTACCATATCAACCCAATTATTGACTACAGTAGTCTGTGGAAGTCTGCAGCAGCACTCCATAGTAGCCCACAGTTTCTGTAGTGCTGATAGAGACGTTTATGTTCTGTGTAGCACTGCTGCAGCACTGCCACAGTCTACATGCAGTCTACAACTCTGCCTGCAGTCTATCACAGTCTACCACAGTCTACCACAGTCTGACCAATCTCACTGTAGTACTGTACCAACCCAGTTAATGACTGTAGTTTTGATGCCAGCAAGTGCTATAGTCTACCATAGTCTACTGCAGTCTACCACAGTCTACTGTAGTCTACCATAATCTACCCCAGTCTACTGTAGTCTACCATAATCTACCCCAGTCTACTGTAGTCTACCATAATCTACCCCAGTCTACTGTAGTCTACCATAATCTACCCCAGTCTACTGTAGTCTACCATAATCTACCCCAGTCTACTGTAGTCTACCATAGTCTACCACAGTCTACTGTAGTCTACCAGTAAGAACACATGTTACTGGCAGGGATTTCCCAACTTTCTGCTGGTGCACCAGCAGGAAAGTCCCACTTTTTGATAGATAAAAAATATATATTTCAATTACTACAGTACAAAAAACAAAAGCTAAAATATGTACATTGTAAGTACTGAGTACCCGTTGGGGTGGTGGTGAGTCGACGGGTGGCGTGGTCGTGCGCACCGTGTCATGGGGGTTGGTGGTGGTTGCCTTGCGTGCCATGTTGAGGTGGCGTGGCGGGTCAGCGGGGTCTTGCACGATGTGGCGGGGTCTTGGCGTGTGTTGGGTCGGGGTGGCGGTGAGTTGGCGGGTGGCGGGGTGTTGCGCGCCGTGTCGGGGTGGCGTGGGGGCCGGTCGCGGCTGGGCCCTGCGTGCCACGTTGAAGGGGCGTGGCGGGTCGGCGGGGTCTTGGCATGTGTTGGGTCGGGGTGGTGGTGAGTTGGTGGGTGGTGGGGTCTTGCGCGCTGTGTTGGTGTTACGTTCGGCCCGGAAGTGGACACTGACGTCAAGGGTATGGCACCGCGTCAGCAGTATATCGTCATGGACTTATGAGATCAGTCAGCCGGGTAAGCTCCGGCGCATGTGATTGTGTACGATAACGGATCGGATCATGACTCGGAGAGTGACTCATACTAGGATAGCTGTACTAGGGTTCACGGTACTTACGCTATTGGCTAGTACGGATTGGAGCGGCGCTTGAAAGCCCGCGCGTAACTGTATAAGTAGAGAGCTGCGAAGACCAAGAACGGCATCTTGGTCTTCTTCCAATACCACTATCAGTTCTTCGCTCTATAGGGTTCTCCCCCTTTAAGTGAGTCGTCCAGCATACCCCCGAGACCAAGGGGTCCCCTGTGACTTATCCCAACGTTCCCTTCGTGGACAGTGGATTATCCTCTCGACGCCATCTATCACCAAGTCTTCTTCTATCTCAACGAACGCGTGGCGTCCCCCTACTGCACCCTCTATATCATCGATCATCATAGTTGGGACGAACTCGAGACATCGGCCACTATCCCCATTGGCATACAACAAGGAGACGATCTCCACGCATACCGAGGACTAGCAGGAGAGTTATTCCCGCATCCCCAATTCTACCCACAGAGCAGAGTCAACCGTCTCTTCTACCCTTTCGTTAGATTCGCCACACCCCGAGAAGCCTAAGTCAGGCAAGCGTCCGTGGTAGACGTTACAGTTGGGATGGCGTGGGGGTTGGTGGCGGCTGGGCCTTGCGTGCCACGTTGAGGCGGCGTGGCGGGTCGGTGGGGTCTTGGCATGCCGTGTTGGGTCGGCGAGGTGGGTTGGCGGTGGTGGGGTGGCGGGGCAGGATGGAGGTGGTTCGCGTGCACGAATGGGCTGCAATCTCCAGGGTGAGCGGGAAGCAAAAAGAAGAAAACAAAAGAAAAATTTATCTTAATCATTCGGCCAAAGGTCTTGCGCCGTGTTGGGGCGGCGAGGTGGGTTGGCGGTGGCGGGGTGGCGGGGCAGGATGGGGGTGGCTCGCATGCACAAATGGGCTGCAATCTCCAGGGTGAGTGGGAAACAAAAAGAAGAAAACAAAAGAAAAACTTATCTTAATCATTCGGCCAAAGGTCTTGCGCCGTGTTGGGGCGGTGAGGTGGGTTGGCGGTGGTGGGGTGTTGGAGCAGGATGGAGGTGGCTCGCGTGCACGAATGGCGGTGAGCGGGAAAAAAAAAAAAGAAAAAAAAAAAAAGAACTTATCTTATACATTGGGTCGAAGGTTTTGCGTGCCATGTTGGGGCGGCAGGTTGGTGGTGGTGGCGTGTTGCGAGCCATGTCGGGGCGGCGTGTTGGGGCAGGGATGAATGGAAGCGGCTCGCGTGCACAAGGGGACGGCAATGGCCTGCAACGTTGAAGGTGAGGTGAGCGGAACGAAGAAAAAAAAGAGAAAAAAAAAGAACATATCTTGTGCATTGGGCCGAAGGCCAGCTCGTCCTCAGCCATGTCCTCTATCTTGTGTAGCTGTGGGGATGGTCCGCGTGGAATAACGGCGTGGTGGTAAGAGAAGAACATTAAAAAAAAACTTGCCCGTATACGGGAGAAACGGGTCAACGACACACATTCCCACGCCACAGATTAAGCCTCCGCTCGACACGACGTATCTCCCACCTTACTCCTGCTGCCTGTGCTCCCACTTCCACCCCTCGTCCGGCCTCCCCAGACCCATCCTTTCAAGCCCCTCTCTCATCCTCACTCGTGGTCAAGACGCGGCAGATGACGCACTGGGCTTAGTCGCAGTGCAACAAGATATGTTTCTGTTTTTTTTTCTTTTTTTTTCCCACTCAACCTGAACGTTGCAGGCCATTGCCGCCCCCTCGTGCATGCGAGCCGCTTCCATTCGTCCCCGCCCCAACACGCCGCCCCGACATGGCTCGCAACATGCTGCCACCGCCAACCCGCCGCCCCAACACGGCATGCAAAACCTTCGACCCAATGTATAAGATAAGTTCTTTTTTTTCTTTTTTTTTTTTCCTGCTCACCGCCATTCGTGCACGTGAGCCACCTCCATCCTGCTCCGACACCCCACCACTGCCAACCCACCTCGCCGCCCCAACACGGTGCAAGACCTTTGGCCGAATGATTAAGATAAGTTTTTCTTTGTTTTCTTCTTTTTGTTTCCCGCTCACCCTGGAGATTGCAGCCCATTCGTGCACGCGAGCCACCTCCATCCTGCCCCGCCACCCCGCCACCGCCAACCCACCTCGCTGACCCAACACGGCACGCCAAGACCCCGCCAACCTGCCACGCCGCCTCAATGCGGCATGCCAGGCCCAGCCGCCACCGACCCCCACGCCATCCCGACATGGCATGCAAGACCCCGCCACCCACCGACTCACTGCCACCCCGACCCAACACACGCCAAGACCCCGCCAACCTGCCACGCCGCCTCAATGCGGCATGCCAGGCCCAGCCGCCACCGACCCCCACGCCATCCCGACACGGCACGCAAGACCCCGCCACCCACCGACTCACTGCCACCCCGACCCAACACACGCCAAGACCCCGCCGACCCGCCACACCCCTTCAACGTGGCACGCAAGGCCCCAGCCACCACCGACCCCCGCGCCACCCCGACACGGCGTGCAACACCCCGCCACACGCCGAATCACCGCCACACCAAGACCCCGCCACCGCCGACCTGCCACGTCACCCCAACGCGGCATGCAACACCCCGCCGACCCGTCACGACCCCGACCCCATCCGCGCCTCCCATCCACGCCATCTATGGCACTTCCACCTCCCTACAGTAGTACTAATATCATGTATTTGTTTTAAATAATATATTATTTTTATGCATAGATGGTGTGACTGTGATTTGGTGTGACTTGACTATGATAACTTATGACCAATAGATTTGGTAAGAGATATTTGACTATTTGGACTTGTATAACTTTCTGAACTTGTGCTACCTGCCAAAGGCATCAACAAACTGTGGGCCACTACAGTAGTCTGTGGAAGTCTGCAGCAGCACTATGTAGAGGCCATAGTGGCCCACAGTTTCTGTAGTGCTGGTAGAGAGATTTATGTTCTGCATAGCACTGCTGCAGCACTGCCACAGTCTACATGCAGCCTACAACTCTACCTGCAGTCTACCACAGTCTACTGTAACTACAACAGCTACCATATCTACCACCACTACCTTGACCACTACCACATATACCACCACTACCACATCTACCACCACTACCATGACTACAACAGCTACAAGTCTGCAACTACTACTGACATCTACTATATCTACAATATCTACCACATCTACAGGTTTGCTACCAGGTGTCCCAATCAACTACCAATCTTGAGTGGCTATGATGTCTGCAACACATATAGTCTCTACCATGTCTACCAGATTTCTAGCTTAATTTCTAGTCACACTGCCAAGTCTCTACCAGTCTACTACCAAATAACTATGGTATCTACAGCATCTACAGTCTCTACCATGTCTAAAGGTTTGCTACCAAGTCTCTACCAAGTCTCTACCAATCTACTACCAAATAACTGTGACATCTATGACATCTACAGTCTCTACCATCACTACAGGAATTTCTGGGGTGGCCCAGGGTTTGCTGATGGGCCGTACTTGGCTGTAACGCCAAGGTCTATTGGGGATCCACCACACTGGGTCCCTGTACGAGACCAAAATGACTGGAATACGGTCCGTGCCTGAGAGTTGACAGGAGTTCGTTTTTTCTCCTGGGTTGGTAACCAAACCTCCCCCAACTAATTCTGATACAAACCTGTCTCGTACATACAAAGTTTGCTTATGATAAAGTGTTTCGGGCCCCCTTCGGGGGGCTGCACAACTGGGAGGCGAATGTGTCCATTGAGGGACAATCGGATCCCACAAAGCAGAAAGATTATGTCAAAGGGCTTTACGCCCTGGGGCGGAACTCGAATACGCTTATAATCCGGGTGGCTGGGATGATCACAAATCGTAACCGGCCCGACAACCTGATCGTAGGAGGGGCGGCCATTTCGTTGTGGCAGGGAGAGTTGGAGCCACGTGCACGGACGTGGACCCTCGGTACAGGTGTGGAAGTCCACGACGTCCACATCTTCGGCATCTCCAAGGCCGCCGAGGTAGTCGCAGCTGAGTTCTCACGTGCCCCTTTATCACACATTTACATACTTTCCACTGATGTGACGGCCATTACGTCCATCACGAACACACGGTCACTCTCGCATCAGACCGACGTACTCCGCTTCCACCACGCACTAACATCTCTCTTCTCCACTCACAGGGACACGAGGATTCACCTCGTGTGGTCTCCCAAGGACCAGAAGAGAGCTGCTGATACCAAAGCCCGGCTAGCGGCCCGTGACGCATGCACCCTTCCCCCATCCACTACCC